>CM056051.1:236164118-236820187 GCA_029574335.1 Rana kukunoris
CAGTCAGTTTCCCCCAGCCGCAGCGTATTGTCAAGTTGGCTCCATTAATGATGTGGATGGAGGGGATGATGATCATGAGCAGGATGCCCTCCAGAGGCAGCCATCATGGAACAGTAGAGAGAAGCTACCCTATTCCATCAAATTGTGAAGATGTTATCTCCCTGATCACTTTCCACAGCTTAGCTGTGGGCCTTTTTTTAGCACATGTGCAGCTGATCACACTGTTGCAGTTTCCAATCTCTGCCACAAGCAGTTCAAGCGTGGCAAAACACCAGCCATTCATGTAACCTCCCACCATTCTTCCCCTCCTCACTCCTCACCTTTCATGTCTACCCCTGCTATATCTTATGACTTCTTAGCAGCCTCCACTGACACTGATGATGGCATAACAAAGGTTATCACAGGTCCTTGCAACACATCTGCCAGCAGCACACCACCAGTTGTAGAGTATAGCAGACAAATTTCTCTGCCCCAGCTGCTGAAAAAAAAAATATACTCCCTACCACCCACACGCCCAGCATTTTGTAGCTATTTCAGGCAGTCATACACAGCCAGTGAAATTCAGCAGGAATTCTACCTGCCCATAAACCGCCTGATTTAAAACATACCCACCAGATGGAACTCAACTTTTACAATGCTGCAATGGCTGCACATGCAGCAGAGGGCCATCAATGAGTACCTGTATGAGTATTGCATAAGGACAGTCTCAGGGGAGCATGGCTTTTTTTCCCCCACACCAATGGCTGCTGATAAATGATGCATGCACTGTAAAGTTACCATTTGAGGAGGCGACAACAATGGTGAGCCATGACAGTGCATGCATCAGTGACACTATACCTCTTGTGTTCCTGCTGCAGCATTTTCTGCATGGCATTATTGACAGGGCATTCAAGGCAGAGCAGCGGAAGGAAGAGGATGACTTCCTTTCCTCCCAAGGCCCGCTTTATGCACACACCATTCTTGCGATGCCGCAGAACACACAAGAAGAGAGAGAGGAGCAGGATTCCAGCAGTTTTGGAGGTATTGAAGCAAAGGAAGACATACTTCAAACCTTAAGAGATGTTTTTCAGTACTCAGAAACCTTGGGAGTAGTATGTGGCTAGGAGGAAGCAGTTTGAGATACTGTAATTCTCTATGACCCTGAGGACTCTGCTTCTCATGCCTCTACAAACTTGTGGTGCATGGGCTCCCTTATTCTTCAAAACCTGCAAAAGGACCTGAGAATTTTTTGGCATCAAGGAGAAGGATCATTATTGATTGGCAACCCTCATTGACCACCGTTACAAGGGTCAAGTATCGGAACTCATCCTGCCCTAGCAGAGGTAGCACAGGATGTAATATCTTGAGGACATCTTAAAGAGAAGTTTATGCAACACCTTTACAAACTCTGGCAGGTTACAGTCTAATGGAAAATGTAGTTTTGAGGCTTCTGTTGGTCAAAGGAGGAGAATGGAGCCACCTACGTGATTTTAGTTCTCAGCACCCAAGGATGTCAGCTTCCACATCCCATCAGCAGCGTCATATGGTGGAAGATTATGTAGGGGCGAAAACAGACACTGAGAGCTTTCCAGTAGATTGGTGTCTCGATCCCTATCATGCCAAGCAGACTGCGAGGCGTGGTCGTGCTCCAAGTGGCTCTGGGTGGGCTTGAACCCAGAACCTCACCCTTGCTATTTCAATACCTTGCCTCTGAGCCACTTCTCAGTTTGGGATTTCTGCTTGCTTTCCAGCTAAGGTGGTGCTGAATGTGCTGATCACCTTAGTTGGATCTCATTGCAATCTGCACCTGACTATCCTGGTCCAGCTGAGGCAGCTTACCCAATTATCCAGGGTATAAAGCCCTGCCTCACTCTGACAGCCTTGTCAGTTCATTGTTATCTGATCTCCCTGTCTGAGCCAACGGTTCCTGTATTGATCCTCAGCTCCAAGACTGACCCCGGCTTCTGACCTTTTGCTTTGTACCTCGGATTGCTGCTGTCTCCTGTCCTTTGACCCCGGCCTGTACCTTCGGACTTCCTCTACCGTCTCCAGCCCTCGACCCACGGCTTGTGCCCCGGACTTGTCTTTGGTTCCTGTTTGTCGAACACCTGCCATTACCTTGATAGCTGCTGATCCTTTCTATACAGGAATAGCTTGCATCACCTTGCGACCTCAAGTGATCTCCTACATCACTTTGGTACTACTACACTCAGCAGAACCGCAAGTATCAAACACTAGTTGCTATACTTTTAGTATGTGTTATGTACATTGGCAGTAATACCTTGCATGTTTAAGCTAAACAGTCACATCCATCCAATCTTGTCTATATCAGAGAGAAATAAAGGAAAAACTGTGCTAATATTGGTAAAGGTAAAAAAGCTGCCACATACAAACAAAGTCAACAAAATATAGAAACGAAAAATGTAGCGCTAATATGAAAATCACATTTGTATACGGTGAGTATATAAGAGCCACTAGCACTGAACAGGGAGTGGCCCAAATGGAGTGCTCAAAGTAAATAGAGTTCCAAAGTCTATATGTATACAGGTGGGTGATCATCCAATGAGGGGAAGACAAGCGAATTTCTATAGGTCACAATCTCATCGTGATCAGAGGAAAACGTAAATGTGCTTACCAGATGGGTTGGACTCAGGTACTGTACAGTAGTAAGTCAGACAGGCACTGTGGTATTTGGGAACCGGGACCACTGGAAACCGGAAGGCAGGATCACAACAGATGACTGGAATTGAGGCTGGGAATCCACATCAGACCCAGGTGTACCTTAAATGGTGTGGAACGTCAGGTTGTAGATTCCAGGTGGGATCCTTGAGCCAAAAATCAAAGGTTGGAGGCCTAGAATATGGCTGGCGCTCACCAAAGCCGCAAGGTGGATGTTATGTGGAAAGAGGAAGAACAGGAAGCTCCAATAGTGCAGATGAGTACAACCAATCAAGGTTTATTGATAAAAGTCATAAAAACAAAAATATGACATATATTAAAAAGTGATCACAGATTGGCAATATGGGGTGCTAGATAGCGGTAACCCGACGCGTTTCGGCTGAATAAGCCTTCAACAGGGGCATAAATTGCACCCCCATATTGCTCTCTTATATACACATGAATGACCATCAGGCCCATCCCCCTGCGGGGCAGGGCTTGGAACAGGATGTGATGTAATAGGTATATCTTCCAACCACATAAACATCAAATCTTTCGATCATGTATCACTAAACATCAAATACATCTCTCAAACAATTAATATAAACATGAAAGATTAAAAACATATGATGTTAATATATACTGGATTGATATAATAGAAATTCATAACTCATAATTGACAACAATGTTGAAACTGTGTCACCCAGTAAATGTGTCCTCCAATTTCTATGTATGGGGACACCACATTCACTGAAACCTCTATTGAATAAAGTGGATGATATGCCCCCTGAGGCTGCATTATAAGACACAAATCGCACGGAGGCCAACATAGGGGACGGCTCTGTTATAATCAAGCAATGCTGTAAACATGCTAAAACTGTGTTACACATCCGTGCAGCGCTCATAAACCTGAGCGCGCACCAAGTGATCACACTAGGGCCTGTCTTAAGTGTCTCTCATGACCGCGGCTCGGAGCTAGGCAACGGTCATGGGAAATGTAGTGTGTGACATCTCCACCAATGATGAAGCATATGGGTCATCATGTGATCGGTGTCACCTGTCAGCGGCCGAGAGGAGGAGATTGTGACAGGAAAACACGCACATCTCCAAATCGGGGACACTGAGAGGGACCAGACAGCGTGGCCATGGGGGCTAAATATGCCCCCAGTTTGGCCAATTTATTCATGGCCCAGTGGGAAGAGGATGCCGTCTATGCCCTTGGGAGACCTGAGCTCCTTTCATGGGCCAGGTACATAGACGACATCCTTTTCCTCTGGAAAGGAGACAGAGATTCCCTGGATGTTTTCATGAGCCAGCTCAATGACAACGATCGGGGCATCTCTCTATCCTATGAGGCTAGTGCCTCCTCCATAATTTTTTTGGATCTTGAGATTGCCATCACTCATGATAGATTGGAGTTCAAAACCTACTTTAAACACACCGACCGCAATGGTTTCATTCCGGTAGACAGCTGCCATCATCGGAGGTGGTTAGAGTCTGTACCCCGTAGTCAATTCATGCGCCTAAGGCGTAACTGTACTAAGGACAGTGATTTCCACTTGCAGAGTGACCTCCTTCGAGCCAGATTTCTGGACAAAGGATATCAACCTGCATTATTGGATAGTGCCATTAACTCTGTGTCAACTATCGACAGAGCCTCCCTCCTACAGGTGAGACCTAAGGTGAACAAACAGGACAATTTCAAATGGTCCCTGTTTACAAATTATTCTATTCAACATAACGAGATCAATAAAATTCTAAATCGACATTGGAAAATCCTTCTGAATCACAGGATCTTGGGACCGTCCTTACCCAAGAGAGCTGGCATTATTTTTAGAGGGGCTCGCTCTGTTCAAAGTGACATAGCTCCCAACACCATAGATCCCCCCCCAAAAAAATATCTTTCTTCCCAGAAGCCAATGGATTCTACCCTTGTCGCACATGTAACGTCTGTGTTGTGAATCCCACAACAAGACGCAAAATTGACTCATTTACCTCAACAGTAACCAATCGTGTATACAATATGAAGCAATTTACCACATGCTTCACAAGCCATATTGTATACCTTATAACATGCCCTTGTAAACGCCAATATGTGGGGCGAACTATAAGGAATTTCTCCATTAGAGTCAACGAGCATGTTACCAAGATACGTAAACGCTGCCCTAAACACAGTGTCACGTCATTACCTTGAACACCATAACCCTGATCCAAGAGGTTCTCTGTTTCAGGTCATCGACAGATTTGTCCCTCACTGGAGAGGAGACTGCAAAATAAGGGGAGTCTCGAGACTTTCTGGATACATGAGCTTAGGTGCTACACCCCCTATGGTATGCATGTTGAATGGGACGTCAACTGTTTCATTAACCAGGGGTGAGCACTTTAGTCTCCGGTACCTACCTCTTCATTGTTTCATTTCCATGTTGCTACTCAGTTCTTTTTTTTTTTTTATATTATTATCTTATTTTTCATAATGTATGCATGGGGGACTTGCTGTTACAGGTGGTCTCTGTCATCCCAGTCTGGGCGGGACTGCTTTGATTATCCTGTCGGTATACTCTTTGCATATAAGGTCTATTTTACCAGTCTGAAGCTTGTAGGATCTATTTGATCTTCTCTAAATGGCTGTTTAGGTTGCTATAACTCTGGTATATAATTCATTCAGCCCTATTTAATACTTCAGGTTTTGGCATATGTGTAACCCCTATGGTAACAGCTAGGGGGCAGTATGTCCAACTCTATGTCGCACCAGCCGCGCTTTCCATTAAATACGATATGTTTTGTGGATATTTAATGGCTCCGGATCACGGATCTGGTTGGAGCGCTGTCTGGTCCCTCTCAGTGTCCCCGATTTGGAGATGTGCGTGTTTTCCTGTCACAATCTCCTCCTCTCGGCCGCTGACAGGTGACACCGATCACATGATGACCCATATGCTTCATCATTGGTGGAGATGTCACACACTACATTTCCCATGACCGCCGCCGAGCTGCGGTCATGTGACTGTCGGCTGATCATGTGATCTATGATGACGTTGAGCCTCGGGATTGGCCGCATATACGGACGGTCCCCGATGGTTCATTCACAATCATACATCCAATTCATATTACTATCAGAGAGACACTTAAGACAGGCCCTAGTGTGATCACTTGGTGCGCGCTCAGGTTTATGAGCGCTGCACGGATGTGTAACACAGTTTTAGCATGTTTACAGCATTGCTTGATTATAACAGAGCCGTCCCCTATGTTGGCCTCCGTGCGGTTTGTGTCTTATAATGCAGCCTCAGGGGGCAGATCATCCACTTTATTCAATAGAGGTTTCAATGAATGGTGTCCCCATACATAGAAATTGGAGGACACATTCACTGGGTGACACAGTTTCAACATTGTTGTCAATTATGAGTTATGAATTTCTATTATATTAATCCAGTATATATTAACATCATATGTTTTTAATCTTTCATGTTTATATTAATTGTTTGAGAGATGTATTTGATGTTTAGTGATACATGATCGAAAGATTTGATGTTTATGTGGTTGGAAGATATACCTATTACATCACATCCTGTTCCAAGCCCTGCCCCGCAGGGGGATGGGCCTGATGGTCATTCATGTGTATATAAGAGAGCAATATGGGGGTGCAATTTATGCCCCTGTTGAAGGCTTATTCAGCCGAAACGCGTCGGGTTACCGCTATCTAGCACCCCATATTGCCAATCTGTGATCACTTTTTAATATATGTCATATTTTTGTTTTTATGACTTTTATCAATAAACCTTGATTGGTTGTACTCATCTGCACTATTGGAGCTTCCTGTTCTTCCTCTTTCCACATAACATCCACCTTGCGGCTTTGGTGAGCGCCAGCCATATTCTAGGCCTCCAACCTTTGATTTTTGGCTCAAGGATCCCACCTGGAATCTACAACCTGACGTTCCACACCATTTAAGGTACACCTGGGTCTGATGTGGATTCCCAGCCTCAATTCCAGTCATCTGTTGTGATCCTGCCTTCCGGTTTCCAGTGGTCCCGGTTCCCAAATACCACAGTGCCTGTCTGACTCACTACTGTACAGTACCTGAGTCCAACCCATCTGGTAAGCGCATTTACGTTTTCCTCTGATCACGATGAGATTGTGACCTATAGAAATTCGCTTGTCTTCCCCTCATTGGATGATCACCCACCTGTATACATATAGACTTTGGAACTCTATTTACTTTGAGCACTCCATTTGGGCCACTCGCTGTTCAGTGCTAGTGGCTCTTATATACTCACCGTATACAAATGTGATTTTCATATTAGCGCTACATTTTTCGTTTCTATATATCAGAGAGACTTACCTGTTCCCCCTCAATTAGTTGCTTATGAAGGAATAAGTATCTACAGTCTTTCAATTGGTTGTCCATTAGAGGTTGTGATGAATTAACCCCAAACTTTCTGTTTATTCTGAGAGAGAACTGGTGGTTGTACCTGAGGGGCCTCTGTAGCTTAAATCCAATTGCACTACTGTAATTACATAGCAGGGATGTTACAATTGGTTCCTGGGTTAGGAAAATAGACCACTGCCTGGACCTTGCCCAGTATGTAATTGAGCTACTGGGCTGCCCTGCATCCAATGGATATTTAGTGCTGCCAGAGATTTTGTGACAGACAAAAGATCATGTCTGTCCACAGACACAGTTGAGCAGCTAACATTTGTCAAAATGAATCAGTCCTGGATTAGCAGCAGCTATCAAGCCCCTAATGCTGATGTCACTGATTAAATGTTTTTTTTTAGGATCTGGAATCTCTGCAAGACTGTCTATGCTGCCTGGCTTTGTGGGTGTTGATTTTATCTTGAAGTATTTTTTTTTGGTATAAGATTCATGGGCACAATTAACACCCAAGGACCAATCTTTCTGCAACTGTTTGAAAGCAGCAAATCATTTTTTTTTTTTTTTTACAGCAAAGCTACAGGGTTTCGGTCTGAAGGCACAACTAACACCCAAAGCCCAATTTGTCTGTGTCTGTTTGACAGGTGCATATCATTTAAATTTGTTACAGAAATTCTTGTTTTTATCAAATGTACCTCTATATGCACCTCTATAGGGTTACGGTGTGAAGGCACCACCAAAACTCATAGCCCAATTTTTCCTGTTTGACAGGTATATACATTTTTTTTTTTTATAGAAAGGCCAATTCTTGCCTTCATCAAGAGTACCTCATAGCAACTGACCTGAACCCAGAAACAGGCAGTGACATAGAGGTACATCGCTGTGCTGTAGGAGCCGCCGTCCACAATACAATGTGGGCGGGGGGTCCAAAATCCGTTAATATATTTACACATTCTTAACAAATGGTAAAACAGCTTGCAACAAATGCTCTGAGGTCAGGTTCCTAACAGCTTGGAAGCATTGTAACGGTCACCACCGTTTACGACTTTCCATCCAACCACGACAAGCTTATCCGACACAACGTCAATCTTGCATACACGATCCATTCCATTTCCCATAATCAAGACGAGACTCTGCTCTGTACTTGTTTCCAAATGTATGAACACTTTATTGATATCTTAGCTTGTTTATATATCTTAGTACAGCATGTTACAGTTAATCACAGGACAATGCAATCTCCATCCCCCTATTCACACACTATGGCTAATTCTCTAGCAGACATTTCGGCACCGATACTGATAAAATCTTATCACATTCCAAAATACAATTGCACAATGCCTTGACCTCAATCCACATATCTAGACAGATGTACTGTCCCTAAAGGGTCTTGACACCTGGGCAGCAATACATTCCTTTGCTAAACATAATTGGCATGCTAATTCAATACATCTGAAGAGACATTAACACAGGGCTTTGAACAGTTTTATCACACAATGAAAAGGTCTTCCAGGAGCCGATGCAATTAACACCTTTTCAACAGAATGAAATGTCTTTCACAAGCCGGGCTTAGCATTTTAAAAGCCTATTATACAGAGGGATGAGTCACTGTCTTGTTGACCTGGTTTCAAGTCAACATGAACCACTTGTAATATTCCAGTATCCTGCCATATGAAGTATCAATGTCCCATCTCATGTAATACATGAATTATGATCCTATTAGCCACCCTACGTCCAAAAGGGCACAGGGTGGACTTAGACCCAGGAGTTATTAGTGCCGCCGGCACATGAGTATCTCTCATCCTTCCAAAGTCTTTGGTTGTCACAGGTCATCCCGTTACAAGCATCTACTGTTTATTTACAGTAGTTAAAGTAAGAAAGGGATAAGTGGTGCTGCTGGTGGGTAAAATGACCAAGTGTGATAAATTTGAGTTCCTAGATGCGGGTATATCTATGTTGGGTAACTTATAGGAGGGCCACGTCCAAAATCCGTTGTTCAGATACCAAGGGTGAGAGAAGAAAAAATAATAATAGAGGTGTGTGTGTAAGTGTTTCTTGTGTGATCAGGACCCTGTGCAGTCCAGCAGGTGGCTGAATATGGTTAATTCAGTATGTGAAACTCATTCATGGTGCAAAAAGAACTGTGATAAGGTCCCTATATATCCTTTATATATCCTTAAAATGAGAGTATAGATTCCTAGGCTCCTATATCATGGGGTCATCCAAAAAACTATGGGCCAGATTCACGTACATTGGCGCATATTTTGACCGGCGTAGCGCACCTCCTTTACGTTAGACCAGCGCATTGTAGAGGCGCAATCACTGTATCCTTGTAGTATTTGCGCAGAAATTTTCGCCGGTGTAACGTAAATTCTGAGGCGTAAGTCAGAGTAATTCAAATTGGGAAGTACGTGGGCGTGTTTCATTGAAATGAGCCGTGACCCCATGCAAATGAAGGGCCGGCCGGATCGCGCATGCGCGCATGAAGCAGACCATGGTCAGCACCTCTGTGCGCATGCTCACAACTTGGGAACGGCGCAATCAGTGAATTGGAAGTGGACCCAGGCAACTTGGTGAACTACGCAGAGAGCTTAAATAGACAGACACAAACGCCCTTCCTTTGCAAAAGTACATCCCTTTGTATCCCTTCCTATACAGCAAGGTGCTTTTGTTCTGTTTATTAGCGTTTGTTTGTTTGTGACGTGTCTTTGAGATATTTGGTGACTGTTTTGCAGAGTGATTTTTGTCTTTTCTGTGTTTTCTTTGTTGTGTTTTTTTTTTAAATTATATTTTTGCTGGGCATTTTTTTTTTTGGTTCTGTTTGTGAATGATTTTGGAACGTGGGGGTAACATTCCTGCCGGAAAAGGGGTGTCACCTTCATTTTTGGTGGAGAAGTGATCCCCAGGTCCGTGTGAATGGTGTATGAATGTACAGTGACATAATTGGAGCCGTGGCGTCGCTGCTCACAAGTCCTGCATGGTGGGCTTGTGCTAATCCAATTTGATGAGGATGTGATGTGTCTGTGCTAGGGACCACAGTGGTGTGCATACATGCATTCTCATTGTGCCATGATTAATGTGTGTGTTAACGTGCAAAGATGCCTAATGTGAGCTGTCTCCTGGCTGCTCTTCCCTCAGAAGACGGGGTAGCCTCGGTTAGGGGGGGATTGTCTGGTTCAGGGGTCAGGTCATCACTTATGTCAATCTCCAGGCCCTCTCTCACTGCGAAGTTGTGCAGCATGCAACATGCACCGATGATCTGGCATACAAAGTTTGGGGAATACAACAGGGTACCATGGGGGGTTCCGGATAGGAGTCATGAGATGGGGTCCCAGGGCATATGCAGAGTCACCCTGAAGGGATAAGACAGGAGGATTTTAGTAGTGCATGTGCCCCCTGTGATTTCAGCATCATGGGGGGGGGGGACAGTCATGCCTGCCACCCATGTCACTCACCAACCAGCCAGCTGTCCCCATACATGTTCTGTTCGAAATCTGTGGGGATGGGGCTATGATTGTATATGTAGCTGTCATGGGTGGTGTCATGTGTTGGGCTGGTGATGTCCTCCTGCAGGGTTGTGGTTAATTCCAGGATGGCATGAGGGGTGAATCTGAAGATGCGAGACGCCTCAGAATCACTCATGCCAAAGATGTCTATGCGTGTGTGATATATCAAGTAAAGAGTGAGGGGCTTGTATCAGAGAAGAATATTAGATTAGAGTTGAAAATATGTTTATTGGAATTTCAACATAGTAAACATGGACAGCATGAGGTGTCACAAACAGGGAATAGTTACAGATACGTGGCAATAAGGAGTCAGCCAAATGGCTATCGCCCACAGCCGGACTCCCATCAACGTAAAACATAACGAACAGTTATAACAAGAACCCTGAAACAAAAATTGTGAGCGTTCAGGAAGACCATTTAACAGGTGACAACATTGCAACCAGAGTCTCCAGGAAGGAAACAATATAATCAAAATAAAAAAATAATAAAAAGGACAAAGACCAGAAATAAAAAAAAAATAACAAGAAAAGGTAAAATAAAAATAAAAATGGGAGGTCAAGAATCAGGGAAGTGAGAGGGTGGGGAGAAAGAGAGAAGGAAAAAAGGAGAGGAGAATGGTGGGAAAGAGAAGAATATAGGAAAGAGAGCTAGAGGGCCATCACAGAGTAGAGTGAGAGTTGCCGATATAGGAATTGGGAAAGACAGTATAAAGTCAGCGGGGGAGGGGAACCCAGCTTGCCTCTAGGTGGTGTTACAAATGAAAGCGATCAGGAGTGATCATGGTTGGGTGGACAACATGTTCGCCAGAGCGTCAGAGGAGGAGAAGTGGAGCCAGACGAGCCACAGCAATGTATAATTATCAAAAGTATCGTTATCACGGGCCAGCATCTCCTCCATTCTCATGGTGTCGTTCATAATAGAAACCCAACGTGACAATGGGGGAGTTGCGGTCGATTTCCAATAGGAAGGTATGAGCTGCCTCGCCGAGGACATAAAGAAACGGAGGAGACCTCGTTTCTGCGATTTAACAGAACCTGGTAGTATAGAAAGAAGAGCAATTTTAGGAGAGGGAACTAATGAGTCACCGTGGATTTTGTTGTAACATTCAAATACCTGGGTCCAGAAGGGGCGGATCCTCTCACAATCCCACCAGACATGTAGATAAGTCCCCACAGCAGCGGAGCATCGCCAACAGGATGCTGGGGTGGACGGGAATATTTTGTGCAACACGGAGGGAACCCTGTACCATCTTGACAGAATCTTGTAGTTCTTTTCCTGTGCGTAGCAGGAGATCGTGGACTTGTGAGTAAAGTAAAAAGAGGTCTGCCAGTCCGCCTGCTGGATGTCCTCGCCCAAATCTGCAGACCACATCCCAGTGTAAGAGGGTAGTTCGGTGTGCGTAAGTGTTTGTAAGAGGCTATATATGGCCGAGAGTAGATGTCTGGGCGTCTCCGAGAGGGAACACAGTTGTTCAAACTCTGTAAGAGGGCGGTGTACCTGAGAGGAGGAGTGCAGGTGCCTTGTGAGTGTGGACAAGTGTAGTGTAGTAAGCCAGTCATGAGAGCCTGCCGGTGTCACTGGCGACCCCAGCGTAGGATGCACAAAGGAGCGTGCCTGGGGCCATTCAGTCCTTTTTAAGGGGCCTAACGATGACACGTTAAAGCCTTGGGGAAAGGAGGGATTGTCGAATAGGGAGGACAGTGGAGAGGGGTCGGAGGATAGTAGGGAACACAACCCCCTGTTGTACCATAGTCTGAGAGAGGCCAGTGTAAGCGGGGAGGAAGAAGGTATGCGTGCTAGTTCAGTCCTATATCCCCATAAAAGTGCTCGGAGGTCTATGTGAGACAAGTCCTGCTCCACGGCAACGGAGGCCTTCAGAAAAGGACGCGGGAACCATTCCAAGACACGCGCAACATGTGTGGCCTTGTAGTAGGTCTCGAAGTCAGGGATGCCCGCCCCTCCCCGTAGCTTTGGGCGGGTGAGCACATTGTACCTAACCCTAGGTAGCCCCCGTCTCCACAGGAATCTGATGGCTAGAGAGCGTAGGGAGTTGAAGAAGGACTTAGGGATCAAGATGGGGACCGTTTGAAGGAGGTACAGGAGTTTGGGTAGAGTGTCCATCTTCAGGGTGTTGATCCGCCCGAACCATGGTAGAGAAGACCCCCCCCACTCCTCCAAGTCCTTTCGTAGGCGTGAGAGCAGGGGAACATAGTTTGAAGAAAAGAGGTTGGAGAGATTAGAAGGAATAATGACACCTAGGTATGAGATTCCCCTCGTCTGCCATTTAAAAGAGAAATTGGCCTTGAGCAAAGTCATCGTGGCGGCGGGAAGGGAGACGTTGAGAGCCTCAGTCTTAGACAGATTGAGTTTGAAGTTGCTAAATGTGCCAAAGCGGCGGAATTCCGCGAAGAGGGATGGCAAGGAGATATGGGGGTCCTGTACGTATACCAAAAGGTCATCGGCATAGAGGGACAGTTTGTAATGGGAGGAAGGTGTTTGGATACCGCGTATGGAGACGTTTTGTCTAATGGCACAAGCTAAGTGTTCTATTACAATGACAAATAAAAGTGGGGATAGGGGGCAACCCTGCCGAGTTCCATTGGAGATGTCAAAGGACGCAGAGGCAGAACCGTTGACCAAGACCGAGGCTGAAGGTTGTGAGTAAAGGGACATCACTTTGGAAATAAAGGGCTTTCCCAGGCCCAATTGTTCCAACGAGAGTCGAAGAAATCCCCAGTTGACCCGATCGAATGCCTTTTCGGCGTCGAAAGAGAGGAGACAAGCCTTCAACCCTTTACGTTGAATGAAAGAGATAAAATGAATCGTTTTGGTAGTGTTGTCCCTTGCCTCCCGGCCTGGGACAAAACCCACCTGGTCATTGTGGATCACACCCGGGAGTAGAGGAGATAAACGATTGGCCAAAACTTTTGCAAACAGCTTTAGATCTACGTTGAGTAGGGATATAGGCCTATAGCTGCTGCATTGGGAGGGGTCTTTGCCAGGTTTGGGTAATACAGAGATGTTAGCAGATAACAGAGTCTTAGGCGGTGTGAGGGAGTCATCCATGGCATTAAAGGCCTTAGCCATCAACGGGGATAAGAGTGGGGCAAAGGTCCTGTAAAAACGTGGGGTGTAGCCATCAGGACCAGGGCACTTGCCCACCTGTAGACTTTTGATGGCGCCAAGAAACTCAAACGCATCGAGGGGTTTATCTAGTTCAGCCACATCCGACGTATTAAGCAAGGGTAGTGCAGTCTCAGCGATATAATCTTGCATATCATCACCCGAAGGCGTCGAACACCTGGTCGGGTCCGCGGACTGCAAGTTATAGAGTCGCGAATAGTACTCCCGAAAGGCCGAGGATATACCATCTGGGTTGTACGATCTAGTTTGGTTAGGGTGTGAGATAAAGGGAATGGAGCAACGTGGCGTTCTAGGGTGCAGGACCCGCGCTAAGTGCTTTCCGCATTTATTGGCAAGTGAGTAATGGAAGTTGCGTGCCCTGTCCCGGGCAATCAGGGAGTGGGAGTCAAGAAGCTGGAGGAGATCCCTACGAGCATTCGATAATCGGACAAAAATGGCAGGGTCTAGATTACGTTTGTGCAGAGGTTCAAGCTCCGCTATGGTGGAGAGAAGACGGCGGATGTCACTTGATCTCATCTTTTTAAGGCGGGAGCCATGTTGGATGAGAACGCCTCTGATCACACATTTCAAAGCTTCCCATTGGGTGAGAGGGGAGGTAGTGTCCGAGGAGTGATCCGCGACTAAGTGACGGATAGCGGCAGAAACTTCAGCCACACATACGGGATCCCGCAGTAAATTGTCGTTAAGCCTCCAGTGTGCGCCTCTACGTGATGTGGGGGGGCGTGCAATAGTCAGGTAGACCGGGACATGGTCTGACCATAGCAATTGGCCCATGGATGCTTGGATAGGGGTATCTAACAGTGACTGGGATATCAGGAAGTGGTCTAGTCTGCTATATGAGTTATGTGCTGCAGAGTAATGACTGTAATCCCTGCCTGTGGGATGCTGGACACGCCAGACATCCACCAGGTGGAAGGAGTGTAGGAGAGCCTTGATGCGTGTCAGTGTAGAGTGTGGTATAGAGGACTTACCCGAGGATGTGTCTGCAGACGGGGACATGACGACATTGAGGTCTCCACCAACGATGTAACAGGGACCCCCGAATGAGGATAGTCTGGTAAGAACCGATGAGAGGAACCGAGCCTGACCCACATTTGGAGTGTAGATATTGGCCACTGTGAAAAGAAAGTTGTTTAGTTTCAGTTTGAGAAAAATGAAGCACCCATTAGTATCAACAAGGGTGTCTAGGACCTCAGGTTTAAAAGATTTATGGAAGGCTATGGATACACCTTTAGACTTAGCTTGGGGATTAGTACTATGGAACCATTGTGAATAGTACCTGTTACGAAGAGCCGGTACTGAGTCTGTACGGAAATGTGTTTCCTGGAGCAGCAAAATGTCAGAACGTTTTTTATGAAAATGGAAAAGGACTTGACTCCGCTTTTCAGGTGTGTTAAACCCCCTACAGTTGAAAGATGCTAACGCTATCGGGCAAACAGAAGCCATGATAGTTGTAGGAGTAAGCGGTAGGGATAAAGGGCAGAAGCATGGGCATGAGTAACACCATATATCAGCAACTCTCGTGGATAGAAACAGCGCCAGATAGGACCCAGAAGAAGAGAAAGAAGGAAGAGAGGGAAAAGGACGAAGGAGGGGAGAGGCGGGGATAGATAGAGAGAAGGGCAAGAACGGATGCTAACAAAAAACAAAAAGGCAAGAAAATAAAAAATCATGGATTGAGCATGGACCCTGTCCGCGCCACCCTCGTCATCAAGTAGAGGTAGTAAGAGACAACTAGGGAGAGGTAGCAGGGAGGGAGGCCATGAAAGTGAGGTGAACAATGATAAAAAAAAAAGGAGAAATAACAAAAAAGGCCACTAGGTGGCTCCAAAAGACTGCACAAAAAAAGAAAAAAAAAACTTCTAGCTTGGCTATTAACCATAAGCCATACGGTATCCATAGTGACACCGTAAAAATAAGAAAAACCCCTCATAAAAAAGAAAGGGGGGGGGGGCGCGGTGGGACCACTCCAGGTAGGGCGGACCCCCCGGCCCCAGCTCCACGGGAAAACGATCATGGAACAAAACCAACGCGTGGTGCGGAGAATAGCGGTATAAAGAGAAAAAAAACAAAATAAAAAAAAAAAAGTACATGAGACAAAAATATGGAACAGGAAACCAAACAATCAAGTAGGCATAAGTAACAGAGAAGTGCCAATACAATAGTAAAAACACATTGGTAGCAAGGCAATAGAGTATAAACATGTCATCTGAAGTCATATAATAGAGGATACTTAGGAACAGTCTGTGGATGTCTCCCGGTCTGGAACATGGAGCCCGCACCACCTGGAAAGAAAGTTAAGGCCATAACAATAAACAGCAACATTAAAGCAGTCCAGGACTCAGGAGGGATAAACCCAACAAGCAAAAGCAGTGACCGGGGAGAGCATCAGGCTGAACCCCCAAAAGTACGAAAAAATAAAAGGAAAAAATGAAAATAAAAAAAAATAAAAATGGGGTGGCTCCAGCCTGGAACCTTTTTTCGAGGGGAGACCCCCGGAAAGGCAGGGCAAGTGGTGTGACTGGACCAACCAGAGTGTATTCAATCTTCAGAGTCCCGGCGAAGCAGAGGTTTGGGGTTGCGCTTGCGGCCCTGCGTCTGCCAGGGAGAGGCAAAGGGCAAGCCTGGAGTGGTTGGCGTGAATGGCCAATCCGGGAGAGAGACCTGTGGAAGACCCAGAGTGCTGAGGAAAGTAGGCAGGTCTCCAAGGGTGCGGAAGATGGCTGTCTTGCCCTCATGGTACACACGCAGATGGAACGGGAATCGCCATTGGTATTTCATCTGTTTGGATATCAGCAGTTGGGTAAGCGGCTTCAACGCTTTTCTCATCGTCAACGTTTGACGCGACTGGTCTGGAAGAAGCATCACAGGGTCATCATTAAACAGTATAGTATCCTGTGAACTGGCAGTTCTCATGATGGCTTCTTTGACCTTATAAAAGTGGACCCGGCACAGGGTGTCACGGACGAAGGAGGGGTGCTGGTTCCGCGGGCCGGAGGTCCTGTGGACCCGGTCTAGCTCAATTGGTTCGTCCTTAGGGCGGTGTAGCAGTTGGTTGAAAATGGCAGTCACGGCTGCCGGAAGGGCCTTGGCGTCTACTGTTTCGGGAATTCCGCGGATGCGAATATTGTTACGGCGGTTGGGGTTTTCGATATCGTCCTGTTGGTACGCCAACTGCTGTAGCATAACAGTATGGGTGTTCAGAATTTTGTCATGTGTCTGTACCGTATTACTAAGACCATCTGTGGTGGCATCCAGATCCTCAAAACGAACGCTCACATCTTTCTTGAAGTCAGAGATTTCTTTTTTGTAGGCCTTTTCAATCCTGTGGACACAGTGTTCAAAGTCAGCCTTGGTGGGCAGAGATCTGATATAGCTGTGTAGGGAGCGAATCTGTGCCTCCAGGTCCCAGCCCTCTCCCGAGGCCAGAGAGGCATTAGAGCGGCTTCTGGTGAGTACAAAGTCGGAGTCCCCAGGGAGGGGGAGATGATTGTGCGTGTTCACCTGAGAGTGCAGGGACGACTCAGACCGAGCTGGAGACGGAGGTGCCTGCGCCATAGTAGCGTCAGAACGGCGCTGTGATGCGGCTCGGAACCGAGCAAAGTAGTCTTCCAGGTCACCCCCCCTACGGTCTCCACCGGATCCCTTATGCGCCCTTTGCCTGTCTTTCCCCATGTGCCGGGGTTTGAGCTGGTTTCCAATAATATGTCCCGTGGAGCTGGGGGTTCAGGGGGTCAGGTTAAAGTCCATTTCACTGCTCCATGTGAGAAGTCATGTTTCGCTACCTGCTTCTGTGCTGAAGGATGTGGGGAAGGTGCATGATAGCCAGGGAGCCCCAGTGATTTGGGGGGGGGTGCAAGGCAGAGAAGAGGAGAGGAGCAAAGTCTGTGGGGGATTAGCTGGGCAAGGCAAGATGGCAGCTACTCACTGTTAGGAGTCAGGAGTCCAGGAGACGCTGCTGCACGTGCTGGGGAGAGCAGAGGCAGACACAAGGATCTCCAGCCACTCGTGAGGAGAGGGTTAGGTAGCAGGGTGGGAGGATGGAAGGAATGCCAGGGATCCCGGGTGCTGTAAGCAGGGCGTCGTGTGCCGCGTTCCACGGCTAGGCCGGAGCCGCGGTCTGTCCTAAGGGCGCCGCCGGACGTCAGGAGTTCCCCAGCGAGTCCCGACCGTGGCACACCACGACTGATCTCTCCGGAGGTGCTGCGGGCGGCGGATGGGAAGAGACAGCCGTCCGTACCGCAGATGGCAGTGTCCTAGCGCGGTAGACGCCGGAGGACTCGTAGGCCTCAAGATGGCGGCGGGCCCCGGCAACGTGGAGCCAGCTGGGGGCCTGGGGAAGGAGGGATCCGACCGGGGACCTCGAAATAAGCCTGGATCGACGGAAGGGATGCCTGGATGCAGGTGCAGGCGTTCTGGGAGCTTACTGGAGCAGGACTTGCCGGGGATGGCAATAGCTTGTGCCAGGCCTTATGGAGCTCTGCAAAGACACGTCTTCCCCGGAGCACTTCCGGACATGCCCCCCCCATATTCTATTAGATTAGATTCTTATATCCATCAAGGTTTTAAAGGGCTATTGAAAGATAGTGTGACTGTGTTTGTAATTTGTATGTATGTTATGTATTGATGTATGTATGTGTATATATATATATTTTTTTAATGTTTATAAAAGCAAATGAAAAGTTTTTGGAAAAAAAAAAATCCTCTCCCATGCCCTCCTCCTTCTTTGCTCATCTGGCATGTTGGCATACAGTTTGTTGTGCAGCAAGTGTGACTGCTCAGCTCCTCACTAACAGTGTTGCTTTAGCTGACATGTAGACGGATTGTCTAATTTTATTCCACCTTTTATATGGTCTAATTTTAGACAGGACATGCATTTGTTGCGCACAGCGCGTAGCACCAACTTACTTTTGTGGATCTCCGTAACTCCCTCATTTGCATATTTGAATAGCAAATCACTGGTGTGTCTAGCGCAGTTTTGCGCGGACGGATACGCCGGTCTATCAAAATTACGCCAGTCCAAAAAAAGTAGATTTCCTGCGTATACCGTTTTGGGGATGCGGCGCATCGATACGCATGCGCAAATTTAGACTTACGCCACGCATCTCCTGTAACGCCGGCGTAGTGGCTCTGTGAATCTGGCCCTATATATCTAGTGACCATGTGTGATAAGAGTTTGATCAAAAAATAAAAATTATGGGCCAGATTCACAGAGCCATTACGCCTGTCTAACTGGTGTTAGACTGGAGTAATTTCAAATTACGCGCGTTTTCTAGCTAGTCGGAAACATCATCAAACCCACCACTGAGGAGCTGCGACTGAAGGCAATGACAGATTTCTACAGAATTGCCAGATTCCCACGCACTGTGGGGGCCATTGATTGCACACATGTGGCACTCCAGCCCCCCCAGGAGACAGAGCACATGTGCCGCAATCGGAAGCATTGGCATTCCATCAATGTACAGGTGATAGTCGATGCCCAAGGCCTCATATGGCACGTCCGTGCCAAACACCCAGGGTCCAGCCATGACAGCTACATATACAATCAATGCCACATCCAAATGGAATTCAAACAGAACGTGTATGGGGACAGCTGGCTGGTTGGTGAGTGACATGGGAGTCAGGCATGACTATCCCCTCCCATGATGCACACCTCACAAGGGCCACATGCATGACTAACATCCTCCTGTCTTTTCCCTTACAGGTGACTCTGCATATCCACTGGGACCCCATCTCATGACTCCTATCCAGAACCCCCAAACCCCAGGAGAGGAAAGATACAATCAAGCACATGCCCAAACACGAGCAGTGGTGGAGCGCACCTTTGGCCTACTAAAGTCACGTTTCCGATGCCTGGATAAGTCTGGGGGTACCCTCTTGTATTCCCCAAACTTTGTGTGCCAGATCATCGGTGCATGTTGCATGCTGCACAACTTCGCAGAAAGAAAGGGCCTGCAGATTGGCCTACGTGATGACCTGACCCCTGAACCAGACAATCCCCCCCCCTAACCGAGGCTACCCCGTCTTCTGAGGGTAGAGCAGCCAGGAGACACATTAGGCATCTTTGCACGTTAAACACACACATTAATCATGGCACAATGAGAATGCATGCATGCACAACACTGTGGTCCCTAGCACACACACCCCACATCCACATCAAATTGGATTGGCACCAGTCCACCATGCAGGACTTGTGAGCAGCAACGCCACGCCAAGGCTCCAATTATGTCACTACATTCATACACCATTCACACGGACCTGGGGATCACTTCTCCCTGGTCCTGGGGAACCCTTCTCCACCAAAATTGAGGGTGACACCCCTTTTCCGGCAGGAATGTCACCCCCACATTCAAACAGCATTCACAACCCCCAAAAAAAAAAAAAAAATTACCTGCAAAAGCAAAAATTTTCCAGCAAAAACAACAAAAAAAAGGGGAAAAAACAAATTAATGCCCTTTGCGTGAGCCACGCCTGGGGCGCCCCCGGCCACGGCCCCGGCTTCTCAGGGGAGACTCATGGGGGAGGGGTAAAACCGGGGAAGGAGGGACAGCCCCTGATCTCTGGCGGCCTGCCCTCCAAGGCCATGGCTATTCTGTCCAGGGCAGCACCAACTGTTGCCGTGTTGGCCTGGATAGCCAGGGTAAGGGCCCTCACATCCTGCCCAACGCCTGCTGATGTCATCTGCAGTTCGTTTAGGCAGGTTGTGAAAGCCCGGGAGTGGGAGTCCAGGTTCCCCAGCGTATCCTTGATGGAGGACAGGCTCTCCTCCATCCGCACCAATGTCTGGCTGACCTGTCCCAGATGGCGGGTCTGGAGGAACTGGTCCCTTCTCAGAGTGGCGGGCAGGAGATCGGCCAACCCCTGGTGTTCTGGGATGAAATCCTGCCTCCAGCTGATGCTTGTGGCCGGGGAGAAGGGGAGGCCCTTGTGAGGGGAGCCATGTTGGGGGAGGAGGGGGGGGCTCCCCCTTAGGGAGGGCTGCCTGCTGCCAGCCAGAGGGGAAGAGTCCTCAAAAACCAAACGTCCAGTGCCTGACATGGACTCCTCCTCCTCATGATTCTCCTCCTCATGATTCTCCTCCTCCTCTTGAACCTCCTCCGCGGACTCCGGCCTTGTTGGGGGGGCCTCATTAGGCTGCTGTCCTGGGGTTGGTGCGGTCAGGCCAGATGGCCCTGCACCTTCCTGCACATCTGTGGATGACACAAAACATTCACAGGTTGGAGGATCCACACACTTGCCACATATTCCCTTTCACCCCCTCCCCCACACATGCTACACACCTGATATTAAAAAAAATACTTACCTGGCACCACGGGCTCCGGACTTGAGTCAAAGCCGGGCAGGCCCTCAACTTCATGCCGATGAAAGGTCAGGGCCACCGCACGCTCCTCCGCTGTCAGCCTAATACGGCATGGTGGGCCCCCTCCTGTGCCCCTGGCATGGGCATGCATTCTGGCCAGCTTCTGTTTGACCAGACGCCGGAGGTCATTGATTTTTTTGTCAATCCCAGAGCGGGTCCGTGTCTCCCCCTGCCCCGCTGAATTGACCTGCTCAGTGATCATATCCAAAATCTCCCTCCTCCTGGCCGGGGTAGTGTTGGCACTGTCCAGGCCGTGGAGGAAACGCCCATACTCGCTAATGGCCCGGGCAAGAATTTGTTTTTCCCCAACTGTAAAATTGAGCTTTCGTTTTCTCTCTGTCATACTTCCCAAAAAAATCACTCCCAGTCAACAAAATTCACTCACAAAAACAAGCACAACCAATCAAGCAAGAACACACACAAAGACAAAACTACTCAGCAAGAAACAGTCACAAAAAAACAAAACAAAAATACAGCAGGAAAACAAACGGACAGAAATATATTAATCAAACAAACAGTCTCTCAAACACTTATCAAAAAACACTTTCAAAGATCTACTAACAAACACTTGATCACACAGAACACTAATCTGACAACTACAAAACACACCGCAACGAACAGGACAAAAGCACTTGGTTAAATGGGAAGGGACAAAGGGATGTACTTTTGCAATGCAAGTGCGTTTGTGTGTGTCTATTTATGCTGTTTGCGTAGTTCACAACGTTGCCCTAGTCCATTTCCAATTTCACTGATTGCGCCGCTCCCGAGTTGTGAGCATGCGCACAGCGGAGCTGACATGGTCTGCTTCAAGCGCGCATGCGCGAGCCGGCCAGGCCCTTCATTTGCATGGGGTCACGGCTCATTTCAATGTAACACGCCCACGTCCTTCCCAATTTGTATTACTCCTCCTTACGCCTCTGAAAAAACGTTACGCATGCGCAATTTCCTGCGCAAAAGCTACGAGAATAGGGTGATTACGCGGCAAAATTGCGCAAGTCTAACGTAAAGGCGGTGCGCTACGCCAGTCCAATAATGCGCAGATGTACCTGAATCTGGGCCATTGGATGTACTTTTGCAATGGAAGGGCATTTCTCTCGGTCTATTTAAGCACTATGCATAGCTCACTAAGTCTGACGGGCCTAGTTCCTATCTAACTGATTGCGCCGCGCCGAGTTCTGAGCATGCTCAGAGAGGTGCTGACCATAGTCTGCTTCATGTGCACATGCCCAGTATGGCCGGCCCTTCATTTGCATGGAGTCACGGCTCATTTCAATGGAACATGCCCACCTCCTTCCCACTTTGAATTACGCCTCGGAATTTATATTGCAACGGTGCAAATTTGGCCGAAAATACTACGAGGATACCGTACTTGCGCCTCGAAATTAAGCCGATCTAACTTAAAGGAGTTGCACTACGCCGGTCCAAAAATGCGCCGATGTACGTGAATATGGCCCATAGTTTTTTATTTTTGTTGAGCATTACCTGGGGCCCTCTAGTTCTTCAGGAACTACAATTCCCATCATGCCTAGTCATGTCTGTGAATGTCAGAAACATTTATATTTACAATGCCTCATGGGATGTGTAGTTCCCACAACAGCTGGAGGGCCATAGTTTGAGGATACCTGTTCTATGTAATATAAAGAGCTGCATACGTTTTTAAGACGATGATGCGGAAACAGTGGGCAAGGCATCTAAAATGGTTGTGTATTGGTCATCAGTCAGTGCACTGAGTCTCCCTACATGGGTCAATACGTAAAATAGATAAGCCTCAGAAGACTTCATGGGGTATGATTTAGCCTGAGCTATTTGAAATATATATTTGGGAAGACGCTGGGGTTTGGAATTTGGTGGTACCATATATCAACTGATTACCAGTCAAGATTAAAAAAGTATAAAGAGAGTTTTATTAGAAAAAAAACATATACTAAATTTACATATTATAAAACAAAGTATCACAAAACATAAGCCAAAAACAATTTCCTGGTTAAAAATGATAAAACAGCGCATAAAAAGTCCAATATAGATCAAGATGTTGAAGGAAAGTCCATAGATCAGTTTTAAAGTGATTTGAAGGAAGTTTCATGGAATAATTGTACACCCTCCACCGGTTTCCAATCTCCACCAAACGTGAGGCACACTCCCCCGCAGGGGTTCAAACTCACCAGAAACTCAAAGAAAACAGGCCTTAAGCATAAGATGTCCTGATCAGACCTCCAACATCATTCCAGAAGCAGCAAGGGTTAATGAGTCAAACTCCAATATATGGATCATAGAAAAAAGCAAAGGCACCAAAATAGTGTAATACTGCTTTAATAAAACATTTGCTTCATATAACACCCCGCTTCCTATCTACGTACATGGAAAAAATTAAAAATGAACAATAAGTGTATAGAGTGTAATTCACCGCTCTCCTCCGCACTCAGGGGGTCACGATTGTGCCTCAATGCACGCTGCTCGAGACTCCTATCTCAGTGGCGATGATGCAGCGGTGGAACGCACTCCTAGTACTTCCTGGATACGCCGTCGTAGCCACGCCCTGACGCGTTTCGTCACATCCGACTTCAACAGAGGGCGTGGCTACTCGGCGTACATCACGTCCATATGAAGTCCTCCAACGGCGGCTATTGGATATCTCCTCCGCGCTCTCCCGATATCATTGGTGCATCGAGGAGTGGGTCACAATAGCGGATGTAAGCCGTGCCTAATCGCCGGGACAACCTCACCATACGTGAATACAAAGATTGAAGTAACTTAATACTGCACAAGATTACAAAAACATGGCGAATCTTGTAGATCTTTTGGCCGCAAGATTGTATACTGAACGGGGAGTTCTATTTTGAAGCACACCTCCATTCGTATAACACAAGTGTCACTGCTTTATCAGAGAAACTGTGTTTAACCCATAGACGGCCATTATGCAAAAGATCTCCGTGCCATTATAGCAAAGTGGGTTTAAAAATACAGCCATCATAGATTTAACTGTGATTGACCTTTTACATGTCAGAAATTCATACTATAAAGAGCTACAAGTATAAATTTGTACACTCATATATGAACCTCATCGAACCCTATAGCATAAACATATAATATAAAAGGTTGAGAAACCGCTATACATTAAGAAAAAAATATATATAAATAAATATAAATAAAATAAATTAAATTAAATCAACTTGCCTATAATTCATTTAAAGCTGGAGAAAATTGTCAGAAATATATATATAAAAGAAAAAATTATTTTTCATTCTAAAATTATATATATTCATATTAAAAATATTCATATTAAAAATAGAAAATTAATAATAAACATATACATATATTTAAGATAAAGCATATATACCTCAAAAATTATTATTCTAAAAATAAAAAAGTAGAATAAAAATGGATATATATATATACATGTATAAAGTATAAAGGAGAGAGTAGGAGGGCTATAATATGCCCATTTAGTGGTCACTGATGAAACAGTTGATGTCTAGTTCAACGTTTAACCCTTTGGGTACCAGAGTATCAACAGAATATATCCATTCAGTTTCGAGCTTGGATAATTCTCTCACTCGGTTAGAACCCCTCCATGAAGGTTTAAGATGACGGACACCCCAAAATTTGAGGCCTGCTGGATTTTCATTGTGAAAGAGTTTGAAATGTAGGGAAACATTATGGTCCTTGTACCCCAATTTAATATTAGCTATATGTTCCGCTATCCTGACTTTCAATTCTCTTTTTGTGCGGCCTATATACATGAGCTTGCAGGGACATTCTAAAATATAAACTACATATGAAGTGTTACACGTGATGAACTCTTTTATAGGGAAAATGATATTGTTGGTTGTGGATGTAATACTTTCAACACCTCTCATTGGTCTTTCAACCTCTCTGCAAGGAAGGCATTTGCGACATGCAAAGAATCCATCTTTGTCCCAAAATGTGGGGAGTTTTTTTGGGGGGTCCAAGATTTTTCTCACAACCTTATCCCCAAAATTCTGTGCTTTTGTGTAAATAAAGCTAGGTTTATTAGGGATAACAGTTCTTAGTATTTTATCTAGGAACAGTACGTGCCAATGTGATGAAAAGATTGTTTCGACTTCTTTATACTGGGAATGATAGCCTGAAAGAAAGCTCCATTCATGCATATTTCCATTGGTAGAGGGTAGTTTTGTTCTTAAACAATCAATTCTTGGTATCAATAGAAGATCTTCTATCGTTTTTGTTAGTTGTTTATCTTTATATCCTTTTTCCAGGAATTTATTCTTTAATATACATGACTGAGAAATGAAGTCATCATCCTTAGTGCAATTCCGTCTAACTCTTGAGAACTGTCCTTTTGGAATGTTCCGTAGCCACATGGGATGGTGGCCACTGATAGTGGGCAGATAGCTGTTAGAATCTGTGGGTTTAAAATAAACCTTAGTTCCCAATTTATCTCCATTACGGTAGATATTTAAATCTAAAAAGTGAATACTATCTCGATTAAATTCACTAGTCAGACTGATATTGCAATTATTGGCATTAAGTTCTTTTAAAAAATCTTCTAACGAAAAAATGGATCCTGCCCAAATAAAAAACAGGTCGTCGATATATCTCCTATATACAATCAGTTGATCTCTTTTAATACTAAAAATGGTCTTATCCTCCCATTCTGCCATGAAGAGGTTTGCTATACTTGGAGCAAACTTAGCTCCCATGGCAACGCCTGTTTTTTGCAAATAAAATTGTCCATCATACCAAAAGTAATTATGACCAAGGCAGAAGTCCAATGAGTTGCGTAAAAACACCTTTAGATTATGGGATAGATCATCTCTTTTCGATAATGCCCAATTCAGGGCCAGTAGAGCATCATCATGCTGGATTACAGTATATAAGGAAGATACATCAGCTGTGACTAAAAACACGTCATCACCTTTGCTTGACAGATCTATATTTTGCAGCAATATGAGTAAGTCTTTTGTATCTTTTAAATAGGCTTTAGTTTGGACTACACTTTTTTGTAGAAAGTGATCCAAAAATTGCCCTAAGCGTGAAGACAGAGATCCAATGCTATTCACGATTGGTCTGCCCGGAGGGAAGTTCAAGTCCTTGTGGATCTTAGGCAGAGTATAGATCGTTGGGATCCTACTACTGCTAGGTACCAAAAATTTATGCTCTTTAGTCGAGAGAGCTCGACTTCGGTACCCTGCTTCTACCAGGTATTTAAGCTGTTCCTCATATTGTAGAGTAGGATCTCTAGTCAATCTCTTATAGGTGGATCCATTCATTAGCATATCCATCATTTGTGTATGGTAGAAATTTTTTGATAATATGACTACACCTCCTCCCTTATCAGCTGGTCTGATAACAATCTCATTACGATCTTCCAGGGATTTTATACCTTCTTTAATGTGTCTTGGGTTCACGTTTCTCTTTGGTTTTATGTGTTCCAAATCCCGTAATACCAAACCTTTGAAAACCTCAAGTGGTTGGTTAGTACTCATCATGGGATTAAATAGAGATTTGTTCCGAAGACCACTATCTGTGGGTACTGCTGATATTCCTGTTGATGGATTGGAGTTCTTATTTAGAAAATATTTCTTCATATTAAGCTTTCTTACGTACTTATGTACGTCTATAAAGATATTAAACTTATTTATTGGGCGGTTAAGGCCACATTTAAGACCTAGATTGAGAATGTTAGTCTCCTTAGTTGTTAGAATCATATTGCTTAGATTAAAAATGCCCCCTACTCGTGTTCCTTCCTTCTTCTTTTTCTGTTGCTGGGTCCTTCTCCCTGCCCGGCATCCCCTCTTTCTTCTCTCCCTGCCCCTGATTGGGGTAATCTCTCTCGATCCCAGTAAGTGTTGTCGTTCCATTGGGGATCTCTGTGTCTTTGGTCGACATGAGGGTCCCTGTACTGTGATTTTTGTTGTGGGTATGTGGGTGCTCTCCCCCTCTGGGAAGAGGAACCTCTGCCCCTCTTCTGCCAACCCCGGCCTTTCCCTAAAAAAGGACGGGGTGATTGATACCTGGGCGTATTATTCTCTTCCCATAATGGTTCATAGCTATTGTATACTGGTACACTATAATAGCCCCCTGGGGGTGCAGGACGTTGGTTGGTATTCATGTTACCTCCATTCCTTGATCTTCCCCTGTTGTGATTTGATTCGTGACGCATAGGTGTTGAATGATTCACTGGGGCTTGTTGTGTACCTATTTCTCTTCTGATGTTTAAGAGAGGTTGACCATTTGGGATAATATTACTGACTGGTTGAGATCTAGAGTCAGTAGCCTCTTGGTGAGTATCCATGGCATTAGTGTCATTCTCTCTTGTGGTAGGTGTATTTGTCTGCTGCCACAAGTATATAGAATTCGTTCTAAAGTCCCCCACATCACAGTGGAATTTTTTAATTTTCTTTTTCTGGGTTTCTTTATCAATTTTCTCCAACCTTTTCTTAATACGTATGTTAAAATCAGTAACTTGTTGCGTTTCCTTAATAGGGTCTAGTAATAACTGAGACTCCTTGATTTTACCTTCTAAAAGTAACATCTTTCTCTTCTTCCTTTTTAGGACAAGGTCCTGTAATTTAAACCCCACTCCATTAAAGAATTCCAACCATTCTTTCGCAGAGTCTGAGTCATCAAGACCGTCCTGGGGAACTACGTCCCATCTTAGACTTCTAATAATGATCCGCTCTTTTTGGTACTGTTCAAGGGTACATATATCCCACCAAGTTCTCACTTGTTTTTCCAGAGTGTTACCCAGAGCGGTCATAATTGAATTATAGTTAACCTGTGCAGTAGTTTGTTCATTTACAGTAAAAATAGTATCTATATCTAAATTCCTATTGCTCAGAAAAAGTAAGGCGTCCATGTCAGCCAGAGAAGAAAAACAGAATATATAAAGAAGAGTGCACAAAAAGGAGGGGAGGACCACAATCGAAGAATATCAATAGTGCACTTCTCGGCGCTAAGGACAAGGATTACTTTTATCAAAGGAATAGATGTAAAAATTAAATAAATAAAATATAATATATATAAAATAAGTGAAATTCAATTGAATATTGGTCCCACTTAGAGCAATTCAGCAGTATATATATATCTCAGCAGCTGTTTAAAATAAATGAATAAATTCATCTATTCAAGGTATAAAACAAAGTATCACAAAACATAAGCCAAAAACAATTTCCTGGTTAAAAATGATAAAACAGCGCATAAAAAGTCCAATATAGATCAAGATGTTGAAGGAAAGTCCATAGATCAGTTTTAAAGTGATTTGAAGGAAGTTTCATGGAATAATTGTACACCCTCCACCGGTTTCCAATCTCCACCAAACGTGAGGCACACTCCCCCGCAGGGGTTCAAACTCACCAGAAACTCAAAGAAAACAGGCCTTAAGCATAAGATGTCCTGATCAGACCTCCAACATCATTCCAGAAGCAGCAAGGGTTAATGAGTCAAACTCCAATATATGGATCATAGAAAAAAGCAAAGGCACCAAAATAGTGTAATACTGCTTTAATAAAACATTTGCTTCATATAACACCCCGCTTCCTATCTACGTACATGGAAAAAATTAAAAATGAACAATAAGTGTATAGAGTGTAATTCACCGCTCTCCTCCGCACTCAGGGGGTCACGATTGTGCCTCAATGCACGCTGCTCGAGACTCCTATCTCAGTGGCGATGATGCAGCGGTGGAACGCACTCCTAGTACTTCCTGGATACGCCGTCGTAGCCACGCCCTGAGATCTTTTGCATAATGGCCGTCTATGGGTTAAACACAGTTTCTCTGATAAAGCAGTGACACTTGTGTTATACGAATGGAGGTGTGCTTCAAAATAGAACTCCCCGTTCAGTATACAATCTTGCGGCCAAAAGATCTACAAGATTCGCCATGTTTTTGTAATCTTGTGCAGTATTAAGTTACTTCAATCTTTGTATTCACGTATGGTGAGGTTGTCCCGGCGATTAGGCACGGCTTACATCCGCTATTGTGACCCACTCCTCGATGCACCAATGATATCGGGAGAGCGCGGAGGAGATATCCAATAGCCGCCGTTGGAGGACTTCATATGGACGTGATGTACGCCGAGTAGCCACGCCCTCTGTTGAAGTCGGATGTGACGAAACGCGTCAGGGCGTGGCTACGACGGCGTATCCAGGAAGTACTAGGAGTGCGTTCCACCGCTGCATCATCGCCACTGAGATAGGAGTCTCGAGCAGCGTGCATTGAGGCACAATCGTGACCCCCTGAGTGCGGAGGAGAGCGGTGAATTACACTCTATACACTTATTGTTCATTTTTAATTTTTTCCATGTACGTAGATAGGAAGCGGGGTGTTATATGAAGCAAATGTTTTATTAAAGCAGTATTACACTATTTTGGTGCCTTTGCTTTTTTCTATGATCCATATATTGGAGTTTGACTCATTAACCCTTGCTGCTTCTGGAATGATGTTGGAGGTCTGATCAGGACATCTTATGCTTAAGGCCTGTTTTCTTTGAGTTTCTGGTGAGTTTGAACCCCTGCGGGGGAGTGTGCCTCACGTTTGGTGGAGATTGGAAACCGGTGGAGGGTGTACAATTATTCCATGAAACTTCCTTCAAATCACTTTAAAACTGATCTATGGACTTTCCTTCAACATCTTGATCTATATTGGACTTTTTATGCGCTGTTTTATCATTTTTAACCAGGAAATTGTTTTTGGCTTATGTTTTGTGATACTTTGTTTTATACCTTGAATAGATGAATTTATTCATTTATTTTAAACAGCTGCTGAGATATATATATACTGCTGAATTGCTCTAAGTGGGACCAATATTCAATTGAATTTCACTTATTTTATATATATTATATTTTATTTATTTAATTTTTACATCTATTCCTTTGATAAAAGTAATCCTTGTCCTTAGCGCCGAGAAGTGCACTATTGATATTCTTCGATTGTGGTCCTCCCCTCCTTTTTGTGCACTCTTCTTTATATATTCTGTTTTTCTTCTCTGGCTGACATGGACGCCTTACTTTTTCTGAGCAATAGGAATTTAGATATAGATACTATTTTTACTGTAAATGAACAAACTACTGCACAGGTTAACTATAATTCAATTATGACCGCTCTGGGTAACACTCTGGAAAAACAAGTGAGAACTTGGTGGGATATATGTACCCTTGAACAGTACCAAAAAGAGCGGATCATTATTAGAAGTCTAAGATGGGACGTAGTTCCCCAGGACGGTCTTGATGACTCAGACTCTGCGAAAGAATGGTTGGAATTCTTTAATGGAGTGGGGTTTAAATTACAGGACCTTGTCCTAAAAAGGAAGAAGAGAAAGATGTTACTTTTAGAAGGTAAAATCAAGGAGTCTCAGTTATTACTAGACCCTATTAAGGAAACGCAACAAGTTACTGATTTTAACATACGTATTAAGAAAAGGTTGGAGAAAATTGATAAAGAAACCCAGAAAAAGAAAATTAAAAAATTCCACTGTGATGTGGGGGACTTTAGAACGAATTCTATATACTTGTGGCAGCAGACAAATACACCTACCACAAGAGAGAATGACACTAATGCCATGGATACTCACCAAGAGGCTACTGACTCTAGATCTCAACCAGTCAGTAATATTATCCCAAATGGTCAACCTCTCTTAAACATCAGAAGAGAAATAGGTACACAACAAGCCCCAGTGAATCATTCAACACCTATGCGTCACGAATCAAATCACAACAGGGGAAGATCAAGGAATGGAGGTAACATGAATACCAACCAACGTCCTGCACCCCCAGGGGGCTATTATAGTGTACCAGTATACAATAGCTATGAACCATTATGGGAAGAGAATAATACGCCCAGGTATCAATCACCCCGTCCTTTTTTAGGGAAAGGCCGGGGTTGGCAGAAGAGGGGCAGAGGTTCCTCTTCCCAGAGGGGGAGAGCACCCACATACCCACAACAAAAATCACAGTACAGGGACCCTCATGTCGACCAAAGACACAGAGATCCCCAATGGAACGACAACACTTACTGGGATCGAGAGAGATTACCCCAATCAGGGGCAGGGAGAGAAGAAAGAGGGGATGCCGGGCAGGGAGAAGGACCCAGCAACAGAAAAAGAAGAAGGAAGGAACACGAGTAGGGGGCATTTTTAATCTAAGCAATATGATTCTAACAACTAAGGAGACTAACATTCTCAATCTAGGTCTTAAATGTGGCCTTAACCGCCCAATAAATAAGTTTAATATCTTTATAGACGTACATAAGTACGTAAGAAAGCTTAATATGAAGAAATATTTTCTAAATAAGAACTCCAATCCATCAACAGGAATATCAGCAGTACCCACAGATAGTGGTCTTCGGAACAAATCTCTATTTAATCCCATGATGAGTACTAACCAACCACTTGAGGTTTTCAAAGGTTTGGTATTACGGGATTTGGAACACATAAAACCAAAGAGAAACGTGAACCCAAGACACATTAAAGAAGGTATAAAATCCCTGGAAGATCGTAATGAGATTGTTATCAGACCAGCTGATAAGGGAGGAGGTGTAGTCATATTATCAAAAAATTTCTACCATACACAAATGATGGATATGCTAATGAATGGATCCACCTATAAGAGATTGACTAGAGATCCTACTCTACAATATGAGGAACAGCTTAAATACCTGGTAGAAGCAGGGTACCGAAGTCGAGCTCTCTCGACTAAAGAGCATAAATTTTTGGTACCTAGCAGTAGTAGGATCCCAACGATCTATACTCTGCCTAAGATCCACAAGGACTTGAACTTCCCTCCGGGCAGACCAATCGTGAATAGCATTGGATCTCTGTCTTCACGCTTAGGGCAATTTTTGGATCACTTTCTACAAAAAAGTGTAGTCCAAACTAAAGCCTATTTAAAAGATACAAAAGACTTACTCATATTGCTGCAAAATATAGATCTGTCAAGCAAAGGTGATGACGTGTTTTTAGTCACAGCTGATGTATCTTCCTTATATACTGTAATCCAGCATGATGATGCTCTACTGGCCCTGAATTGGGCATTATCGAAAAGAGATGATCTATCCCATAATCTAAAGGTGTTTTTACGCAACTCATTGGACTTCTGCCTTGGTCATAATTACTTTTGGTATGATGGACAATTTTATTTGCAAAAAACAGGCGTTGCCATGGGAGCTAAGTTTGCTCCAAGTATAGCAAACCTCTTCATGGCAGAATGGGAGGATAAGACCATTTTTAGTATTAAAAGAGATCAACTGATTGTATATAGGAGATATATCGACGACCTGTTTTTTATTTGGGCAGGATCCATTTTTTCGTTAGAAGATTTTTTAAAAGAACTTAATGCCAATAATTGCAATATCAGTCTGACTAGTGAATTTAATCGAGATAGTATTCACTTTTTAGATTTAAATATCTACCGTAATGGAGATAAATTGGGAACTAAGGTTTATTTTAAACCCACAGATTCTAACAGCTATCTGCCCACTATCAGTGGCCACCATCCCATGTGGCTACGGAACATTCCAAAAGGACAGTTCTCAAGAGTTAGACGGAATTGCACTAAGGATGATGACTTCATTTCTCAGTCATGTATATTAAAGAATAAATTCCTGGAAAAAGGATATAAAGATAAACAACTAACAAAAACGATAGAAGATCTTCTATTGATACCAAGAATTGATTGTTTAAGAACAAAACTACCCTCTACCAATGGAAATATGCATGAATGGAGCTTTCTTTCAGGCTATCATTCCCAGTATAAAGAAGTCGAAACAATCTTTTCATCACATTGGCACGTACTGTTCCTAGATAAAATACTAAGAACTGTTATCCCTAATAAACCTAGCTTTATTTACACAAAAGCACAGAATTTTGGGGATAAGGTTGTGAGAAAAATCTTGGACCCCCCAAAAAAACTCCCCACATTTTGGGACAAAGATGGATTCTTTGCATGTCGCAAATGCCTTCCTTGCAGAGAGGTTGAAAGACCAATGAGAGGTGTTGAAAGTATTACATCCACAACCAACAATATCATTTTCCCTATAAAAGAGTTCATCACGTGTAACACTTCATATGTAGTTTATATTTTAGAATGTCCCTGCAAGCTCATGTATATAGGCCGCACAAAAAGAGAATTGAAAGTCAGGATAGCGGAACATATAGCTAATATTAAATTGGGGTACAAGGACCATAATGTTTCCCTACATTTCAAACTCTTTCACAATGAAAATCCAGCAGGCCTCAAATTTTGGGGTGTCCGTCATCTTAAACCTTCATGGAGGGGTTCTAACCGAGTGAGAGAATTATCCAAGCTCGAAACTGAATGGATATATTCTGTTGATACTCTGGTACCCAAAGGGTTAAACGTTGAACTAGACATCAACTGTTTCATCAGTGACCACTAAATGGGCATATTATAGCCCTCCTACTCTCTCCTTTATACTTTATACATGTATATATATATATCCATTTTTATTCTACTTTTTTATTTTTAGAATAATAATTTTTGAGGTATATATGCTTTATCTTAAATATATGTATATGTTTATTATTAATTTTCTATTTTTAATATGAATATTTTTAATATGAATATATATAATTTTAGAATGAAAAATAATTTTTTCTTTTATATATATATTTCTGACAATTTTCTCCAGCTTTAAATGAATTATAGGCAAGTTGATTTAATTTAATTTATTTTATTTATATTTATTTATATATATTTTTTTCTTAATGTATAGCGGTTTCTCAACCTTTTATATTATATGTTTATGCTATAGGGTTCGATGAGGTTCATATATGAGTGTACAAATTTATACTTGTAGCTCTTTATAGTATGAATTTCTGACATGTAAAAGGTCAATCACAGTTAAATCTATGATGGCTGTATTTTTAAACCCACTTTGCTATAATGGCACGGAGATCTTTTGCATAATGGCCGTCTATGGGTTAAACACAGTTTCTCTGATAAAGCAGTGACACTTGTGTTATACGAATGGAGGTGTGCTTCAAAATAGAACTCCCCGTTCAGTATACAATCTTGCGGCCAAAAGATCTACAAGATTCGCCATGTTTTTGTAATCTTGTGCAGTATTAAGTTACTTCAATCTTTGTATTCACGTATGGTGAGGTTGTCCCGGCGATTAGGCACGGCTTACATCCGCTATTGTGACCCACTCCTCGATGCACCAATGATATCGGGAGAGCGCGGAGGAGATATCCAATAGCCGCCGTTGGAGGACTTCATATGGACGTGATGTACGCCGAGTAGCCACGCCCTCTGTTGAAGTCGGATGTGACGAAACGCGTCAGGGCGTGGCTACGACGGCGTATCCAGGAAGTACTAGGAGTGCGTTCCACCGCTGCATCATCGCCACTGAGATAGGAGTCTCGAGCAGCGTGCATTGAGGCACAATCGTGACCCCCTGAGTGCGGAGGAGAGCGGTGAATTACACTCTATACACTTATTGTTCATTTTTAATTTTTTCCATGTACGTAGATAGGAAGCGGGGTGTTATATGAAGCAAATGTTTTATTAAAGCAGTATTACACTATTTTGGTGCCTTTGCTTTTTTCTATGATCCATATATTGGAGTTTGACTCATTAACCCTTGCTGCTTCTGGAATGATGTTGGAGGTCTGATCAGGACATCTTATGCTTAAGGCCTGTTTTCTTTGAGTTTCTGGTGAGTTTGAACCCCTGCGGGGGAGTGTGCCTCACGTTTGGTGGAGATTGGAAACCGGTGGAGGGTGTACAATTATTCCATGAAACTTCCTTCAAATCACTTTAAAACTGATCTATGGACTTTCCTTCAACATCTTGATCTATATTGGACTTTTTATGCGCTGTTTTATCATTTTTAACCAGGAAATTGTTTTTGGCTTATGTTTTGTGATACTTTGTTTTATACCTTGAATAGATGAATTTATTCATTTATTTTAAACAGCTGCTGAGATATATATATACTGCTGAATTGCTCTAAGTGGGACCAATATTCAATTGAATTTCACTTATTTTATATATATTATATTTTATTTATTTAATTTTTACATCTATTCCTTTGATAAAAGTAATCCTTGTCCTTAGCGCCGAGAAGTGCACTATTGATATTCTTCGATTGTGGTCCTCCCCTCCTTTTTGTGCACTCTTCTTTATAAATTTACATATTCATTGTAACAGGCACTCTCTGCGCCGTATTGCCTTTTCACGCTGGAATACATACGGCGACCGCGCAATGACGTCATCGCCCAGCGCTGCGCGCATTCCAGCGCGGAACGCGGAAGTGCACCTCGTTTTAGTGCTTATGCACTACACCTGCCTAGGTCCTATAAACAGAACAGTGTGCAGACTGCACACTGTTCTATTATTGTCAGCTGTAACCGGCTTGGCTATAATCAAGCTACAGGTACCAGCAAACTTTTTTTTATTAGATCAATTGATTGCTGTAAGCTAGAGAATTTAAATATCACTTACCTCGTTTTTCCTTTTGACCTCCAAAATACAGTAATCCAGGTTTGAAAATGCCATTTTCTGTCTCTCCTCTTCTTGCTTTCCACCAGCACCTGAGCTGTTTGGCATGGTGGAAAGCAGAATGTGCTCACCCCTTCCCTATGACTACAGCTCTGTGTGAAGATGCTCTCTTATGCCTCACAGGCATGGAGGCTAAGCCTAATGGGAACTGTAGTTCCCATTAGGCCGTGATGTAGCAAGAATGAATGCACACCGCAAACCAGGAAGTCAGTGAGAATAACGACTCAGGAGTGACAGAGATGAATAAAACAGCTTGATTTCAACAGGTATCAAACTATTTATAATGCAAAACATTACTTTTTACTTAATCAGCTACTGTCAGACTTTAATTTAAGAGGAAAATATTTTTGTCTTTACAACCCCTTTAAGCCTGTAAACCATGCAACCCTGGATGCCTGCCTAATTGAAGCTAATGCAGACTGCCATGCTGGGACACCTTAAAGATATCTGCCTCCAGATGACACTGCACTACAGAAATCCCATTGCTGCTATCATACTACAACACTCATCCTCTGCAAATGGATAAGTAGCATCTTTACATCATTTATACTGCTTAGCGTTACCTGCTTCATATATTGCCCTTATCAAGTACTGTAATTAAATCTGGATTATTGAATACAATCTTGCTGTTTGGGATTACTTAGTGTGTCTTCAGCTGTCCGCTGTAGAATATCTTAAAGGGACATTGTAACGGTCACCACCGCTTACGACCTTCCATCCAACCACGACAAGCTTATCTGACACACTGCGACAATCTTGCATACACGACCCATATCCATTCCCATAAACAAGACAAGACTCGAGCTCTGCACTTGCTTCAAAGATATGACAATTTATTGGTATTTTCTCAGCTTCTTATACAGTCTCAAGCATAATGCAGTTAGTCACAGGACAATGTAGTCTCCACCCCCCTTCACACCATGGGGGGCTTCAATCACACTCTAAAAGGCATTCAGGTAAGCTAACCATGTAGACTTGTCGGCACCGCATCTTCAATAGTGTTCAATTAACCTTGAATAATACACAGACATCTAGTTGAATAAGTTATCTAGACAGCTTTATCACACAATGGCAGAGTCTTGTGAGAGTGGGTGCAATCAACACCTTCAACGGAATGTCTTTACAGTGAATAGCCAACACCTTAAGATATTTCAAAAGCATGTGTGCCCAGATTGAATAGCGAACAGCTTTTGATATTTGAAGACATCCTGCAAACATGAATTATTATTAATGTCCCATCTTCTGTAATGAATGAATTATGATTCTTTGTCACCCTATGGCCCTAGTGGACATAAGGTGACCCTAGACATAGGAATATCTCAGCCTGTCACGGGCCATTCCGTTACAGACATACTCTCAACTTGGCTCAGCTCTACTTGCCTCTCCTACGCAAATAATAATTACATACAGTATTCTTATTTACATGCTCACCTTAAATTTTTCTATGCTAAGGAATGCAGGTATTTCATACCTGTATACTTAGTGGCCTAATACATATCTTTATGTTAAAGTGATATGATGTAGAGAACCCCCAAACTCCTGTGTTCTGATTGGAGTGACGTCTGGGGTCCCGTACTGATAATGACTTGCATAAGAGAAGTCCATTGGAATCCTTAAAGCAGTTATGTTCATTGATCTTTATTGTAATTTATCTACACTAGCGGTTGGAGGCATGTTGTAACACCTCCGCCCTTAGTAGCTCAACACATTCCTATATGTGAGAGAGATGATATAGTGACCCCCCAAACTCCTGTTCTCTGATTGGAGTGACGCCTGGGGCCCAGTACTGAAATCTCACATAACACAGGGAGGTGCATTGAAATCTTTTGCTAACCGCAGTTGTGGTTCACTCCGATTCACCATAGTTTGTGACATTCATAGAATAAAGTTCTTTAGTCATAACAACTATAGAGTGCCTAAAAACATTCTATCATAATAGGATAGAATATCAACATCTAAATTATATTGAAAAAAGCTTGACATGTTTCACGGTTTCTTATATCACCTGCTGGCCATGTGTTTGGTTAGTGAAAATACTTACAACTTGCCATCTATATTTATGAATAGGGATGAGCCGAACACCCCCGGGTTCGGTTTGCACCAGAACGTTCGAACAGACCGCGGGTTCGCACGAATATTTCGAACCCCATTGAAATCTATGGGACCCGAACGTTCGAATTCAAAAACGGTCATTTTAAAGACCAAAATTCAATTGAATGTTGGAAAACGTCGTTCAGAACCCGGGTCTTGCCCCAGGGAACATGTATCAATGGAATTTTTTTTTTTAAAACGGCCGTTTTTTGCGGAGCAGCCATTTTAATGATGCTTAAAGTGAAAAAAAAAAAAATTCCTTTAAATATCACACCTGCTGGGTGTCTATAGTAGTGGCACGTGTTTAGAAATGTCCCTGCACAACATGAAAGGACCAAAAAAAAAGTAATTAATGCTACTTGCGCAAGTTCTGTGTGGCAACATTATGTCGAATATTTTAGCGGTGGTGGGGGGCCATTATTGTTGTGTGAAAGAAATTTTTTAGAAAAAAGGGCACCCCTCAAACATACTGTAATTGGAGTGCAACAAGGAGCCACGTGCAAAGTATTGCATCAAAAATTGTTATTAGGCGCCCCTGTTAAACAGGGGCTGAAAAATTGTGCCTTGGGCACAACACAACACTTGCAACCCCTCCCAATAACTCCAATTGGAGCGCAACAAGGAGCCACGTGCAAATTATTGCATCAAAAATTGTTATTCGGAGCCCCTGTTAAACAGGGGCTGGAAAATTGTGCCTTGGGCTCAGGTGGTATATAGCAGCACACGTACAGTGGCACTAACTGCGCTCAGGTGGTATATACCAGCACACTTACAGTGGCACTATCTGTGCTCAGGTGGTATATAGGAGCACACGTACAGTGGCACTATCTGTGCTCAGGTGGTATATAGGAGCACACGTACAGTGGCACTATCTGTGCTCAGGTGGTATATAGCAGTGCCACTGTACGTGTGCTATCTGTGCTCAGGTGGTATATACCAGCACACGTACAGTGGCACTATCTGTGCTCAGGTGGTATATAGCAGCACACGTACAGTGGCACTAACTGCGCTCAGGTGGTATATAGGAGCACACGTACAGTGGCACTATCTGTGCTCAGGTGGTATATAGGAGCACACATACAGTGGCACTATCTGTGCTCAGGTGGTATATAGCAGCACACGTACAGTGGCACTAACTGCGCTCAGGTGGTATATACCAGCACACGTACAGTGGCACTATCTGTGCTCAGGTGGTATATAGGAGCACACGTACAGTGGCACTATCTGTGCTCAGGTGGTATATAGGAGCACACGTACAGTGGCACTATCTGTGCTCAGGTGGTATATAGGAGCACATGTACAGTGGCACTCTCTGTGCTCAGGTGGTATATACCAGCACACGTGCGGTGACCCCAAATGCGCTCAGGTGGTATGTAACAGCACACATGCGGTGACCCCAAATGCGCTCAGGTGGTATTAAACAGCACACGCACAGTCAGAGCGACTGCGTTTCTGTGCAATTCAATAGCCCACTTGCATTAACAGCAACTGCCTTTCTGTGCAAATAAAGAGCACACGTGCAGTAACAGTTAATGCGTCTATGTGCAATTAACTAACACGTGTACACTGATGCCGCGTACACACGGTCGTTTTTTGCGATGAAAAAAACAAAGTTTTTTAAAACGTCATTTAAATTGATCGTGTGTGGGCAACATGTTTGAATTTTTTGTGTCGTTTTTCAAAACGTCGTTTTTTGTTTCACAAAAAGTCACCGTGTGTAGCAAAAACGTCGTTCAAAACGACGTTTTTCAACCCGCGCATGCCCAGAAGCTAGTTATGAAGTGAGCTTCAATGGAAAAGAGTGGTGAACGTAACCTTGTTTTTTGTGAAAAAACGATGGTGTGTATGCAAAATTGTCTTTGAAAAGTGACGTTTCAAAAACGTCGTTTTTTACTTCACAGAAAACGTCGTTTTTTTCATCGCAAAAAACGACCGTGTGTACGCGGCATTAGGCCTTGTACACACGAGTGAATAAATCCGCTGAACATGGTCCGACGGACCATTTCAGCTGAAAAATCCGCTCGTGTGTAGGGGCAAATGGACCGTTCTGGACGGATTCCTCCGGCGGAAAATTTCCAAAGCATGCTTTGGAATTTTTCCGCCGGAGAGCTGTCCGTCAGATATGTCCGCTGGTTAGTACGGCAAACCAGCGGGCATATCTGCCCGCACATGCGTCGTATCCTGTGAATGGATCCGACGCATGCGCGCGGAAGTGTTTACTTCCTGGTGCGGTGACGTGGCGGTCACATGGCGGCGTCAACGTCACAGCCGCGTCACCGCGCTGTCCGCCGGCGGGGAATTTGATCCGATGGTGTGTACAGCCATCGGATCAAAGCAATCCGGTGAACAGATCCGATGGGAACGGTCTGTCGGACCGTTCCCATCGGATCTATTCCCTCGTGTGTACAAGGCCTTACACGTTAGAGCATCAAGCACAATCTCCCGCCTGACAGATACTAATAGCAGAACTAGCTAAGCTATACAGTTTATAAATATATTGACAACTCCTAGGGATGTCAATATATTCTCTACAAACTGTGGGCCAGATTCTCATATATTTGCGGCGGCGTAGCGTAAGCCATTTACACTACGCCGCCGCTGCGTACTAGAGCAAGTGCTTTATTCTCAAAGCACTTGCTCCGTAGTTTGCGTTGGCGTCTCGTAAATCGCCAAGCGTAAACCCGCGCAATTCAAATGGGGCGGCTTGTATTTAAATTAAGCGCGCCCCCGCGTCGAACGAACTGCGCATGCGCCGGCCGGGGAAAAAGCCCAGTGCGCATGCTCCAGCTCACGTCGGGAAGCGTCGTTGAAACCGACGTCAAAACGACGTGAGCGTCATTTACGCAAGTCCCTATTCGCGAACGAGTTAGTAAAACGACGTAAGCGACGGAAAAAGCCGAAGCTGACCCGACGCCATACTTAACATGGCGTCCGACGGGACACGACGGCATCCGACGGGACCTCGTAAGGTTACTCCACATAGAAGCTGGGGTAACCTTACGAGTTCGTAAACAACGTACGCGACGACGGGCCGGCGTAAAAGCGATCGAGAATCGGCGTACTACTTCATTTGCATATGCAAATGAAAAAACAACGTAAAGGCCACCTAGTGGCCGGAGTTGTCATTACACCTACGATCCGAAAGTGTAATTGTATTACACTTGTCGGATGTAGAAGCGTATCTATGCAAAAGTGATGCTAAGCATCACTCGCATAGATACGAGACAAAAAAAAAGGCGATACGATGGGGTATCTGAGATACTCCGTCGTAACGCCTCTGAGAATCTGGCCCTGTACATTTAACTATACTAACTAGTAGCCTCCCTGATCTATCTATCTATCTATCTAAAAATACACTGTGGGCCAGATTCACAAAGCACTTACTCCGGAGTGTCACGAGTTAGGCACGCATAAGTCTAAAAATGCACACGCTTATCTATGCACCTTATCCCCAAAACGATATACGCCTGAAATCCAAATTTTTTAGACCGACGTAATTTGGATAGACCGGCGCAGCGTGTGTGAAAAACTGCACTAGACACACCATTGATTTGCTATGCAAATATGCAAATGAGGGAGAAATGCCGATCCACAAAAGTATGTTTGTGCGGTGCAGTCTACATGATGTGCTTATCAGCTGCACGGCCGGTCTAAAATTAGACCATATAAAAGCCGTCTACATGTCAGCAAAAGCAACACCATTAGGGCCGAGCTGAGCAGCCACACTTGCAGGACATTAATCTGTATGCCAACATGCCAGGGGCATCCTTGCTCATAGCTATACTACTGACTTTAGATAAGCGCAGAAGAAGGAGGGCACGGAGGAGGGCACAGAGGAGGGCACGGGATGCACCCTAAACCATATAAAACAAAGAAAAAAATGTGTCTCTAGAGTCTAATAGGTAGGAATCCCTACTAGTGTGGTTGATTACACTAGTAACCACACTAGTAGGGATTCCTACCTATTAGGCCTCGTACACACGAGGCAATTCATTTGTTCAAATCGGTCGGACCGACTGATTTGAACAAATCTGTCTGTTTGGATTTTGGTTTGCTCGCGTGTACACACGAGTAAACCAAAATCCCCGCCAGCAGACAGCGCGCTGACGTGGCGGTGACGTTGACGCCGCCACGTCACCGCACCAGGAAGTAAAACACTTCCGCGCATGCGTCGAAACCATTCGGCGCGTGTGCGAGAAGACATGTCTGCTGGTTAGCGTACTAACCAGCAGACATGTCGGGCGGACGGGTTCCCAGCCGACGAATTGGTAAGCATGCTTTCCAATCTGTCTGCTGGGACGGTCTAGCTGACCATTTCCAGCAGACCGATTTGATCGTGTGTACGAGGCCTTATGCCGCGTACACACGATCACTTTTTGCGATGAAAAAAACCGACGTTTTATCTCATGAAAAAAAACGACGTTTTTCAAACTTCATTTTCCAAAACGACGTTGCGTACACACCATCGGTTTTCCCAAAAAGTCTAGCAATGCGCCGTGACGTCCATCACGTATGACGGAACTATAAAGGGTAATTTCCATGCGGAAGACGGCCTCTTTTGCTGATATCGTGTTGCTGCGTGTTAGTAAAAGTTTGGTGAGAGACGATTCACGCTTTTCAGTCTTCGTGCTTTAATATCGTTTACTGTCGTACAGTTTGTGCTTTTGGGGTCGTATTTGTGATACAGTGCTTGTTTTCCGATCGTATCTGTTTTGGCAGTGCGTTCTTGTCTACACGTTCCTGTTTTGCAGGTCCGTTCTTCAATGGCCTTTCTGTACTTCAGAGCGGTGTTTTAGTGCGATCTGATTTGACGACCGTTTTCTAGCCATGTTGCGGGTACGTTCTCGTCGCCGAGATCGTGCTGTGCTTCTCGTTAGGATGTGTGCTGCATCCCGGCTCAAGTCCTTGAGGAGTGCGAGGAGGACTTTGTGGGCCAAGAACTGGTTTCTTCGCAGGGACCAGTTCTCTCATATGCCTCTGCTGCGGGGGCATGGCCGGACCGAGCAGGAAGATGGACGCTTAAATCCTCAGCTCCAGCCACCCCGGGGTGAATTAACGTACTTAAGCCGAGACATCTCTCCCTCACTAACCCCTCAACATGGGAACTGCTTCCAGGACCAACTCGACCTCCAGATCCCGCTCCCCGAGGGAGCCGGCCGCCTCACAGGGGCAAAATATTCCGGACATGTTCCGCTCCGCCAGAGGCAACATGGCTCCCTCCCGCCAGGCCATCGTACTAGGCCCTGCTCTATCTCCTCCAACACCCAACAATGCTGCGGACGTAATCCTGACGGCACAACCACCGCCTCATCCACAACTGCTGGGGATGGCCGCGGGGAGTACAGGGACCCCCCCGCTCCCGCATCTTAACATCCTGGACCTGAAGGCAGTGGCAACTGACATTAAGGAAGCGCTCGCAGCCGCCATTGCGGACCTGAAGCTTGAACTCTGCTCCCTCACGGACAGGGTTACTAACACTGAAAAAACCCTGGAGGATCATAACCAAGTCCTAGTCAGATCCACCTGCAAAATAGACGATCACACCCTCCAACTGAGGGATGTGAACAGACACCTAGAGGACCTTGATAACCGGGGCCGACGCCGGAACCTACGCGTGAGGGGCCTACCGGAATCGGTGGAAGGGGAAAATGTTCAACGTGAGGTAACCGCCATCTTCAATGATATCATGGGCACACCACCGCAAACGGTTGTGGGGATGGAAAGAATCCACCGTGCTTTGCGCCCCAGGGGGAGGGATGCCGACCCCCCAGAGATGTGATATGCTGTCTTTTAGACTTTCAGCTTAAAGAGGACATCCTCAGGAGGGCAAGGACCCAGAGACCGTCGTATAATGGGTCCCCCATCCAAATCTATCAGGATCTCTCGGGAATCACCCTCCAGAACCGTCGGGACCTCAGGCCGCTACTGGATGCTCTACGTGACCGGGAGATCCGATACAAGTGGAAGTTTCCTTTTTGCCTGGAAGCCTCTCACCAGGGCCGCACCGCCAAGCTGAAGGTCCCTGAGGACCTCCCTCACTTCTGCGAATCCCTAGGCCTGCCACTGATCTCAGTCCCTGATTGGTACGCGCCGTACCGTAAGTCCGTGGGTAGATGGCCACCCAAATCCCAAGAGGTCCCGATGGACACACAAGCTTCGCGCCGCCGCAGGAGAAGGTCCCCGTCCGACCAAGGACGCTCGTCAGAGGCGCGTGACTCTCGCGGAAACCGCGGCTCACCATTTGCCCACGGCCCCAGGAGAGCTAGGAGGGACTACTAGTCCCGCGGGCAGACCACACAATGGGAGAAGTTCCTCCAGGTCATACAGACTAAGTATATTGTGCCTTGGAACATGTTCTGTTTGTTTTACTTTTTTTACTTCATGGAATCCGCCTATGCTACCTTTGCCCGGGATTGCGGAGAGATGCTACTGCCTGTGATCCTGTTGGAGACTGCACTGTTTGGTCGGCGCCAGGCTTATTGCCTCATCCCACACTGCAGGATGTCACAACTAGTGGATACGTAACCGGTACCTCCGCCTACTGTTGGGACGGCCCCACCCGGAACTACATCTCCCACACTGCACAGCGCGAACCTCCGCTAGAAATCGACTTTCACCGTGGCGTGTGACGTGGCACGCTCCTTTTCTGACATCGGACACCACCTACATGCTCGGGAAGGAGATTCTTCTTACCCAACCATTGCTGATGCTCCACAACCGTGATCCTGCTGAAGACCCACACTCGTTCGCTCGGACCCACACTCCCTCCGCTCTCCATCACTGCCGCCTGCTCACGATAAGGCCCGGACATCGCTCCACTGACATCCCACTTGGTGAAGACGGTACTGCCGGGCCGATGGTCTGCGCTAAGCTAAGACTGCCTAATAGTCCATCCACCAGTCTACATTCCCACCTATGAGCCAGGTGGAACCTCATCGCGACCCACCGCTCAGAGACTGACCCGTTTCATCTAATGTGGTATGTGTTTACTCAAAGTTTTGTTCTGCACAGGTCTCAAGTCTGAACTGAATGTTACAGGACAATCCATACTAGGCCAAGGCCCCTGCTACTGTCTTAACTTGATGGCCTGGTTGCATTGTTTATGTGGATACTGGTTATAACCCGGATAGGTTGCCTCACCTGGGCTTCACTACCCCCTTAATGATGTAGCCCCTTCTAGTGTCACCGCCTCTGTTTGCCGCACCAAGTTTTAGGGGCCCGGTTGCTGCCCTCGCCTGTACTAGCCCCGGAGACCCCCTCGGCCTACACGCCCCTTTGCTCCTCCTGCCTCCCTGGTCTTGGCTGCACTCTGCTGCTTTAGGTCCCCTGAGGCAGTGGGACCACCGTCACCACTGGGGGGTCTCCCCCGCCAGCCCAGGTCATACAGATGCCGTACCACCATGATTCCCTGATTTATACTGCCGGGATTATACTCCCGTGACACAGAGACTCTCTATTCCCGACAGTTTTTATACCAGTTAGGGAGGGAGGTAGCTTTCTCATTCTGGTTGTAGCTAATCTTAATGTTTACCCTGGGGTGGTCCCCTGTTGATTTACCTACCTAGTTTTAGTATTGGATTTTTCATGTCAAGACCGGTACTACCGCACTGGCGCTAGGCCCCCTGCCCTGACCCCGGTCAACCCCCATACGGTATTGGACCGTTACCTCGCACCCCTTCTGGGGGCGGGGTGACCTTTCACACGCCGTACATCACCGATCTGATCTAGTGACACTAGGCGACTGGACAACGTCCTCTCGTCTAATCGGTTATCTCTGACTTGATTTTTTTTTTTTTTCTTTTCTCTCTTCCCCTTTCCTAGCTCCCCCTCCCCCCCTGCCACATGGGGCCCTCCCCAAATCACAGACCTTGGCACACCAAGGCTCAAGGCCCTTCCCAGCAGCGCCTCAAACTCTACTCCCTAAATGCAAGGGGCTTAAATACCCCTGAAAAACGCTCCAGTCTCTTACACTTGCTTTGGAAAGACAAACAACACGTCGTGATGATCCAAGAGACTCACTTCCGGTCCGACAATGTCCCTAAACTGTACGATCGAAACTTCCCGACGGTCTTTCATGCGCCAAACGAAGACGCTAAGTCCAAAGGGGTGTCCGTCCTGTTTTCCAGGACTTGCCCCTTCCAAATAACGGACGTTCAGAAAGATCCTCAAGGCAGGTTTCTCTTCCTTAAGGGCACACTGCACGAAGTGGTATACACATTTGCCAACATATACGCCCCCAATACAAAACAAGTCTCCTTTTTTCGTGAGGTTCTGTTCCAACTGACCGCCTTTCAGGCCGGAGTGTTGGTGCTGGGAGGGGACTTTAACGTACCACTGACACCTTACCTGGACACATCCAATGGTTCCTCATGTCTGACGTACAGGGCCTTGAGAACTATTAAAACCCAACTAACTACACTGACCCTACACGACGCTTGGCGCACCCTCCACCCATCCACGAAAGACTTTACATATTTCTCCCCTCTACACGCCAAGTACTCACGGATAGATCACTTCTTCCTCGCGCAAAATAGCCTTACCTCTCTGGTAGATGCCACCATCGAACCCATGTGGTTCTCAGATCACCACCCGATCACCATGACGCTACTTCTTCCCTCGCTCCGTCCCAAATCGCAAATCTGGAGGCTAGACGACTCGCTCCTTCTAGACGACGCAAACGTAAGTCACATCTCCGAAACTCTTGCTAACTATTTCGCCGAAAACGCGACAGACACCCATTCCCCTACTCTAATTTGGGCCGCCCACAAATGTGTGGTGAGGGGGGAGTTCATGTCCCTGGCGGCGAAACGCGCGAAACTCCGGCGAGCCCGACAAACTGAACTGATGGACAGGGTCAAAACCCTGGAACGCGCACACAAACTCTCCCTAGCGAAGAGCACGCATGACGAACTGTTAGTGGCTCGGAGGGAACTCCTGGAGGAACTCCAGACACAACTAAATCGAAAATACGCACTCACAAACAAACTCTTCTATGAGTTCGGGAACAAGTCGGGCAAGCTTCTGGCAGCGGCCCTTCAGAAAAAAAAAGCGTTGCACACTATCCACACAATAACGTCCCCGTCGGGAGACAAATTGGCTAAATCGGACGAAATCGCAGACCAATTTGTGCGCTATTTTTCTAGCCTCTATAATTTGCCCAAACCTGCAGACGCCCCTACGACTACGGACAGGACCTCCCTCATTGACTCGTTTCTTACAGACTACTGCCCCACTATTGACGCATCCAGAGACTTATCATGCCTGGACTCTCCGATCACGTCTGAGGAAACTCTTCTCGCCCTGAAACAGCTTAAGGCGGGCAAAAGCCCCGGCCCGGACGGTCTTCCGACCGGATACTACAGAACGTTCGCCCACTCTTTGCTACCACGCTTCATGGCGGCCTACAACACCCTCCCCGACTCGACGGCACAAACTAAAGACTTACTGGAAGCTCATATTACCCTAATCCCCAAACCTGGTAAAGATGTCACCATTGTTTCAAACTACCGCCCCATATCCCTCCTGAATGTCGACCTGAAGCTCTATGCAAAGATACTGGCCAACAGGCTCCTGCCCCTTCTCCCTGAACTTATATCCTCGGACCAGGTTGGTTTTGTCCCAGGACGGGAGGCCAGGGACAACACCACCAAGGCCCTCAACATCCACCATTGGCTCTCATCGTCCCGCAGGCCAGGTTTTCTTCTATCCTTGGATGCGGAGAAGGCGTTTGACAGGGTGGCATGGGACTATATGTCGGCGGTCCTGCACAAATTGGGATTGCCGTCTAGAACCATTCAACTGATCATGGCATTGTACTCCGTTCCTACCGCCAGACTTAGGGTGAACGGTCACCTGTCGAGCGCCTTCTCCGTATCCAACGGTACTAGACAGGGCTGCCCCCTGTCCCCCATTCTATTTGTCCTGTCACTGGAACCCTTCCTGCGTCGACTGTCCTCGAACCCTGCAATCAGGGGCATCGAGATTCCCGGGAACCACTGTAAGCTGGCCGCCTACGCAGATGACGTTTTGCTGTTTCTCTCAGACCCTCTGACTACGTTACCTAACCTCCTAGCTGACTTCCGACTTTTTAACTCCCTGTCCAACCTCCAAATAAATTTTGAAAAATCGACGGCCCTGAATGTCTCCATGCCTGACTCGACAATATCTCTTTTCAAGCAAAACTTCCCTTTCAAGTGGGCCACTAACTCCATTACCTACTTGGGCATAGAGATACCACCTGACCTGAAAGATTTATACAGTCTCAACTTCGTCCCTGCTCTCCAGGCCATCAAACATGACTTGGAGAGCTGGGACAGGGGTCGGCTCTCATGGTTTGGTAGGGCCGCGACCCTCAAAATGAATGTCCTCCCTCGACTCCTATACCTCCTACAGGCCATCCCGATTGATCTGCCACCATCATTCTTCGCCCTCTACAAAAAATGCTGCAGAACCTTCCTGTGGGCGGGCCGTCCACCCAGGTTGAGCTGGGCTAAACTTATCCTCCCAAAACTGAAGGGTGGCCTAGGGTTGCCAGACATAACACGTTATCATACGGCCTGCCACCTTGTTCGACTGATTGACTGGCATCATCATGCTCACGACAAAGGTTGGGTTAACTTGGAAAATGCTTTCCTAGACTTCCCCATTTCACACCTCCTGTGGATACCACCGCATGCGGTTCCAAAATCTTGCCTGACCCACCCTCTCATTGGCCCCACCCTCCTCAAGTTTAAAGCGGCCTGCCGTTCACTCACTTTAACCCCCTCTCCGGGCCCCATGACTCCACTACTCTGCAATCCTGCTTTCGAACCGGGCATCCTTACAACACCACAGACACCCAAATCTGAAACACTGAAAACACACGCGGCACGATTCTTCTGCAATGGCGCCCTCCTCCCTTATCCGGAGATGGTAGCTGCCCTCCAACACTTGAAAATATCCATTTTCAAATTCATACAACTGAAACACTTCTTCGACAGTGCACGGTCACCCTCTTCCTGGTGTAGGGACCTTACACCTTTGGAGCAACTTTGTGCAGCCGAGGACCCTCCGCGACACCTGATCTCCTCCCTGTACTCACAGCTGATCTCGACGGCAACCCCAGTTACCAATACCCGCACTGCCTGGCAGACCGACTTATCCCTCGACCTGACAGATGCAGATTGGGAACTAATCTGGGAACACACACACAAGGGGTCAATCAATGTCTCAGCTCAAGAGAACAGATACAAACTAGGTACACGTTGGTACAAGACACCTGACAAGCTGCATAAAATCTTCCCTTCAGTCCCACCAGATTGCTGGAGGTGTGGTGGGGGTCCAGGCTCCCTCCTCCACATCTGGTGGGAATGTCCCACTCTACAACCGTTCTGGAAGGAGATACATGAACAAATTGTACGTATCACCACCCACCAAATTGAATTCTCACCAGCACAGTACCTGCTGCACCACTCGGTTCTACCACGTTCGCAATATCGTCGATCTCTTCCCTTGCACCTTATAAACGCAGCCACCCAATGCATTCCCTTACGATGGAAGTCTAAGACCCCGCCTACGATTAGTGACTGGCACACCAGAGTCACAAAGATTGAAGAACTAGAACGACTCATCCACCAATCCAAAGATACACATGACAAATACAGATTTACATGGGCCTGTTGGACTCACTACAGAGAATCACTTGACCACCCGCCCCCCCCCACCCAATCCATGCCCACTGTCGCAATGAACCACGCCCTCAGTACTGGCCCACCAACACCCCCATAAATCGTGCTACTCCCCCCTTTATATACCGCTCCCCCTCCATTTTTTTTTTTCTCTCTCTCTCCTCTACTTTCCCCCCCCCGCTCTGAGTTTTCGGAGTTGTGTCCCTTACCCCTACCCGTCCACAGTCTGACCCCAATGGGGTGGACGGGTTCGGATGGGACCTTCATCCTACTACTACCAATGACGATGAAATCCTCTCACTCCACAGTCACGGTCACGGGGGGGGGACACTTCCAGATGGACAGGAGGTTCCATCCCCACACCCTGTTGTATCTTCTCTCTGGTACGGCCCCCCCTCAGACCACCCTGCCTACTATGTTGGACCCCAGGATTAACAATCGATATGCCACTTTAAGCGGTTTGCATGCCTTACTGATGAAGACTGTTGCTATATATGCCTGTTATGTAGTTTTTATCATATGGATGCTGTTGCACACATTTTGATTACTGTTACCCTGTACACGTACCTCCCATTGTGATGTGCTCTATGCTATATTGTATTGTATTTGATTCTCTTATACTCAATAAAAATTGTTTGAACAAAAAAAAAAAAAAATATGCCTCTGCTGCGGGAGATCCGAGAAAATAACCCTGATGATTTCAGGAATTTTCTTCGGATGTCTGACCCCGTATTCCAGCAGCTTTTGGCTTCGGTGTCGCCTTATATCACCAGGCAGGACACCGTTATGCAGGAAGCCATCACTGCTGAGCAGCGGCTAGTTGCCACCTTGAGGTACCTGACAACAGGGAGAAGTCTGCAGGACTTGAAGTTCTCGACGGGCATCTCCCCCCAGGCTCTGGGCCTCATAATTACCCAGACCTGTTCTGCTATCATTCATGTTCTGCAGGAGGACTATATTAAGGTAAGTGGTGCCCTTTAAATGCACAAACTGTTTTATTTAGGCTTTTGTATTTGTTTCAATTTGTTTGGTTTTAAACAGTCCCTAATTAACCTGTTTGTGATCTGCTGGTAATGTTCCCTTTCATCTCCATGCATGCTGTATTCATTTTATATTTGCTCCTACATGCATCTTTTGTTTTGCCAACCTGTCCAGCTTTTTTTTTTTTGTGGCCCAAACCCACCTAGCCTAGTCCCCTATATCCCCCTATATTTTGTCCTATATTGTAGTGCTGTCTATAGAAGTCCCTATATCCCCCTATATTTTGTCCTATATTGTAGTGCTGTCTATAGAAGTCCCTATATCCCCCTATATTTTGTCCTATATTGTAGTGCTGTCTATAGAAGTCCCTATATCCCCCTATATTTTGTCCTATATTGTAGTGCTGTCTATAGAAGTCCCTATATCCCCCTATATTTTTGTCCTATATTGTAGTGCACGCACACCCCCCCCCCCTCTTTATTTTGTAATTTTTTTTTTTTTATAAACCAAACCTGTCTAACATTTTTTCTATTACAAAATAAACACTAAATAAATCAAAACCTACCCAAATAATCTATTACATTTTTAATTTGTATCTCCAGCCCTTTTGATTTTTCAATCACTTCTCTTGCAGTGTCCTGGATGTCCTCTAATTGTTCCCTGAAGGACCATATTTCGGACAGCACAAACTTGGCAGTATCCCTGTCCATTGTCGCTGCATGACTTGCTCCTGAAATGTGGGAACAAAAAAAGTATTAAAATTCGGAAGACCTACATGTAGATCATGGGTCTTCAAACTACGGCCCTCCAGTTGTTCAGGAACTACAATTCCCATCATGCCTAGTCATGTCTGTGAATGTCAGAGTTTTACAATGCCTCATGGGATGTGTAGTTCCACAACAGCTGGAGGGCCGTAGTTTGAGGATCCCTGATCTAGATTACCTGGGTATGGGTGTTATGTAGAAAATTTACCAGATGTGGTGGCAGCGTCATCATCCCTCGGGGGTGGGGCTTGGGAAGTTCCATCCTGCCTTGCTGCTTCACTGCGCCCTACGAGATTGAAGATAGGGAAAAAAGAAAGGTAAAAGATTATAAAGAGATATGAGTGAGAACTAAAAATACAAGTACAGAGTATATAAACATGTGCAGAATCCACTGCTGAGCAGACTCTCCTTTTTCTGTTTATTGGTCATATTTACTAAGTTTTTTACATCGACTTTAATTTAGGTACAAATCCACATTACAAAAGATCACAAGTGAAGTCACATTACACCAAAAATGGCAAGATTCCTGTTTGGGGACACATGAATTGGTCGTAGGAGTCGTCGTCGTTTGTTCAAATAATAACAAATACAAAGACGTTTTTTGGGAATGATATAGTGTTTATACACTCCATTTTGTCCATGCGAACTAGGCGCATGATGATATTTAGCACGAAGATTGTCGTTTAGTAGGTCGAAAAACAACGTATAAACGACGACTCCTCCGACCACTTTTTGTGCCCACAAACAGATACAGTACAACCTGAAATTAAAATCACATGGCACAATTAACAAACACCACAAATGTGTCAAAAAAGAAAAAAACTTACTTTTTGCCCGAATCAGCCTATTGATATGCTGGAGTTGTTCTGGCTCTCTTTGTTTGAGGTCTGACCACCTCTTTCTTAATTGTTCTCGAGTCCTGCGTTTGCCAAATTTTTGATGCAACCTCCTGATCACCTTCTCCATGATGTCGGCCTTCACCTTGTTTGGATGCATGTAAGGGCCATGCTTCCCATTATAATCCTCCCTTTGTAAGATGGTGACCATCTCCACCATCTCTTGGAAGGCCATGTTTGAGGCCTTGTACCTCCGCCGGGATCGTCCGGTTGGCTGGGCCTGGCCTGCCTGATGGCTTGAGCTTGCCATATTTGTTGCCATCTTTTTCTTGCCTAAAACACACCCACAAAGAAAGATCGAGAAAGCGGCGTTTAAATGACGAGACCGAACGTCAGGGGCGGGATCTCGTACATCGCATCACACGTTCGCGCCGTTTAAAGGGATCCACGTCATTGCAAGCGCCATTCACAACCTGCGGAACAAGGCGGAAGAGACGATCGGATCATAAGACGGTATGTAGCTGGATTATGGACATTACAAATATTAGGGAACAGTGGATGATTGTGTGGGCTCGAAGATATGGGGGGTTCATTGCAAGCGCCGTTCACAACCTGCGGAACAAGGCGGAAGAGATGATCGGATCATAAGACGGTATGTAGCTGGATTATGGACATTACAAATATTAGGGAACAGTGGATGATTGTGTGGGCTAGAAGATATGGGGGGTTCATTGCAAGCGCCGTTCACAACCTGCGGAACAAGGCGGAAGAGACGATCGGATCATAAGACGGTATGTAGCTGGATTATGGACATTACAAATATTAGGGAACAGTGGATGATTGTGTGGGCTAGAAGATATGGGGGGTTCATTGCAAGCGCTGTTCACAACCTGCGGAACAAGGCGGAAGAGACGATCGGATCATAAGACGGTATGTAGCTGGATTATGGACATTACAAATATTAGGGAACAGTGGATGATTGTGTGGGCTAGAAGATATGGGGGGTTCATTGCAAGCGCCGTTCACAACCTGCGGAACAAGGCAGAAGAGACGATCGGATCATAAGACGGTATGTAGCTGGATTATGGACATTACAAATATTAGGGAACAGTGGATGATTGTGTGGGCTAGAAGATATGGGGGGTTCATTGCAAGCGCCGTTCACAACCTGCCGAACAAGGCGGAAGAGACGATCGGTTCATAAGACGGTATGTAGCTGGATTATAGACATTACAAATATTAGGGAACAGTGGATGATTGTGTGGGCTAGAATATATGGGGGGTTCATTGCAAGCGCCGTTCACAACCTGCCGAACAAGGCGGAAGAGACGATCGGATCATAAGACGGTATGTAGCTGGATTATGGACATTACAAATATTAGGGAACAGTGGATGATTGTGTGGGCTAGAAGATATGGGGGGTTATTTACTTAAAGGAAAAGACACTTTGCACTACAAGTGCACTTGGAAATGCAGTCGCTGTAGATCTTGAGGAGGACATGCAAGGAGAAATTTAGAAATAGCATTTTAGCATGCACATCATTGGCTGATAAAATCAGCAGAGCTTCCCCTCATTTCTGATCTACCCCTCTCAGATTTATACAACAATTGCACTTCCAAGTGCACTTTCAGTGCAATTGAAGTGCAGAGTGTATTTTCCTTTCATAAATAACCCCCATGGTGTTAAAAGCTAATTAGTAGTAGTGGCTTGACTGACACTAGGCTTTGGTTTTTGTTTTGTACATGCAGAAATAATGGAGGCCTTTAAGGATCCCGAATTTTTGACCAAATTCATCCAGAGATGGAAGGAACATCCAGTTCTCTGGCAATCCAAAAGCAAAATTAATAAAAACAAAGCTGCCCGGAAGAAAGCAAAGGAGGCCCTGCTTGAATTTGTAAAGACAAGGGTCCCCAACGCTACATTGGAGACTGTTAAGGCTAAAATAAATTCGCTTCGGGGCACCTACAGGACCCAACGGTCACAAGTCCTGGCCTCAATGAGATCTGGGGCTGCAGCTGACAGCGTCTACAAGCCTAACCTGTGGTACTGTGGTCAGCTGCAGTTCCTGGATGATCACATAGAGTCCAGGCCATCCATGTCTACCCTTCCCCCAAGGAGGCAGTCCAGTGTTCCCTGCAGTCAGCCCTCCAGTGTTCCCTGCAGTCAGCCCTCCAGTGTTCCCTGCAGTCAGCCCTCCAGTGTTCCCTGCAGGCAAGCTCAGAGGAAGAGCCTAAGTTCATGGAGGACCCAGATTGTGACCCATGGAGCCAGGTATTGCATTTTCATATTCATTTTTGTAATGCAAAGTATAATAATGATGAGTAATTTATGTTACAAGTGATCGAAATTATATAAATGATTGGCCAAAAAATTTGGAACATATCACTAAGCAATAGTGGCAAAACAGAATGGGGACAAGATACATAAATGCAGAGGTCATAATGAATGTGTGTCATTTTCTTGTACGCCATTAGGTACACCATACAGTGGCCGCAGATGTTAAACACCCTTTTTGTCCATTAACATTTTGTCCACCCTAAAGTAAAAAAAACGGTTGGGTAAAGGCCCCCTACTTTGGAATTTCAGTCAACATCAACCCCCCCCCCCCCCCGCCCCCAGCTCCAGGGGGCACATATCTAAAGCTGTGTAAGGGGACACAGAATTAGGGATGGAGGGCCTGTGATAAATATATTTTAGCATTCAATTATGATATGTCATTAAGTTAGAAATGTGTGTGATGAATGAAGCCAAAAAATAAAATATGTCCCTTTTTTATTATACACAGGCAGAGCAAAGCCAGGAGGAGGCAGGCCACGCAGGGAGCCATGGGGAGGCAGGCCACGCAGTGATCCAGGGGGAGGCAGGCCACGCAGTGAGCCAGGGGGAGGCAGGCCACGCAGGGAGCCAGGAAGAGGCAGGCCCCACTGGGAGCCAGGAGGAGGCAGGCCCCAGTGGAAGACAGGAGTCACGCCAGCGTTATTGTATCTCCCAAATCCCTCCTATCCGGAACCCAGCAAAAAGGGCCAGAAGGCTCATGCAGATGGAGGAGGAGACCCAGGCCATGCTCCGTGAAGCAACTTTGGCCATCAGAGAGCAGCCCAGTGAGGAAGAGGGATTCGCAGCGCTGATCGCTGCCAAGCTTAAAAATCTTGAGCTGGGCCAGCGTGTGCGCTGCGAATCCCTTATGTTCCAGGTCATGAGCATGGCCACACTGGGACAGCTCAATGACGATATTGGCATTGGGCTGATTCGCACTCCTGTCCTTACTGCGCTTCCTGGTCCTGCTCCATCTCCTGCCCCTGCTCCTGCTCCTTCTCCTGCTCCTCCTCTTCCTGAGCCTGCTCTGGCTCCTGGCACGTCGGCTCCAGGAACACAGCCCCTGAGGACTCGGCCTGCAGGGAAGGCTGCAGGGAAGGCTGCAGGGAAGACTGCAGGGAAGACTGCAGGGAAGACTGCAGGGAAGACTGCAGGGAAGGCTGCAGGGAATACTGCAGGGAGGAAGAAGTGAGGAGATGGTGCCCCGAAGTGAATTTTTTTTGGCCTTCACAGCCTTCATTGTTTTCTTGGTGGACCCTTGTGTTTACAGGTTCAAGCAGGGTCTCCTTTGTTTTTATCCAGGCTTCTTTGTTTTTATTTGGTTTTGCTTTTGGATTGCCAGATGGTTGTACTTTTTATTTATTTACCTTTTCAACCTGAATAAAGGTATATTTTGGTTGGTTTGCAAATTTTGACCATGTGTATTTTTTACAAACAAATATAGAGATTGTTATAGTGAGTAGGCAGACACATTTTAAAAATTAAAACAACATTAAACAAGGAACAACAACCTCCTTGTGGGTAAATTAAACCAAAAAAATAAGCTGCTGTGGTCACTTCACACCCTCCAAAATCCTTAAAAAAAATTGTAGTTCAAAACATCTGTTAAAAGATATTACCCCAAAAAAATTACATGTGTCCCAAAAAAACAAAAAATAAATAACAAAAAGGGCCCAAAAAAATAATAAAGTCAAAAGGTGGACAGAAATATGTCAAACAAGATGAGCCACAACAAACTAGGGCCCAGATTCACAGAGCGATTACGCCTGCGCAACAGGAGATGCGCGTGCGTAAGTCTAAATGTGCGCGTGCGTTTCGTTGCGTGGCATCCCCAGAACGAGATACGCAAAAAATCGACACACCATTGATTTGCTAGTCAAATATGCTAATGAGGGACTTACGGGGATCCACAAAACAACGTTGGGGCAGCGCAGGCGACGCAGTGTGCGCAACAGCAAAATGTCCTGTCTAAAATTAGAGCTGATAAAAGCTGGTCTAAAAAAAGAAAAAAAGTCTACTTGTTAGATAAAGCAACACTGTTAGTGAGCAGCTCAGCAGTCACACGTGTTGCACAACAATCTGTATGCCAACATGCCAGGGGCATCGTCGCGCATAGCTATACTACTGACTTTAGATGAACAAAGAAGGAGGAGGGCACGGAGGATGGCACGGAGGATGGCACGGGAGAGGATATACCGTACCCGCATAGACCTGTTTGGCATGAGTGATTCTGAGGTGTATCGCATCTTCAGATTCACCCCTCATGTCATCCTGGAATTAACCACAACCCTGCAGGAGGACATCACCAGCCCAACACAATGCTCACATGCAGTGCAGCCACTGGTCAAGGTCCTGGCAACACTCCATTTCCTTGCCAGTGGCTCTTTTCAAAGAACAAGTGGAGTGGTGGCTGGGATGTCACAATCCTCCATGAGCAGATGTGTGCACCAGGTTGTCCCTGCAATACTCAGATGCATGGCCAACCAAATCATCAAACCCACCACTGAGGAGCTGCGACTGAAGGCAATGACAGATTTCTACAGAATTGCCAGATTCCCACGCACTGTGGGGGCCATTGATTGCACACATGTGGCACTCCAGCCCCCCCAGGAGACAGAGCACATGTACCGCAATCGGAAGCATTGGCATTCCATCAATGTACAGGTGATAGTCGATGCCCAAGGCCTCATATGGTACGTCCGTGCCAAACACCCAGGGTCCAGCCATGACAGCTACATATACATCCGATTGGAATGCCACATCCGATTGGAATTCGATCAGAACGTGTATGGGGACACCTGGCTGGTTGGTGAGTGACATGGGTGGCAGGCATGACTATCCCCTCCCATGATGCACATCACAAGGGACACATGCATGACTAACATCCTCCTGTCTTTTCCCTTACAGGTGACTCTGCATATCCACTGGGACCCCATCTCATGACTCCTATCCGGAACCCCCAAACCCCAGGAGAGGAAAGATACAATCAAGCACATGCCCAAACACGAGCAGTGGTGGAGCGCACCTTTGGCATCCTAAAGTCACGTTTCCGATGCCTGGATAAGTCTGGGGGTACCCTCTTGTACTCCCCAAACTTCGTGTGCCAGATCATCGGTGCATGTTGCATGCTGCACAACTTTGCAGAAAGAAAGGGTCTGCAGATTGACCTACGTGATGACCTGACCCCTGAACCAGACAACCCCCCCCCTAACCGAGGTTACCCCGTCTTCTGAGGGAAGAGCAGCCAGGAGACAGCTCACATTGGGCATCTTTGCACGTTAAACATACACATTAATCATGGCACAATGAGAATGCATGCATGCACAACACTGTGGTCCCTAGCACACACACCCCACATCCTCATCAAATTGGATTGGCACCAGTCCACCATGCAGGACTTGTGAGCAGCAACGCCACGCCAAGGCTCCAATTATGTCACTGTACATTCATACACCATTCACACGGACCTGAGGATCACTTCTCCCTGGTCCTGGGGAACCCTTCTCCACCAAAATAGAGGGTGACACCCCTTTTCCGGCAGGAATGTCACCCCCACATTCACACAGCATTCACAACCCAAAAAAAAAAAAATGACCTGCAAAATCAAAAAATTTCCAGCAAAAAAAAAAAAAAAATGACAAAAAAAAAAAAAAAATATTTGAAAAAAAAAAAAATTGGGGGAAAAACAAATTACTGCCCTCTGCGTGAGCCACGCCTGGGGCGCCTCCGGCCACGGCCCCGGCTTCTCAGGGGAGACTCATGGGGGAGGGGTAAAACCGGGGAAGGAGGATCAGCCCCTGATCTCTGCCCACCTGGTGGCCTGCCCTCCAAGGCCACGGCAATTCTGTCCAGGGCAGCACCAACTGTTGCCGTGTTGGCCTGGATAGCCAGGGTAAGGGCCCTCACTCTCCTCCATCCACACCAATGTCTGGCTGACCTGTCCCAGATGACGGGTCTGGAGGAACTGGTCCCTTCTCAGGGTGGCGGGCAGGAGATCGGCCAACCCCCTGGTGGTCTGGGATGACATCCTGCCTCCAGCTGATGCTTGTGGCCGGGGGGGAAGGGGAGGCCCTTGTGAGGGGAGCCATGTTGGGGGAGGAGGGGGGGGCTCCCCCTTAGGGAGGCCTGCCTGCTGGCAGCCAGAGGGGAGGAGTCCTCAAAACCCAAACGTCCAGTGCCTGACATGGACTCCTCCTCCTCATGATTCTCCTCCTCCTCATGATTGTCCTGCTCCTCATGATTGTCCTGCTCCTGTTGAACCTCCTCCGCAGACTCCGGCCTTGTTGGGGGGGCCTCATTAGGCTGCTGTCCTGGAGTTGGTGCGGTCAGGCCAGATGGCCCTGCACCCTCCTGCACATCTGTGGATGACACAAAACATTCACAGGTTGGAGGATCCACACACTTGCCACATATTCCCTTTCACCCCCTCCCCCACACATGCTACACACCTGATATTAAAAAAGCCGGGCAGGCCCTCAACTTCATGCCGATGAAAGGTCAGGGCCACCGCATGCTCCTCCGCTGTCAGGCTAATACGGCATGGTGGGCCCCCTCCTGTGCCCCTGGCATGGGCATGCATTCTGGCCAGCTTCTTTTTGACCAGACGCCGGAGGTCATTGATTTTTTTGTCAATCCCAGACCTGGTCCGTGTCTCCCCCTGCCCCGCTGAATTCACCTGGTCAGTGATCCTATCCAATATCTCCCTCCTCCTGCCCGGGGTGGTGTTGGCACTCTCTGGGCCGTGGAGGTAACGCCCATACTCGCTAATGGCCCGGGCAAGAATCTGTTTTTCCACAACTGTAAAATTCAGCTTGCGTTTTCTCTCACTCATCCTTCCAAAAAAAAACAGTCCCAGTCAACAAAATTCACGCACACAAACAAGCCCAACCAATCACAAAAAAACACACACACACAGAGAAAACGACTCAGCAAGAAACAGTCCCCAAAAAACAAAACAAAAATACAGCAGAAAAAGAAACAAAAAGAAATATATCAATCAAACAAACAGTCTCTCAAACACTTATCAAAAACCACTTTCAAAAATCTACTAACAACCACTTGATCACACAGAACACTAATCTGACAACTACAAAACACACCACAACGAACAACAAGAACAAAAGCACTTTGTTAAATGGGAAGGGACAAAGGGATGTACTTTTGCAAAGGAAGTGCGTTTGTGTGTGTCTATTTATGCTGTTTGCGTAGTTCACAACGTTGCCCTAGTCCATTTCCAATTTCACTGATTGCGCCGCTCCCGAGTTGTGAGCATGCGCACATCGGAGCTGACATGGTCTCGTTCAAGCGCGCGAGCCGGCCGGCCCTTCATTTGCATGGGGTCACGGCTCATTTCAATGTAACACGCCCACGTCCTTCCCAATTTGTATTACTCCTGCTTACGCCTCTGGAAAAACGTTACGTATGCGCAATTTCCTGCGCAAAAGCTACGAGAATAGGGTGATTACGCGGCAAAATTGCGCAAGTCTAACGTAAAGGCGGTGCGCTACGCCGGTCCAATAATGTGCAGATGTACGTGAATCTGGGCCTAGGAGTTTAGGGTAGCTTGGAAATGGTTTAAAAAGCATTGTGGCAAATGCAGCGCATTGTTTTCTTCATTAGATTTAAAATAACGAATGTGCTTAATCCATTCTAAACAGTAGTTTTACCAGAACGAGCTCTCCCATCTCAGAAATTGCTTCTGAGCACGCGCAGGTTTAAAACGTCATTTTCTATGTCGTTTTGCCCACACACGATCATTTTTATGACACAAAAAACGACGTTTTGAAAAACAACACAAAAAATTCAAGCATGTTGGAATTTTTTTTGGTCGTTTTTTTGAAGACAAAAAACGACGTTTTGCCCACACACGATCAATTTAAATGACGTTTTAAAAAACGTCGTTTTTTTTCATCGCAAAAAGTGATCGTGTGTACGCGGCATTAGACTCTAGAGACACATTTTTTTCTTTGTTTTATATGGTTTAGGGTGCATCGGTCACAACTGGCATCCTTATAGCAGCATAGGATCATTTTACTTCTTTGGGCCTGCTGGCCTGCACAGGCTCCTGACCTAATTAATCCACCTTTACTCAATTTCACTGAAATTAGTGGAAGCTGAGGAACCAACATCTACCCTCCTATTAACACAGGGTATCTCTCCAATTGCACCCTAATTCCAGCCAAAAGGGGGACCTATAACCATTGGGCTCACCCCACGGATATATCCGACAAAGGTATTCATTTAGCAACGCCATTTCCCTTTCTACTATCCATATTTATATTAGCTCCCCACATAGGGATCCTACTGGGAGGCAACAGCTACTTTATTCACCATAGCGCGGACACCCCTGTTCTTACACGGGAGAGGATCTGCCGACCGCCACTGGGCAAGGTACTGGCAACACTCCATTTCCTTTCCAGTGGCTCTTTTCACCCTAATGGGTAAATATATATTTTATATACATTTTGTTCTGTTTAGTATATATTTTATAATAATTAATATAATAAATATATATATATTTTTTTTAACTAATATAAATTTACTAATTTTAACATTATTATAATTATCTTATTTAATATTTTATATATATATATATATACACACCGACACGACACAAACCTCCAAACAGCAACAGACAACGGAATAAAAGCACCTTGCTTCAGGAAGGGAAAAAAATTGGATGTACTTTTGCAATGGAAGGGCATTTCTCTCGGTCTATTTAAGCACTGTGCATAGCTCACTAAGTCTGACGGGCCTAGTTCCTATATAACTGATTGCGCCGTGCCGAGTTCTGAGCATGCTCAGAGAGGTGCTGACCATAGTCTGCTTCATGTGCACATGCCCAGTCTGGCCGGCCCTTCATTTGCATGGGGTCACGGCTCATTTCAATGGAACACGCCCACGCCCTTCCCACTTTGAATTACACCGCTTTACGCCTCGGAATTTACATTGCACCGGTGCAAATTTGACTGAAAATACTACAAGGGTACGGTACTTGCGCCTCGAAATTAAGCCGGTCTAACTTAAAGGAGTTGCACTACGCCGGTCCAAAAATGCGCCGATGTACGTGAATCTGGCCCTGTGTCTCTATCTATCTCTCTCTCTGTCTGACTTCTCTCAAAGAAAGCCGGAACACACTACACGAGGCCGCCCGGGAGGCGGCCTTTTATAGTGTGGGGCGTGTGCTAAAGCCCTGAGCCCTAATTGGCCAAAGCACCCAGGCTTTGGCCAATTAGGTCTCTTTGTTTTTTGGGCGCTGTGATTGGCCAAGCATGCGGGGTCATGGTGCATGCTTGGCCATTCATCAGCGCGCAACGCCGCAGTGAATTATGGGCCGTTGCGCGTCATTCGAATTTGGCGCGAACGACCCGATTTGTTCGTTTTCGACGAACGATCGAACAGCCGATGTTCGATGCGAACATGTGTTTGCATCGAACGCGAAGCTCATCCCTATTTATGAACTAGGTATACACCGGATGTGGATATCTTCTCAGGATTTCCTATGTCCTCCGAGGTGGGTCGGCCATCCGCCCCGACTTCCCGGGAACCTCGGTTACTGCTCCCCATGGTGAGACTTTTCCTTCTCCTAGGCGGGTTTTGTGGGGTGAACGCCTCTCTTATCTTATCTGATATCTTACGATTTGTATTCACATTGTGATTATATTATTAATGTTTTTCTTCATTCATAGTCTCATGACAACATTTTATACATCATTTTATACATCATCTGACAAATTGTATGTAAGGGCAATGCTCCTGAATAAGCGGGTGATATAAGAAACCACAAAACATGTTGAGCTTATTTCAGTATAATTTAGATGATGTTGATATTCTATCTATTATGAAAGGATGTTTTTTAGGCACTCTATAGTTATTTATGACTAAAGAATATGTAAATGTTGTATATTTTTATTGTAATACAACTCTATTTATACTTTTCTAATCTTGACTGGTAATCAGTTGATATATGGTACCACCAAAGTCCAAACCCTAGCCTCTTCTCAATTATATATTTCAAATCTTGATGGGACGAAGGTACCGTTGTAAAAAATATATACCCAGCACTGAGATATTGAAAAAAAAACAGTTCCTGGCCAAGGGCCTGTAATGTTTTAAAGGTAGAGACAGAGGGCCAGATTCACAGAGTGATTACGCCGGCGTAACAGGAGATGCGCGGCGTAAGTCTAAATCTGCGCATGCGTTTCGATACTCCGCATCCCCAAAACGAGATACGCAAGAAATCTACTTTTTTTTGTCCAGCGTAATGTCGATAGACAGGCGCATCCGTCCGCGCAAAACTGCGCTAGACACACCATTGATTTGCTATTCAGGAGGTTATTTAAACCTATTTGATCTGATGGTATAGTTGCACTACTAATTTGGGACATACTGGGAGGCTCCTGTCGCAAAGCTATAGAGCTCTTGGTATCCTACCTCAACCCACTGCGATGGGTTTTCTCTGTCTCCTAGGATGTAAACTAGATTTTCACCAATTCTGTTCATCCTTCATGTACCTTGTGATGTGTTTTTGTACTTGCACTCTTGGAAATTTAATAAAAAACTTTGAGAATGAAAAAAAAAAAAATGCTGCACGGCCTGTCTAAAATTAGACCATATAAAAGGTGGTATAAAATTAGACAATTCGTCTACATGTCAGAGAAAGCAACACTGTTAGTGAGGACCTGAGCAGTCACACGTGTTGCACAACAATCTGTATGCCAACATGCCAGTGGCATCCATGCTCATAGCTATACTACTGACTTTAGATGAGCAAAGAAGGAGGAGGGCACGGAGGAGGGCACGGAGGAGGGCACGAGAGAGGATTTTTTTTTTTTTACAAAAAAAAATTACTTTGCTTTAAGAAACATTTTTACAAAAAATATACATACATATATACATCAAAACATAACATACATACAAATTACAAACACGGTCTCACTATCCTTCAAAAGCCCTTTAAAACTTTGATGGATATAATAATCTAATCCGATACAAGCCCCTCACTCTTCACTTGATATATCACACACGCATAGACATCTTTGGCATGAGTGATTCTGAGGTGTCTCGCATCTTCAGATTCACCCCTCATGCCATCCTGGAATTAACCACAACCCTGCAGGAACCCAACACATGACACCACCCATGACAGCTACATATACAATCATAGCCCCATCCCCACAGATTTCGAACAGAACATGTATGGGGACAGCTGGCTGGTTGGTGAGTGACATGGGTGGCAGGCATGACTGTCCCCCCCCCCCATGATGCTGAAATCACAAGGGGCACATGCACTACTAACATCCTCCTGTCTTATCCTTTCAGGGTGACTCTGCATATGCACTGGGACCCCATCTCATGACTCCTATACGGAACCCCCCTAACCAAGGCTACCCCGTCTTCTGAGGGAAGAGCAGCCAGGAGCCAGCTCACATTAGGCATCATTGCACGTTAAAAACACACGTTAATCATGGCACAATGAGAATGCATGCATGCATACCACTGTGGTCCCTAGCACAGACACATCACATCCTCATCACATCCTCATCACATTGGATTGGCACAAGCCCACCATGCAGGACTTGTGAGCAGCAACGCCATGCCACGGCTCCAATTATGTCACTGTACATTCATACACCATTCACACGGACCTGGGGATCACTTCTCCACCACAAATGAGGGTGACACCCCTTTTCCGGCAGGAATGTCACCCCCACATTCCAAAAATCATACACAAACAGAACCAAAAAAACAAAATTGACCAGCAAAAATAAAAAAGGCCCAGCAAAAATATAATTTAAACAAAATAAAAACAAAGAAAACACATAAAAGACAAAAATCACTCTGCAAAACAGTCCCCAAATATCTCAAAGACACGTCACAAACAAACACACAAACAAACGCTAATAAACAACAGAACAAAAGCACCTTGCTGTATAGGAAGGGATACAAAGGGATGTACTTTTGCAAAGGAAGTGCGTTTGTGTCTGTCTATCTATGCTGTCTGCGTAGTTCACTAAGTTGCCCTAGTCCACTTCCAATTTCACTGATTGCGCCTTTCCCGAGTTGTGAACATGCGCACAGAGGTGCTGACCATGGTCTGCTTTAAGCGCGCATGCGCGAGCCGGCCGGCCCTTCATTTGCATGGGGTCATGGCTCATTTCAATGTAACACGCCCACGTCCTTCCCAATTTGAATTACTCCGCCTTGCGCCTCTGAAATAACGTTGCGCAGGCGGAAATTTCTGCGCAAAACCGACGAGAATAGGGTGATTGCGCCGCTACATTGCGCCAGTCTAACGTAAAGGCGGTGCGCTACGCCGGTCCAATAATGCGCAGATGTACGTGAATCTGGCCCAGAGTATGTATGTATACTTTATACTGTAACACTGTAGGTGTATAATACCTCAGGCTTTTCAAAGTTCAAAGTTTTTACATTTCCTTGATTTCTGACAGGTTATTGATTTCCCATATAGTTGTTAAACAGAATACCCCCATATTTTAACAGAAATTTTAGATGCATCAACAATTTATTTAAGACAAATATCACTAGGTAAGAAAGGTAAGGCCGCGTACACACGATAGGTTTAACCAATGAGAATGGTCTGATGGACCGTTTTCACTGATCGTGTGTGGGCGCCATTGGTTAGTTATCCATCGGTTAATAAAAAGCCAACTTGTTTTAAATTTAACCGATGGATTCCTAACCGATAGCTCAAAACCGATCGTTAGTAGGCACGACCATCAGTTTAAAATCCATGCATGCTCAGAATCAATTCGACGCATGCTTGGAAGCATTGTTTTACATCACCGTGTTCTGACCTGATCGTTTTTTTTAACCGATGGCGTCTTATGTGACCTTAGCCAGCAAGAAATAAAGCTTTAGAATCTTGCCCATCTAAAGGGGTGTTAACATACCTTGTTCTGATAAAAAAAAATGCACTCACAGAGCTCATATCATCATGATGCTTTGAAAGCATATTAAAATAAGCAGGAATATATGAATTACTTGACCCTTGATAACTGACAATGGTTTAATGTGATTGGGATCACTAATCTGAAGATATTTACAGTATTTATTTACACAGTATTGAATTTCGATCATGTGTTTTCAGTCTTTTTTTTCCCCTCAAGGCAAAATTATAAAAACATCTGGAATCTTAGTCAAAAGAAAGTCTGCTGATTAATGGCAGTTGCATGTTAGCAAAAAACTCACTTTAAAAAAAAAAGTCATCTGGTTCAGTGAGTTAAGTTCTATTTTTATTTATCATGAATTTCTTATTTTTTAGATCATTTTACTGACATCAGCACATTGAGTATTTTACATTTGTGTAATGGAATCTGCTTGCGTAAATGATCTTACTAATCCTAAAAGTCAAAGAAATTAAAAATATCTATAGGCAAATGACTGTTAATGAGAAAGCCATATGTGTATAAAGCTTAGGAAATACTCAATTTCTAAATTACTATATCAGCTACAACCAATCAACATTTGTTTCATTGAATCAGCATGAAACATTTAATGCTATTCCCATATAATTGATTTGAAAAAATTGGAAAATCTGGACAGTGATTTGTTTGTTAGTAAAAATACGATTCTATCTTGGGGTTCGCAGCCTTCTTGTCTCTTTACATATGTGTCCTTCCTTAGCTAAAAGCTTTGGCCCAGATTCACAGAGCGATTACGCCTGCGTAACAGGAGATGCGCGGCGTAAGTCTAAATGTGCGCGTGCGTTTCGATGCATGGCATTCCCAGAACGAGATAAGCAAGAAATCTACTTTTTTTTGTTCAGCGTAATTTTGTTAGACAGGCGCATCCGTCCGCGCAAAACTGCGCTAGACACACCATTGATTTGCTAGTCAAATATGCTAATGAGAGACTTACGGGGATCCACAAAAGAACTTTGGTGCAGCGCAGGCTACGTGGTCTGCGCAACAGCAAAATGTCCTGTCTAAAATTAGACCATATAAAAGCTGGTCTAAAATTTGAAAAATCGTCTACATGTCAGAGAAAGCAACACCGTTAGTGAGGAGCTCAGCAGTCACACGTGTTGCACAACAATCTGTATGCCAAAATGCCAGGGGCATCGTCGTGCATAGCTATACTACTGACTTTAGATGAGCAAAGAAGGAGGAGGGCACGGAGGATGGCACGGGAGAGGATATATCGCACACGCATAGACCTGTTTGGCATGAGTGATTGTGAGGTGTATCGCATATTTAGATTCACCCCTCATGCCATCCTGGAATTAACCATAACCCTGCAGGATGACATCACCAGCCCAACACACCGCTCACATGCAGTGCAGCCACTGGTCAAGGTCCTGGCACCACTCCATTTCCTTGCCAGTGGCTCTTTTCAAAGAACAAGTGGAGTGGTGGCTGGGATGTCACAATCCTCCGTGAGCAGATGTGTGAACCAGGTTGTCCCTGCAATCCTCAGACGCATGTCCCACCACGTCATCAAACCAACCACTGAGGACCTGTGGCAAAAGGCAATGACAGATTTCTACAGAATTGCCAGATTCCCACGCACCGTGGGGGACATTGATTGCACACATGTGGTACTCCAGCCCCCCCAGGAGACAGAGCACATGTACCGCAATCGGAAGCATTGGCATTCCATCAACGTATAGGTGATAGTCGATGCCCAAGGCCTCATATGGCACGTCCGTGCCAAACACCCCGGATCCAGCCATGACAGCTACATATACAATCAAAGCCCCATCCGAATGGAATTCGATCAGAATGTGTATGGGGACAGCTGGCTGGTTGGTGAGTGACATGGGTGGCAGGCATGACTGTACCCCCCCATGATGCACACATCACAAGGGGCACATGCATGACTAACATCCTCCTGTCTTTTCCCTTACAGGTGACTCTGCATATCCACTGGGACCCCATCTCATGACTCCTTTCTGGAACCCCCAAACCCCAGGAGAGGAAAGATACAATAAAGCCCACGCCCAAACACGTGCAGTGGTGGAGCGCACCTTTGGCCTCCTGAAGTCACGTTTCCGATGCCTGGATAAGTCTGGGGGGACCCTGTTGTATTCCCCCAACTTTGTGTGCCAAATCATCAGTGCATGTTGCATTCTGCACAACTTCGCAGTGAGAAAGGGCCTGCAGATTGACCTACGTGATGACCTGACCCCTGAACCAGACAATCCCCCCCCCCTAACCGAGGTTACCCCGTCTTCTGAGGGAAGAGCAGTCAGACAGCTCACATTGGGCATCTTTGCACGTTAAACACACACATTAATCATGGCACAATGAGAATGCATGCATGCACACCACTGTGGTCCCTAGCACACACACCCCACATCCTCATCAAATTGGATTGGCACCAGTCCACCATGCAGGACTTGTGAGCAGCAACGCCACGCCAAGGCTCCAATGATGTCACTGTACATTCATACACCATTCACACGGACCTGGGGATCACTTCTCCCTGGTCCTGGGGAACCCTTCTCCACCAAAATTGAGGGTGACACCCCTTTTCCGGCAGGAATGTTACCCCCACATTCAAACAGCATTCACAACCCAAAAAAACAATTAAAAGAAAAAAAAATTACCAGCAAAATCAAAAAAATTCCAGAAAAAAAAAAGGCTCAAAAAAAAGGGGAAAAACAAATTAGTGCCCTTGACGTGAGCCACGCCTGGGGCGCCCCCAGCCGCGGCCCCGGCTCCTCTGGGGACACTCATGGGGGAGGGGGTAAACCGGGGAAGGAGGAGCAGCCCCTGGTCTCTGCCCACCTGGCGGCCTGCCCTCCAAGGCCACGGCTATTCTGTCCAGGGCAGCACCTAGTGTTGCCGTGTTGGCCTGGATAGCCTGGGTGAGGGCCCTCACATCCTGCCCAACACCTGCTGATGTAGTCTGCAGCTCGTTAAGGCAGTTTGTGAAAGCCCGGGAGTGGCAGTCCAGGTTCCCAAGCGTATCCTTGATGGAGGACAGGCTCTCCTCCATCCGCCCCAAGGTCTGGCTGACCTGTCCCAGATGGCGGGTCTGGAGGAACTGGTCCCTTCTCAGAGTGGTGGGCAGGAGACCGGCCACCCCCCTGGTCTTCTGGGTCGCCTTCCTGCCTCCAGCTGATGCTTGTGGCTGGGGAGAAGGGGAGCCCCTTGGGAGGGGAGCCATGTTGGGGGAGGAGGGGGGCTACCCCTTAGGGAGGGCTGGCTGCTGCCAGCCAGAGGGGAAGAGTCCTCCAAAAACAATAGTCCAGTGCCTGACATGGACTCCTCCTCCTCCTCAAACTCCTCCTCCTCCTCTTCAACCTCCTCCGCGGACTCCGGCCTTGTTGGGGGGCCTCATTAGGCTGCTGTCCTGGGGATGGTGTGGTCAGGCCAGATGGCCCAGCACCCTCCTGCACATCTGTGGATGACACAAAACATTCACAGGTTGGAGGATCCACACACTTGCCACATATTCCCTTTCACACCCTCCCCCACACATGCTACACACCTGATAGAAAAAAAAAACCTTACCTGGCATCACGCCTTCATGACTTGAGTCATAGCCGGGCAGGCCCTCCACTTCTTGCTGATTAAAGGTCTGGTCCACCGCACGCTCCTCCGCTGTCAGCCTAACACGGCATGGTGGGCCCCCTCCTGTGGCCCTGGCATGGGCAAGCATTTTGGCCAGCTTCTTTTTGACCAGACGCCGGAGGTCATTTATCTTTTTATCAATCCCAGACCGGTTCCGTGTCTCCCCCTCCCCCGCTGAATTCACCTGGTCAGTGATTATGTCCAAAATCTCTCTCCTCCTGGCCGGGGTGGTGTTGGCACTGTCCGGGCCGTGGAGGAAACGCCCATAGTCGGAAATGGCCTGGGCAAGAATTTGTTTCTCCCTCAAAGAAAAATTTAATTTCCTCTTCCTCTCTGTCATACTCTGACCAAAAATCACTCCCAGTCAACAAAAATCACTCACAAAAACAAGCACGACCAATCAAGCAAGAAAACAAACAAACAGAAAAATATCAAACAAAAAGTCTCACAAACACTTAGCAAAAATCACTTTCAAATATCTTCTAACAAACACTAGATCACACAGTCCACAAATATCACAAAGACAAACCACAACGCAACTAACAACGGAACAAAAGCACTTTGCTATATGGGAAGGGAAACAAAGGGATGTACTTTTGCAATGGAAATGCGTTTGTGTGTGTCTATTTATGCTGTCTGCGTAGTTCTCAAATTTGCCCTAGTCCATTTCCAATTTCACTGATTGCGCCGTTCCCGAGTAGTGAGCATGCGCACAGAGGTGCTGACATGGTCTGCTTCAAGCGCGCATGCGCGAGCCGGCCGGCCCTTCATTTGCATGGGGTCACGGCTCATTTCAATGTAACACGCCCACGTCCTTCCCAATTTGTATTACTCCGCCTTACGCCTCTGAAATAACGTTACGCATGCGCAATTTTATGCGTAAAAGCGACGAGAATAGGGTGATTGCGCGGCTACATTGCACAAGTCTAACGTAAAGGCGGTGCGCTACGCCGGTCCAATAATGCGCAGATGTACCTGAATCTGGCCCTTTATCTGTAATTGTTATATACTTGATGTTATTAGAATTTAAATGATAGGGACTTGTTCACACCTAAATGCATGCAATGTTGCTGGTAAGATGCATTGCATTGCAATTTTGAAGGACTACACTTTAGTTGTCATGAATTGCAAAATGCAGATCAATATATGAAAATGCAGCAGGGCTTTTTTCCTACATACTAAAACACAGTAAGCTTTGGTTCACACATATGCAAACACAGACATCGCATGTGATTTGCATCGTATTGTTGTGCCGATCACAGGCAATGTCTGTGCAATGCGAATTCAGCCATACAGTTGTATTAAAAAAAAGGTGCAGGAACCTGTTTTCCCCCCCACACTGTAATCGGATTGCATGGGTGTTCACAATTTGCATTGCGAATTCACAGTTTGCACTGCTATTTGCGAAACAATCTAGGGGTGTCATTAACTTTGTATTGACACCCAATGCAATTTTCATAAAGTAGTGTGAACTGCCTGCGAGGCAGATGTGATACAGGAACGGGCACTGCAATCGCGCTGGTTCCCGCATTGCATATGTGTGTGAACTAGGGCTCAATGATGTTCTCACGGGCATGCATTTTCCCTGTACTGAAAAATGCAGCAAAGTACATCATGGCATATCTGGCGCAAATGAGTCATTACAAAAACATAGGCAGAGCTTGGTACGCTTTCACGTCACATCCGGGACTTTTTTTGCGCTGTGGAATGCACGCCGTCCAGACCTAAGGACTTGTTTTTACCTTTGTGTAAGCTTGGGAAATTGAAGCCCCACTTGGGCAATTGAAGCCCTGCTTTCTAACCACTTCCCTACCAGGCACTTATACACCTTCCTGCCCAAGCCAATTCTTATCTTTCAGCGCTGTCGCAATTTGAATGACAATTGTGCAATCATGCCACACTGCACCCAAACACATTTTTTATCATTTTGTTCCCACAAATATAGCTTTCTTTTGGTGGTATTTGATCACCTCTGCGATTTTGTATTTTTTTTTATTTATTTTTTTTGTGCAAAAAAAGCAAACATTTTGAAAAAAAAATGTTTTTCTTTGTTTCTGTTAATTTATTTTGTAAATAAGTACCTTTTCTTCTTCAATGACGGGCACTGATATGGCTGCACTGAAGAGCACTGATAAGGCGGCACTGATGGGCACTAATAAGGTGGCACTGATGGGCACCAATAAGGCGGCACTGATGATGGGCACTGATAGGTGGCACTGATGGGCACTGATAGGTGGCACTGGTATGCGGGAACTGATGGGCACTCATAGGCGGCACTGATTGGCATATGTTATGTATACATGGGGACTTACCTGGCCATCCACATGTTGGGTGCTTCCCTGGTGGTCCTGGGCGACATCCTGGTGGTCCAGTGTGGGCATCCGAGGGGGGGGGGGCTGCGCTGATAAACAATCGGCGCAAACCCCCCTGTCAGGAGAGCCACAGATCGCCTCTCCTCTACTAACGTCTGTCAGACGCAAGTGAGGAAGAGCCGATCAACGGCTCCTCCTGTTTACATCGTGATCAGCTGTGATTGGACACGGCTGATCATGTAGTAAAGAGCCTCCGCCGGAGGCTCTTTACTGAGATCGGTGTTGCGGTGTGTCAGACTGACATACCACACCACCGATCGCCGCGATGCTCGCCCCCAGGGGCGCGCGGGGGCTGTTATCCTGCAGGACGTCAATAGATGTCCAGTCAGGATAACACAACCACTTCCCGGGCGTCAATATGCTATTGACCGGGCGGGAAGTGATTAAAGATGATATACTTTAAAAAATATATATTTGATTACCCGGATTTACACTATGCTTGTTTTTTAAACTTAATTACATGTGCATAAACACTTTGGGCCAGCTTCACGTACATCGGTGCATTTTTGGACCGGCGTAGTGCAACTCCCTTAAGTTAGACCGGCTTAATTTTGAGGCACAAGTGCCGTATCCTCGTAGTATTTTCGTCCAAATTTGCACCGGTGCAATGTAAATTCCGAGGCGTAAGGCAGTGTAATTCAAAGTGGGAAGGACGTGGGCGTGTTCCATTGAAATGAGCTGTGACCCCATGCAAATGAAGGGCCGGCCAGACTGGGCATGTGCACATGAAGCAGAGTATGGTCAGCACCTCTCTGAGCATGCTCACGGCGCAATCAGTTAGATAGGAACTAAGCCCATCAGACTTAGTGAGCTATGCACAGTGCTTAAATAGACCGAGAGAAATGCCCTTCCATTGCAAAAGTACATTCACAAAATCCCAAATGTAAATAAAATAAAGAAAGCAGTGCAGCGCAAACCTAAACTCACATTTATGATGAGAATAAAAGGCATGTAACACCATGAGAAGGGCAGCTCAGATGAAAATATGGGAAGACAACGAGTGACGTGGAGTGGTTCCTGACCCCGGATCGCGTATCGTAATACAACTTCCTCAGCAGGGCGGACCACATAAATGTGAGTAACCTGCACGTTTTAAACGTAATAAATTGACCTGGTTATACGGAAGCTCTTAGATTTAGTTTTTTCTTTGCATATCATCGGTTACATACTTGTTCGGTGGTGCCACTGAGGATACCTACATATCTCCTGGTCCTATGGCTGAATAGTATACACCCCTGAGCCATCCGGATTCCTACCATTCTAAGCTCATTAGACCTTTGGTAAAACAAAGGTCTTTTCTTGAGATGAGAGTACCCATCTTTACTGGTGAAGGGATCACATTCTGAATTGGTTTACCAGTCACGTGGTGAAGATACTCTTATTTTCTGGTCGCAGGATTCACTCCTCATCTTCTTTTTATACATATTGTAAATTTTGGACTATTTTTCCTTTCTTTGTTTTCACTTTTATGAGTATGTTTATTACCATTCCAATTTAGGTTTGCGCTGCACTGCTTTCTTTATTTTATTTACATTTGGGATTTTGTGAATGTCCTTTTTTGGTGTTCAGCTTGCATCCATATGAAATACACTCTGGTAGTTGTTTTTCATTCTTACATTTAGTAGTACACCACTATACTACAATTATATTTATTGATCCTACATTTATTTTTGCGCTGATTGCACCCCTTATTATTGTTATACATTGCAAAAGTACATCCAATTTTTTTCCCTTCCTACAGCAAGGTGCTTTTGTTCTTCTGATTTTTAGTGTTTGTTGGTTTGTGACGTGTCTTTGAGATTTTTGGAGAGTGTTTTTTGCTGTGGTTTTTTTTTATTATTTTGCTGTTTTTTTTTTTATTTTGCTGTTTTTTTTTTTTTTTTTGCCAGGCATTTTTTTTTTTTAGATTTTTTTTTTTTTTTTTAGATTTTTTTTTTTTCTATTTGTGAATGATTTTTGAATGTGGGGGTGACATTCCTGCCACCACTCCACTTGTACACTGAAAAGAGCCACTGGCAAGAAAATTGAGAAGCGGAGGGGTTGCTGCGAATTGAGAAGCGGGGGGGGGGCCTTTACAAAAAAAAAGAAGAAATAAAGAGAAATAGATATAAAAAAGGGGGGTAGCCATCCAGGGACCTCGGGGGCCCTTTAATAAAAAAAATTATAAAAATATCTAAAAAAAAAAATGTTTTTATATAAAAAAAAAATAAAAATAGAGGGGGTTCCCATACGGGCCCCTGGGGACCCCCGGGCCCCTTACAGGTGTAATGCCTGTACCCCCCTGATGGCAGCTCTGCATGTTGGCATATAGATTGTTGTCCTGCAAGTGTGGGTGCTCAGCTCGTCCCTAACGGTGTTGCTTTAGCTGACATGTAGACGGATTGTCTAATTTTAAACCTGCTTTTATTTGGACTAATTTTAGGGCCAGATTCTCGTAGATGCGCGTCTAATTATGCAGGCGTAGCGCCTCTCAGATGCACTACGCCGACGTAACGCGGAGCGGCAAGTACCGTATTCCCTAAGCAAATGCGCTCCAAGATGCGCCTGCGTAGCGGAAATTCATCGGCGTAATCCAGTGCAACTCCAAAGTAGGAGGGAAGTGGGCGTGTTGCATTCTAATGAAGCGTGACCCCATGCAAATGAAGGGCGGGACGAACGGAGCATGCGCCGTGACGTGGATGACCCGCGACGTGACGTGGTTGACCCGCGACGTGACGTGGATGCCTTCTGCGCATGCGCAAAGCCTCCCTACGATTCGCCGGCGCTGGGTATATAATGCGCCCACAAATGCGTCCGTGCAGCTCAAAAGTCTCCCATTTTTTGTATTGTCACGGGAAAACTTTGTGCTGTACCATGACTTCTGTTGGGAAGGAGAGAAGGAAGAAAAATGTCTCCCCAGAGGAGAGGGCCATTGTAATATCAGCCATGGAAAAGTACGATTACAGGCTCCATGGTGCTGACAGTGCCCGGACCAGCAAGTCCCGGAGGGATCAAATCCTCATGAAGGTGGCTTGCCAAGTGAATGCCCTCTCACATGAGATCCGGAACCCCGCAGGATATTCAAAAAAAGATGAATGACCTGCGGCGTCTGGTCAAGGGCAAGCTGGCTGGAATTAGTCGGCATGCCAGGGGCACTGGAGGGGGCCCACCCTGTACCATCCGCCTGACTGAGGAGGAGAAGGTGGTCGCCCGCTGCCTGCAGAGGGAGCAGGTTGAGGGAGTTGGGGGCTATGAGTCAGAAAAGCCAGCCCTGAGGACAGGTAAGTGTGTTTTATATACTATCTGTTGTGTAGCATGTGTGGGGGTGGAAGGAAACATGTGCAAAGTGTGTGGGTCCACCAACATGGGCATCTTTTGTGTCATCCACAGATGTGCAGGAGGGAGCAGGGCCATCTGTGGCTGCCAGGGCCCGTCCGGAGACATCCCCCGAACATCCAGTCCCTCTGGCTGCCCCCCTGGAAGAGGCCTTGTTGGAGGGAAGTGGGCACACCTCTACGGAAGAGGCGGTTGAGGAGGAGCTCGTCGACCAGGACCAGGAGCTCTACCTGATTTTGGAGGAGGACCATGGGTTGCCCGGACCAGCCCAAGCTATCCCCCCATCTATTTCAAGCCCCTCAGGGTCCACCCCCAACCTCTCCAGTCCCTCTGTTTCCACCCCCCTCATCTCCAGCCCCTCAACATCCTCCCCTTATGCCAGGTCCCCTGCCACTCCCCGGAAGGCGACTTGCAAGACCAGGGGTGTTCCCAAGGTCCTGCCGGAGCAGCTGGCCAGGCAGCAGGACCAGCAGAATCGCCACCTTTCTGAGGTTGTGGTGGAGATGAGGCGCCTGGCCGACAGCCTGGCCTCCTCGGATGCCATTACTGATGCCATCCTGGATGTCGCTGGCAACAGTGCAGCGACAGTCAGTCACCAGCCTTCGGGAGCTGCAGGCGACCACCTCCGACCTTGTGGGGGAGGTCAAAGGTCTGCGTGTCGCTGTCCAGGACCAGAATGCTCTGCTCACACGCATTGCGGTCGCCTTGGAGGGCATACAGGCAGCCAGGGAGGGACATGGGGATGCTTCTCCTCCACCTGCTACCCCACCCCCCCACCTGTGGCTGCCCCCAGGCAAGTGAGGGGCAGGAGCCGTGGCACCATGCGGAGCCCACGCCAGGCCCATTAATAATTTTTTTATTTTTTTTTGCTCTGGTGAAGAGCTTTTTATTTTTTGATTTTTGCTCTGGTGAAGAGCTTTTTATTTATTTTCTTGATACTGCACACAGTGCAGTGTGAATGGTGTGTGAATGTGGGGGTGGCACTCCTGCCAGTAAGGGGTGTCACCCTCGGCCGTTGGGGAGAAGTTATCCCCACGGCTGTGTGAATGGTGTATGAATGGACAGCAACATCATTGGGGCCTTGACGCGGCGTTGCTGCTCCCAAGTCCTACATGCTGGACTTGGGCTAATCCAATGTGATGTGGATGTGGGGTGTGTGATCTAGGGACCACAGTGGTGTACACGCGTGCATTGTCTGTGTGCCAAGGTGAATGTGTGTGTTTAACGGTCAAAGATTCGTAACACAAGAACCCTCCTGACTGCTCTTCCATCAGCAGATGGGGTCTCCTCTGGCAGGGGGGGGCTGTCTGGTTGGGGGGTCAGGTCATCACGTAGGGCAATCTGCAGGCCTTTTCTCATGGCAAAGTTGTGCACAATGCAACATGCACCGATGATCTGACCCACAAAGTTTGGGGAATACAACAGGGCCCCCCCAGACTTATCCAGGCATCGGAAACGGGACTTCAGGAGGCCAAATGTGCGCTCAACCACTGCACGAGTTTTGATGTGTGCTTCATTGTATCTTCTCTCTCCTCTGGTTTGGGGATTCCGGAAAGGAGTCATGAGATGGGGTCCAAGTACATATGCAGAGTCACCTGTAAGGGAAAAGACAGGAGGATGTTAGTCATGCATGTGCCCCTTGTGATGTGTGCATCATGGGGGGGACAGACATGCCTACCACCCATGTCACTCACCAACCAGCCAGCTGTCTCCATACATGTTCTGCTCAAAATCTGCTGGGATGGTTCTTTGACGGTATATGTAGCTGTCATGTCTGGACCCGGGGTCTTTGGCACAAACGTGCCATATGAGGTATTTGGCATCAGCTATCACCTGTACGTTGATGGAATGCCAATGCTTCCGATTGCGGTAAATGTGCTCTGTAGCACTGGGGGGCTGTAGTGCCACATGTGTGCAATCAATGGCCCCGATGGTGCGTGGGAATCTGTCAATTCTGTAGAAATCTGTCATTGCCTTTTGCCGCAGTTGCTCAGTGGTGGGTCTGATGATGTGGTGGGACATGCGTCTGAGGATTGCGGGGATAACCTGGTGCAGACATCTGCTTATGCTGGTTTGTGACATCCCAGCCACAACTCCACAAACACACTTACCTGTCCTCAGGGCTGGCTTTTGTGACTCATAGCCCCCAACTCCCTCAACCTGCTCCGTCTGCAGGCAGCGGGCAACCACCTTCTCCTCCTCAGTCAGGCGGACGTTGCAGGGTGGGCCCCCTCCAGTGCCCCTGGCATGCCGAGCTATGGAAGCCAGCTTGCCCTTCACGAGACGCCGCAGGTCATTCATTTTCTTTTGAATGTCCTGCGGTGTCCGGACCTCATGAGAGAGGGCATTGACCTGGCACGCGACCTTCATAAAGATCTGATCCCTCCGGGACTTGCTGGTCCGGGCACTGTTAGCACCATGGAGCCGCGAGTCATATTTCTTCATTGCCCTCACGACAATGGCCCTCTCCTCTGGGGAGAAATTTTTCTTCCTCCTCTCCTTAACAGCAGTTGTCATCTTGTCCAGCACAAACTTTGGGCGTCACTATCAAAAAAATGGGAGACGTTTGCGCTGCACGGGCGCATGTTTGGGCGCATTATATACCCTGCGCCGGCGAATCGTAGGGAGGCTTTGCGCATGCGCAGAAGGCATCCACGTCACGGCGCGGGTCAACCACGTCATGGCGCGGGTCATCCACGTCACGGCGCATGCTCCGTTCGTCCCGGCCTGCATTTGCATGGGGTCACGCTTCATTACAATGCAACACGCCCACTTCCCTCCTACTTTGGAGTTGCGCCGGATTACGCCGATGGTTTTACGCGACGCAGGCGCATCTTGGAGCGCATTTACTTAGGGAATACGGTACTTGCCACTCCGTGTTACGTTGGCGTAGTGCATCTGAGATGCGCAACGCCTGCATAATTAGGCGCGCATCTACGAGAATCTGGCCCAGGATGTGCAGGCGTAGGCAAGTTAGGCCAGTCGGGAGTAGCCTATTTTGGTGCGTATCTAGTTCTGTGGGTACGGTGCAAAAAATATTCCGGAGCAAATTTAGGCTTAGACGGCACATCTCGAGATACTCCGGCGTAAGTGCTTTGTGAATCTGGCCCTTTGTGCTTTACACTTTGCATAAACAAGGCTACAGAAGACAGAGGGCCAGATTCAGGTAGAATTGTCTATCTTTAGGTGGGCGTAGCGTATCTCAGATACACTACGCCGACGTAACTCAGAGAGGCACGTACAGTATTCACAAAGCACTTGTGCCTGACTTTGCACCGGCCCAACTTAATTTAGTCGGCGTAAGCCGCTGCAAGTGGAAGTGGGTGTGTCGTTATGCAAATTAATGGTCTAGTGATTTACGCCTGGCGTATCTTGAACGGAGCATGCTCAGTACGTTCGTTCCCTTCTGAGCATGCTCACAACTATGCCGGCCCAACTTACAGAGATACACTGGCCCAACTTACACCCAGCCTAAAAATACACCCAGACATGCGCCCGGCCGATGCAAAAGTACATCCAGTTTTTTCCCTCCCCCCCCCCCCCCCAGGGAATGTACTTTTGCTGTGAGATGGCTGCTCCCGTTCCCCACAGGCAGAATAGAAAAAAAAAACTTTAACACCCAGAAGATGTCAGCCCTCATAACCGCAATGGAGACTTATGACCAGGGCCGCCATCAGGGGGGTACAGGCAGTACACCTGTAAGGGGCCCGGGGGTCCCCAGGGGCCCGGATGAGAAGCCCCTTTTTTTAATATATTTTTTAAATATATTTTTATTTATATTTTTTTGATGGACAAGAAGGCCTGGCTTGCAGTCTCTGCTCTAATTCATTTCAAAGGTGTTCTATCGAATTGAGGTCAGGACTCTGTGCAGGCCAGTCAAGTTCCTCCACCCCAAACTTGTTAATCCATGTCTTTATGGACCTTGCTTTGTGCCATGGTAAACAGTCATGTTGGAACAGGAAGGGGCCCTCCCCAAACAGTTTCTACAAAGTTGGGAGCATGAAATTGTCCAAAATGTCTTGGTATGCTGACGCCTTAAGTGTTCCCTTCAATGGAACTAGGGGGCCAAGTCCAACTCCTGAAAACAACCCCACACCATAACCCCCCTTTCATCAAATGATTTGGACCAGTCCACAAAGCAAGGACCATAAAGACATAAATGAGTGAGTTTGGGGTGGAGGAACTGGACTGGCCTGCACAGAGTCCTGACCTCAACACCTTTCGGATGAATTAGAGCGGAGACTGTGAGCCGGGCCTTCTTATCCAACATCAGTGCCTGACCTCACAAATACACTTCCCATAGACACCCTCCTAAACCTTGTGGACGGCTTTCCCAGAAGAGTTTAAGCTTTTATAGCTGCAAAGGGTGAGCCAACCCAATATTGAACCCTACAGGCTAAAGGATCGCACACACGATCGAATATTCCTTTGGACGTGTTTTATCGTATAATCGAACCGTCTGTACGCTCCATCGGACAAAAGAGCAGAAAAACTACATAGTTTCGTGAATGTTGGCTGAAAAAGTTCTGCTGTCTGTATGCAGAGCAAGTTCACGGCCAGTGCCTTTCGGACAAAAATATATATATAATTATTATTATCATTATTATTATTATTAAAGGGCCCAGAGGTCCCGGATGGAAAGCCCCCTTTATTTGGTAATTTATTTTTATATAAAAAAGGGGGGTTCCCATCTGGGGCCCTGGTGGCCTCCGGACCCCCTAAAAAAATAAAAATATAAAAAAGTTTTTTTTTTTTAAGGGGGTTCCCATCCAGGCCCCTGGGGACCCCCGGGCCCCTTACAGGTGTACTGCCTGTACCCCCCTGATGGCGGCCCTGGTGGCGGGGGACCCATTAGTAGTGCTAGGACCACGGCTGCCATGTGTTGTCTTGTAACGGTGCAGCTGAAGCTGCTCTCCAGCTGACTTGAGCAAGTCTGGTGCAAAGTTACCCCTGCTTTTATGAGGGGTAACTTTAGGCCGGCCAAACAGCTTAGGCACAGCGCGCGTAGCCTGCGCTGAACGAGCCTATGTTCGGGAATCGGTGTATCTCCCTCATTTGCATATTTCCATAGGAAATCAATGGGTTTGCCAGATGCGTCCGGCATAAATATGCACCTAAGGGGGTAGATTCATGTAAAATGGCGCATCGTTGCTCCGGCGTGGCGCATCTTTTTTCCGCTACGCCGTACCCGCGCGGAGAGGCATTTACTGTATTCATCATTTTTTCACTCACCTGGAAGTGGGCGTCACCACATGCAAATGATGGTCTGACAGTGGCGCAGAGAGATCCGTACGGTGTATCTTAAACGGCGCATGCGCACTGATGGCACCTGGCTGTCGGGCTCCTGTGCACATGCACAGTACGGCGCAACGTCACCACCAAGATCCGCCGCACCACTTCCTACTAGTGCATAAATACGCACACAGAAGCGCCACCTTGCAAAACGTGACCAGCATTTTTTATGAATTGCCAGGGCTTTTGTATTTAGGATGGCTGCACCAGACACTGCCGGTGACCGCAGAATGTTCAACTTCAGCCATCAGGAGAAGGCTGTGATAACGGATGCGCTCTCCCAACATGGGTCCCGCCTCTATGGGCCACAGAGTGCCCACACTGGCAAAGCGGAGAAGACACGCATTTATGCGGAAATCACCAGGCAGGTGAATGTTGTTGGTGTTGCGGAGAGGGAGCCCAAGCATATCCGCAAAAAAATAAATGATATGCGGAGACTGGTCAAAGACAAGCTTGTGGCCATGAGAAAGCATGCCAGTGCCACAGGTGGAGGACCAGCCACAAGAATTACCCTGACTGCAGAGGACATGGTGGTGGCCAGGTTGCTGGATAGGGAGCTGGTGGAGGGTCTTCCTGGCTTTGAATCAGGGGATCAGCCTTTGAGGTCAGGTAAGTCTGTTTTATCTGCTATGTGGTGTGTTGCATGGGTGGGGGGGGGATACATGTGACAAGTGTGTGGCTCCTCCAACATGTGTTTGTTTTGTGTCATCCACAGATGTGCAGGATGGAGCTGGCCCGTCAGTTGATGCAGGGCGAACTACCCCATCCATGCTGGAGATCGCCCCTACAGCAGTGCTTGAGGAGGTTGAGGAGGAGCACGTCGGGGTAGAAGAGGCTGCTGTTTATATTCTGGAGGAGACCCCCATACCTGGCCACTCCCAAACCACCCCCCCATGCAAGATTCCCCCTCAAGGGACACCATCTCCTCCAGGGATTCCCCCTCAAGGGACACCATCCCCTCCAGGGATTCCCCCTCAAGGGACACCATCCCCTCCAGGGATTCCCCCTCAAGGGACACCATCCCCTCCAGGGATTCCCCCTCAAGGGACACCATCCCCTCCAGGGATTCCCCTTCAAGGGACCTCCCCTACACCCGTCCTCCAGCCTCTCAGGCCTCTAGGAAGGCAACAAGGAAAACCAGAGGAGTCCCTGATGATTTTGAAGATCACCTGGCAAGGGACCAGACAAGACAGACCCGCCATATTGGTTCGAGCCAGGCTGCTTGCACTGTGGCAGTGCAGGAAGCCATCACCCAGCAGGCTGGGCAGAATACTGCTATCAACGATAGTCTACAGGACGTTGTGGGGAACGGGGCAGCCCTTCTGTCCTGCCTGGTGGACCTGCAGACCACCACATCTGGCCTGGTCTCCGAGGTCCGGAGCCTGGCAGCTGCTGTCCGTGAGGAGGGGAGGCAGACACAGCGACAGCAGCGCAGCAATACTACCCGCCGGCTGCGGATGCAGGCTGCCACCAATACGTACCTCCACCGGCTAGCCGTGGCAATGGAGGGCAGCCAGGCAGCCAGGGAGAGACTGGTTGAGGTTCAAACACCTGCCCCCCCAGCCCCCCCACCTGTGGCTCGCCCCAGGCAACTGCGCCCCAGGGACAAGAAGGAGCCCACGACAGGGCCGTTGATTTTTGAAAAATAATTTTTGATACTCAGATTATGAGTTTTTTTTTTTTGTTTATCTCCCTGCACACGGTGAGGAGTGCAGGCTACAGTGTGAATGAGGTGTGAATGTGTGGGGGTGACACTCCTGCCATTAAGGGGTGTCACCCTCAGTCGTTGGTGAGAAATTATCACCACGACACGTGTGAATGGTGTATGAATGTACAGCAACATAATTGGAGCCGTGGCGTGGCGTTGCTGCTCCCAAGTCCCATGTGGTGTACTTGGGTCTAATCCAATTTTATGTGGATGTGGTGTGTGTGTGCGCTAGGGATCACAGTGGTGTGCATGCATGCATGCTCATTGTGCCATGATTAATGTGTGTGTTTAACGTGAAAAGTAGCCTACCACAAGGACCCTCCTGACTGCTCTTCCCTCAGCAGATGGGGGACCCTCGGGCAAGGGGGGACTGTGTGGTTCGGGGGTCAGGTCATCACGTAGCTCAATCTGCAGGCCCTTTCTCACGGCAAAGTTGTGCAGCATGCAACATGCCCCAATGATCTGGCACACGAAGTTTGGGGAATACAACAGGGTACCCCAAGACTTATCCAGGCATCGGAAACGTGACTTCAGGAGGCCAAAGGTGCGCTCCACCACTACACGGGTTTTGATGTGTGCTTCATTGTGTGCTTCATTGTATCTTTGCTCTCCTCTGGTTTGGGGATCCCGGAATGGAGTCATGAGATGGGGTCCCAGTGCATATGCCGCGTCACCTAGTAATGAAAAGACAGGAGGATGTTAATAGTGCCCATTGTGAGGTGTGCATCACGGGAGGGTATAGTCATGCCTGCCACCCATGTCACTCACCAACCAGCCAGCTGTCCCCATACACGTTCTGTTCAAATTCTGTGGAGATGGTGCTTTGACAGCATATGTAGCTGTCATGGCTGGACCCGGGGTCCTTGGCACGGACGTGCCATATGAGGCCTTGGGCATCGACTATCACCTGTACATTGATGGAATGCCAATGCTTCCGATTGCAGTATATGTGCTCTGTGTCCCGGGGGGGCCGTAGTGCCACATGTTTGCAATTAATGGCCCCCACAGTGCGAGGGAATCTGGCAAGGTTGTAGAAATCTGTCATTGCCTTCCTCCGCAGGTCCTCAGTGGTGGGTTTGATAATTTGGTTGGCCATGCGTCTGAGGATTGCGGGGACAACCTGGTGCACACATCTGCTCATGGTGGATTGTGACATCCCAGCCACCACTCCACTTGTACGCTGGAATGATCCACTGGCAAGGACATGGAGTGTTGCCAGTACCTTCACCAGTGGCTGCACTGCTTGTGAGCGCTGTGTCTGGCTGGTGATGTCATCCTGCAGGCTTGTGGTTAGATCCAGGATGGCTTCAGGGCTGAATCTGAATAGGCGAAACACCTCCAATTCACTCATGCCAAACACGTCAATGCGCGTGCGGAATATCCTCTCCCGTGCCCTCCTACGTGCACGTCGACGATGTAGGGCTATGAGCAAGGCTGCCCCTGGCATGTTGGCAGACAGATGTGTTGTCCAGCAAGTGTTTTAGCTCAATTCGTCTGTAACAGTGTTGCTTTAGCTGCTCTCCAGCTGATCTGTTCAACTCCTGTGCAAAGTTACCCCTGCTTTATGAGGGGTGACTTTCCGCAGAAAATTGCAGTTACGCGCACCGGGTTACGCCGGCGCCAGAGAAACGTGCGTTTCTGAATCGGCGGTTCTCCCTCATTTGCATATTTGAATAGATAATCCATGGGAACGGTTGATCTGTCCCGCGTAAAGATGCGCCAAAGACACGCCGGCGTGGAAAAGTTACGCCGGAAAAAAGTAGCCGATTTGAAGGCGGATCTGGTATAGTAGGTACGGCGCATTGATCCGACGGCGCAAAATAACAGTTACGCCGCACATCTCTAAAAACGCCGGAGTAATTGCTACATGAATCTACCCCAAGATGTGCAGGCGTAGGCAAGTTACACCGGTCGGGAGTAGTCTATTTTGGTGCGTATCTAGTTCTGTGGGTACGGTGCATAGATACTCCGGTGCAAATTTACACTTACGGGGGTAGATTCATGTAGATCAGCGGATCTTTTGATCCGCGTGATCTATCTGTTTTACGATCCGCCTGCGCCAGTATTCAGAAAGCACTTGCCTCGTAAGTAGCCCTGGCGGATCGTAAATCCCCCGGCGGAATGCAAATTCCGCGGCTAGGGGGAGTTTACTATTTAAATTGCGCGCGTCCCCGCGCCGATCGTACTGCGCATGCGCCACCGGCTAAATTTCCCAGCGTGCATTGCTTTAAATGACGTCGCTAGGACGTCATTGTGTTCGTCGTTAACGCTATTAACGTATGGCCGTATTCCCGGACGACTTACGTAAACGGCGTAAAAAATTCAAAATTCGACGCGGGAACGACGGCCATACTTAACATAGGATCCGCCGCACTTACCCCGCATATAGCAGGGGTAACAATCCGACGGAAAAAGGCAAACGCAAACGACGTAAAGAAAAAAAGTTGCCCGGGCATTCGATTCTGAATCGGCGTTTCTGCTCATTTGCATATTCGGCGCGAAGAAGAACGAAAGCGCCACCTAGCGGACGGCGGGAGAATGCAGCCTAAGAATCGACAGTGTAACTCAGTTACACCAGTCGGCTCTAAGGGAGATCTATGCGGAACCTGATTCGAGGAATCAGCCGCATAGATCCGAGCGTCGGATCTCACAGATCCGACGGTGTATCAGTAGATACACCGTCGGATCTCTACATGAATCTACCCCATGCCGCGCATCTCCACATACGCCGGCGTAACTTCTTTGAGAATATGGCCCAGAGTCATATTGATCACTGGGACATCAGGACCAGAGCCTAATCTGATTATACGCCTTTCTCCCCTGCAGGGGTACAGAGATCTGGTGAGTGCATAATCAAGAGGGGAGCACAAAAAAGTCACTTTATTATCTGACACGGAAGCTACGATAAAGTGTGACTTTGGCAACCTGCACAAGTCACCCTGGGATATTTTTAATTATAAACATTATCTGTGAATTTCTTTTTTGTTGCAGATCTGGGGCCAGATTCACAGAGCGATTACGCCAGCGTAACAGGAGATGCGTGGCGTAAGTCTAAATTTGCGCATGCGTTTCAATACTCCGCATCCCCAAAACGAGATACACAAGAAATCTACTTTTTTTTGTCCAGCGTAATTTCGTTAGACAGGCGCATCCGTCCGTGCAAAACTGCGCTACACACACCATTGATTTGCTATTCACATATGCTAATGAGGGAGTTACGGGGATCCACAAAAGAACGTTGGTGCAGTGCAGGCTACGCGCTGTGTGCAACAGCTAAATGTCCTGTCTAAAATTAGACCATATAAAAGCTGGTATAAAATTAGACAATTCGTCTACATGTCAGATAAAGCAACACTGTTAGTGAGGAGCTGAGCAGTCACACATGTTGCCCAACAAACTGTATGCCAACATGCCAGTGGCATCCATGCTCATAGCTATACTACTGACTTTAGAGGAGCAAAGAAGGAGGAGGGCACTGAGGAGGCCACTGAGGAGGGCACAGGATTTTTTTTTTTTGGAAAACTTTTTTTTTGCTTATATAAACTTTACAATTTAATCTAATACAATATTCTTATCTGATACAAGCCCCTCACTCTTCACTCTTCACTCTTCACGGGAGAGGATATATCACACACGCATAGACATCTATGGCATGAGTGATTCTGAGGTGTCTCGCATCTTCAGATTCACCCCTCATGCCATCATGGAATTAACCACAACCCTGCAGGAGGACATCACCAGCCCAACAAATGACACTATCCATGACACCCATGACAGCTACATATACAATCAGAGCCCCATCCCCACAGAGTTTAAACAGAACATGTATGGGGACAGCTGGCTGGTTGGTGAGTGACATGGGTGGCAGGCATGACTGTCCCCCCCATGATGCACACATCACAAGGGGCACATGCACGACTAACATCCTCCTGTTTTTTCCCTTCAAGATGACTCTGCATATGCACTGGGACCCCATCTCATGACCCCATCTCATGCCACCTCACATTCTGCATCTTTGCACATTAAACACACACATTAATCAAAGCACAATGAGAATGCATGCATGCACACCACTGTGGTCCCTAGCACACACACCCCACATCCTCATCAAATTGGATTGGCACAAGTCCACCATGCAGGACTTGTGAGCAGCAACGCCACGCCAAGGCTCCAATTATGTCACTGTACATTCATACACCATTCACACGGACCTGGGGATCACTTCTCCCTGGTCCTGGGGAACCCTTCTCCACCAAAGATGAGGGTGACACCCCTTTTCTGGCAGGAATGTCACCCCCACATTCAAACAGCATTCACAACCCAAAAAAAAATGCCCAGCAAAAACAAAAAATGTCCTTCAAAAAAAAAAGGCAAAAAAAAAACAGGCCAAAAAAAAAGGGGAAAAACAAATTAATGCCATATGACGTGAGCCACGCCTGGGGCGCCCACGGCCCCGGCTCCTCAGGGGAGACTCATTGGGGAGGGGCTAATCCGGGGAAGGAGGAGCAGCCCCTTGTCTCTGCCCACCTGGCGGCCTGCCCTCCAAGGCCACGGCAATTCTGTTCAGGCCAGCACCTAGTGTTGCCGTGTTGGCCTGGATAGCCTGGGTGAGGGCCCTCACATCCTGCCCAACGCCTGCTGATGTAGTCTGCAGGTCGTTTAGGCAGTTTATAAGAGCCAGGGAGTGGCAGTCCAGGTCCCCATGCATATCCTTTATGGAGGACAGGCTCTCCTCCACCCGCACCAAAGTCTGGCTGACCTCTCCCAGATGGCGGGTCTGAAGGAACTGGTCCCTTTTCAGATTGGCAGGCAGAAGGTCGGCCACCCCCCTGGTCTTCTGGGTCACCTTCCTGCCTCCAGCTGATGCTTGTGGCCGGGGAGAAGGGGAGCCCCTTGGGAAGGGTGCCCTTTTGGGGGAGGAGTGGGAGGGGCTACCCCTTATGGAGGGCTGGCTGCTGCCAGCCAGAGGGGAAGAGTCCTCCAAAACCAAAAGTCCACTGCCTGACATGGACTTCTCCTCCTCCTCAAACTCCTCTTCCTCTTCAACCTCCTCCGAGGACTCCGGCCTTGTCGGGGGGTCCTCATCAGGCTGCTGTCCTGGGGATGGTGCGGTCAGCCCAGATGGCCCAGCACCCTCCTGCACATCTGTGGATGACAGAAAACATTCACAGGTTGGAGGATCCACACACTTGCCACATATTCCCTTTCACCCCCTCCCCCACACATGCTACACACCTGATAGGGCAAAAAAACCTTACCTGGCATCACGCCTTCATGACTTGAGTCAAAGCCAGGCAGGTCCTCCACTTCTTGCCTATGAAAGGTCTGGGCCACCGCACGCTCCTCCGCTGTCAGCCTAACAGGGCATGGTAGGCCACCTCCTCTTTTTGACCAGACGCCGGAGGTCATTGATCTTCTTTTCAACCCCCGACCATGTCCGGGCCCCCCCCCCCCCGATGCATTCACCTCGTCAGTAATCCTGTCCAAAATCTCTCTCCTCCTGGCTGGGGTGGTGTTGGCACTCTCCGGGCCGTGGAGGTAACGCCCATATTGGGAAATGGCCCGGGCAAGAATTTGTTTCTCCCCAAAAGTAAAATGTAACTTCCTCTTTCTCTCAGTCATACTCATACAAAAACTCTCTCCCAAAAAGTCAGCAAAAATCACTCACACAAACAATCAGCAAAAATCACTCACAAAAACAAGCAGGAAAAATCACTCACAAAAAAAAGCAGGAAAAATCAAGCAAGAAAACAAACGAACAGGGGGCGTGGCCAGCAGCCGGAGCGGATGGCTGTGTGAGACAGGAGCTCCGAGGAAAGAACCTTCATCCAGCGGCATCCAGCACCCTAACCAGCCCTTCTATACTCCTGAGCCCTGAGAAGTGACTCTGGGTGACAAGCGGAGGAGATGGGGAAGCGAAAAACAGACAGAAAGCCCAAAAAGCTGACTGACTTTTACCCCGCGGCGAGCACACCTGGGCCGCAAGATGGCGCCGGGGCCTCGGACTCGCGGCACGGCTCGTCCGGTGGAAGGCTCCAGCATAGCCCGATTCAGCTACCAAGCGGTACAGCACTCCACCGGACTGGAGGAGGAAGCGCGAGATCCACGCCGACCTCGTCTCCCATATGCAGCCCGCAGAAGTCATCGCAGCGGAGATCAGAGGAGCATAAATATGCAGGTGAGCAGAAAGAGCCCTGTAACTCCCAAAATAGCACCAGGGACTTTGTGGAACAGATCCACGAGTTCCCAACATCAGGGGTCCCACTTAGTGACACCGTAATGAGGGATATGCTAGTGACCCTCAGGGGGTCCATGCATAAGGACATGTTGCACTGCGTATCACAATTACAGCGCGAGGTGTCAGCTATTGGGGACAGGATCAGCCACGTGGAGGACAAAATGGGCGATGTCATTGAAGCTCATAATGACTTAGTTGATGCACACTGTGAGACTGAGGGTGACATCCAAGCAATGCGGGAGAAATTGGCGGACTTAGAGGACAGGTCCAGAAGGAACAATATTAAGTTGCGGGGGGTGGAGGAGTCAGTGCCACCATCGGACCTGAGACATTACGTTCAGGACTTCATAGCGGCCACCTTGACCAATGCCTCGGGCACTGAGATCATTGTGGACAGAGCGCATCGCCTCCCTAAGCCTACATTTCTCCCTGAAAAAGTCCCCAGAGATGTCATAGCACGTGTCCATTTCTTTCATATTAAGGATGACTTGATACGCTTCTCAAGAAAAAAACATCCCTTACCTGCTCCGTATTCAGGCATTTCAATTTACTTTGACTTGTCTCAGCACACCATGATGGCGCGCAAAAATCTGACATCAATCACTAAGTTGCTGCAAAATAACAAGATTACATACTCATGGGGCTTTCCTACTAAGCTACTGATCACTAGAGATAACCGCACCTACACCATCAAAAGTATTGAAGAGGGAATGGACCTGGCTAAAAAATGGAACCTTCTTCCAGAAGAAGCTCCTGCTACTCTACCCAAATCCTCAACTGCTCGGTTATCTCCAGATTGGAGCACTGCTTGACCCATGTCATGGATAAGCCTTTAATGCCTTTTCCTTCTAATCCTCTTCAAGAGGCTGGTTTACATTCATAGTACAATTTGTTCTTTTTTGGTTCTCTCTGAGTTCATCCCCCCCCATAATGAATAGCGAGGAATGCTCGCACTGTGTGACCGTCGTCACATTTTTATATGTTACTTGGTATTTTTGATCTCTCTTTTCTTTTGTATGTTTTTCTTTTTTCCCTTAGTTTTTTTCCCTCTTGTCACTGCACCTGACGATATCATTTCTATGCCTGTCTGCATCGCAATACCTCTACAGCATGTATATACAGCATCCTACTCTGCTGATGAGAACCGGACGTTCATCCCCACTGCAATAGCACCATCTACAGGTAACTTTTTAGTACTACATCTGGTAATCCTGGCAGTTATTATGAATGATGCATCAAGTCTTCCCATTACAATATGTCTTTATCAGTAATCTCCATGAACGTACACGGGCTTAATAGCCCTTTCAAGAGGAGTGCTATGTGGAGAGACGCTATCAAGCTCAAAGGTGAAATCTTGTGTGCACAGGAAACTCACTTTATGACTGCAAAACAGCCAAAATGTACCCACAGAGCTTTTCCTCATATTTTTCAAGCAACGGCCCCGGTTAAAAAACGGGGAGTTTTGATCGCAATCAAACACTCTATTCCCTTCCAGTTACATGAAGTGTTCAGTGACCCGAATGGCAGGTTTATCATTCTAGTATGTGAGTTGAATAATTCCACTTACACTTTAGTGAACCTATATGCCCCTAACCAGAGACCGTTTTCTTTCATTAAGTCCCTGATGAAAAAAGTTGACAAAACTAAAAAGGGATCTTTACTATTTTGTGGGGACTTTAATTGCATCGTTAACAAGCACTTAGACAGCTCTAGCAAGACCCCGCCCTCCAGGAAGGAACTGCAACCCCTATTGCTGGAGCATAACCTTTATGACCCTTGGCGGTGTCTCAACTCAGCTGAAAGAGACTATGGGCCAGATTCAGGTAGATGGGCGAATCTTTAATTTGGAGTAACGTTTCTCATTTACGTTACTCTGCCGAAACTTTAGGAGCAAGTACTGTTATTCACAAAGCACTTGCTCCTAAAGTTGCGGCAGCGTAGCGAAAATGAGCCGGCGGAATTCAAATTGGGCGGGTAGGGGGCGTGTATTATTATAACTAGGCGCGATCCCGCGGCGAATGTACTGCGCATGCGTCGACTGTCAGTGCGCATGCTTCAAATTCTGTCAGTGAACGTCAATGACGTCAATCCCCATTCACAGACGTTTTTCGACGCGATGACGATGGCCATACTTAACATAGGATACTCCACTAGGGGGCTGGTTTTTCTTTACGCCGCGTATCTCTTACGGAAACGTTGGAAAGTCACTGCGTTGGGCCCGAATACGATCGTGAATTGCAGATTCTCGCTGATTAACAAATTCTCGGCGTTAATCAGCGGGAACGCCCCCGGCGCCATTTTTAAAATTGCAGTTTCGATACGACGGCGAAATACAATTACGCCACTCGTATAGTAACTCCAACCCAGCGTTTCTTGTTTTCTGCTTACTGAAAACAGTAACGCCGGCTCAAAGTGAGAGTTAGGCTGGAGTATCACTGATACTCCAGAGTAACTCTACCTGAATCTGGCCCTATACCTACTACTCTTCTCCCCATCGCCTATACTCCAGGATTGACTTTTTTCTCACGGATCTTACCCTATTACATAGAACTGAATCGGCTAAGATCCACACCATCACGTGGTCAGACCACGCCCCAATATGCTTAGTGTTGAAAAGTGCTTCCTACGTTCCCCCTACGTACCTTTGGAGGAATAATACTGATCTCCTTGCTAATCCCACTGTTGTTTCACAGCTTACTAAACAACTGACTGAATTTTTTGAACTCAATGATACTGCTGATGTTAATATATCTACTTTATGGTGTTCTCATAAAGCTTTCAGTAGGGGTTTGCTTATTCAGGCTGCAGCCCGGGAAAAAAAAAAGAGGGGAGCGCTACTGAACAATTTTCTTGCAGATCTCAAATCCTTAGAAGACCTTCACAAGAAGGCTCCATCACCTAACATAGAATCTGACCTATTTGAGTGCAGGCAGAAAGTTTGTTTAGCTCTTCTATTCAGTCATCAGAATAGTTTAAAGAGACTCAAGGCCCAGTTCTATGTAAATGGTAACAAAGCGGGCAAACTCTTAGCAAACTACATATCTAGGAGGCAAGAAAAAAACAATTTGACGTCTATTAGGGACCCCCATGGTAATGTGTTAGAACACCACCCCAATAAAATAGCCAATTCCTTTATGAAATACTACCGTGATCTATACAACCTCCGCTTAGACGGCGGCACCCCTCAGCCCACTACTCATTCTATCGAATCGTTTTTAGAATCAGTATCACTCCCATCATTAAAAGAGGAGGAGCTGAATGCTCTGAACTCCCAGATTTCTAGTAAGGAGATATTGGACACTATTAAATCCTTACCAAAAAATAAATCCCCAGGAGCCGATGGCTTCACAGCCGAGTACTTTAAGGTATTCTCCCAATCACTGGTCCCCTACATGGAAAGATTGTTCAGTAATGCCTCATCCTCAGACTTCTTTCCAGAAGAAATGCTACAAGCCATAATCGTGACATTGCCCAAACCAGGGAAGAAGCCGGATTCACCCCAAAACTTTAGACCAATTTCCCTTCTTAACACGGACCTCAAGGTCTATGCAAAAATCCTGGCTAACAGGCTAGCAGAAATAACCCCCTCCTTGGTCAAACCGGACCAAGTGGGATTTGTCAAGGGAAGGCAAGCTCCTGACGGCACTAGGAGACTGTTTGACCTGCTACACATAGCCGAGAACAAAAAAGTACCTGCGGCCGTTTTGGCACTTGATGCTGAAAAGGCTTTCGATAGGGTCCACTGGGGCTATTTGCGGGCCACGTTTCAGAAATTTGGCCTCCAGGGACGAATCCTGTCAGCAATCCTAGCCCTTTATTCTACACCCTCAGCGAGAGTCTTCACATCGAATGCTCTCTCCGAGAAATTCAGTATCACAAACGGCACCCGCCAGGGATGCCCACTTTCCCCCATCATTTTCACGCTGATGATGAAGCCCTTGGCAGAGGCCATCAGAACTGACGTCACTATATCGGGCATAAAGGTGGGGAAAATTGTACACAAAATCGGCCTCTTTGCCAATGACGTGGTATTGACACTTACTAAACCGGCTTGTTCCCTGGAGGGTGTATTTAGAGTCTTGGAGAAATATAGCAATGTTTCCTATTATAAATTGAATGTGGTAAAGTCATGCTTGTTGCCTATCAACATGTCCCAGAAACAAATGGACATTTTGAGAGGTAAATATAAATTCCAATGGATGTCAAAGGCGATTTCTTATCTGGGTATCCGATTGACCTTCCCCTCCTCGTTCACATATGAAGCCAACTTCCCTACACTAATTCATACGATCAAAAATGATCTTCAACATATAGCCTCTTATGAACTTTCATGGCTTGGGAGGATTGCAGCATTGAAAATGGTGGTACTCCCTAAACTGATCTACTACTTCAGAACTATTCCTATCTGTCTGCCTGAATCCTTCTTTAACCTTGTAGATAAACTTTTTAGGCAATTTGTGTGGAATCGAAAAATGTCCAAACTCCCATATATTATTGTCCAGAAACATAGGAAAAATGGGGGGGTGGGGTTCCCGAATGTAAGAAATTACTACAGGGCGGCGATTCTGGACCAGGCGAAAGCCTGGTTCGATCCGCAATCCCCTAAGCTATGGGTTCACATAGAAAGGTCGGTGATATCCAACAGAGATTTACCGTCCCTTCTTCTGGCTAATCTGGTAGAGGTTCCATTAGTATGCCCTAAATTTCCCTCTATTGCGGCAACTCTTGCTGCATGGAAAAAACTTCATCTCTTAGGACCCCAGGAATTGTTAACAAAATACACCCTATCCAACCTCCAGGTGTTTGAATTCTTGATACCCAACATGTGTATCAACCGATGGCTGGAGGATAATGTTCTTACATATAGTGACATGCTCACAAAAAACCCTGTTATCCATCAGTTCTCTAAGACACAACTTCATTATTTTCACACAAAGCATCCGGATACAACTTACTCTTTATATGATGAAGCTTGGGAATACCTACAATCTAGCTACGATAAGCCAAAAGGTATAGCATGGTTCTACAATACGTTACAAAACAACATTAGCTTTAATAAGACCTCCAGCATGCTAAACTGGGAAAGAGACTTGGGGTCAGTACATCCTCCAGAGGACTGGAAACTGGCAATAAGAAATTGCTATAGGTTTTCTCATTGCTCCAACCACTGGGATTTGATGTTAAAGACGCTCCACAGATCTTATCTGACCCCTGTGAGGTTGTCTATGATCTTCCCCTCGGAGTCCAGCGCATGTTGGAGATTGTGCGGATCGAGAGGGAACATATTTCATATCTTATGGGAATGCAAATGTATACGCAGCTTTTGGCATGAAGTGTTTAAATTAATCTCCTCAGTGACGTTTTTTTTTATTAAACCGTCCCCTCAATTAGCTCTACTCTTTCTCAACATTCAGAATATTCCTGTACAATTCAGAAGTATCACGAGTCACGTTCTTATTGCTGCTAGGCTCACGATCACATCCAAATCGAAGTCCAATTTAGTCCCCAATGTCAGCGAGGTTATACAGCGGGTAAAGGTACAGTATTCATACGAGAAACACTTTGCTCGCCAATCCCATTCGGTCGCTAAGTTTTGCGACCAATGGGAACCTTGGTCGTCTAGATTCCACGACTAAATCCTATTCTTAGTTCTTTGCATTGCATTGAAATTTGACCCTGTATTCTATTTACTGAAATGAATAAATTGGCAGTTAGGCTAAAAAACAATAATATAACTAGTTAACATTGAAACAATAGAAAGCTTTCCAAACATATGTCTATCCTCAGGTGTTCCCCTTCTCCCCCTTCTTCTCTTCCCCTGACCCTTCCTCCTTTTCATCTGCCTCCCTCTCTTTTCTTCCTTCGTTCACCTTTTCGTTTTGTTGTTTTTACAGTTCGTCTATATTGTTCTGTTGTTTGATGTTATAACCCTGGTTCATTTCTCGGGTGCTTTGTATCTTTGCAACCGGAATACTGGGTGGAAACATTTTGTTACGCTACTCATGTTACTGTACATTTGAGTTTGTTGATATGTGTGGTAGTGACAAGCCACATAAATGTTCTGGAGTTCATGTCGATTCCCATCGGGGAGCTCACAGTGGGGAGGTGACGTCCACATTTAGCAGTAGGACGTGCTTCCCTGTTACCTGATAACCTACGGTGGAAGTTTCCGTGACCCTATGGTTAATACCTTAAATGTTTTATTGTACCTGCTACTGGTATTCGCTAAAATTCATTGGTTCCGCAAGGATAAATGTCAAAAATGGTATGCACTTGTTCTGATCTATGCAATATTGTAATGTTACTTTCTTTTACGAACCAATAAAAACTAATTGAAAAGAAAACAAACGAACAAAAAACTATCAAGCAAAAACTCTCACAAGCAGTCACCAAAAATCACTTACAAATATCTTCTAACAAACACAAGATCACACAGTCCACAAATATCACAAAGACAAACCACAACGCAACTAACAACAGAACAAAAGCACCTTGCTGTATAGGGAGGGATACAAAGTGATGTACTTTTGCAAAGGAAGTGCGTCTCTGTCTGTCTATTTATGCTGTCTGCGTAGTTCATGATTTTGCTCTAGTCCACTTCCAATTTCACTGATTGCGCTCTTCCCGAGTTGGGAGCATGCACACAGAGGTGCTGACATGGTATGCTTCAAGCGCGCATGCGCGAGCCGGCCGGCCCTCCATTTGCATGGGGTCACGGCTCATTTCAATGTAACACGCCCATGTCCTTCCCAATTTGTATTACTCCGCCTTGCGCCTCAGAAATAACGTTGTGCATGCGCTAATTTCTGCGTAAAACCGACGAGAATAGGGTGATTGCGCCTCTACATTGCGCCAGTCTAACGTAAAGGCGGTGCGCTACGCCGGTCCAATAATGCGCAGATGTACCTGAATCTGGCCCCTGGACTTTTTCTTTTTTTATATGTTAATCACTTCACTATTGTTACACAACTTTGCACTGAATTCAGTTTACTTATATTTGATGCTTTTTTATGCACACTTGGGGCCAGATTCTCAAAAGAGATACGCCGGCATTTCGTAGGAAACACCGTCGTATCTCTCTTTTTTTACTGGGTATCTATGCGTGTGATTCCTAGAACCACTTACGCATAGATACAGTGAAGAACCGACAGGTGTAAAAACAATTACACCGTCGGATCGGAGATGTAATGACATCGCTGGCCGCTAGGTGGCCTGTACGTTGATTTCTCATTTGCCTATGCAGTTTGCCCCGTCGTAGTTTATGTAGTTTCCGTACGCGTAAGGCTACCCCTGCTATATGAGGGGTAACCTTACGAAGTTCTGTCGTATGCCATGTTAAGTATGGCGTCGGGTCAGCGTCATCTTTTTCCGTCTGTTACGTTGTTTTACTAAGTCGTTCGCGAATAGAGATTTACGTAAACGATGCTCACGTCGGTTTCATTCACTTTTTCCGACGTGAGCTGGAGCATGCGCACTGGGCTATTTTTGAGGCCGGCGCATGCGCAGTTCGATCGACGCGGGGGCGCGCTTAATTTAAATACAAGCCGCCCCCTTTGAATTACGCGGGGATATGTAGAGCCATTTACACTACGCCGCCGCAATTTACGGAGCAAGTGCTTTGGGAATACGGCACTTGCTCTGTTAAATTGCGGTGGCGTAGTGTAAATGGCTTACGCTACGCCAGCGGGGATTCTACGGGAATCTGGCCCTTGGTTTATTAATACTTTTTATTACATATAATTTGGGCATTATATATTGGAGGTAGCATTGATTCACCCAGAGGAGGTTTCTATATAACCTATATATATATGTATATATATATATATACTGTATATATATATATATATATATATATATATATATATATATATATATATATATTGTGGCGGTGGGACCCTGTGCGACCTTAAAGACTGTTGGTTTACGCCAGATTTTGGAGAGAAATGTATGCTAATTGCACAGCTTTCTGTTGGGCTATTTAGTTCTGACCTGACTATGGCTCAGGGCCCCACCCAACAGACAGGACGTCTGTTCCTGGGAGTCATGTGGACTCCCATCCCTCTGAGAGGAGTCAGACGCTGCATGCGTGCAGCCAGAGCATGCATGTCTGCAGGAGGCAGATGTCATTGGTGATAGAGCAGCAAGGCGCGGATCAGGAATAAGCTAGGTGTGAGCTTAACTCTAGAAAACTCTGGTTGTTCCGACTTAAGGCTTAGGCTAAAGGCCTGAAACAGCCGGATGGCAAGAATGAAAGCCAAAAGTCTAAAGTGTTGAGTATGCCAGATACAGTAACGGTGGAACCCCCTGTGAGGGCTACTGATGTATTTTTTGCTTTTAAATAAAAGTGGGCTACCAGGCCCTTAAAAATTCAGTTCTGGACTGGCGTACTCACTAAAAACACACCTACTGCTGGAGTCTGATCACCCCAATCTTACAATATATTGTATGCCTATTTTATTTATTTCCTCAAAAATATCCCCAATCCACTATCACTTATAGGTTTGGCATAGGAGATTTGGGACATGTATGCTACTGCTATTTATATTTGTTACTATATTGGCAGTCTGACACATTAGTTGGAAAGCAGCGTCACTTTCCTTTTTTTGTCTAATTGAATTAATTTACTTCACTTGTGGAGTTTCTTTTAGGGAGGTAGCAGCTCATCATGCACGGAACTTTAATTAAATGTTTTTGGTAATATTTGATCACCTCTGCGTTTTTATTTTTGAGCTATAAACAAAGAGAGCGTTTTGTAAACAGAGTTTTATACTTTTTGCTATAATAAATATCCCAAATAATAATAATATATATATATTATATGTTTTCCCTCAGTTTAGGCCAATATGTATTCTTCTACATATTTTTGGTAAAAAAAAAATTGCAAGTATGTATTGATTTGCGCAAAAAATATAGCGCCTACAAAATAGGGGATAGATTTATGCCATTTTTACTATTATTATCATTATTAGTATTTTCCTAGTAATGGCGATGATCTGCGATTTTTGTCAGGACTGTGATATTGCGATGGATAGATCAGACACTTTGACAATATTTTGAGACCATTGACAATTATACAGGGATCAGTGACAGGGAAGGGGTTAACAATAGGGGGTGGTGAAGGGGTTAAATGCGTTCCCTAGGGAGTGATTTTAACTGTGGGCGGAGGTGTTTACAAGGAACACACAATCTGTCTGCTCTCCACTGGACAGGACATGGATCTGTGTGTAAACACACAGATCCACGTCCCTGCTCTGTGACAAGCAATCGCGGGTGCCCGGTGGACATCACGGCCGCCAGGCACTCGCATTGGCTCCCAAGTGACGCGGCGGGTTTGTGCACCCCCTAGACAGCCGGGAAACCGCAGCCGGCATATTACTATACGCAGGATGGGAAGTGGTTAAATATTTCAGCTCTTAAATCCACGTAGGCCACAAATTGCAACATGTATATGTTTATTCTTCTATTAATATTACCATGCCTACTAGAATAAAGACTCAGTAAATTACTTTTGTTATAACTGTTTAAAATTCCAGCATCTCTGGAGTCTGAGTTAGCATTTTAAATCTTGTCTTTTCAGTTCAATAAACAGAGAAACATTCCACAGGAGATTGTTATAAGGCATAAAGTGAATAATATAAATTGAAAAGGAACACATCACCTTCAATTTCACATTTTTATTGCTGCTAAACAAGTAGCCATCAATGTCTATAAAATTCCCTTTCTGGGATTTTAGGGCAACAGCAAAACTTTTACTATGTCTACTGAGAAGTTTGGCTTTTTTGTTGAAGACGATACATAGTACGTTTAAAAAAAAAAAAAATATCTGATTGTAATATGCTTTCATGCAGGGTTTCAGCAGATTTTCCTTCTTTTTATAATGGAAGTAAGAGTGATCATTGCAATCCACTGAACTACTATCTTTTACATCTCTGTTTTTTGCCTCACCTCTGATTTTTGTATTTTTTTCCCTCCTTTCTCCTATCCTTTATTCTTTAGTCATAACCTCTTAAATCATGCATTACATTATATTCCTGTTAACCACAATAGTGACCTATTTCTGCTGTGGATTTGTATTTCTAAATCAAAGAAAACATGTATTTTTATTGCTTGCTCTACAGGATCACATATGACAGGAAGCTGGTATTACATGTTTTTCTTTTCTTGACTTTACATTTGACTTTATTGGTAATTTATTGTAAAGGTCTGGATTCTAGTTTATGCTTGTTTTACAGGCCACACTGATCTTTAAATGTAAAAAAAAAAAACGTTCCTAACTAGTAATGCATTTAGTAATTTTATTTTTTGATGGTAGTTAGAATAAAATCATATATATATAAAATCATAAACATATAACTGTGGGTTTGTTTTTATGAACACTGAAGACTACACTCAAAGTTTATTTCAAAAAAAAAAAACTCAAGTATTTTTACAATATTAATTTGTGTTCCTAGCAGTCTACCCTAGGTGATGGATGTTATTTACAATGTTAGTGGCAATGTGCCTATTATGCTACTTGCATTGTAAAGTTCATAGAAAGCAGTTTTCACCCCCTAGGGAAGCCCAGCATTACCTGTTTTTTTTTTTTCTGTTGCATCACATACATTAAATTGAGCTGGGAATTATGCCCCGTACACACAATCACTTTTTGTGATGAAAAAAAATGTAATTTTTCTTCATGAAAAAAAAACGAAAATTTTCAAACTTCATTTTCAAAAATGACGTTGCGTACACACCATCATTTTTGGAAAATGATGAACAAAGTGATGGCACTCTAAGGCCTTGTACACACGAGGGGATATTTCCGCTGAACATGGTCCGACGGACCATTTCAGCCGAAAAATCCCCTCGTCTGTAGGGGCAAACGGACGCTTTTTGCCGGATTCATCCGGCGGAAAAATTTCAAAGCATGCTTTGAAATAATTCCGCCGGATAGCTGGCCGTCAGATATGTCCGCTGGTTAGTACGGCAAACCAGCGGACATATCTTGCCGCACATGCGTCGTATCCTGTGAATGGATCCGACGCATGCGCGCGGAAGTGTTTACTTCCTGGTGCGGTGACGTGGCGGTCACGTGGCGGCGTCAACGTCACCGCCGCGTCACCGCGCTGTCCGCCGGCGGGGAATTTGATCCGATGGTGTGTACAGCCATCGGATCAAAACATCCCGGCGCAAATATACGCTGTAAACGGTCCGGGGACCGTTTACAGCGGATATTTCCCGTCGTGTGTACAAGGCCTTAAGGGGAAGTTCTATTTGCCTTGAGGCTGCTTTTAGCTGGTTACTTGTTAGTAAAAGACGATTCCTGCTTTTTTGTCTGTTACAACGTGATGAATGTGCTTAATTCCATTATGAATGGTAGTTTTACCTCCCGTCTCCTAACTTGCTTCTGAGCATGTGCAGGTTTAAAACGTCATTTTTTACGTAGTTTTGCCCACACACGATCATTTTTTATGACACAAAAAATGAAATTTTGAAAAATGACATAAAAAATTCGAGCATGTTCGAATTTTTTTTGGTCATTTTTTAGAAGACATAAAATTACATTTTGCCCACACACCATCATTTTAAATTACATTTTAAAAAATTTAATTTTTTTTCATCACAAAAAGTGATCGTGTGTACGGGGCATTAGCCTTGTTCAGCTACCATAGGCTGTGCATTCATGCAGTGCCAACAAATGTGCCATTTTTTTTTTTTTTTTCAATAATACACTTACCCTTATGTCTATTAATAGTTGATTAATGGAAAAGAATAGCCAAGATATGTTGTTACTTGGCAGTTGTAGAAAGATCTTGCGTCATTCAATGCTATGTGTCTAATAGACAGTGGCCTGCTATGCAATCAATATTTCAATACTGACCTGTTGCCATTCCCTATCTTAAAGGTTCTTAATTGTCATGAGCTTGAAGCACTGTACATAAATGTGCATTTTCAATAATGACTTATTGATGGCAAAGTGAGTCATTTTATTAAAATCAGCTTTAGACATCAAAGAATTTATCTGAAGTCTTCTTGCCACAAAGTGCTCCTGACACATGTCCAAACAGATGTAGATGATGAATTTATTTTGTCACAGCGAGTACTGGTAATTTGAAAAACATATTAAATACTGTAGTAAGGTACATAATAAATCTGGGGTAATCTCACATTTATTTTTAACAGATGGTATTTACTAGTTCATTCATCTTGCAGTATTAGTAGTATGACAAATTGAATATCATGAGTTGATTTGAAAAATGTGTTCTAAAATGTTGCCAGAAATAAATTCTTACTTAGTAAATGTTGCCATAAAATATAAACAAGTACCGTATTTATCGGAGTATAACACGCACCGGCGTATAACACGCACCCCAATTTAAGAGGGAAGTTTCAGGTTTTTTATTTTATGGTCAGTGTCCATCTGCAGCCTCAATGCAGCCTAACCTGTGCCCATCTACAGCCTAAATGCAGCCTATGCGCCCATCTTTAGCCTAATTGCAGCCTATGCGCCCATCTTCAGCCTAAATGCAGCCTATGTGCCCATTTGCAGCCTCACCATCTCTCGCGCAGTGAGGGAATCACTGAGCCGTCATCTCCTGTTCACTCGGCTCTCAGTCGCGTTGGCAGTCACATACACAGTCCCGCCTCCGCCATTGGCATTGGACCAGCTGCTGTGATTGATAGAACACTGGTCGAATGCCGGTGGCGGGACTCTGTGTGTGACGTTAGAGCCGAGTGAGAGCCGAGTAAATAGGAGATGACAGCTGAGTGAATTCCGGCGGCGCTCGTTCCCCTCCGAGTCCAAGGTACACTATCGGCGTATAACACGCACTCGTGATTTCCCCCCTATTTTCAGCGGGGGAAGTGCGTCTTATACGCCGATAAATACAGTAATTGAAAAATGTGGTATGTATATAAATATTGATAATATACTTACTACCTTTTGCTTAAACTTTATGTGTTCTTTGCCCATACACCGAAAAGCAACAGGTTCACTTAACCACTTCAGCTCCAGAAGATTTTATCCCGTTCGTGACCATTCCCCTTTTTGCTATTTGGCACTGCGGTACTTTAACTGTCAACTGCAAAGTCATGCAATGCTGTACCCAAACATAATTTATATTATTTTGTGGTGGTATTTGACTACCTACTGTGTTCTTTGTTTTTTTTTTTTGTTTTTTTTTATGATATAAATGAAAAAAGGCCAAAAAAAGCGAATATATTTTGTAAAAAATCAACCCTCCTAATAAATTTTGGCCAAAATGTATTCTGCTACATGTCTTTGGTAAAATACTGTAAAATTCCTATAAGTGTGTAACGATAACCCCAAAGGAGCTGCTTTTGTTAGTTCAGTCCATTACACTGCATCTCAACCCTAATAACAGCCTCAGCCCCCTCTGGCACACCTCGCAATAATGTAAGTGCAATGACCAATGAGAAACACACGTTATGATACAACACAGAAATTGTCTTTACTGCAATATTTCTGTGGAAGAATAACAGACAGTAACAGTATATTTTCAAGTAATCAACTAGAGAGTAATAACCAATGCTGTATCCTGGCCTAGGCCAACAAGGCCCATGCCTAGGGCAGTACTGTGCAGGGGGGCAGCACGGGAAGAGTCCCCGCCGGCTTGCGCTACACTGTTAGTATAGCGCCAGTCTTATGAGGCGGACAGGGCTGAGAGGCAAATTAGTTTAGCGTCCCCACTGCTTCCGGTATGTGGACGGCCGGCATTCCGTAACTGTGTGGGGGGCGTAGCTTCTAATTTTGACTGTCCTATCATCCTGGACCACAAACCTTTCTCACTGTGGTATATGTTTTCTGCTGCACCATTGGCATGGTTTTATCTTCTTATTCCTCTCCATCAAATTATCAGAAATGTGTGCTTAAAGTAGAACTTTAGGCAATACTTATAGGAAGTGATAGGAAATCTATGCAAATTAAGGGAATCCATTGCCCCCCCTCCCCCAGGCCCTCAGAACTAGTGTCCCCACTCAAAAATCAGGGCAGGTTATAAACAGAAAGGGATGTGGCCTTGACAAGAAGGGGTGGGTCATATTTAAATTAGGGGGTGTACTAGTTTAGTCAGGCCTAGGGCAGCACAAAACCTAAATACACTACTGGTAATAACTGAGATTTAAGAGCAATATAGCTCTCAATCCTATATTCAAGCTGCTTTCAGGGAATTCCAAACCTGAGAATGTCCCCAAGAGCAGAGGCACACTTGACCACTTCCCATCCCGCCTACAGACATATGACATCCACAAGGTGGCTCCGCCATCCTGGGTGAATGTCATATGATGTCCTCAGGCCTCTCGGCCACTAGGGAGTGCACACGCTGTGTCACACAGGTGTCAATGCACGTGCCAGGCAGGTGCGATGTCCGCCAGGTAACTGCGATCAGCAGTTACAGAGCCAGGGACGTGGATCTCTGTGTGTAAACACAGAGATCCACATCCTGTCAGGGAGAGGAGACCGATTGTGTGTCCCTTGTACATAGGGACAACGATCGGTCACCTCCCCCTGTCACTCCTCTCCCCAACAGTTAGAATCACTCCCTAGGACACACATTTAGGTTCAATAAGTATTTATTAAAGGTTTTCAGAAAGAAATCAAAGGAAAGAAAACGGATCCGACCCCCGACAAAGGGCAGCCAGATCCACAAAAAGAGAAAACACAGACACTCCATAGTATACATACAAACTTGCACAAATATTCACATTATGGGTGCAGTGGGTGATCATATATTAATATACTTATAAGGCAATCCTGCACAGGAAAAAAAAACTACTCCTCGATCCGGGCGCCCCTTCGGGATCCTGCTGCGCCCGAGATCCAAGGAAGTGCAAATTAAATAGCTCAAAAAGCAAGAAAAACTAAGCAGGAGTGCCGATAACATCCGAACAGCAAAAAAACAGTACCACTACCTTAAAATGTGTTTGACTCATTAAACTAATAGAGTGCCTGCGAGTAACTAGTCGGCCGTCTAGAACGGCCCAAAAGGAGGACAAAAAGACTAGGAGAGAGAGGGAAGGGGGGATGGTAAGAATAAAGATGGAAGGGGAAGGGGGGTGGATATTGGGGGGGGGGGGGGGTGAGGAGACGTTGTGCTCAATCCTCGCCTAGGGTGTACAACCTTTAAATAACAAAAACAAAAAAGACTAAATCTAAATTTAAATTAAAATCCAAACCCGAATCTAAATTTATGGGGGCCAAAGCAAATCAAGCGTCTGTGGGTTAAAGCTGAGGAGGAGAGGTCAAAGGAGACTACACTCCATTTCCACCTCTAAGGTCAGGGTTACGGGCTTGGGTCTAAAATCTACAGGGGGGCGTGGCTTGGCGCATGGAGGAGTAGGACGTGTGTGCTGTGAGCTCCCGCACACTCTGCCCGGAAAACGGCTGTTATCACCGCACGGACACACCAGACAGGTCGGTGATGGGTCGCAAGGGAGGGGGAGACACTCACCATCACCCCGATCAGGGTCGAGACGGCGAAATCGACCGCTTCTTTCCTAAACTGCCCCCGGGACAGCGCGGCACCCCCTCGTCCAAAATGGCGACGGCCCGCTCCGCAGGCACACACGAGGCCTCGAGGGGGGCCTCATCCCAGCGTTCTTCCTCCGCCATGAGGACCAGACAGAGGGCAATCTCTCCCCCAGAGTCTGATGCGGGCTCGGTCCACTCAGGCAGTCGCTCCCCTGACTCCCGGCGCTCGTACTCTAGCTGGGACATGGAGGCCTACATCAGAGCCTTGCCCACCAAGCACGATTTTGAGGCCTATGTGCAGAGACTGGAGCGCTCCTATAAACAGGAGATCACAGAGCTGCGCAGGGATGTCACAAACAGGCTGGAAGAGGTGGAACACAGTGTGGAGGAAACAGTTTCTACCCTGCAGGCACATGATGCCATACTAAACGATCATACTGCACAGATCCAACAACTTATGCTGTCCCAGGATGAACAAGAAAATAGGGCCAGGCGCAATAATATTCGCGTTCGCGGACTGCCTGAAACAGTGGAAACTAAAGATTTGGCCGCAGTAGTCATCGCCATATTTAATGGACTGCTCCTGAAAGAAAAGGAGGCTGCTATAGAACTGGATCGGGTCCACAGGGCCCTGGGCCCTAGGAACCCCAACCTGAATTATCCTAGGGACGTGATATGCAGAGTTCACTTTTACGCTGTCAAGGACGCTATCATGCAGGCTGCACGCGCCCAAGACTCCATCCTCTTTGAGGAGGCTCGTATCCAGTTGTTACCTGATGTTTCCAAGCTCACACTGGACCTCCGCAGAGCCCTGAAGCCCCTCACAGGAGCCCTCCAGGCCAAGCAGATCAAATACCACTGGGGCTTTCCTTTCCAGCTATTGGCCTCTCATGGCGGAAAATCTGCAGTCTTCCGTACCCTGGGTGACCTTCCAAAATTTCTGGGGACTTTTGAACTCCCGATGACATCTCTCCCTGACTGGCCATTGCATGCTGCCACCCCTGGATTTCAACCCTCTAAAGCAGGGGTGTCAAACTGGCGGCCCTCCAGCTGTTCCGAAACTACAAGCCCCATCATGCCTCTGCCTGTGGGAGTCATGCTTGTAACTGTTAGCCTTGCAATGCCTCATGGGACTTGTAGTTTTGCAACAGCTGGAGGGCCGCCAGTTTGACACCCCTGCTCTAAAGGATGGAAAAGGCAAAGCAAGAAGGCTAAACGCTCCAAACCTGAGGCCTCCGCGTCTACTTCTGCTGGCTGATGTGACTATGTCTATTTAAATCCACAGTGCCTTCTCACTTGCAGGTTTGGGCCAGTGGCCACTTTTTCCCTGTTGGGACAGACGGATGTGACGGGACGCTATGCTGTGATTTTTCCCCTGGAAGCACTTTACTTATTTTTGGGCCCCTGCACGAGGTCCCCCTTGATGCGGTGTCCCTCACTTAACTTGAAGTTACCAAATGTGCCCAGACTGGCCCTCACCCGTCTTACAGGTCTTTGCCTTGACCTCCCCCCCCCCCCCTGCATTTTGTCTTTTTCTCCTTTTTTTTTTTTTGTGTGTTACCTACTCGCTGACCAAAAAGTTTTATCGTGAGCATTGTAAATTCCTTTTTGTATGTTCTTCTTCTATTTGGTCTTCTTGCTACATTGTTCTGGTGTGTCCACCTGTCTCGGTCGGGACGCCATGGGACGCTGATACCTGTAGTGCTGAGAGGGAGGTTACGTATGCACGTATGCACTATTTGACAGCACAGTCCTGCCTTGACATGTAATTTATATTTATCTTGCCGTTATACTTTGCTGTGCAATGCTCATCTGTGTTGTGTGCGGGGCTCTCCCCGTGAGTTGACCACGACCCCCACCTTAGGCCCTTCAGCTGCCTTTATGGCTACAGCTGAATCGTTGCTTGCAACGCTACTAGAGTGGCCGCTTTGGCCCGACTTTTTTTCTGTCTTTTTTTCTCTCCATGCTCTGTCCTCTCCACCCCCTACTCTTCTCCCTCCACCTACTCCCCCCCCCCTTCCCCTTCTCCGGAGGCGGTGCGCTCCTCCCTGGCGGGTAAGTATCCTTTATTGCTACAACATCCCAATGGCTAGCCCCAACAGCTTGTTGGTCTCGTCCCTGAACTGTAGGGGATTTAACACCCCTGAGAAACGGAGACAAATTGTGTTCCACTTTCATAAACTCCGCACTCAAATTCTCCTCCTTCAGGAAACCCACTTTAGGTCAGACTCTGTCCCACAGCTCCCTCACAAAAACTACCCTACCTGGTATCATAGTACAAACCCGCTGGCTAAATCGAAAGGGGTCTCCATTGCATTCCATGCTTCTTTTACTCCGACTGTTCTAGACTCTTATGTAGACCCTGCTGGGAGGTTTATTTTTCTTAAGCTGTCTTACAAAAATGTGATTTATACAGTAGTTAACGTATATTCTCCCAACCAGGACCAGCTGCAGTTCTTCTCCTCCGTGACCTCCCGCTTACGGAAGTTCGGCACGACTAACATGATCCTGGGTGGTGACTTTAATGTGGCCCTGGTTCCTCGCCTAGACACGTCAACCGGTAAGTCCTCACACTCCTTAGCTAGCCTGACCAAGCTATGCTCCATCCTCACAGACCTCTCCCTAGTAGATGTATGGAGAATCTTAAACCCCACGGATAGGAACTATACATACTACTCCCCCGCACACTCCTCCTACAGCAGACTGGACTACATACTCATTTCTCAATCCCTACTGGACCTCTCCCCTACCGCGTCTATAGGCCTCACATTGTGGTCGGATCACGCTCCCATACATATCACTTTGGGTAGGATTCCTACACACAAGCCTAGGTCCTCCTGGAGACTTAATGATAACCTGCTCTCGGACCCTGCGGTCACTGCAGACGTCCTCCAATCCATCTCTCATTTTGTCTCCGACCATGCCCGAGACGACACAAACCCGCTCACTAAATGGGAGGCCCTTAAATGCGTCCTCAGGGGAAAACTTATCCAACATGGGTCCATGCTCAAAAAAGCTAGATCGGCCGACGTTATACGTCTTCTTGCCACTATCGCATCCCTCGAGGACTCCCATAAGCGCTCGCCAGACTCGGCCTTATTGATTGATCTGGCCAACGCCAGGAGGGACCTCTTACAGATCTTTGCTGAACGCTCCCTGGTGGCTAGGGATAAGGGGCGCTTTACGCACTATGCCCAGGCAAACAAATGCGGTCGGCTGCTGGCGAACACCCTTCAACCCCGCGCGACAAGGAAACACATCCCCTTGATTGTTTCCCCTAGCAAGGGCAAGTTGCAGACTAACTCCGCCATTGCGGAAGAGTTCCGCCAATACTACGCGACCCTCTATGATCTCCCCGCTCAAGTGCCCATGTCTCCCATACACTCTTTAGACTCCCCGGGGGCCTTGTCCTCCTATATCAGGGACACAGCCCTCCCGACTATCCCCGTCTCCTCGGTTGAGGAGTTAGAAGCCCCCCTCGCGACGGAGGACTTCCTCCTCGCAATTAAAAAACTCAAAAATGGCAAGAGTCCCGGCCCTGATGGGTTCACCCCACGTTTTTATAAAACATTTGCTCCTCAACTGGCCCCTCTCCTGGCAAAGGCTTTTAACGCCTTGGACGACGGCGCCTCCCCATCCTCCGCTCTCCTCTTGGCTCAGATAGCAGTCCTCCCTAAACCCGGTAAAGACCCCTCTCATTGCTCCAATTATAGGCCCATATCACTTTTGAACACCGACCTGAAACTTTTCGCGAAAATACTGGCAGACCGTCTTTCTCCCCTCCTACCGGATGTTATTCATGGAGACCAGGTAGGTTTTGTCCCTGGACATGAAGCCAGGGACAACACCACCAAAACCAAACATCTCATAGCATACGCCCAACGCCAACAGGTTCCTGCCTGCCTTCTTTCCTGTGATGCAGAGAAGGCATTCGATAGGGTCAGCTGGCCGTTCCTACAATCCACCCTCACCCAAATAGGCCTGGGCCCTAAGATGCTTGCCCGTGTTATGTCACTGTACTCTGTCCCTACAGCCACCGTCCTGGTCAACGGAATTCAATCTGGTACATTACCCATTAAGAATGGCACCAGACAGGGGTGCCCCCTTTCCCCCCTCCTTTTTGCCCTCGTAATCGAGCATTTGGCTCAGGCTATCACTGCAAACCCGAATATACATGGGATCCAAACCCCCTCCTCGCACTTTAAACTCTCCCTGTATGCGGACGACCTACTGCTATATGTCACCCAACCCCACACTAGTATTCCCTCCATTTTAGCCGAGATTGAGAGGTTTGGTGGGCTGAGCAACTATAAACTGAACCTATCCAAAACCGAAGCGCTCAACATATCCGTTCCGCTCCCTTCCCTGGCCTCCCTCAAATCTCAGTTCTCTTTCCAATGGAAGGAGAATTCTATTTCCTACCTTGGGACTGCTGTCCCTCGTAGTCTGTCGGACATTTTCACCCTGAACTACAGCCCGCTCTTGGCCAAGCTCAGGCACCTCACGGAGGCCCGTATGGACCTACCGGTGTCGTGGTTCGGTCGCATGAACACGCTTAAAATGGAAATACTGCCCAAGCTTTTATATCTCTTTCAAGCACTCCCGATTTCCCTCCCCTCAACCTTTTTTCGCACGGTGCGCTCCATGGCCATTCAATATGTGTGGAGACGTAGCCGACCTAGACTGAAACACAAGCTCCTTTGCTGTCCCGCTTTGAGTGGGGGAGCGGGCCTACCCAATTTCGAACAATATCACGCATCAGCGGTACTCTCCCGGATCCTGGAATGGTTTCCCCACCCGCTGAGCAAAGTGGCATTATGTGTGGAGCAGGACATGTACTCGGTGGACCTCAGGGCCCTACTTTGGGGCCATGCCTTGTCCCACAGAACCTTGGTGGGGTTATCCCCCCTCACTAGAGATGCTCTGGCGATATGGTACCGTAGAAGAGAGGCGTATGCCCTCTCTACGGACCCGAGCCCCCTGACCTCTCTCTTCATAGGTTCAACGCTTTCGTCTTGGACAAATTCAGTTTGTAATTGCTAAGTCTACCAAATCTGTCGATCTCTGCCAGGATAGAGGGGATGCTCAGGTGGGGTTGAGTGACATAAAGAAGCAGGTCATCTGCATACAGGGAGAGCTTGCAATTAGCGGAGGGCATTTGGATCCTGTGAATGTTCGGGTTTGCTCTAATCACCTGGGCTAAGTGTTCTATCACCAAAGCAAATAGGAGAGGGGACAGGGGGCAACCCTGTCATGTGCCATTCTTGATTGACAGCATACCTGACTGCGTACCGTTGACCAAGATAGAGGCAGAGGGAGTGGAGTACAGGGAAAGGATACGCAAGAGCATTTTCGGGCCTAAGCCTATCTGAAGTGTAGATTCCAGGAAGGACCAACTGACCCTTTTAAAAGCCTTCTCCGCATCACAGGAGAGAAGGCAAGATGGTAGTCGGTGTCTCTGGGCATAAGCTATGAGATGCAGGGTCTTGGTAGTGTTGTCACGGGCCTCGCGGCACGGGACGAAGCCCACCTGATCTCCATGTATGATTGTGGGTAACAGGGGGGAAAGACAATCAGATAGAATTTCCGGTGTCTCTAATATAAGAGGGTAGATCGTCTGGGGAGTCTCCAGGCAGGGAGCGAGGCCCAGCGGGTTGGGGGGGGAGATTATAAAGATCAGAATAGTATTGTCAAAACTCATCCGCTATGGCGGAGTTAGCCAACACCTTGCCCCCACCGGGAGATGCGATGAAAGGGATATGTTTTCTAGCCTGACGTGGCTGAAGAGTGTTCGCCAAAAGCCTACCGCACTTGTTGGCTTGAGAGTAGTGGGTGAAGTGTCCCTTATCTCTCGCCACCAAGGAGCGGTCAGAGAAAATTTGTAACAGATCCCTCCGTGCGCCCACCAGATCCACCAAAGTGGCAGCGTCAGACGATCGCTTGTGCGATTCCTCCAGAGTCGTGATAGTAGCCAGAAGGTGTGTTACTTCCGCCGAACGGGCTTTCTTGAGTCTGGAGCCATGCTGGATGAATTTACCTCTAAGGACACATTTGAGGGCTTCCCACTTCGTAAGTGGGTTGGTGTCATCATGGGCATGATCCGCGTTGAAGTTTGAAATGGTTTGAACTATGTCGTCAGTGCAGGTCAGGTCTGTGAGGAGATTGTCATTGAGTCTCCATGAGGATCTGGGCCTAGGGGAGGGAGCCCTCCCCAGCCCCACATGTATGGGGGCATGGTCCGACCAGAGCGTAAGACCAATGGAAGGAGAAGGTGAGAGGTCCAGCAATGATTGTGAGATGAGTATATAGTCTAGTCTGCTGTACGAGGTGTGGGCAGGGGAAAATTATGTATAGTCCCTGGCAGAGGGATGAAGAACTCTCCAAACATCTACCAGGGAGAGATCAGTAAGAAGAGTGCGCAGCCTGGTCAGGGAAGCTAATGAGAGCGAGGACTTACCGACCGACGTGTCTATGCGGGGTATCAGAGCCACGTTGAAGTCACCGCCCAGGATCATGTTGGTCGTGCTAAACTTTCTCAAGAGGGATGCCATGGAGGTGAAGAACTGCAGTTGGTCCTGGTTGGGAGAATACACGTTAATTACAGTATAGACTACATTCTTATATGACAATTTAAGGAAAATAAATCTCCCTTCAGTGTCTATGAGGGTATCTAGAACATCTGGCGTGAAGGAGGCATGAAATGCAATGGAGACCCCCTTGGATTTCGCAGAAGGGTTAGTGCTATGGAACCAGGTGGGGTACTGTTTGTGAAGAAGGTTGGGGATAGAATCTGATCTAAAGTGGGTTTCTTGGAGAAGGAGAATCTGGGTACGTAATTTATGGAAATGGAATACGATCTGCCGTCGCTACTCCGGGACATTAAGACCCCTGCAGTTCAGGGAAGAAACTGTCAGGAAATTGGAAGTTGGAAGAAGCCTAGGACACACATTTAACCCCTTAATTGCCCCCCAGTGTTAACCCCTCCTCTGCCAGTCACATTTATACAGTAATCAGTGCACATTTATAGATAGCCAGCAATGCCGCAGTGAATTATGGGCCATGAAGTGTCACTCGAACGACCCGTTTTGTTCGTATTTCAATGAATGATCGAACATATGATGTTTGAGTCGAACCTGAATTTGACTCGAATACGAAGCTCATCCCTAATTGTGAGGCACCCACCACAAGTGTATATTGATTGATTTATGTGAAAGTTATAGCGTCTAAAAACTATGGGATATATACTGGAATTTTTATTAATTTACTTTTTTATTTAATCTAGTAATGGTGGCGATCATCAACTTAAAACCGGACTGCAATAGTGCAGGAAGAAATCTGACTAACTGCCACCACCAATGCCTTTATTACAGTTATCAGTGCTAATAATTACATTGGGCAGGAGGGGGTTAACATCTAGGGTGATTAGGATGTTAAATGTGTGCCTGACAAGTGTTTATGCGTGTACTGTATGCTGCTTTTACTGGGAATCTAATTGCTCTCATTCCCTGCTTAGCAGAAAGTGTTTGGAGAAGCTCAGAGCCGATAATCATGTGCCAGTGGTCAATCATTGGCCGGGACCCAACAGGCATGAACAGATCATGTACTTGGTACACGACCCAGGGCAGGGAGGGCGCTTTGCCACCGTACATCCACATGGTGCGGTCTCCCTCCCCAGCTGCACTTAACTCTCCCCACATCTCTATTCCTGCAATTTAAAACTAAAACTGGCCATAGACTGATTGAAATTCAACCGGTTCAGCAGGAGGCTGGTTGTATTGAGGTCGATCTATGGATATAGCTGCCAGCAGTGATCATTGTATTCTGACAGTGGGAAAACCTCATGCAGTTAGAATATAGTAGCGTAGCCAGAGGGATTCCCCCATCATCGCGGTCAGCAATTTTCTTTCAGTGTCATCTACTAGCTGATGAGTAGAGTGGCATGGGAGACAATGTAAGGTAAATATTTTCCTGTTGGGAGGGTGGATGTAAGTGTACAAGTTCACAGGAAGGATGTAATAACATGCCCACATATTTAAATGACCCATGCCAAAAATACAGGTGTAAAGTGCAATTTTTATGATGACTAGAAGACACTGATAAAAAGAGGATAAATCCCCAACTACAAAAAAGATTAATGAGAAAACTAAACTAAATCAAACTGATAATACATTTATTTTCAACTTGAAAACAGGGGTATATGTAAATGGAAATACATATAGGTACTAGTGTGGCCAGTTTGACAGTTTATTATTATGTTAAAAGTTATTGGTCCCAGCCTAGAATAAAAAGTGAACTAAAGTAAAGAAGTAAACTGAAGTTTAGCCACATTATACAGTCAGCTTGCTCCTGTAGAAATCTGTGCTGCAATGACCAGTTCTTTTCAGGCTGCTGAACCTCCGATGCTCAGGGACTTATTAGTTCAAAAACTTCAGTGAATTTGCAGTGAACAAGTTCCGATGAGACTTTTACCTTTATTAGGCAAAATTGTTTTATGGTGTACATTGCATGTAACACTATCTCTGAATGGGGGAGTATAAAGAGTCAAAAAATGTTCTCCCTCATTAGGAGATCAGGAAAAGTTCTGGACTTTCCAGCTGTCAGCACGACTACTTCCTTAAAGGTATGTAAGGTCACTAAAACTATATTGATTTTTTTCTAGCTAAAGTTCAGCTTTAAAATGATTTAACTCAGTGTGTTTCAATAGCTCGGAGAAATTAGATACAGTGGTAAATCCTAGTTATCATACAACTTGAATACAACTAAAAATGGCACGTTTCATTCAAATATTTATTTTCATTTGTAGCACCAGATTTGAAAAATAGATATTTGGTTAAGGTTATCATGGACTTTTATGGTACCTTTATGAAGGCTTTACACACACACAACATATTTATACATATTAGAATTTATTACAAAAAATATTTGTTTTAAAAGGCATACATACTGTATAAAAGACAATGATATGTGTCGCTGTGGGACACTAATATGCTCTATAAAGTCAAAGCACACAGATGCAGTGACACTAAAGGTCTAGCAGTTTCAGGTTGCCACATGTCATTTGTATATCTATCGCTCAAAATGTTTTTCGGAAGAACTTCATCTTCTTCAGGAGCTTATTGTATATTTACAGAGCAAGCAACAGCTTTTTTTTTTATAAACAAGAAAAAAGATAATTATAATATTCACACATCTAGAAAACAGTGTAATGATAAATTTACAATAACTGCTCGTGGTCTTAGGGTCCTTTCACACTAGCGGACCGTTCATCCGCTCATTACAAGTCCGGAGCGGATGATGCATCCGCTAACGTCCGCCAGATCCGCATCCGTTTTTGCGGACAGAAGAATGTCCTATGTTTCTTCCGTCCGGCCAAACGGATCGGATGCAAACGGACAGACGGTCCGTTTCCATCCGACTCCCCATAGGGAAGAGCGGAGGAGAGACAGGGCGGTCCCTGCACAGTGTGCGGGGACCGCCCTGTCCACCGACAGCTCAGCGGAGACCCCCCGCTGAGCTGACGGACACACGGAGCGGACCGAAAAATGGACCGCTCCGTGTGTAAGGAGCCTACAACCCCTTACACACGGTTAGACTTTTTGACAACAAACTTCAAAATTAGCAAATATTCAAAAAGATCCTACCGCGTGTACGTTCCATCAGACAAACATTTTTGGTTTTCATCGGACAAAAGTTTGCTCTGCAAATCGACAAACTTTTTGCCAACAAAAGTCCTACGGGGCAAAGTCCTATCGTGTGTACAGAAATCCATGGCACTTTTGTCCGAAGTGCAAATACGCATGCCCAGAACCAATGTTAAATTCAACCAACAATAGCAGAAGTTGACCAAAGGGTGGCGGTAAAGAGTAGAAAAGAGCAGAAAAAACACGTGATGTTGGGAAAGTTTTAGGAAAGTTTGCAGAAAAGTTCTGCTGTGTGTATGCTATGGGTGTGCCCAGCCAACTCCCTTTGGACAAAAATCCAAGAAAAAGTTTGTTTGAAGTCTTACCGTGTGTATAAGGCTTTACCCATGATGTAACCGAGTATGTGGACCCACAGGTACAAGTCTATTCCGGCGAATATGGAAGCATTACACCATTTGGCGCACAAATTTCCAGTCTAGTGATAGACTAATTGGTATCAAAAGATGAGGTCTGATATACAGTATAGTTAAAAAGAAAAGAAGAAAAAGAAAGTATATGTTTTTTTTAAATATTACATGCCGTAGCAGTAGCTGCAGGGCATCATGACCTCTCCCCCTTGTGGGTTGAATTTAGATGACACTGGTTCCAGCACCTATACTGTGCTGTGTGTATAGTTGAAACATTGTTAACATATACAGTCCTTGTTATTCAATGTGTAACAAGTTTATTTACTGAATAAGCTGTACTTTCATTTCAAGCATAATACTTTTATATACAGCAGGTACAAAAGGTATTGAACGTGTTACAATTTTTTTAGGTAAATATCTTTCTAAATGTCTTATTGACTTGAAATTTTCACCACTTGTCGGTAATAATCCATCCAATCCATCCATACAAGGAAACCAAACAAATACGTTCAGAAATTAAGTTGTGTGTGGAATGACATAGGGAAAAAGTATTGAACACAGGAAGAAGAAAGGGAGGTGCAAAAAAGCATGGAATGCCAAGACACCAACTGACATCTATTAGTAATTAGAAAGCAATCCTGACCCCTTTTAGTGCAAATTAATACCAGCAAGTTCAGTCTCAACTGATGGCCTATAAAAAGGTGTCTCATAACCAAGGTGTCACACATGAAACATCTCATGATATGTAAAAACAAAGAGCTCTCTCAAGACCTTTGCAAACTTATTGTTGCAAAACATACTGATGGCATTAGTTACAGAAGGATTTAAAAACGTAAAAAAAAATTAGCTGTAGGTCGAAAGAACACAATTTCATCATAAACCAGCCACGGCCAGGTGAACCTCGCTAAATATCTGACAGAGGAGTGAAAAGTTATCCAAGGACAACTTATGGAGTACTTCAGAAAGACCTGAAATTAGCAGGTACAATTGTTTCAAAGAATGCACTCAACCACACTTACCACACAAGACACCATTGATGAAGAAAAAGCATGTTGAAGCTTGTTTAACCACTTAAGGACCGCCTCCTGCAGATATACATCAGCAGAATGGCACGGCTGGGCACAAGCACGTACCTGTAAGTCCTCTTTAAGTGCCCAGCCGTGGGTCGCAGGGTGCGCGCCAGCGACCTGGTCCGAAGCTCCGTGACCGCAGCCGCACAATTGTCAGTTAAAGCTAAACAGTGCCGAATCACAAAAACTGCACAAAGGTCCGGGTCCAAAGTGGTTAAAGCTTGCTGTACAACATTTAGACAAGCCTGTGAAATACTGGGGGAATATAGTCTGGTCATATGACACCAAAAGTGAACTCTTTGGATGCCATAATAACACCATGTTTGGAGGTTAAATAGTACTGCACATCACCCCAAAAACACCATTCCAACAGTGAAGTTTGGAGGTAGGAACATACATCATGGTTTGGGGCTGTTTTTTCAGCATACAACACTGGCAAATTCAATATTATTGAAGGAAGGATGAATGTAAAAATGGAAAAAGGCATTCTTGATACAAATCTGCTGCCATCTACAAGGATAATGAAGATGACTTACCTGCACACCCTGCTTTTACAAATAAACATGCATTTCTATGTAAATACCTGCGGATTGGCTGCATTTATATGTAAATAGAGGTGGCATTAAGCCTACCATAAGCCTGTTCTCCGAAGGTAAGAAAATTGGAGGTGGAACCCTTTTTCAAAATAACATGAAGTCACAGCACCATGAAATTTGGTGCATGTGAATATACACATCTCAGCAGATGCATAAGTGTGTCATTTACAATGAATGGCACTACTGTGTATCTGCTGAAGGGCAGCATGTTTCTGTGCTGTCAGGAAAGCGATTTTGCATGCGTCCCCAACACACACACAAATGTGAAGGCAGGCTAAGTTACATTGTCCCATCAGGTACCACCTGGGTAGGTACCGGAGCATGATGGAACTGTGACGTCATAAGAGAGGCCTATATAAACCGATGGGAGCCGCGCCCGGCATAACAGTGGGAAGAAGCGTCGTGTCAACATCTAGAGAAGAGAAGAAGGTGCCACAGAAGAGCGGATTAGTAATTGAGCTAACATGAAGATAGCAGCGGCCAGTCCTGAAGAAGAAGGCACCGTAGAGCGCCGGGTCAACAGCGGAGAGCGGAGAAGACCCCCGGAGAGCAGGAGAAGACCCCGGAGAGCGGGAGAAGAATGCCCCCCCTGGTAAAAGAGCTAAAGAAGAGGGGGGCCCCCGGAGCTGTTTAATAAAATACTTTAAAAACCCTGTATTGTTTGTTTGTTTTTACATTTTGCCTCCAAGTGAATGGGTAGGGGTACGATGTACCCCATATTCAGTACAAAACAGATTATATCGCACACTTGCAAAAATGACATTTATCCTGCAAGGCTAGTTTAAAACACCTGAACATATTCAAAAATACGGGGGTTTGGTCACACTATATAGTCATATAGTGCTAAGCCCACTTACTGCGACAAAGTACCCCGAATTAGTGGATCCTACCCTAGTAATAGAATGAAAGAACCTGGGTCTCAACCATGGGAGATAAACTCCTCTATGTGGGAGAACTGAAGGGATTCTTCCTATACACTGGTGGCCACTAATGTGAGGTATCAAAACTTGCATTTGTGGTCAAATCATCCCATCATGTAGAAGCCCCTTTTAAATTGGTGGGTAGTGTAAATCCCTCCTTAACCACTTAAGACCCGGACCAATATGCTGCCAAATGATCAAAGGGGTTTTTGCGATTCGGCACTGCGTCGCTTTAACAGACAATTGCGCGGTCGTGAAACAGGGCTCCCAAACAAAATTTGCGTCCTTTTCTTCCCACAAATAGAGCTTTCTTTTGGTGGTATTAGATCGCCTCTGCGATTTTTATTTTTTGCGCTATATACAAAAATAGAGCGACATTTTTGAAAAAAAATCAATATTTTTTACTTTTTGTTATAAAAAAAATTGAATAAACTAAATTTTAGTCAAACATTTAGGCCAAAATTTATTTAGCCACATGTCTTTAGTAAAAAAAAATCGCAATAAAAAAAAAATTAGCTACCTAGTGGGAACAGCGACGCTAATACAGCGATCAGAAAAATGATCGCTTAGTGACGCTGGCAATAGGGAGTGAAAGGGTTAACTAGGGCAGTGATCAAGGGGTTAAAACTTTATTAGGGGGGGTACAGGGCTACCCTGAACCTAACACTAACTGACTTTTTCACTGCCTGTCACACTGACACTAAATACAGTAATCATACATGTATGATTACTCCATTCAGTGACACTGTGACAGGGGGGAGGGGGGGGGCGATCGGGGGGGTTAAATGTGCATGTGTGTAGTGTAGTGTTGGTGCAGGACTTACTGTGTGGTGATCTCTCATCAGCGGTGGTTGAAAAAACCGCCGAGGGAGAGATCACATTGCTTCGTCCTTCCTGTGTTTACACAGGAGGAGGAAGTGACAGGGCGGGCTCGCGCATTGGCTGGGAGCGATCCGGAGGGGGCGGACAAAAACGAATAGCCGCCCCCTCTAGTCGGATCGCTCCTGCAGCCGCGCGGACCGCTGCATGTCCGATCGGACCCCCAAACCCCGCCCAAGGCACCAACGTATATATACAATGATGTGCCTGACGGTGCCATTCTGCCGACGTAAATGTACATGCGGCGGTCCTTAAGTGGTTAAAGGGTCACTAAAGGAAAAAAAATAAGCTAAATAGCTTCCTTTACCTTACTGCAGTCCTGGTTTCATGTCCTCATTGTTCGTTTTTGCTTTGAAGTAGCTGAAATACTTCTCTGATCTCCACACTTCCTGCTGGTCTGGCTCCTTATGAAAAAACTTATGCTAGCTTTTCACTGTGGTCCATGATCAAAGAGGTGTGATTACTATGGGCCAGATTCAGAAAGAGTTATGCCGGCGTATCAGTGATACGCCGGCATAACTCACACTTTGCGCTGGCTTATCTGTTTTCTGTATGCAGAAAGAAGATACGCCGGTTTGCAGTAAAGATCTGACAGGCGTAATTGTATTACACCGTCGGATCTTAACTGCAAGTTTAAAATGCCCGCTGGGTGCGTTCCCGCTGATTTTCCCCCAAGAATATGTAAATCAGCGAGATACGCCAATTCACGAACGTACGCCGGCCCGACGCATAACTCGTCCGTGAATGGGGATTTACGTAGATTACGTTAACGTCGAAAACACTGTCATAATTTGGAGCATGCGCACTGGTATTTTTCAATGGTCGACGCATGCGCAGTACGTTCGGCGCATGGACACGCCTATTTTAAATAGGAGACGCCCCCTACCCGCCGAATTTGAATTAGGGCGGTCAATTTACGCTACGCCGCCACAACTTTACACGCACGTGCTTTGTTAAAACAGCACTTGCGAGTAAAGTTGTGGCGGCGTAACGTAAATGAGATTACGCTGCCTTAAAGAACAGCTCGCCATCCTGAATCTGGCCCTATGTGTCTAAAACTCCTCAGAACCAATCAGATTAATTTTTAACAAACATTGCCCTGTATTTGTTTGTTTTTGTTCTGTGTGTCTCTTTACTTCACAGAAAAATGAAACCATTTTTTAAAACGAAACTAAACTGCAGGCACATTATATGATTGTTTTTTAACCGTTTTTTTAATCATTTTTAAAAGGAATCAGTTAAGTATTACCCTGTAAACAGTCATTTTAGCAAAAAAAATGTTTTCCTTTAGTGATCCTTTAAATTGGTGATGAGTGTAGAAATCCCCCTTTAATGGTTGCTGTTGTAAAATCCCCCAGTACATTGGTGATCAGTGTACATTTCCCTTTACATTGGTGGTTAGTGCAGAATTTCACTTACACTGGTGGTCAGTGTAAATCCCCCTTTACATTGATGGTCAGTGTAAATCCCCCCTAACATAGGTGTTCGATTTAAAAGTGTTGCCTTACATTGTTGGTCAGTACACATCTCCTCAACAATGGTTGTCAGTGTAAATTCACCCTTAGGCCTTGTACACACGAGGGGAAATATCCGCTGTAAACGGTCCCCGGACCGTTTACAGCGTATATTTGCGCTGGGATGTTTTGATCCGATGGCTGTACACACCATCGGATCAAATTCCCCGCCGGCGGACAGCGCGGTGACGCGGCGGTGACGTTGACGCCGCCACGTGACCGCCACGTCACCGCACCAGGAAGTAAACACTTCCGCGCGCATGCGTCGGATCCATTCACAGGATACGACGCATGTGCGGCAAGATATGTCCGCTGGTTTGCCGTACTAACCAGCGGACATATCTGACGGCCAGCTATCCGGCGGAATTATTTCAAAGCATGCTTTGAAATTTTTCCGCCGGATGAATCCGGCAAAAAGCGTCCGTTTGCCCCTACAGACGAGGGGATTTTTCGGCTGAAATGGTCCGTCGGACCATGTTCAGTGGAAATATCCCCTCGTGTGTACAAGGCCTAACAGGGAGGTCATTGTATATTCCCCCTTACACTAGTGGTTGGTGTAAATGCTCCTATTACATTGGTATCAGTGTAGAAATCCTTATATTTATATATCTTTATATTGGTGGTTGGTGAAAAATCCCCCATTACATGGTGGTCAGTGCAAATTCCCCCTCACAATGGTGGTTAGTGTAAATCCCCCCTCACATTGGTGATAATTGTAAATTCCCCATTACATTGGTGGTCAGTCACTATAAAGTGCCTTGAAAAAGTATTCATAACTCTTAAATTTTACACATTTTGTCATGCTACAACCAATAATTTAAATGTATTTTATTGGGATTTTATGTTATAGACCAACACAAAATGGCACATAATTGTGAAGTGGAAGAAAAAGTCAATACTTTGAAGAACCACCTTTCGCTGCAATTACAGCTGCAAGTCTTTTTGGGGATGTCTCTAACAGCTTTTTGCATCTAGAGAGTGAAATTGTTGCCCATTCTTCTTTAGCAAAAGAGCTCAAACTCTGTCAGATTTTTCCATTTAAGTTTTTTATTGGAATTTTTGTACATACAAAGAATGTCATACATCATCGAACAAGTAATCATACGAGAGTGTAGGACACAGTCACATGGTAACAATAGTTTTACAGCTTGAAGATAACTCGGATGCATGGTAAAACACAACAGATTAGTCAGCATCTTCAAACAAGTCTAACAACCAACTTTACAGGTCCTAACATGGGCAAATAGCATTGGTAAGCGATGCATAACGGAGGTACAATTGCAACAGGCAAGGTAAGGTATCAAACAATAATACGAATATAGATAAGGAAGAAATATTGATAAAAAAAAAAAAGGGAAGGGAGGGCAAGGGCCCAGGGGAGGGGGATGGGAGAGGGAGCGGGAAGGGAGTGGGATGGGGAGGGAAGAGGGAAAGGGAGTGGGAAAGGGAGTGGGATGGGGGAGTGGGAGTGGGATGGACCTCGTAGTTAAGACCAGTGCAGAGCGTGTTAATACCAGGGCTTGGAGGGGACCTCCGCTGAAACGTAAGTAATCATTAAGAGAACATAAGCAATCGGTTGACTAAGGTAAGGTCACTCCTTAGTCCACTCAGTCCATATCTGCCATCTCCTATCAAAGCTCCTCCTCTGTCCAGCTCTAGAGGCGATTTGGGATTCATAAACGCAATTATCAGGCGTGAGAGAGATTACGTTTGAGAGATTGGGGACTACATTAGACTTCCAGTTCCGAGTGATGAGGGATCTAGAGGCTAGCAGGAGGTGCGTTACCACAGTTCGGAACTAAGGGGGGAACTTGTCAATGTTTAAACTCAGCAGAGCCAAGTCGGGTCCCGGCCGTGTAATGACACCTGTAATAGAGGATATACATCTGAACACGCTGTTCCAGAAGCTAGTCAGGTGTTTGCACTTCCAAAAAACATGCATTATGTTACCCACCTCTCCACATCCCCTCCAGCATAGAGGAGAATTAGCCAACGAGAATTTGGACATCCTGTATGGCGTGAGGTACCACCTTAGAGAAATCTTCTGGGCAAGTTCCCAGTGGTTGGAACATTTAGAGGCCCTGAAGACCGAATTGAGGGCGACCTGCCACTATGAGTCTGTGTAGGTCCTGCCAAGGTCCGCCTCCCATTTCAAGAACGGGGGGGCTTTGACGAAGGTACGTCTATGCTGGAGGAGATTGTAGAAAAGGGGTATCCCCTTGACAAGGGGAGTGGAGGACGTGAAAAATTTCCACACTTGGTCCGGGAGGAGTATTTTAAGGCTATTAACCGATTGTAGGAAATGAGATACTTGACGGAATTTGTATATGTCTTTCGAGGAGAGGTGGTACATGGACTGGAGGAGCTGAAAGGGGACGAGGCGGCCCTCACGGAGAAGATCTGAGATATGAGTGATGCCCCTGCTTCTCCAGTCTCCAAGGTTGATATTGGGGATGACACTCATTAGGGTTTCAATGGGGATTGGTACTTCCACCATCACATCTCGAGGGTCGGAGATGAGCCCGAGGACCCTCCAGGCTCCCAAGGAGGTCGGAATGGACAAGGGAAGCTGGTGTAGGGAAAAGGGTCTCATCCTATCAAGAAGTAGTAGGGAGGGTAAGTCCTTAGTGGGGCTTAGTGACCGTTTGATGCTGCACCAAGGGACCACCAGAGGGTCAGTAAACCATGCCTTTAGTTGGTTCAGGAGGGTTGCGCGGTAATAGTCCCTTATATCCGTGAGACCCATGCCATCGGCAGATCTATGTCTAGTTAGTAGTGTTTTAGAGCATCTGGGTCTATGTGCGCTCCACACATAGGTCCGTAAGATAGAGTTCAAGGATCTCAGGTGAGGGGGCTTTATGGGGACAGGGAGCGTGCGAAAGACGTACAGGATCTGGGGTAGCAGTAACATCTTAAAGGAAGCAAGACGCCCAGACCAGGAGAGTTCTGTCTTAGCCAGCCGGGTGGACTCCCTCAAGAGTTTCCCTATTAAAGCTGGGTAGTTGGCATCCGCTAATCTCGAAGGGTCTGCCGTGATCTGAAGGCCTAGGTATGAGATGTTTTTTGTAGACCACGCATATGGGAAGGCACCTTCCAAATAGGCCTGGTCAGAGGGGGGGATGTGAATAGGCAGAATAACCGACTTGGAGCAATTAACTTTATAATAGGAGATGTTACTAAAGGACTGAAGAACACTTTGGACGTGGGGGAGTGATTTAACCGGGGATGTTATGGATAGGATGATGTCATTGGCGAATAAGTTAATCTTATGGAGTGTGTCTTGGATAGAGAAACCCAGGATTTGGGGATGGGTTCTGATTTTTTCGGCCAGAGGTTCGATCAAGAGATTAAAAATCGAGGGGGATAGGGGGCACCCCTGACGCGTCCCATTGGATATTTGGAAAGGTCGGGAGAGGCAATTAGAGGTGTAGACCTGGGCCAGGGGATGAGAGTATAGGGCTAGGATAGCTGATACGATAGGACACCCGAAATCCAAACTTAGTTAAAGTCTGAGACATATAGCCCCAATGGACCCTGTCAAACGCCTTCTCCGCATCCAAAGAGAGGAGCAGAGAAGGCGTTCGAGAGGCCCAAGCGTGCTGCACCACCCCAACAATCCTGCGAGTGGCATCGGAGGCTTGTCTGCCTACAGTAAAGCCGGATTGGTCTGGGTTGATCAATGATGGTAAAACAGTTAAAAGCCTGTGGGCGAGGATTTTGGCATAAAGCTTGACATCGGTATTTAATAATGAGATGGGGCGAAAGTTGGAACTGACATCAGGGGGTTTGCCGGGTTTGGGTATGGTTACCACATAGGCATTTAACATCTCAGGGGGGAGGCTGGTGGAGGACATGGCCTGTGAGAACACCAAGCGCAATGTAGGCGCTAGGAGTTTGCCGAACGTCCTGTAATAGTCGTTCGGTAACCCGTCAGGACCAGGAGATTTACCTAGGGGCATCTTGGCTATCGTTTTCAGAATTTCCTCATCAGTGATGGGGGCATTTAAGTTCTTTAGTTGAGAAGGGGACAGGGTGGGGAGAGATAGATTGGCCAAAAAGTTTTGTATGTCCTGGCCCGTGGGGTGTTACCGTCGTCTCTTAGGTTATATAGGGACAAGTAGTAGTCAGCACATGAGTTGGCAATGTCATTCGGGTCGTACAACTTGCTATCATTTGTCGGGTTGCGGATAAAGGGGATTGTCGTACGAGTCCTCTGGTCCTTAACCACTTCCTTACTGGGCATGTAAACCCCCTTCCTGACCAAGTGAAATTTCAGCTTGCGGCACTGCGTCGCTTTAACTGACAATTGCGCGGTCGTGCGATATGGCTCCCAAACAAAATTGGCGTCCTTTTTTCCCCACAAGTAGAGCTTTCTTTTGGTGGTATTTGGTCACCTCTGCAATTTTTTATTTTTTGCGCTATAAACAAAAAAGGACGACAATTTTGAAAAAAAATACAATATTTTTTACTTGTTGCTATAAAAAATAGCCCAATTTAAAAAAAAAAATCAGTTTAGGCCGATACATATTATTCTACATATTTTTGGTTAAAAAAAAAAAAAAATCGCAATAAGCGACTGGTTTGCGCAAAAGTTATAGCGCCTACAAAATAAGGGACAGAATTGTTTTTTTTTTTTTTTTTACTAGTAATGGCGGCGATCTGCGATTTTTATTGCAACTGCGACGTTATGGCGGACACATCGGACACTTTTGACACATTTTTGGCACCATTCACATTTATACTGCAATCAGTGCTATAAATATGCACTAATTACTGTATAAATGTGACTGGCAGGGAAGGGGTTAACACTAGGGGGTGAGGAAGGGGTTAATGTGTTTCCTGCATTGTGTTCTAACTGTGGGGGGAGGGGGGGTGACCGATCTGTGTCCCTATGTACTAGGAACACAGATCGGTATGCTCTCTCTATGACAGGATGCTGTCATTGTGAGAGCCGGCAATGAGAGATGATCTCATATGTTTACATATGAGATCATCTCTCATTGGCCCATCAGATCGCATCGCAAACGGCCACTCTGATTGGCCGTTCGCGGCGATCTGTGATTGGCTGTGTCCAAGGGACACGGCCAGTACACAAGTTCCCCGCTGCGCGCTCTGGAGCGCGCGCTGGGAACGAGGAAAGGGGCTGCCGTGAAAACACGGCAGCCCGCAGATTTAGAATCACCCTGCGGCCGTATATACTCGTACGGCCGTAGGGAAGTGGTTAAGGTGACGTGCTAAAAGTTTGCCAGCTTTGTTTCCAGAGGAGTAGTACGTCATCTTCAGGGCTTTAACAAACTTGTTGTGGGATTCCAAGAGTAGGCGTCTAAGGTCACATCTAAGCTTAACCAGTTTGGCTGACAAATCTGGGTTAGGAGAGGTCCTATTTTGCGTCTCTAAAGATCTAATCTCCCGCAGGAGAAGGTCAACCTTCAAGGTCCTTTGGCGTTTCAACCTCGAGCTAATTTGGAGTAGTACACCTCTAATGTAGGCCTTGTGGGCACACCATAGGACTGTCGGATCCGAAACCGATCCCTCATTAACCACAAAAAATTCTGTCAGCTGTTTAGTAATATTGTTCACCTGGTCTTGCAACTGGAACACTCCCGCATTGGCCCTCCACACACGAGCAGGGTTGGGGGTCAACTCCTCTGCCAACATGATAGAGACGGGTGCATGGTCCGACCATGAGATGTCATGGATGGAGGAGGAGGAGACCGCCCCAAGCAGGGACCTATCCACCAAAATCATATCGATTCGGGAGTAAGAGTTGTGCCTTGTGGAGTGGAAAGTGAAGTCGCGTTCATTGGAGTGCTGACACCTCCAGACATCATAGTAGTCCTCTCTCAGAAGAGTAGGGTGTAATGTTGGAAGGGGACGTTTGGATTTGGAGGTTGTGTCAACAACGCAATCAACCGTCATGTTAAAGTCGCCACATACAATAACCTCCCCTTTTTTACAGACGAAAGAATCTTGAACACCTTCTTGACAAATCTGGCCTGGTGAACATTAGGGGCATAAAGATTAACAATTGTATAGGGACGATTATTGAATTCCCCTATAATGATCAAATATCTACCAGCAGGATCAGAAATCACCTCCCTGAGTTTGAATGTCACAGAGTCTCTGATGATGGTGATGACCCCTCTATGCTTTCTATTGGGGGCAGAGGCTAAGAACACGTGGGGGTAGTTCTTGTTTGTGAGGGAAGGGGGCTTAGAGGAGAGAAAATGGGATTCCTGTACACACAGAATGTCCGCCCGTAATTTCTGGGCCTCCTTCCATAATGCCGACCTTTTAACAGGGTGGTTCAGTCCGTGAACATTAAAATAAACTATATTAATCACCATGGTGTATGGGGGAGATATGGAAACAGTACCTTAGGTTGAGGAAGCAGTCTAAGCTCAGTGGAAATCCAAGGTGTTGCTGTATGGAGGCAGAGGGCTCGTCACATCCTGGTATGTGGGAGGAGGTCCATATCTTGGCAAGGGGAGAAAATTGACAAAAAAAAAGAGAAAAAAGAAAAAGAGAAAACGACAAAGTCACAAGGAACAGAACAGTCAAATGACAAATCGGCTCGAGCAGAGCAAGCCTGAGAGGTAAAAAGGGAGATTCACTATTAAATCTGAGGGCAGTCATGCTGCTCATTTAACACGGAGGGGAAAATGTCTTAGTCAGTAGGTACATGGTAGTGTGGTGATATTTTCAAAGCCGGAGCACTTAGGAGGACCGCTTCTTGCTCTTCTTTTTGTGGGTCACCATCTGCCAGGAATCCTGGGTGGCAATTTTTGAGGTCGAGGGTGGGTCCCCGTCCGCCTTTTCAGGAACAATATTCCAAGACCGCAGGAGATCAATGCCTTCCGAGAGGGTGTTAACCACGGAGGTGTGGTTGTCCCTTGTGATGGTGAGTTTGGCTGGGTAGCCCCATCTGTATACAATTTCGTGATTGCGTAACGCTTTGGTAACTGGCAGAAGGGATCTGCTTCTCTGCATAGTTAATTTAGGGAAGATCTGCGAATAGCTGGATGGATGAGTATTGAGCAGGCGGGTCTTTGTTTTTTCTGAAGGACATCATAAAACGTTCCTTAATTCGAAAGAAATGCACCCGCATCAGGGCATCTCTGGGAAGGCAGGCGGTGTATTCTATCGATTGCTAACTCAGCATCAGACAGATCAGGGACATACAGCTTCATGAAGTCCTGTGCGTATTGTAGCAGTTGCTGAGGGAGGACAGATTCAGGGACACCACGGATCTTGACGTTATTCCTCCTGGATCTGTCCTCCAGGTCCGAGACCTTTGCTTTGAGCCATGTTATTTCATCGGCCTGATTATTGTGGGCATCCACTAAGGAGTTGTGGGAAGAGGCAAACTCCCCCATCTTCTGTTCAACATGTTCCACTCTTCCCCCCAGCTCCTGAACATCTGCCTTGAACCCCCTCATGCAGTCCATCATGTCAGCGTGGAGGGAGCTGCGGAGGGACACTAGCATATCCCTCAGCATGGTGTCAGACAGGGGTTTGTCAGAGGTGGGGAATGAATTGATCGCCTCGGCAAGCTCCCTGGTGTCATTTAGGGAGTCCTGTGCACTGACCTGTTTGCTGCCCGAGCACTCGGGGGACAGCCGCGGCTTTGATTTAGCTGGGCTGCGCGTCAGTGGTGTGGAAGCCTCCGGGGATCCGTGCGCCACCCCCTGTTGTGGATTCAGGCTGTTAGGGGATGAGCTGGAGACGCTGGAAGAGGAAGGCGAGGCGCCGCCGGCGCCATCTTGGATTAGGCCGCGAGGAGTCGGCAGGAAGAAGTGGGAGAGCTTCTGGATCTGGGGTGAAGTCTTCCTTTTACGGGCCATCCCGGGGGTCTAGGCAGTCTGGAGGATCAATACAGGTAAGTTTGAGTGGCGGATGGTGCTACGGCACGTTGAATTACCTACTGTTGGCACGGAGCTCACTGCTCAGGCGTCCATGCAGGAGCTCGGTAGCCACGCCCCCCTGTTAACATCAATTTCCAAGTCTTGCCACAGATTCTCAATTGGATTTAGGTCTGGACTTTAACTGGGCCATTCTAGCACATGAATATGCCTTGCAAACCATTCCATTGTAGCTCTGGCTGTATGTTTAGGGTCATTGTCCTGCTAAAAGGTTAACCACTGCCCCAGTCTCAGGTCTTTTGCAGACTCAAATAGATTTTCTTCTAAGATTGGCAATTTAAGAACTGTCCACTGTTCACAGCAATATGTGTATGTATATGTGTGAGTTATGCCCTGTACACACAATCGGTTTGTCTGATGAAAAACGGTCCGATGGACCGTTTTCATTGTACGAACCGATCGTGTGTGGGCACCATCTTTTTTTTCACATCGGTGAAAAAAAACGTAAAATCTGTTTTAAAATTATCTGATGGTTAAAAAAAACTATAGAAAAAAAAATGATCGTCTGTGGGCAAGTCCATCGGTTAAAAATCCACACATGCTCAGAATCAAGTTGACGCGTGCTTGGAAGCATTGAACTTCATTTTTCTCAGCATGTTGTAGTGTTTTACGCCACCGTGTTCTGACACAAACGGATTTTTAACTGATGGTGTGTAGGTAAATAAGGCAAGATTGATGAAAGTCAGCTTCATCGGATATCTGATGAAAAAAAAAAAAAAATTGGTCCGTTTTCATCGGATGAAACGATCATGTGTACGTGGCATTAGAGTCGCCACCTGTCCGGGATTCACCTGGACAGTTCAGGTTTTTAACCATTTGTCTGGGTTTCGAACTGTCTGAAACCCAGATACATTATTCAGACTGGGCTGGTTCCCAATGGGGCTGCTGGCTGCAGTTGTTGAAAGCCGAGAATGTCTGTTACACTCTCTTCCAACAAGCACTAACAATTCCCCCCCCCCCCCCACACACACACAGGAGAGGAGAGATCACTTGAGAGAGTTCTCCCTTACATCAGAGTCTGCAGAGTACCCCCTTACAGTGTAAGATAACCCTGCAAGTGGATTTTGATGTAAAAGGGAAACTCTGTGGATTCAGATGTAAAAGGGGAACTCTGTGGATTCAGATGTAAAAGGGGAACTCTGTGGACTCTGATGTAAATGGGGATTCTTGTGATTAACTTCACAAGATTAGAAATGTTACTTAAGGCGCATGCGCGGCGCTCTGAGGTATGGCCGCATAACTTCAGAGCTCCGTCCCGCTCCGTAACATCGGCGCCCCCACTCGCGGGTACATTCACCCCCCTTGCCGCACTCGGGATTGGATTGTCCCGGACATCTGTGGGCACACTTCTGGGAGGTTTTGAGCAGCGGATCGGACCCCTGTACCACATATGGTGGCTCAGACGCCGCTGAGGCACCTAAGATGGCGGCGGGCACGGCTGGATCGGGACACTGCTCACTCAGACGAGCAGGCAGCTTCCCAATGGCGGACCTCACTGCAGGAAGAGGTTTGTGGAGGGGACTCAATGCTTCCAGCTGTGGGGGGACTAACATCTCCTGCTTCTCCAGCCTTTACAGTATCTCTCCTTAATCAGACCCTGGACGAGATGCTCATGTGGCCAGCAGCAGCCGTTTCACTAGAGCATGGATGTCATTTGCAGCAGATGGGTCAGGTCTCCTCACAGCTACATGATATGGCTGTCCTTATCTCTACATTCTCTGAAATGATTGACAGGGGGCTAGCTCAGACTGCTAAAATTACTTCAGATATAAAATCTGATCTTCAACTTTTGGGCTCCCGCATTAAATTTGTTGAGAATAAATTGGACACCACGATTGATCGGGTTAACCAGAACACGGACCGCTTTCAAGAATTGCATGACCAGCTGGAGGGGGCCATAGCCAAAATTGATGACCTTAAGAATAGGTCCAGAAGGCTTAATTTCAGGATCAGGGGTCTCCCTGAGTCTGTCACAGACATACCGGATGCAGTACACACCCTCATCAAAAGCCTTATACCAGACGTCAGAGCTCACAGACTGGAACTTGATCGGGCACACAGGGCTCTGGGCCCCCCCCGTCCTGATGGGTTGCCTCGCGTCAAACCCCACTATTATGCTGTCAAAGAAGAAGTCATGAGGAGAGCTCGCACCACCCCTCAAAGTCGCCTCATGGGACACACGGTCCAAATCTTTGCTGATGTCTCCCCCTTAACCATCCAAAAGAGGCGTACCCTTAAGCCCCTCTTATCGGTCCTGGCACAGAAAAATATTAAATATTGGTGGCTTTTCCCCTTTAGCCTGAAGTTCGATTATAATGGCAAGCCCTACAGATTCTCTACGCTCTCGGACGGAGAATTCCTCCTGAAGAAATTGGGCATACTGCCCACAGATCCACCCTCTCCAATGCGATCTTCACCTTCAAGCCTGGCTAAGCGGCCTCCTCCATCCAGCCCTATCGCCTCCGTTTGGCAAAAACCTAAGTATAAGAAAGCCAAGGATGGACTCTCTACTTGAACTGGAGGCCTGCTCCATTGCTTCTCTCTAGATCCCACCCCACTTTTTTTTTGTGGGCTCTTCTGTCCAACCGGACTCTTTGATTGACTACTCCCTTTGTCCTTCATGGTGAATCGGGCCTCTCTTGTTGAACTTTTTGCACTACTATGGTTGCTACCTGATTGCCCATAGCAGTGGTGCAACCTCTCGCAGGCCATGAACAAAGACTTCCCTGTATCTTCCATAGTTCCCGCGCCCCAGGTCTAGGACCACTCCAGGGAACGCAGTGTATCCCTTCTACCATGTATGGTATCCGGATATCGGAAGACTATTCTACTTTAGGTGACTTAAATCTCCCTAGGTCCTGTAAATTGCTCTTCAATATCCCCAGGTTAACTGCCATCCGCTTCCTCATGAAGGCCTCTCATCTGGGGTGTGGGGTTTTAACGTTTTTTTTTATTATTATTATTTTTTTACTTATGTATATATGTATGGGTGTGTATGTATATAAATATATATATATGTATATGTGAGTGTATGTATATATACTGTATATATGTATGTGTATACCCTGATTTAGCTTGTCCTCCCTCGAATGTGTTCCCACTACGATGGTTACTGTTATGAATGTACCCTAGCTTGTTATTTTCTATTTGTTGGCAAATTGTTAGGGGGTGCCATGTTTGGAGCGGTACCTGTGCACCTTCCCCTGTACTCAGAGCAGCAGTTCGCTCTGCTCCTAGCCGGGTTCTCCCCCACTGGTTGGGGGATACTAAATCTGTATCTTGGGATGTGGTGGACTCTTTTTTCCCCATATCCCAGGAACCTACTCTCTCCCCTTCTTCTTATGATTCTGTTTCTGTATCTCTCTCTCTTTACTAATTCTTATGTTTTTTCAGTAAGGTGTGTGGTCTTGCCCATTTGCGGGTCCCTGGAACATAATCGTATGGACTCGTTTGCAACTCGTGCTCGGGGACCATTCTACAGTTGGAAGGTAGGTGATTGGGGTGCTCTGACTTTTCTCCCTAAACTGTTTCATGGCTGAACCTCCCACTAATTCTCCTGCCTTACGATTAGCCTCGCATAATGTGCAGGGGCTCAACTCCCCAATTAAACGCCGGAAAATATTTCAGTATTACCATGATAAAAAAAAAAGACGTATTATTCCTTCAAGAAACGCACTTCCCTAAATCATATAATCCATCCTTTATTCACCCAAAATTCCCTGTGTTCTACCTAGCCAACTCAGACAATAAGACTAAAGGAGTAGGAATATTCTTCTCCCGTAACACCCAATTCTCACTGATATCCGAATTTAAGGACCCAGATGGCAGGTTTGTCCTTGTGAAGGGCCTCATTGATGACCAGCTTTACTCTCTCATCTCCTACTATGCACCAAACAGAGGACAATCAAAATTCTTCCAATGCCTCTTTTGCACTCTTGCTCCACTGCTCGAGGGCCTGGTCATCTATGGCAGAGATTCTAACATTGCTTTTGATGCCGGGATAGATAAATCCCGCCCACCAGGCAAGGATGGTGTCCACCCCACCAGACAGAGTCTCAATGTAGCTAGACAAATTTTCCACCAGGGGTTAGTGGACATCTGGAGGGAAATTAATCCAAAGATTTGGGATTATACACACTATTCCAGCCCACACAATACTTTTGCCAGGATAGATCACTTTTTCATTCTGCAAACTCATTCCCCGCTGGTCCGCAAGGCAATTATAAGACTCTGCATGGTCGGACCATTCCTTCCTTCTCCTTATAATAAACAGGCCTACAGGTCGACAAAAAGGATTCAATTGGAGATTAAACTCCTCTATCCTTAGCAATCCCTCCCATGCTAGCGAAATTGAAAACGACATTCTGGAATATTTTCTGCTCAATGATATTAATAACGTCTCCCCTGTCACCTTATGGGCGGCACATAAGTGCTTCATGAGGGGTAAACTGATCCAAAAAGCATCTAGACTACGTAAGGCCCGCAATCTAGATATTGACAGACTGGAGAAGGAATTCTAGGCCTTAAGCAAACAACACAAACACACTCCCACCCCTAGTTCAGCCACGAAGCTCGATGCCGCGCGTACAGCCCTTAATTTGGCCCTCACTGCCATGGCAGAATTTTTTTTACGTTGGGAAGGAGGCAGGTTTTATCACCAAAAAGATAAATTAGGCAAGATGCTGGCACATAGGTTGACTCCTTAACTGAGGTCATTTACCTTACCTAAAATAAAATTACAAAATGGTTCCCTCTCACAAAATCCCCAGAAAATAATGGAGGCTTTTCATGATTTCTACCGTTCTTTGTATAGTACAAACAGACAAGAGCCATCACCCAACATGATTGACTCCTTTCTGAGCTCTATAAAGATCCCCAAGATTCAGGACCGTCACAGGGAAAGCCTGGAAGCACCGATCTCAGCTGAGGAGGTCTCTCAGGTCATCAAAAACCTTAAAAACAATTCTGCCCCTGGACCCGATGGCTTCTCAGTCCCGTATTATAAGCACTTTGCCCCTAGGTGGGGAATATACTCTTAGTAGAGAAGCGGCAGAGGCAACCATAACGGTTATCCCAAAGGAAGGTAAGGACCCCAAAATATGCTCAAGCTATCGGCCAATATCGTTGTTCAACTCAGATTGAACTCAGATTTAAAACTGTTCGCCCTTTGTCACCACTCCTGTTTGTGTTATCGATAGAGCCTCTACTGTCCAGGATCCGCAAATGCCCAGAGGTAACAGGAATAAAAATAGGAGGGGAGGAGGACAAATTGTCTGCATTTGCGGACGATGTGCTCTTCTACTTAACCAACCCGAAATCCTCAATCCCGAATCTCCTGAATCTGTGTAGACAGCATGGGGAGTTCTCCAATTTCAAAATAAATACTATTAAAACTGAAATACTTAATATAGGGCTACCCAAGAAAGATGAGCAAACTTTAAGAAATTAGTACAAATTCCCATGGGTAAAAGAGCTGAAATATCTTGGAATCCAGCTGGCAAAAACGGAAAAAAAATATATGAAAAAAATTTCATCCCATTATTGGAAGAAATTAAAAAGGAAATAAATAGAGTTAAAAATAGGCCAATTTCATGGACGGGACGAATCAACTTCTGTAAAATGGTTATGATGCCAAAAATCCTCTATACGATCCAGATGATCCCTATTAAACTACCAAAACAACTGCTGCAAATCCTCAGAAAGCTAATAATGAATTATATCTGGAGAAATAAGAGACATAGGATATCACTCCAAACCCTTAGGCAGACAAAAAATAAAGGGGGGCTAGCAGTCCCCGATATCAAAAAATACTACGAAACAATAATTTTATCGAGGGTAGTGGAATGGGCTAAAGACAATAGAGAAAAAAGATGGGTTAGCCTTGAAAATAAATTAGCAAAGGTGAGACTAGACACAATAATATGGAACCCACCACAATTTAGGACGTTAGACACGGATACACATGAAATCACAAGAAATGCACTTAAAATCTGGGACCTAACACAAAAAAAAATCAGTAGGAACTATAATTCACCTCTTATAGTATTAAAGAATAATGATTATTTCCCACCGGGGAAGGTTGAAGTTGGGGGGAACTGGGTCATAGACGATAAGGCACAATTAAAAGATGTAATGCACCAAGGGCACTTACTTACACTAAGAGATCTTGAACAAAAAGAAAATCTCATGTCAATTAATAACTGGAGGCACCAGCAATTAAACCATTTTGTACAAACGCTACCTCAACCGATAAGAGATATAGACCAGCTCACTGAGGTAGAAAAACTATGTATGAACAAGAATACAAAAGGAACTATATCAAAATTATACTGTATAAGATTCTATTACAGATTGATGAACCTGAAGTGCCTCCATTTATTAAAAATTGGGAAAGGGAATTAGGGTCACATAAAGATAGAAGCACAATAGATAAGATTTTAAAGCTAACCCACTCCTCGGCAGCCGATAGCAGGACGGCCGAAATGAATTACAAATGCCTATCGGGCTGGTATAGTACACTGGTAAAGCTAAGTAAATTTAAGAAGGAAGAATCAGCAGATTGCTGGAGAGGCTGCAAATCTCCCGGAACAATGGCTCACCTGTGGTGGGAATGCCCCAAGGTTGAAAGGTATTGGGGAAGTATCCTAGGGTTGGTGGAAGATATCACGAAGATAAAAATTAAAAAAGACCCGTGGATGGTCCTCTTCCACGGAGGAGAGGAAGGGGTTAGAAAATACAAGGAATCCCTGGTCCCTCACTTATTAAATTCTGCAAAGAGGTTGATACCCAGGAAGTGGCAAGAATTAGAATGCCCAATGGTCTGGGAATGGATTGACGCTGTAGAAGAAACATACAGAATGGAGGATAACTGTAACAACATAGAAGATAATAGCGGAAATAAAAAATGGGAAAACTGGAAAACCTTTAAAAAATCATGGAGCTACGCAGAAAACCTAAGAGTAGAAAGGTAAAGAATAAAATGAATATGTGAAACCATCTGACAAGGCAAAGTGATGGTGAGGTGGAGGGGAGGGAGGGAGGGAGAGAGGGGTGGAAATAGAAGAGGGGAGAAAAGAAATGGTACACTAAATAGAATATTCAAAAAAGGGCCCCGAGAAGGGGAAAAGGAAAAAAGTCAACATATATAAAATCATTTATATACCAAAAAAAAAAAAAAGATTAAGCCACAAATGATGCAAACCTGTTATAGAGACATAAACAAGCACTATACCATGAGCTGGTCTCTAGCGCCTGGTCAAAGCTGAATGTGGTAGACAAAAATAAATAAATAAGCACTTTGCCCCAATACTGTCCCCCTTTCTGGCACGTTTTTTTTTTTTAACCAGCTTCGAACTGGTACACTACTTGACAAGGCATTGAATTCAGCCTTCATCACGGTGCTACCCAAACCGGGAAATTTATTTTCCTTTTGTGACACATAAGGAAAATATATGTTTTTCTAATTTTCTTGTTCTATATTCTAGGGCAAGGTACAGGCATGTATTGTCTTTTGCAATTTCACCACATCAATGTAGTTTTCGCCCAATTTCTCATGCTCTATACCATACTACTCAAACTGTCTTTTTTGCAGAAACGGCTTGATCTGATACTGACACGCATATGGCCACCCGAGCCTCTGATCTCTGCCTAACCAGCCCATGTTCCCTCCCTCTGAGGGCAGGTTTCGGACGGCAGAGTTCAGAGGCAACCCGGATGTTTAACAACTATCCAGACGCACTTCCGCCCTCACCGGCATCCGGATGCCCACAGCATCCGAGGACGCATTCGCCGCAATGGCGCATGTGCGAAGTGCCTAGACGGCCGGTTTGCGTGACGTCCGACGTCATGTCCGGAGTCACGCAGATGGGGAGCACTTTAAAAACAAACGAGAGCCTGTCGCCACACAGTCGTATACTGAAGTGGCGAGGCAGCGTTATTTTGTGATACAGCGTCAAATTCTCCCTAATACCTGACAACACAAGGTTAGTTCCTTCCATACCTCTTATGGCATAGTCTATGTCTGGTAGGTGTGGCATTACCATTAGTGTCTAACAGTAATTTATTTTATCTTATTGAACTCAACAGCACACTTGACCGTGTCATTACTGGTCAGCTGTGTTGTCTGCGCTGACTCCAGTTAACCTGAACTCACTAGGAAGACACCTGTTGGTGCCCAATTTCAGTTAACCTGTTTACACAGTAAGTTTCAGTGCCATTGATAATAATTCAATTGCTTCTTGCTATTTTTTTTTTTTTTTCATACATATACAACAAATTGTATTATTATTTTCTGATAAGGCTACCTGTATAACTATCAACAGCCCAGACCTTTTCTTTCATTTATCAATACTAGGATACCTATCTTTTTTTGACAGCAGCTTTAGACTGCAATTACCATTAGTAGTGCCATCACTTTCTATGCTACTAGCTCCCTATATATTTAAATTAATGCAAAGTAACCCATGCATATGTGCATGCGTGTTCACACGTTTGTGTGTATGTACATTCCTTTTATATTTTAGTACAGGCATATACAGGCATTTCTCCATATGTCCCAGTAACCGTATTAGTAACATATTTATTTTATTCCCTATTTAATTTAATATTTTTTCAGTTTTTCTTCATTTATACTGATATCTTTCTTGAGTTCAGGTGCTCCCCTATGCGTGTGAATGGATCAAAGTATGCCGTATTATGCTTTTTTGACAGATTTGTAGGTTTCCCTCCGCCCGGCGGGGTGTTGCAGTGGAACCTTGGTATGACTGGTTGGGTGAAGGCCATATCTGATTTCCAGCACTACCAGTGAACTGGTAAGTCACAAACACAGACTAAATGCGAAAATTATGCTGTCCTGGCATTTTTTTCAGAGCATGATGTCTGTGTATCTATACAGTTTCTATATCTACTTCTATTTTGTATTATAGTATTCAAGCTCCTGACGAAGCGGCTAAGTCCCGCGAAACATGTCGAGCACCTCAAGAATGACCTTCTAAAACACCCAAGACCATCAACAGTGACAAACCAGAAAACATCACTCTGCAATGGAATCCTTCATCACTATAGTTTGATGATACATTGTTCTGATTTTTTTGTTATGTGGTTACACTTGATCCTGTGGTGTTTTATATAGTTTATTTCTTATAACATTCTGTATGTTAGGATACTACCAGCATCCCTGTATATGAATTTTTATACCCAATATTTATATTAAAAATCAAATTTTACTAAATCTTTAGTGGTGCCTAAAAAGTCAATTTTTCCGTTCTCTATATTTCTCTAATACCCATTAGGACGAGGCACTATAGTTACCAAAGGTGTTAATTGCCACCTCAGGGCACAGCAATTAAAAATCTCTAAACTGGGTAAGGACACTAGCTGCACCGCTAATTAACGACCCATATCATTGATAAATAATGACCTCAAAATCCTGACGAAAATTTTGGCGGATAGAATTTCCAACTTTATTGGCCTTTATATACACAAAGACCAAGTAGGCTTTATACCTGGGAGGCAGGCCCCCGACCAGATCAGGAGAGCAATTGATATTGTCTCTTTGCTAAGGTCTGGTTGGGATGGGGGCCCCCCGCAGACAGGGTTTTTGCTTTCGCTTGATCTCATGAAGGCGTTTGACTCTGTGTCCTGGTCTTTTTTATTCCCAATTTTGCAGAAGTGGGATTTTGGCCAATCCTTTATGAACATGATGGGAGCACTCTATTCCAATCCAGAAGCGAAAATTAAACTGCGGGGATATTATTCACAACCTTTCCCAATCCTCAAGGGTACAAGACAAGGTTGTCCCTTGTCTCCACTGATCTTCGCCATGGTCATCGAGACCTTAGCTATCGCCATTTGGGACAATTCTGACATACACGGAGTGCATTGTGGCACGAAAACCCACAAGTGCGCCCTTTTTGCCGACGATATCTTGCTATTTATCACCTCTCCACCTACCTCATTACCTAATCTCTATAGGGTATTGGATGATTTTGGCGGAGTCTCTGGTCTCAGAGTCAACTATTCAAAATCTCTGGCACTAAACATCAACTTACCAGCAACCTTAGTGGCTCAGCTGAAAGACAATTTCCGGTTTGCTTGGAGTGACTCGACTGCTTCAATAGACAAGCTATATACTGCCAATTTTCCCCCAATCTATCGTAAACTGGGTGAGGATATCTCGCATTGGGATAAACTGGGACTTTCCTGGCTAGGCAGAATCAATTCAGTAAAAATAACCTTATTACCACGCATTTTGTACTTTTTTAGATCGCTACCCATCCCCATCTCCAAGGTTCATCTCCGGAATTTTCAATCCAAAATCATACGCTTCATTTGGGGAGGAAAGGGACATAGGATCGCCAAGGGGACCCTGTTTAGGAACAGAGACCAGGGAGGTTTAGGCTTGCCTAACCTCCTATGGTATTATCAGGCTGCACAGCTTTCCCAACTCTCCACTATTTATTCGAAAATTGCACACCCTGATTGGGTACATATGGAGAGACACGATATTCCCCACCACACTCTGGACTATGTCCTCTGGTCCCCAACCAAATCTAGGCCTCCCATCATGGTCCCTACACTGTCACACTCCCTAACATTATGGGACTCCCTCAAAACTCACCCTTGTCTGATTTCTCACTGGCACCCATTGTCGCACATTTTCCGAAATCCTCGGTTCCCTCCTGGGATGGACATTAAGGCATTCCAGTGGTGGTTAGACAAGGGTCTATATAGGATAGGACATTTCGCCACCCCGACAGGGCCCTTCACCCTTGCCCACTGCGTTAGTAAACTCGACATGCCGAAAACCGAAAGTTTTAGACACCGCCAAATATCCAATTTTCTTCAGTCCCTGCAGACCTCAAACTCTCTCCCGCTCTCGATCACAGACTATGAACACTGGTGCGGTCAAGCTATGGAGCAGAGGGGAGGAATATCAGTGATTTATCAAGCACTTTCCAAGGCAGAGACCAAAACTCTCTTTATGAGAGATTGGGAAACTGAATTTCAACAAACCTGGAGCATTGCAGAATGGCATAGAGCTTCTAGCGCGGCTTCCAAAGGCATTCTAAACATATCCCTGATTGAAGCAAACTTGAAAGTCCTAATGAGGTGGTACATGGTTCCCCTAAAAATTGCCCAAATCTTCCCGAACGCCTCACCATTATGTTTTCGTAACTGTGGCCATGTGGGGTCAATGCTACATGTTTGGTGGGACTGTCCCAGGATCAGAGGTCTTTGGAATAAAATATTTCAAATCATCAGGAAAATCACAGGTTTGCCCATCCAAAATTCCCCTCACATAGCCCTTTTAAACTTCCCTTGTCCTGGAACCTCTAAAGTGATTCAACGCCTTCTCATGTTTATTTTCCTTGGGACCAAGCTAACGATTGCTCGGGCCTGGAAACAACCGACTGTACCCTTTTACCTGGTCAAAAGGAAAATATCATGGATTATGGTCCAGGAGAAGATAGTTAGTATCCTCTTGGACACCGCTGATAAACATGAGGCTACCTGGGAACCCTGGTCCAAATACTTGTCCCTACCGACCGTTGCATCTCTCACGCCTGGGTCGTCGTAGATGGGCAGGTTCCACACGTCCTACAGGATGTTATCACTGCTTTTTTTTCTCTCTCTCTTTCTTCTTTTTTCTTTTCTCTCCCTTTTCTTATTCTGCCTCTCCCCCTTCTCTACATCTCTACATCACCCCACAGGTTTCACTTCTAGACTACTGCATTGAGAATCTATGTTTATATACTCCCAATTAATAATAGAAAGTTTTTTTTTACTTGTTTTGATAACAGATCGGAGCGACGTCTAGTCCTTTTTTTCTGAAGTTTCCTGTTTAATACACACTGTCACGCTGTTTTACCTCTTACATCTCGTGTTCCACTCAAGTGTTCAGGCATAGTTCTCTTGTGGGTCATGTTAATTTTTGTTCTACAGTTGCCCTTGATCTTTTTTCCTGCTCTCTACCACAATTGTCACTTTGCCTGTATGTACTCAACGTTGTGCTCTGTGTGGGGGGGGGGGACTCTTTTCCCCGGCGCAGCTAGATCCCTTGAGGGGTGCTGGGGGTGTGGGGTCTTCTCCCCTCACCGGAGTCGATTTTGATGTTGCTGATCCATTGTGGGTACGATTGACCTTTCTATTCTGGATATGCAATGTGTCATTTTCTGCACTACTCCTGCAGTTATTATGTTGATGTTTTACCTGTATTTTTTGTTGATGTTTTCTTTGCTGATATTTCAATAAAAAACGATTGAAAGCAAAAAAAAAAAAAGAAATGTTACTTAATTGCAAAATATATGTATAGTTTATGCATTTAAAAAAAAAAAATTCTATGTGCCGCTAAAGTGTTCGGGTTTGACTTGAAGAAAAGGTGGCAACCCTAGTGTGAGTGCATCATTCTATTATAAGAAATTGTACATACAGTATATATATATATCTATTTACTGTACATGAATAGAAATGATAGGCATAAAGCTTATCCTGACTTAAAGAGAAGGTGGATGCTTTCTGTCATAGTAGCAAATTCCAAAAAAATAACTTTGAAATACATTGACACCTTTCACAGTTTCTGCTGGCAGTAGGAGATGCAGATGATTTGAGCTAGGAGTGATCTAAGCTCTGGAAAAAGAGGTTGCCAAGTTTATGAGATCTGTGAACTCTCTAATGTTATTTGATGTCCTGAATTTTTCAGTTTCAGAAAAAATCTTTGATGTGCTAACCAGTAAAATATGACAGCATAAGAAACTTTAAATTCTTAATCTACTCAACACATAACTTTTAACTTACTTTTTAAAGGCTCTTGCAAAAACTATTAAAGAAGATAGTTTACCTTTACTAACCTTTTAAGGGAATGGTAACTTGTTATCTTTTTTGTTTTGTAAATCTATGGCATCTGACAGTTCTTCAGTTCTACAAACTTTTAGTTGTGTTGGATGTCTGGTTTCCTCCTGTGTATTTAAGTTCCACCCAATGGCTGTTACATCATTACGAGGCACAAAAGTGAGATTAATAGCCAGCGAGTAAAACCAAAGCATACATTGGAGGACCAGGTGTCCCCCAGATTATTTTTTAATTTAGCTGTATATTTCTTGCTACTACCACATACTCGGTACATCCAGTCCGATGTTTAACCACTTAAGACCCGGACCAATACGCTGGCAAATGACCCAAGGGGTTTTTGCGATTCGGCACTGCGTCGCTTTAACAGACAATTGCGCGGTCGTGCGACGTGGCTCCCAAACAAAATTCGCGTCCTTTTTTTCCCACAAATAGAGCTTTCTTTTGGTGGTATTTGATCGCCTCTGCGATTTTTATTTTTTGCGCTATATACAAAAATAGAGCGACATTTTTGAAAAAAAAACAATATTTTTTACTTTTTGTTATAATAAAAAACCAATAAACTAAATTTTAGTCAAACATTTAGGCCAAAATTTATTTAGCCACATGTCTTTAGTAAAAAAAAAATCGCATTAAAAAAAAAATAGCTACCTAGCGGGAACAGCGACACTAATACAGCGATCAGAAAAATGATCGCTTAGTGACGCTGGTAATAGGGAGTGAAAGGGTTAACTAGGGCAGTGATCAAGGGGTTAAAACTTTATTGGGGGGGTGGGGGGGGGCTACCCTGACACTACTGACTGTCTGACTGTCACACTGTCTGTCACACTGACACTAAATACAGTAATCATACATGATTACTGCATTCAGTGACACTGTGACAGGGGGGAGGGGGGGGGGGCGATCGCGGGGGTTAAATGTGTGTGTCAGTGTGCTGTTTGGTGCAGGACTTACTTGTTCTGTAGTGATCTCTCCTCAGCGGCGCTTGAAACAAACGCCGAGGGAGAGATCACGTCGCTTCCTCCTTCCTGTGTTTACACAGGAGGAGGAAGTGACAGGTCAGGCGGGCGCGCGCATTGGCTGGGAGCGATCCGGAGGGGGCGGATGAAAACGGATAGCCGCCCCCACTTGTCGGATCGCTCCTGCAGCCGCGCGGACCGCCGCATGTACAGGGGGGGGGGGTCCGATCGGACCCCCGATCCCCCCCAAGGCACCAACGTATATATACGTTGATGTGCCTGTCGGTGCCATTCTGCCGACGTAAATGTACATGCGGCGGTCCTTAAGTGGTTAATTTGATTCATATGAAGCCACAAATAATGTATGGCGTGTATTGCATATGAGTCATAGGAGTCAGCTTCATTGTCTATAAAGAGAAGATAAATATTTCTCAAATTTCTCAAATGTTTGCTCTTAGAATAATAAGCAACACTATTATACAAAGCACAAACTTACATGTACAGTATATGCAAGACTATACTTTACTATGTGAGTGGAGGAAGTAAAATCACAACCAAATATCATTATGGAACCTAAATACAGCTATATAGAGTCCTTTGAATGTTAATATTTTACTTATGTCTTATTGCTTTTTAGCAGTTAAAATACTTTTTCGTAATAAATAAATTTAAAGTAGTACTTTCTAAGGACCAAGAGAATGACACAATGCAAGCTTTAAAACTATTGATTATTAATGACTATTTTGGGGTTCAAGTCAACATTGAGGCCGCGTACACACGACTAAATAGATTTGTTCAAATCTGTCTGCTGCCGTTTTGGTTTGATCGCATGTACACACGATCAAACCAAAATCCCCGCCAGCAGACAGCGCGCTGACGTGTCGGTGACGTGGCGCCGACCGTTTCCAGCAGACAGATTTGATCGTGTGTACGCGGCCTAAGTGTGACCAAAACGGGAAAATAAATGGGAAAACTAAATGGCTAGACCTTCACTGCTTGTCTTTCAGAAACTGATTAATTTAGTGGCAATATTATAACCACCACTACAGTGGCGGCTAGTAACTTTTTAAGATGGTGGGGAACCAGGGATATATACTGAGAGCCCCCCTATTATGGGATATACTGACTGAGAGTGAGAGAGACTCCCCTATATGTTATATATACTGAGGGACCCCTAGTATGGCATATAATGTGAGAGAACCCCTATAATAAAATAGGGGGTCTCTCAGTATAGCCATAATAGGGGGGTCTCAGTATATATCCCGTTTAAGGATTTATTTCACTCTCAGTATATCCTATTACAAATAGGGATGAGCTCAATGTTCAAGTCGAACTTAAGTTCAACTCGAACATCAGGTGTTCACCTGTTCCCTGAACAGTGAACATTATGGGCGTTCGCGGGAAATTCAAGCGCTGCAGAATGCCCCATAGTGCACTGCGAGATTTCTGTATGACGATTGGCCAAAGCATGCACCTGTATGCTTTGGCCAATCACAAAGCACTCTGCTGAGAAGTTCTGGGAACTTTGTTGAAATTATTCCTGAACCTTTGAGTCACTTACTACTGAACCGGGCACTCTGTGTCCCTTTAAGCCACACTTATGATCCTGCACACAGGCTTACTGCTTTCAGAAAATACCCCTGACCTGATGTCATCATTGCGCATCCAATACAGATGCTTGTATGTGACACCACATACATCACATACAAGTACGTGGGCTGTATGCAAGCTGTGGATCAGCAGGATGAGTGTGCCAGGACAGGTAGATGTGTCTCATCTCTGCTTCCGTTTACCACTCTGCATATCACGCATTTTATAGATAAGAAGAAGGTACGTTGGTGGAGCAGATGAGCAGGAGGGTAAAGCGGTGGGGCAGATTAGCAGGGAGGTACAGTGGTGGAAGTGATAAGATGGGGCTTCAGCAGTGGGACAGAAGAGCAGGGGGGTAAAGTGATGGGGCAGATGAGAAGGGGGTTTATTAATGAGACAGAAAAGCAGGGGGATAGAGCAGTGGGGCAGATGTGAAAATAGGTGTATTGGTGGGACAGACGAGCAGGGGGAACAGAGGTATGGCAGAAGAGCAGGGGATACAAAGGTGAGACAGATGTACAGGTGGTACATTGGTGGGGCAGATGAGAAAGCGGGTTACAGTGGTGGGGCAGATGAGCAGAAGGGTTCAGTGTTAGGACAGATGAGAAGGTGATTCAGTAGTGAGACAGAATAACATGGGGAATGCACTGGTGGAGCAGAGGTGCAGCAAGGTACAGTGGTAGGGCAGATGAGAAAAGGGGTTACAGTGGTGTGACAGAAAAGCAAGGGGTTATTGCAGATGTGCAGGTGCTACAGTAGTGGGAGGGTTAAGAAGGGGGTTCAGCGGTGGGATATAAATGCAGGTGAGTATAGTGATGGGACAGATGATTATTGTTGTTTATTGCTTGTATAGCGTAGAATCAACCGAAGGTATCGAAACGCTTCCAGACCTTAACAATTCACAACGAGACCGGGTGTTACAGGCATAAATTAACATAGTAACAATATACAATATGTACCACGATTAAAATCACTTAATATAACAACAATATAAAACCAAAAAAACAATACGATACAATATAAAACCATAAAAATCACATAAAACCAACGGAGAGACAACACACAATTCCCCTTAAAACAGATTCAGCAGCACTTCCCTCCAGAATGACCCTAACCTCAATCCTCCTATCATTCTGCCTCTGCCCACAGGCAGGTTTTAAGATCCCTCCTAAACGTGGGTAGGTCCGGACTCTGTCTAATACTTAGGGGAAGTAAATTCCATTCTCTCGGGCCGAGCACAGAAAAAGCCCGGCCCCCCCATTTTTTCAGCCGACTCTTTGGCTGTTCAAGGCGGAATTGGCAGCTCCATCTAAGGGAGCAGCCAGTAACATGTCTATTCAATTTGGCACAGAGATAGGCGGGTCCTAGCCCATGAAACGCTTTAAAAACAAGTGTTAAAATTTTAAAACGCACCCTCTGACCAACTGGCAGCCAATGCAGGGCAGCCTGATGTCTCGAGGTGGGGCAGTGGCCTCTGAGGTTTAATGCAAGCCTTACCGCCTGGTTCTGGACCTTTTGAAGTCTCCCAATCTGGACTTGAGGCAGTCCAGCCAGGAGACCATTAGATGAGCGGGGGGTTCAGTGTTGGGCCAGAGAAGGGGGGAAAAAAACAAGGGGCCAGATTCACATACACTTAATATTGCGCTGCGTAATCGAAATACTCTACGCTACGCTCTACACCGAATTCTGGTAGATTTTTGCCCGTACGCTACGGCGGCGTAGTCTATTTCTCGCCGCGTAATCGAAATACGCGATTAGGGGGCGTGAAGCATTTAAATTAAGCGCGTCCCCGCGGCGATCGAACTGCGCATGCTCTGTTCAGAAATTTCCCGCCGTGCATTGCGCGAAATCACGTCGTTACGTCATTCGTTGTTTGAGTAGCATCGTTTACGAACATTCCTATTCGCGGACGACTTACGTCAAAAAAAATAAAAGGCGTCGGATCTCCTATCTCTGTGCCAAACGTAGAAATTCGACGTGGGAACGACGGCCATACTTAACATGGGCTGTCTAATATTAGAGCAGCAAAAAGCTGGTATAGTGTTACGCAAATAAAAGATGACTAAAGGTGCCGTAAGAGATTGCGATTGAAGATCGTAATTTCGGGGATCGCCGGCAAAAGCTCATTTGCATACCCCGACGCGGAAAACGACGGGAAGTCCACCCAGTGGCCGCAATTTTATTGCAGCGTAGATCCGAAGGCGTATGAACACGTAATCCAGTCGAATTGAAGCCCGCAGCCGTCTATTCATGGTTTGAGGTTTTCAACTAGCTAGAAAATGCGCGTAATTTGAAATTACTCCAGTCTAACACCAGTTAGACAGGCGTAATGGCTCTCTGAATCTGGGCCAAGGGCGGGACTTTAAATGAAGCATGTGCGAGAAGCTGATTGCAATATAGGGGGAAATTAACCAAAAATAATAAATCTGGAATAAGTTTAAATATTTTATTACTTTCACATAATGCACCGTCAATGACTGTATTGCACTATTGAAGAAATAGATAAACAAATATGTTACATTGATTAAAACATAAAATAGGTATCACATATTAAAATGAAAATTACATCACATTGCACTGCAGTGATTATACATTGATGCATGAAATATATAGCTCTACGCGTTTCGCGACTACTTGTCGCTCATCAGGAGCAGGCATGCATTGCATTGGTTATCTGGAATGACATAAGCACAAAGCTGGTTAAACGGGGCATCCAACAAATGTGGGGGCCGAGAACACGTCAAGAGCCCCAGGTGGTACTCACCAGGTTGCCGATTGCCGCTGGCACTGGAGTGAAGCTCCAGGCGGCCCCCCAGGGGATTGGGTGGTCACTACCGGGGACTGTGGCTGGAGAATAAGGGGTGCAGGACCTGCCAAGAGGGCGCACCGAGGTGGCACAGGCATGAGACACGGTGTAATGTACGCACTGTGGTCAGTGAGAAATGATGGCTGTATGGGAAATAAAATGAGGAATGCATTATGTTTGAATGGGATACAAAGATATGATGAAAGGGAAAAAGAAAGAAACAAAAAAAGGGGGAAAAAAGAAGGCGAGCAGAGGATAAAGAAAAAGAAAAAAGATAGAAAAAAAGAAGAGAAAAAAAGAGAAAAAAAGGAAAAAAGAAAAAAAAGAGAGAAGAAAAGAGAAGGAAGGAAGAAACAAGGGGGGGGGGGGGAGAAGAGAAAAACAAAGGAAAATGGAAAGGTGGGAATATTGAGATGGGATGGAGGTATTTGGTGTGGGGATGGGAAGAGAGGAGGAGAAGGATCACCTGTGTGTTCCGAGTGTGCTGCATGATGATCATGACATGTGAAGAGTCAAATGCCTGTACCTGCCATGGATGACGCTCTCTTATAGGGACCACCCCCCCATGATTTCCCGCCAAAAGTCACGCATACGAGGGGGAGGAGAAGGGAAGTGAAGATAATCATAAAATAAAATGAAGCATTCAGTCTATACAACGTAAACTTGTGTGTCATGACTAGGGATGAGCCGAACACCCCTTCGGTTCGCACTAGAACCTGCGAACAGACCAAAAGTTTGTGTGAACTTTAGAACCCTGTTAAAGTCTATGGACTTGAACATTTGAAATTTAAAGTACTAATTTTAAAGGCTAATATGCAAGTTATTGTCCTAAAAAGTGTTTGGGGACCCGGGTCCTGTCCCAGGGGAGTGTTTGGGGATCTGGGTCCTGCCCCAGGGGACATGTATCAATGCAAAAAAAGTTTTAATAAAATTATTTTTTTTCAGGAATTTTGTACCTAGGAGGGGGGGGGGTGTATAGTATGCCTGCAAAGTAGCGCTTATTTCCTGTGCTTAGAACTGTCCCTGCACAAAGTGTAATTTCTGAATGAAAAAAGTCATTTAAAATCACTCACCTTCGGGTCTGGTATGGATATTAAGGGGAAGCCTGCGTCAAATAAAAAAAAAATGATGTGGGGTTAACCCCAAATAGAGGATATTGCAGACGTCCCAATAGCATGCTTAAATAGCATGTGGCTGCCAAGACAACCATCCCTCAGCTCCTCCCTTAGGCTGCATACACACGATTGAATTTATCTGCTGAAACTGGGCCGTTTCAGCAGACAAATCCGATCGTGTGTATGGGCTAGCGGACATGTTTTACCAGCGGACAAATTTCAAAGCATGCTTTGAAATTTGTCCGCCGGAGACATGTCGGTCGGATATGTCCGCTGGTGAGTTATACAGTATATACAGTATACAGGGCTTATTTAAATGAAAAGTCAAAGTGAAGAATTTTAGCAACCTGTACACATGGATAGCAAGATCAGCCATCTGTCATAACACAGCAGGAGATAGTAACAAAGAAAATCAGCTAAATATTTTATACTCAAAAGATCTGTGATAAATGGTGAGAAAATGCTTAGGGACCACCAGTAAATTACTGGGTAATGATTAACTGCTAGACATGTGCAGACTGGAATATTTTGTTTTGATTTTTCGTTTTCGTTTGGAAAAAAAAATTACTTTCGTTTTTCGTTGGGGAATAGCTTTCGTCTGAAAATCCAATAATACTTGGTTTCTGTCGAATGGTCAAAAGAATATTCGACTGAATGTCAAATCTTTACGTCGAATCGTACATTTCCGTTCGAATATTCCGCCTACAAGAATTCTAATGATGTATGACTAGTAATAATGTTGAATCTATTCTCTATAATGTCGAATCTATTTTCTCATAAATCGAAATCTATTCTCTGTAATGTCGAATCTATTATTTCTATAGTGTCAAATCTTTTCCCTATGATGTCGAATCTTTTCCCTATAATGTCGAATCTATTATTTCTATAATATCTAATCTTTTTTCTATAATGTCGAATCTTTTCCTTATAATGTTGAATCTTTTCTCTATGATGTCAAATCTTTTCCCTATAATGTCAAATCTGTTATTTCTATAATGTCGAATCTTTTCTCTATGATGTCGAATCTTTTCCCTATAATGTCGAATCTCTCTATATCAAATTTTTACCACAACGAAAACGAAAATAAAGCATTTTTTATGTCAGATCTTTCGGTTTCCGTTACTTCGTTACTTTCGTTACATGTCTATTAACTGCTGACTTTAGCGCAAAACCCATCTACCTGCTTGTCCCTCACTGTACCTGTTCCATCTTTTATTTGGGTTTAATGTTCATGCAGAATAAAGTGAATTGTTGGTGTGCAGCCATCCAGATCTTCTTTGTCTCCCGATGTGCAGAATGCGAGCTGGGCTGGCACCCGACTTGAAGAACTGTGCAGGGATTATCAGAGGCTATCTGCAAAATTTAACACACTATTAACATTTCTTTGCTAAATTTGAATGTAAGAAAACTGAAGACATTAACTTGCAGTGTGCTTCTACCACTTTGCATGCACTGCATATTTGATTGAGAGCTAAATAAAAACAAAGGGGTTAATTTACTAAACCTGGAGAGTGCAAAATCTAGTGCAGCTGTGCATAGAAGCTTTTTTTTTTTTTTAATAAAAGATTGATTGAACAAGCTGAAGTTAGAAGCTGATTGGCTACCTTTCACAACTGTACCAGATTTTACACTGTCCAGTTTTAGTAAATCAACCCCACTGAAATATAGACATGTGCGTTTCCGTTCGTAACAAATGGATTTTCGTACAAATTTGTTAATATTCGTGCATTCGTATCAATTCGAACATCCGAAAAGCTGAAAGACCCAAAATACGAAAATTATGGAATTACGAATAAGCAAAATAACGAACAAGCGAAAATACGAACGTATGATTGGACAATCTTACTAAAATACGAAACACCGAAAAAGCAAAAGAATGAAAATGACATCTATAAGGAACGATTTGCATTCCGTATTTTAAATCCTTTGTCTGTTCGTATTTTCATTTTTGTGTTTTGTAAATCCGTTTCTTTGTCTGTTCGTAAATTTGTGGACTTTTATCGTTCTTTAGAATGGGCACTGGGCAGTATAGTTAGTGAGTGATGTATCTTACTTAATATCTTAGCCAATCAGCTTATCTCTTTTGTGCTGAGTCACAATGTACAGTGTAAAGCCTCGTACATACGATCGGACTTCAAACAAACTTTTCCGTGGATTTTTGTCTGAAGAGAGTTGGCCAGACTTTTGAAACCGGAAAAGTTTGTCTGATAGAGCGTACACACGGTCGGATTTTTTGGAAAACGCTCATTTTGACGTTTGTTGGCAAAAAGTCTGACCATGTGTACGGGGCTTAAGAGAAAGTATATCTTAATATGGATTAGCCGTGTGTTGCTATGTATTTAGGAAAGCACCAAATTACTAATCCATTAAACGAAAATAATTATCTAACAAAATTACGAATTTCGAATCAACGAAAATAAATTAGACAGAATTACGAATCATTCAGTATAAACGAAAATAAAACTGTTACGAAAATACGAACGGATCCGAATAGGAAAACTTGAGTCTTACGAAATTAGGAATCTTTACGAATCTACAAAACGAGATGAAACGGAACAAAAAAATACAAAAATTGTTGTTGTGCACATGTCTACTGAAATAGATTTATTTGAGATTGCGAAGAGCATCCAAAAATGTTTTTTTTCCTCTAGAGTAGATTATAGTTGACTTATGCCGCACATACACATGTACGGAAATTCCGACAAGAAAGCTTTTGGTCGGAAATTCCATCCGTGTGTAGGCTCTATTGGACTTTTTATGTCGGAAATTAACTAGTAAAGTTCTTGTCGTAAATTCTGATCGTCTGTATGCAATTCCGACGCAAAAAAAACACACGCATGCTCGGAATCAATTTGACGCGTGCTTGGAATCATTGAACTTAATTTTTCTCGGCTCGTTGTAGTGTTGTACGTCACCGCAACCGTGGATTTTTTTCGGAAAAAAAGCCAGAATGTTGGCTCAAACTTTTTGAGCCAACATTCTGGCTTTTTTTCGGAAAAAAATCCACGGTTTTCTTGTCGTAATTTCCGATCGTGTATATGCAGCATTCGTTTTTAATATTATTATTATTATTATTATTGGGCCTTATTCACACAGACATGTTTAAAACAGTATTAAACTCAAAAGCAAACATTTATGATATTGCCCCTTACCAATTCTTGGATGTGATGGCTGCAGGGGTGGACTGACCATTCGGTCATTCGGGCAGTGACCGAGGGCCCCATGCCACTAGGGGGCCCCATCAGGGTTGCCAACCTTAGTAAAACCAGGGACAGATTGTAAAAATCTGTGTATTTTTACATCTGTCCCTGAATTGTCTGACACGGACATCATTTTGAAGCAAGATTACGGAGGCAATAGCTGCTCCACCCCTCCACTACCTCCTCAGCCAATGGGAACATGGTGTACACATCCCCTTCCCCCGCACAGCTTCCTTGACTACAGAGCAGGAGATTGCCGACAGCTAGAGGAGAGGAGAGGGAGGTGGGGACGCAACATGGAGTGTGGGATGGACTTCAGGCTGATGCAAGGTAAGTTAAATGTTGTTTTATCAGTGCTTTCTCTGATGAGGGGGAGGGGGAGATTGTGTTTCCTCTAGCAGAGCTCCTGTTGTCTCTGAGGCTGTTAGATCGTTTTTCCGTGTGTGAGAAGTGCACTTCTCCTGGAGGAAGCATGTTCTGAACTTCTCCCCCAATCTCTGCTACATCTCCCTACTGACTGCCTGCCCACCAATACACAGGCATAGCCTCCTCTCCTGTATTACCACTGAATGTGTTGATGAGCTGGTGGGGAACTACAAGTCCCAGCATGTCAGGAGATGGGGGCAGGAGTGTTCAATTAGGCTGATTTCTAGATGAAAATTGTGTATACTGTGTGTGTATGTATATGCTTAATGTGTGTGTGTGTATGTATATGCTTAATGTGTATGTGTGTGTGTGTGTGTGTGTGTGTGTGTATACTGTGCCTGTGTGTCTGTATACTGTGTGTGTGTGTGTATAGTCTTTCTGTATACTGTGTATGTGTGTCTGTATACTGTGTGTGTGTTTGTATACTGTGTCTGTATACTGTGTGTGTGTGTGTCTGTATACTGTGTCTGTATAGTGTGTGTGTGTGTTTGTATACTGTGTGTGTCCGTGTCTCTATACTGGGTTTGTATACTGTGTGTGTATACTGTGGCTGTATACTGTGTGTGTGTGTCCATATACTGTGTCAGTGTCTGTATTTTGTGTCTTTATACTGCGTTTGTATACTATGTCTGTATACTGTGTGTATACTGTGTGTGTCCGTATACTGTGTGTCCGTGTCTGTATACTGTGTGTGTGTGTCTGTGTTTCTATATTGTGTCTGTTTACTGTGTGTGTCCATGTCTGTACCCACATACTCTGTACATTACACTGTTCATTGACCTGACCAATGTGTTGTCTCAACAGTTGCTGGTTTTAATTAAAAGGATTGTAAAATCTTGTTTTTGTATTTATTTTTACCACTTCCGCCCCGGACCATTTTGCTGGTTAATGACCAGGCCACTTTTTGCGATTCGCCGCTGTGTTGCTTTAACTGACAATTGCGCGGTCGTGCGATGTGGCTCCCAAACAAAATTGGCGTTCTTTTTTTCCCACAAATAGAGCTTTCTTTTGGTGGTATTTGATCACCTCACCTTTTTTTTTGTGCTAAAAACAAAAATAGAGCGACAATTTTTTAAAAAAATGAATTTTTCCTCAGTTTAGGGCGATACGTATTCTTCTACATATATTTCCTAAATAAAATCACAATAAGCATTTATTGATTGGTTTGCGCAAAATTTATAGCATCTACAAAATAGGGGATAGTTTTATGGCATTTTTATATATATATATATTTTTACTAGTAATGGCGGCGTTCAACGATTTTTATCAGTACTGTGACCTTATGGCGGACACATCGGACACTTTTGACACATTTTGGGGACCATTGGCATTTTTATAGCGATCAGTGCTATAAAAATGCATTGATTACTGTAAAAATGTCACTGAAAGGGAAGGGGTTACCACTAGGGGGCGATCAAGGGGTTAATTATGTTCCCTCATTGTGTTCTAACTGAAGGGGGGGTGGGACTGACTAGGAGAAATGACAGATCGCCATTCATACTTTGTATGAACAGACGATCAGTCATTTCTCCCCCTGAAAGAACCCGGGAGCTGTGTGTTCACACACACACAGCTCCCGTTTCTCGCTCTCACCTAGTGGCTGCAATGCAAAATCACGTTATATCACGTTATATTACGTGATTTTGTGCAGCCGGGCCGACCTGCTGCCGTAAAACTACGGTGGGTGGTCGGCAAGCGGTTAAATAACAAGCATGTCATACTTACTTCATCTGTGCAGTTGGTTTTGCACAGATCAGCCCAGATCCTCCTCTTCTCGGGTCCCTCTTTGCTGCTCCTGGCCCCTCCCTCCTATCGAGTGCCCCCACAGCATGCAGCTTGCTGGGGGGGGGGGCATAATCTCCTATTGCCCAGGGGCCCCATGAGATGTCAGTCCACCCCTGGATGGCTGCATTAGTTACATTTTTTCTAGGCTTTCTTTCTTCTATTTTCACCTGGTGACCTGGCCAGAAAGTCTGTTGTTTTTCAAGAAGAAGCTCTCAGGGTTGAAACAAACTATTTATCACTGATAGAGGTGATTAAAATAAACAGATTTGATTTATTTATGTAAAAGCTTGATCATAAAAGGAAAATAAAAATGTTTGTTGTAACTTCTTATACAGTATTTACATTCAATTTGCTAATAAAAAACGGAATGATGCAGCGCTAAGTGAACAATTGAATAACTTTAATCTCAAGTATAACACATGAAAGTGTCTACATAAATCCAAGAAAATGAGTGAACAGTGAAATTGCACACTGGAAAGGTACCAATAAGGTGCTAGTTGCACATAAGATAATCATGCAATAAAACCAATCATAAGCGTTGAAACTTAGTGAAACTAATCATATGTAGTCAAAACATAAAGGTTAACTTGAAAATGGCCATCAATGTTGTAAGTTCATAAAATGGTCCAATAATGGAATCTCCTAAATGGAGTGGTGGAGTATATCAGTCTCTGTAGGACAGCTATAGTAACTATGTTGAGCAGAGTGGGGTTGATTTACTAAAGGAAAATCCACTTTGCACTACAAATGCACTTGGAAGTGCAGTCGCTGTAGACATGAAAGGAAAATAAAAAACAGCATTTTTGCTCGTACATGATTGGATAAAGAAATCAGCAGAGCTTCCCCTCATTTCAGATCTTCCCCTCAGATCCAAAGTGACTGCACTTTCAAGTGCACTTACAGTGCAAAGTGAATTTGCCTTTAGTAAATCAACCCCAGTGTGTATACAATGGAGCTTGCACTGATGTAATTCCCATATCAAGAGAAACAGTGAGAAATAAATACTCTTACCAGTAGAATTTGTTCCCCTGCGGTAGTAAATTGGATCATGCTCTGCTGTTTTTTTTTACCTTCCTCTGGATCAACTGTGGGTATAGAATTGGGTATATAGGATTGTACAATATTTTTTATTTTATTTATTTTTTTACTGTTGAACTGCATAGACTTGTGCCTTTTTTCGCCGTGATTGAGGATGGATGGACATTGCTGGACACTTAAAAAAAAAAAGGAATTGTCAAAGCACCCTCCCCATGTTGAGGGCATGTGGCATAGTACGGTTCAGGAGGGGGGGGGGGCGCTCTTTCGTCCCTCTCTTTTCCTGCAGCCTGCCAGGTTACATGTTCGAATAAGGGTCTGGTATGGATTTTGGGGGGCCCCAGACAATTTTTTTTTTTACATTTTGCCGCAGATTTTCCCAATAATATCCATACCAGTCCCAAAGGGTCATTAAGGGAAAACAGAGGAAAAAGGCATAAAAAGGAAAACAAATGCAGCCACCACATCTAATGGTCGGTAAGCTGCAATATATTGCATTTTTGGTTTTGGGATTAATACTGCGTTAAGCATTCACCCATTTAAGAGGCATGTTTAATCACATGGGGATGAACAGACAGGTGTTTGGTGTATCCTCATGCAGGTAGGCCCATTCCTGTAAATTGGAATGCAGTGGCTGCATGAAAAAAGCATGAGGGGACTGATGTCAATGGCGCCATTTTAAAACATTGAAAGCATTTAAAAACACTGATCTTATAGACCCCAGATCTCTCCATAAAGAGTACCTTACACATGCCTACTGCTGTCACAAGGAATGTAAACATAATGTGATAAGAAAAAAAATGAAAGCAACAGTGTAAAAATAAAATAAAATAAAACAATTAAAACAAATGTGTCTCTTCTTTTTTCCCACAGTGTACTCTTATGCCACGTATACACGATCAGAATTTCCGACAACAAGTGTTCAATGTGAGCTTTTGGTCGGATAATCCAACCGTGTGTATGCTCCATCAGAAATTTACTTGAGAGCTGGTTCTCAATTTTTCCGCCAACAAAAGTGCTTGTTGGAAATTCCGATCATCTGTATGCAATTCCGAAGCACAAAAATCCTACGCATGCTCAGAATCAATTTGATGCATGCTCGAAATCATTGAACTTAATTTTTCTCGGCTTGTCGTAGTGTTGTACGTCACAGCGTTCTTGACGTTCGGAATTTCCGACAACATTTGTGTGCTCATGTGTATGCAAGACAAGTTTCAGCCAACATTCCCTTGGAAGAAAAGCCACGGTTTTGTTGTCGGAATGTCCGATCGTGTGTACGCGGCATTTGTGATTCAGTCAAAGTAAAAAAAATATAATTTGTCCACAGCAGATGGTCCTAACAAATCTCTGATTTATCCAAAAAACTGTGTTCTCTGCTTCTGGCTCCGAAATGTTGCACTTGTTCTTGTAATGTGACATTTCTGCAATAAAAGTCTTTGAATGATATTTGAGGATCCTTGGTGTGCTGACCAATATGTGCATTGATCGCGATGTTTCCAGTATCCAGACGGCAATCGCTATGGCACCTACTACTGATGAGCCCTGTTTCCAGGAACATGTGTGATGAGAATATAGACAAGAATACACAAAAAACCCTAACAACTAACCCAATGACTTTACTGGTACCATTGGGATAAAATGTCAAAGAATTTTATTGTTACAAAATTTAAAAACATGTATATGACATAAAGTGCAAAAAGTTGTTACAACATATATGTGCAAAAAGGAGGAGGGAATCTACAAGTTGTTATGCTTAGAGTCACACTGGGGCGGCTTGGGATCCGACTTGAAGTCGCCTCAAGTCGTCCCAAGTCGCGCTGTAGAGAAAAACAATGCAAGTGAATGGGAGCGGTGTTAATACACACTACTCAAGTCGCTCCGACTTTTGAAAAGGTTCCTGTATGACTTCAATCCGACTTGTAGGCGATTTGTACCCATTGATTTCAATGGAAGTCGCTTCCAAGTCTGATTACTGTCTTAACTGAAGCTACTTTCCAGGAAGATAACATACATTTCTCAGACGAACCCCTCCCTCCCTCTCCCAGAGCTGATTGTTGTTTTATTGGCCACTGGAATGTCTCCTGTCCTGGAGATGACTTCAAGTCGTGTTGTAAATCTCCCCAGATCACCCTGTGGTTCATGCTGAAGTCGTGTTGGAGTTGCTTCTGAAAGTCGTGCTGGAAGTCGTGTCACCCCAGTGTGAACCAACTCTTACTATTTGTTCCTCATTACCCTACTGCAGCCAGGTAATGAGTAGGCTTGCTGCGACTTCCCGAAACACATGCGTTTCACGGGTCAGAGCCTGCTTCTTCAGGAGTAAAACTACAGCAAAGCTCTAAATAGGCATAAACAAAAGAATGGTCTTCCTACAGCCAACTGTTGCCAAATCCCTCAATGTATGGAGTAGTCCACTTGGGTTTTGTCATAGGTCATCATAGACCCAATATGGTCAGTGTTCAAATGACCCGATATCTGGTGTGTTGTGAGTATCAAAAAAGCAGCCAATGTTGTCTGTTGATTAATCTGGGTAAATAGCCAGTGAGGAGAGACAGGAAGAAAAAGGGAGTCCTGTATCACCACCTCCGTCCTGTACATGTGGGGGTTATTTACTAAAGGAAAATCCACTTTGCACTGAAAGTGCACATGGAAGTGCAGTCGCTGTAGATCCGAGGGGGACAGGCAAGGAAAATAAAAAACAGGATTTTAGCTTGCACATGATTGGATGATAAAATCAGTAGCACTTCCCCTCATTTCAGATCTACCCTTCAGATTTACAGCGACTGCACTTCTAAGTGCACTGAAAGTGCACCTGTAGTGCAAAGTGGATTTGCATTTCGTAAATAACCCCCATAATGTCACACAATAAACCAGTGCCATTTCAGTTACATTTTCCAGCATGTGCTTTGTAGTGATATATGGTTTTGCTTTGCATATGTCTCAGAAATTTCTTGGTTTAACAGATCTTGTCTTGCCATAAATTCTATTTAAAGTAACCTTTCCAAAGAGAAAATATATGTTCCCTAATGATTGCACAGTTCTAGTTCTGACTTAGCAGGTGTCATGTTGATTCCACATGGATAGCAGTGATAAAATGTAAAGCACAGCTGTATTTATTATGGAGTGGCTGTTTTACAACAAAAACAAACTGTTATGCCCTGAACACACGATCGGTCTGTCTGATGAAAACGGACCGATGGACTGTTTTCATCGGACAACCGATCGTGTGTGGGTCCTATCAGTTTTTTTAACATCAGTAAAAAAAAAATAGAACCTGTTATAAAATTTTCGTATGGTTAAAAAACCGATTGTCCGTGGGGAAATCCATCGGTCAAAAATCCATGCATGCTCAGAATCAAGTCGACGCATGCTCGGAAGCATTGAACTTCAATTTTCTCAGCACGTTGTTGTGTTTTATGTCACCGTGTTGGACACGATTGGATTTTTAACCGCTGGTATGTAGGCAAGACTGATGAAAGTCAGCTTCATCGGATAGCTGATAAAAAAATCCATCGGTTTGTTTTCATCAGGCAAACCGATCATGTGTACAGGGCATAAGACTTTTCAAATCTTATGTTTATGCTGTATTCATTTACCTGATTTAAAATAAAAGCTCCATTTGGCTTTAAAGTGTTACTAAACCCACAACATTAAAATCAGTCTGTATATGCAGTAAAGAATGCTTCTTATACTCACCGTGGAACCTAAGAGGTTAATCATCTGCATTGTTTAAAAAAGCTGTTTGATCCTGTCTTCTCTGATCCTCTCCTTTTTTTACTGTCCACAATCCATCTGCTGATAGAACATAGCCCTAGAAGACACATGCTCAGTTTGGCTTGTTTTGCTAGAGGCTAGAGAGTTATTATTATTATTTTTTTTGGGGGGGGGGGGGTTGCACGTGATCAGTGCAGGGCCAATCAACACTGTCCAGATGGAGGGTCAGGAGACATGTATCCTCATAGGACAGTCAGAGGAAAATGAAAACTCCTGCTACAAACTTTAACTCGACACTCATAGAAGTCACAAGACTGCTATATACTGCTGATGAGAAAAGGTATTTAGCTGTTTATATTTACTATCATAATTGCATTTCCATGTTCTGTGTACTGTATATCACTATATCTGGGAGACCAGATATAGTGAATACAGGTTCTGGATTTAGTAAAACTTTAAAAATTAAAAACCTAAATAATGCTGCAGCATCAGTTTTAGGGACTCCAGATTACTGGATGGAAACTGCTGCCTTTAACACAATGGCAAGCTACGTGAATGTCACGATTCCTTTTTAAATTGCGTCACAAAAGCAGTTCCGTGACTAACCCTAAGCAATACACATTTAATCAAAAACAAACAAAATGAATGCAAAGAAAATAGCAACAATTGAGAAATCTTACTTTAAACAATCATGTATACACCCCTTCCTTTCTAAACCATAATACAGAAAATTATGCTTGGACAAGCCTGACTGTAGCAAGAACTGAGCCATTTATGATTGCTTTTCAATTTTTATACAGACATTTCTTGTATATTTGCATATCAAAAACTTTTCACTTTCCTTACCATGCATCAAAACAATCATCCAAAGCACACAGCTATAAAAGCAAAGAGCATATTGGGAAGTAAATGAAAAGTGTTAGACTATACAAATCATCGTCCTAATTTAAATCCAATCAATGATACATTTCAAATTCTGAGAACTGAAGCCCCAAAGCAAAAACAGCTTAAAAGCACAGCTTGGCAAAAAAGGTTACTTAACCACTTGACCACTGGGCACTTAAACACCCTTAATAACCAGACCAATTTTCAGCTTTCGGTGCTCTCACATTTTGAATGACAATAACTCAGTCATACAACATTATAACCAAATGAAATTTTTGTCCTTTTTTTCCCACAAATAGAGCTTTCTTTTGGTGGTGTTTCATCACCTCTGCGGTTTTTATTTTTTTTGCTATAAATGAAAAAAGAACAACATTTTGCAAAAAATAATAATTTTTCTTCATTTCTATTATAAAATTTTGCAAAAAAGTAATTTTTCTTCATAAATTTGGCCTAAAATGTATACTGCTACATATCTTTGGTAAAAAAAAATAAAAAATGTTGGATATTATTTAGTCTGGGTGAAAGTTATGGGGTCTACAAGCTATGGTACCAAATCCTGAAAATTGATCAATTTCATCACACCTGAAGTACTGACAGCCTCTCTCATTTCTTGAGACCCTAACATGCCAGAAAAGTACAAATACCCCCCAAATGACCCCTTTTTGGAAAGAAGACATTCCAAGGTATTTAGAAAGAGGCCTGGTGAGTTTTTTAAAGTTGTAATTTTTTCCCACAATTCTTTGCAAAATCAAGATTTTTTTTTTCATCAAATTTTCATATTATTAGGTTATTTTTCACACACAGCATATGCATACCACAAATTACACCCCAAAACACATTCTGCTATTCCTCCCGAGTATGGCGATACCCCATGTGTGAGACTTTTACACAGTGCGGCCACATACAGAGGCCCAACATGCAGGGAGCACCCAGGCCAATTCTGACATTTCTCTCCTACATGTAAAAATCATCATTTATTTGCTAGAAAAATACATAAAACCCCAAAACATGATATAAAGATACCTCACATGTGGTTTGAACACCGTTTTTATATGTGGGCGGGACTTGCGTATGCGTTCGCTTCTGCATGCGAGCTCGCAGGGACAGGGGCTGCTGTATGCCCAGAGTATTGCTAAGTATGCCCAGAGTATTGCGGAGTATGCCCAGAGTATTGCCAGAGTATTGCCAGAGTATGCCCAGAGTATGCCCGGAGTATTGCCAGAGTATGCCCGGAGTATTGCCAGAGTATGCCCGGAGTATGCCCAGAGTATTGCGGAGTATGCCCAGAGTATTGCAGAGTATGCCCAGAGTATTGCAGAGTATGCCCAGAGTATTGCAGAGTATGCCCAGAGTATTGCCAGAGTATTGCGGAGTATGCAGAGTATGCCCAGGGTATTGCAGAGTATGCCCAGGGTATTGCAGAGTATGCCCAGAGTATTGCGGAGTATGCCCAGAGTATTGCAGAGTATGCCCAGAGTATTGCAGAGTATGCCCAGAGTATTGCAGAGTATGCCCAGAGTATTGCCAGAGTATTGCGGAGTATGCAGAGTATGCCCAGGGTATTGCAGAGTATGCCCAGAGTATTGCAGAGTATGCCCAGAGTATTGGCAGAGTATGCCCAGAGTATTGCAGAGTATTGCGGAGTATGCCCAGAGTATTGCCAGAGTATTGCAGAGTATGCCCAGAGTATTGCCCAGAGTATTGCCCAGAGTATTGCCAGAGTATGCCTGAGTATTGCAGAGTATGCCCAGAGTATTGCCCAGAGTATTGCCCAGAGTATGCCTGAGTATTGCAGAGTATGCCCAGAGTATTGCCAGAGTATGCCTGAGTATTGCAGAGTATGCCCAGAGTATTGCCAGAGTATGCCTGAGTATTGCAGAGTATGCCCAGGTGAGTATTGCAGAGTATATGCAGCAGGGATGGCTGAGCAGGGAGGGAGGGATGGATGGATCTGTGACTGCATTTGTCACAGATCCAGCCCGCAGCACTGGCGCTGCCATCCGCTCCCTCCCCTCTCCTCTCACACTGTACCGATCGGTACAGAGAGAGGAGGGAGGAACCGGCGTCATCAAATGACGCCGGTCTGTTTACATCTGATCGCGCCGTCATTGGACGGCGCGATCACGTGGTAAACCGCCGCTATCAGCGGCGATTTACCGTGATCCGTGATGCGCCGGGTCCTCTGGACCCGGCGGTCACGGATGTTCCCGTGTGCGCGCCTCAGGAGGCGCGCGGGAGCGCGATTCTGACAGGCCGTTAATTAACGGCCAGTTAGAATACAGCAGCCGCCCTAGAGCCGTACTTTCGGCATAGGGCGGTTGCAAAGTGGTTAAAGAAATAAACAACATTTTAGTAATGGTTATTAAAGAGACACATAATATGTAAAGTGTGTGTGTGTGTGTGTGTGGGGGGGGGGGGGGTTCCAGATTCTAGCATATTATTTCTAAACAATAAAAGCGCCAAAACTACCATTTAAAATATATATGATGTAAAAGCCCAACTTCAGCCATAAATGTTTACATTTAATCAGTGGCGTCACTGGGGTTGGTGTCACCTGGTGCGGTAAAACATGGTGTCACCCCCCGTCTAGGCTGCCTAGCACCATGCAGGAAGTGCACAGTCACGGGGCGCACTCCAAACCAGCCCCTGTAAATGATAGTATAGGGCTGTATAGTGGCAGGTTAGGGTAGAATAGGGTGGTATAGTGACAGGTTGGTGTGGTATATGGCAGGTTAAGGTGGTACAGGGCAGGTTAAGGTAGTATGGGGCAGGTTGGGTGTTATAGGGCAAGTTAGGGTGGCATAGGGCAGGTTGGGTGGTATTGGGCAAGTTAGGGTAGTACAGGAAAATGAGGGTGGGAAAGGGCAGGTTGGGGTGGTATAAGACAAGTTGGGGTGGAATAGGGCAATATGGGGTGGCACAGGGCAGGCTGGGTGGTATAGGGCAGGTTGGGGTGACACAGGGCAGGCTGGGGTGGTATACAGCAGGCTGGGGTGGCACAGGGCAGACTGGGGTGGTATGGGGCAGGCTGGGGTGGTATGGGGCAGGCTGGTATGGCACTGGGTAGGCTGGGGTGGTACACAGCAGGCTGGGTGGTATGGAGCAGGCTGGGGTGGCACAGGACAGGCTGGGGTGGTATACAGCAGGCTGGGGTGGCACATGACAGGCTGGGGTGGTATGGGGCAGGCTGGTATGGCACAGGGCAGGCTGGGGTGGTATACAGCAGGCTGGGGTAGCACAGGGCAGGCTGGGGTGGTACATAGCAGGCTGGGGTGGCACAGGGCAGGCTGGGGTGGTATACAGCAGGGTGGGGTGGCACAGGGCAGACTGGGGTGGTATGGGGCAGGCTGGGGGTGGTACACTGCAGGCTGGGGTGTTACACAGCAGGCTGGGTGGTATGGGGCAGGCTGGGGTGGCACAGGACAGGCTGGGGTGGTATACAGCAGGCTGGGGTGGCACAGGTGAGGCTGGGGTGGTATGGGGCAGGCTGGTATGGCACAGGGCAGGCTGGGGTGGTATACAGCAGGTTGGGGTAGCACAGGGCAGGCTGGGGTGGTACACAGCAGGCTGGGGTGGCACAGGGCAGACTAGGGTGGTATACAGCAGGCTGGGGTGTTTTGGGGCACGCTGGGGTGGCACAGGACAGGCTGGGGTGGTATACAGCAGGCTGGGGTGGCACAGGGCAGGCTGGGGTGGTATGGGGCATGCTGGTATGGCACAGGGCAGGCTGGGGTGGTATACAGCAGGCTGGGGTAGCTGTATAGCTGGGGTAGCTGGATTTCCTTTAGTTGAACTAACAAAAGTCAAGTGTGTCCATTCTAGAGCTGGTAACATTGAGGGTATTCAGTATCATTTTAAAGAACTGTTTTGCGGGTAAGCGACATAGGGGAGTAGTACGGATGGTATATAAGTGGGAAGTATGTGCAGGTGAGGGAGAGGAATGTGGAGGGTCTAACATTGGGCACTATGTACAGGAGAAGAGTGCAAAGGGTACGGCAAAAGAAACAATGTACAGGAGAGGAGTGTGGAGGAGGGTATAACAGTGGGCAGTATGTACAGGAGTGGAAGGATGTTTAGGGACTGCGTAGTGGTTAAGAGGTACATACAGTACATGGATTGAAATTACACCAATTATGCAGAGACCAGTCATAGTCGATCTATGTATGGGCTAGCTGGTTTTACACAAGTCAATCTATTAATCGACTTGAGTACAACCAGCCTGTTTTTCCCAAAACAATCAGTGCTGCCAGCTATAGATAGCAACACTGATCATTGTACTCACTGGCAGAACACAATAACACTACAGGAGTGATTCCCCCATCTACAGGTCAGCAGGTAAGAGAGTGTGTAAGGACAGGCTGGGGAGAGATACCAGTCAGTGGCTGGGTAGGCACTGGCTAGTATCAGAGCCAGATACACACAGGTTACATACGTCGCGATCGTTAGAGCGAGAGCAATAATTCTAGCACTAGACCTCCTCTGTAACTCTAAACATGTAACCTAAAAAATTTTTAAAGCATCGCTTAGGATACCAAAAGAAATCGTGCTAACTTTAGTGGTTTTTTTTTTTAAATGAATTTCCTAAAAAAATGTTTGAAAAATTGCTGCGCAAATACAGTGCGGTTGCTAGAGCTGCACAATTAATCGTTAAAAAATTGTGATCTTGATTCAACCCCCCTGACATCTCCAATGCAGAGTTTGCTGATTCTTTCATATACAGTAACAAGTGGAGAGACTTTCAGCTGTCAAAGAAAATATCCGGGCAGTCTGACAAGTTCTTAGCAGGAAACTTTGTAACTAAAGCTTTCTTCATAGATCAAAGGGATAAACTTCTGTGTGTAAAGAAAATATCCGGGCAGTCTGCCATGTTTGTAAACAATATGAAACATTGTAATCAACTTCCTTTTTAGATCAAACTTCTGTGTGTAAATGCAAGAAATGTAACCACTTAATGTCCAACACTTGTTTAAGTTAAAAAGCAATATTTTTTGCTAGAAAATTACTTGAAACCGCCAAACATTATATATATTTTAGCAGAGACAAAAATGGCAATTGCTGCAATATTTTATGTCACACTGCATTTGCCCACTTCAATGAATAATAAAAACCATAAAAACAAAACAGTAAAGTTAGCCCATTTTTTTTTTTTTTTCATTTTAATGTGAAAGATGATGTTATGCCGCACGAATTGTGAGAGAATCGTGATCTATCATCTAAGCAAAAAAATTGCAATTGTCATTTTAGCCAGAATCGTGCAGCTCTATACCGTGCAGCTCTATACACCCTCTGGCGGGTGTCATCCGGTTTTCGGGCCGCACCCACATAGCAACGACACAGGCTCTGGGCATGTCAGCAAAAAAAAAAAAAAATGTAAAAAAAAAAAATATATATTTTTTTTAATTTCGGGATGGTGTCACCCCTCTAAGGGTGTCACCCGGGTGCGGGCCGCACCCCCCGCACCCCCCTAGCAACGCCTCTGCATTTAATTCTGGATGGAGCAGAGAAGAGTTAGAATAACTGTCATAGTTTTAGTCTGTGCTCCTTTCCTTTTTTTTTTCTTTCCACATCAGCTGATACCAATCGTTTGAGACCCGCTCATATTTGAGGCTTCAATCGTCTCTACTAGCGGTTTTTTCATCATCTGTGAAACATTATGGTATTTGCTTCATCTCCTTGACTTTTTTTTTTTTTCCCCCAATTGTCTTATCTTTATCTTTCACATATTCTCCAATTTACAAAATAAGAGGTAAAAAAAAGTAAGGAAATGGAAAAAGAACATGTCAGGAACTGACCCTTGGGCCCCCTCCCTCCCCCCTTCTCCCCCCTCGTGGCTCCCAGGACTCCAAAATAAATAGTTACAGTATCTCAAGTGGTGTAGTAATATATACCCATATGAATGCTAAGCTTGTGTTATAAGGGTCGGAACTCATGTTTTCTATTAAGGACCTTCCCTTGTATCTATCTTATCCTACTCAAAGCGACAGCCTTAATCCCTCAACGTAATTCCATGTGTTTTTGTAAGCCTTCCATTTATGGCATTTGGCCCGAAAATCGTTATTGATTTCTAAGACACTGTCCTTCAGCTCTTCCATCCTGTAGGTTTATTCTACCTCCTCCACCCATTCCCATATCTGTGGGCTTTCAGTGTCTTGCCATTTTTTTGGGATCAGCTTTTTTGCTGCATTCAGCAGGTGTGGGAGTAGTGACTGTTTATATTTTTTAATTCCCTCGCCACTACAGTGAAATAATTCTACCCATGGATCTTTCTTAATCTCCGTACCTATGATCTCTTTTATTTGGCTCAGTATGGAATCCCAGTATTTTTGGATTATTGGACAAGTCCACCACAAATGTGCCATGGTGCCCCTCTCGGGGCAACTCCGCCAGCATTCGGCAGACTGATCTATTCTATATTTACTGGATTTAACCGGTGTAATTTCCAATCCAGAGATGCACTTATAATTCATCTCCGCTGTTTGCGAGTCTACGGCGGAAGAGTGGGTCAAGCTCATTATCTTGTTTACCGAGTTATCCCCCCTATCCATACCTAACTCCCTTTCCCATTTTTCAACTAAAGGTGCTGCTCCTCGTGCCCCTATCTTAATGAGTATTTTATACAGTTTAGAAATCGTGCCCTTAGTGTTCTCAGCTGTGCAAACCGTTTCCAAAGGTGTCAGCTCCGCTCCCGTCAGTAATGGTTGGGGGAGTTGCCAAACAAAGTGACCTAGCTGCGAGTAATGCCACCCATCCAGGTTCCAAACATCCTGTCTAGATTTCAGCTCCTCATAGGTGGCCAACCCGCCTCTCTTTATAATATCGCCTAAATAGACAGTGTCCTTTTTAATCCAGTTTCCTCCTATTTCTTTTTCCCCGGGTGAAAAATAAGGATTTTCCTTTAAATTTAGGAGTGGAGAATTATATTTACTGTTAGTGAGTGACTGCACCCTGTCCCAAATTTTCAAAGTGCTTTTTGTCAAATCATATGTGTTGTGTTTCAGTGTTCAATATTGTGCTGGTATCCACAGAATTTTTCTTAATTGGGTCATATCTTGGGATTTTTCAATTTGTACCCACCTTTTCCCGTGCTTATCTCTAACCCATTCCACCGCCCTAGAGAGCACTGCCGCATTGTAGTAACTTTTAATATCCGGGACCACCAAACCGCCGTCTTGTTTATCTTGTTTCAAGGTACCTAGGGATATTCTATGCTTTCTATTTTTCCAAACAAAGTTCATCACTACAGAATTTAGAATATTTAAATATTGGGGGGGGGGGACATAATTGGTAATAATTGGAATTTATATAGTATTTTAGGGATATAGATCATCTTTAAGATGTTGATACAACCCACCCATGAAATGGGCTTATTTATAAAAAAATGAATTCGCTTTTAATTTCATTTAACAGTGGGATAAAATTGATCTTATAGATCCTCTTGACTGTGTTAGCTAATTTGATCCCCAGACAGTTTAATATTTTTTTCCAGGTAAAGGCACATGTCTCTTTAACCAGTCCCATTTTGGTTTTATTTAAGTTTATATTTAATATTTTGGATTTGGCCACATTGATCCTAAAATTAGAGATGTTCCCGTATTGTTGCAGGATCTGTAATAATTTAGGGATGGTCTTCACCGGGTCTGCGATGTAGAACAGAATGTTGTCCGCAAAGGCCGTCAACTTGTGTTCCTCTCCGCCAACCCGGATCCCTTTAATATCGGGGTCTTTACGGATCGTGGCTATTAAAGGTTCGAGGGAAAGGATAAAGAGAAGGGGTGACAGGGGGCAGCCCTGTCTAGTCCCATTCCTCATCTCGAAAGAGTCCGAGAGGGAACCATTGATCTTAATTCTTGCCGTGGGCTGATGATAAAGTGTTTTGATCCAATTTATGAACCTATTCCCTAGACCTACCGCTTCTAATGTGGACATCATGAGTCCCCAGTCTACCCTGTTGAAGGCCTTCTCAGCATCCACTGACAGGAATAGACTGGGGACCCCATCTCTCTCGATCCCCTACATCAGGAGTTATGCCCTAAAAACATTATCCTTTCCCTCTCTGTTGGAGACAAACCCCACCTGGTCCCAGTGGACCAAGCCCTGTATTACTCCTTTTAATCTTTCCGCCAATACTTTTGCGAATAGCTTTGTATCTATGTTTAGAAGAGATATGGGTCTGTACCCGGAACAGAGGGAGCTATCCTTCCCTTCTTTTAAAATAATTGCAATCACAGCTGCTGATGCTTCTTGGCTCAATTCATACTTAATCCCTGGACCATTGAAGTAAGTACATAATCTGGGTATTAGTATTTCGCTAAATCTTTTATAATACAGAACCGTGAACCCGTCAGGCCCGGGGCTCTTCTCAACAGCCATATTTTTCAGGGCATTTTTAATTTCCTCTTCTGTTATGGGTCTGTCTAAGTTTGAACTTTCACCCTCATCTACCTTTGGTAGTCCTGCCCTGTCTAGGTAGGCCCTAATCTTAACTTCCCTCCTTCCTTCCTGCCTGGCCTTCTGATTGTTTGATCTTGTACAGTTCTCCATAATATTTTTTGAAGGTATCTGCAATATCTGCGGTTGCATACACCATTTCACCATTCTGCCTTTTGATTTTTTCAATGTAGTTCCTGGCTTTCTTTTTCTGTGCCATTTTTGCCAGATATTTACTCGATTTAATTCCCCATATGTACATCTCTCTAGTAATATTGTTAAGATTTTTCCTGGCTTCTTGTTCCATAATCTCTTTTAATTCATTCCTCTTTATTGTTAAATTAAGGTATGTCTCTTTTTGTCCCCGATCTTTATGGTTTTGCTCTATTTCTTTAACCAAGGAGTCCCGCTGTCTATTTCTCTCCTTTTTCCTTCGTGCCCCCTCCGATATTAAAATGCCTCTAATATATGCCTTATGTGATTCCCACAGCATTGCCATGGAGACCTCTTCTGTATCGTTGACTTCAAAAAATTGTTTTAGTTCATCCTCCACCCTCCCTACTCCCACCTCATCCCAGATCAAATAATCATTAAGGCGCCACACCACCTGTTTGTTGTCTATGTGTGTCATCTTAATTTTCACTGTGATCGGGGCATGGTCTGATGTGGTCATAATGCCAATTTCTGTATCTGTGACATAATCTAACAGCCTGTGGTTGACCAATGCGTAATCGATTCTAGAGTATGTTCCATGGGGGGGAGAGAAAAACGTGTAGTCGCGCTTATTAGGATGGAAAGCCCGCCAGGCATCTACCACCTGGCAGACTGCCATTTTCCGTTTGATTTTTTGTAAATGTGCACTATTCGTCTCCCTCCCCAAGAAGGTACTATCCTCTTTCGGATTCATGACAAAATTTAAGTCTCCCATCAATATCATATATCCCTCAGCAAATATTTTTAATTTATCTAGAATTCTGCCTAGATATTTTATGGGATGCGCATTGGGGGCATATATATTAGCCAGAGTGTAGGTGGAATTTCCGATTTTTCCTTTCAGGAATAGATATCTGCCCTCCGAATTAGCTGACCTTGCTTTAAGGGCAAAGTCCACTCCTCTGGAAAAGCTGATAGCGACCCCTCTGGCACGATTTGAAATGACATCTTCATAATACCAGCTAGGATATTTTATATTAGAGTTCAAAGACAGGTGCGTTTCCTGTATAAGAACTACGTCTGCTCTATATTGTTTGATTTCCTCTAGGATCTGTATTCTTTTTTCCCTTAGAGTTTAGACCTTTTACATTATAAGATAAAAACTTTACTTCCACCATTTGAATCTGTCAGGTTTAAATTTTCTTACGGAGTCCCTAGAAGCCACTTTCCCTTTACCCCTTCCTACCCCCCACCCCCTTCCCCCAACCCCCTCCTTGCCACCCCCTCCCCCTCCCAGGCCTGTCTAAGGCCTCTGAACCGTGGGGGTCATTGTGTCCCATTTCCCACCGGTTCTCCTTTGTGAGGTGTTATTATCCCGCTCCCAACCCTGCCTAGGCCCACCCCCCCACCAGGGCCTGATCTTGACAAGGCGGGGCTGCAGACCTGGACCTGAGGGACCCTCGATCTTCACTCCTCCCCCCTCCCTCTCCCCCCCTCCCCGTGCAATCATCAGCCACCCCCTATCCTTATTCCACCCATCCAGGAATTTCTACTCTTTGCAGATCTAGTTTGCCACAAAAACCTAGAAGATCTTCTGGAAATATTAATTTTGCGGAAATCCCGTCTTTCTGGGCAATCAAACATGCTGGGAATCCCCACTGATACTTGATATTGTGTACCCTCAACTGCTCTAGAAGGGGTTTGAGATGCCTCCTCCTAGCTAAGGTCTCCCAGGCCAGGTCAGGGAAAATGTGTAGCTCTATGCCATCATAAGTCAAAGGCGGCTTTCTCCTCAATTTTTCCCAAATCTCCTCCTTCTCCTCGTTATGCCTGAACCTGACTATAATGTCTCTTGGCCTTTCGCTCGTATTGTCTTTGAGTCTACCTAAGTGGTGTACCCGCTCTATTTTAAGAGGTTTCCCGGCCCTATTATCCAAGAGAGGGGTGAACAAATTGTTCAAAATAAGTCTTAAATCTTCCCCCCTTTCTTCCTTTATAGATCGGATTCTCATGTTTTGTCTTCTGTTCCGATTTTCCTGGTCCTCCAGGCGATATTGCAAATTCCTTTGGTTCAACTTCATGGCAGAGTATTGATTCTTCAGTAGCTTTAATTCAGAGTCTTGTTTTTCCATTTTTCTTTCGATCTCCTCTACTTGAGACAGAATGTGTTCTATATCATCTCTCAGGCCACTGATTTCCTCTTTAATGGCATTTTCCAGTTTCTTTAACATTTTATCAAGATCTACCATCGTTGGTATTTGTGAGTCAGCTCTCGGATCTTCTACGTGGCTTAGTTCCTGGTCCCCGTCAGTAAACACATCGATGGCTTGTGGGTTTGCTCCTCCACCCGCTTTTTTTTGTGGATCCAGCTTTCCCAGGTTTTTTATTGTTTGCGGGGCTTTTGGTGCTTCCTTCCTGGGACATATATTGTCTTATTGAACTGGTATTGGGGTTCTCCTTAGGGGGTTTCGGGGCCGTGCCCCTTGTTGTCTTACTCATGTTATGTCTGATCTTAGCTCTGATTCGCTTCCCCAGTTTCAATAAATAATTTTCTTGCACCCTGGGTGAGCTTCCGGATCCATTGATATTAATGGCTACCCTCCCTCTTGTTACTTTGAGGGCATCAACCAGAGATTTTTACTCAGCAAGAGGGTCCTCACACCTCTAACCCCACACTCAACGTTTGTGTTTCAGTTTATCATTCATATGTATGCGCCCGAGGCTAAGGGGGGCCTAGATGATAATTCGTCCCTTAGAGAGATTAGAGAAGGGGGGGGTATTCACTTGGGGTTATGCCCTGGAGCCCTCTCCCAAGCCTCTCCCGAACCCAGCCTTGAGTGGGATCCTGTATGTCGCGTCCTGCGTCACTAGAATGTACTGGGATTACCCGGACACAGAGGTTCCCGGCTGGTGTAATTCTGCTCACAGAGTAAACTCTAGGGGCCTCTCAGTGGTTCTTGCTCCGTAGCAAGTCTGGGGGGAATGCCTGCCACATGCCCCCCTCTGCCCCTGCCCACCTCCTTCTTCCTTTGTTCTTTGCCCATTGCTCCTTCCCCACGTCTCTCAGAGCCACGGTGCAGTTATATGTCCCCCCTACCCCTCTTCCTATGTCTTTCTGGTTTTATAAAGGAGGTGTTCCAATAGAGATAGGGGGTATAGTCAGCAGGGATTAAATGTTGCCCTCGTTGTATAGAGTTTAGAGAAAAGAAAAGTGGAAGCTGCGCCCCATAGTCACTCTCCATTGGTTCTCCCTTTGACATAGGAAACCCCCCAAACCCAGCCATACGCTCTCAAAATCTATATCTCAAATACTTAAGCAACAGTGGACCCTTGAGGTTAAAAGAACATCCCAATGTCTCTCATAGTAAGTATGATTAAATATTCTGGTTCGGGAGTAGAATACAGACAGTAACTCAGCATTGTTGGCGTTGCATTGTATTGTTGACAAATCCTGTCATATCATGTCCTTACCCCACTTTATCATTGTTATCCGCCATAAAGTTGCAATCATTGAAAACAATATCGGAACGATCTTACCCAACTTGTTGTCTCTGGACTGTCACTTGCGCTGGGGGTCTTCTACATATGTGTTCCGTGATCGGAGCAGCAAGGGCAAATCTGGTGTCTGATCCACGCTAAAACGCCTCGGACCAGTGGGTCCCGATGCCGCTGCTTCCGCGTGCCGATTGCAGCTTGGCCGCACAGACGAGTCCCTCCGCCGAACCGGACGAGGTGCACGAGGAGGGGGGACGGGGGGACGGAGGAATTCTTGGACCTGTAGCTGGTGGATGCCTTCTAGAGAGCCCACATTCGGAGCGCCAGCAGCCTCTCACCCTGCCATGCCTTCCTCATTGCGGGCTTCTCTCCCAGCCTCTAGCGATCCGGTCTGATCCCTCGGCAGGTCCGTGGAGTGGTCAGTCCCTCCCTCGGCGTGCATACTTCACGTGCAGCACGTCATGCCGTCCTCCAGATGTCTAGTCTGTGCTTCTAAAAACTACTATTTGGAATGTACAGAATATGCTGTTAAAGCCCAACTTTAGCCCTTTTTTTTCTTCACACTCTCCTTAAAGCGGAATTCCGCTCATTTGTCCCCCCCCCCCAATTTAAAATGTAATTGTGACAGGTAACCTGTCCCCACTTCCGGGAGACCTAGTCGTGGCAAATTCTGTCAGTGGGTCAGCTCCCTCTTCCCCCTCCTCCTTCCTCTGCCGCCAGGCTAGTAGGAGAGCGCAAAAGTTACCTCACACATTCACAGTAGGGAAGCCTTAATGCTGTAGTGCTGGGGGTTCCCTTACTGGCAATGGTGGTGGCAGCACCCGACAGTTGATGGAAACTGCTGCAGTAGTGAGTCATCTTACTTTCTGTCTAGACCAGGGGTCTCAAAGTACCGGCCCGCGGGCCATTTACAACCCGCAGGTCGGTAATAAATGGCCCGCAGGCAGGGCGGGTGCCGCGGAAGTGTAGATCGAGGTGCATGAAGAGTAGGGCAGGAAGCATCTGTCAGAGGTTCACTTCTCTCTCATGTCACGCTGCTACTCCCCTGTGGCCCCTCCTCACTTCTCGTCCATCCTTATTTGCTTGTGACATCATCTGGGATGGACAAGAAGAGAGGAGGGGCTGCCGGGGAGTAGCAGCGTGACATGAGAGAGAAGTAAACATCTGACAGACTCTTCCTGCACTTCTCTGCATCTGAAGAAAACAACAAGTAAACACTGACTTTTGCCCTGATTGTGCCCTGATGTGCTCTCATGTGCCCCAATGTGCTCTCATGTGCCCCAATGTGCTCTGATTGTGCCCCAATGTGCTCTGATTGTGCCCCAATGTGCTCTGATTGTGCCCTGATGTGCCTCATGTACCCTGATGTGCCCTGATGTGCCTCATGTACCTTGATGTGCCTCATGTACCCTGATGTGCCTCATGTACCCTGATGTGCCTCATGTACCCTGATGTGCTGGGCTCTGTAGATCAGGGTACCCTGTGCCCTGTACCCTGCTGTGTCATGTGCCCTGTACTGATGTGCTGTGCCTGATGTGCCCTGATGTGCCCTGATGTGTCCTGATATGCCCCATGTGCCCTGATTGTGGCCCATGTACCCTGATGTGTGCCATATACCCTGATTTGCTGGGCTTTGTACCCTGAGGTGCCATGTGCCCTGTCCTGATGTGATGTGCCCTGATGGGCCATGTCCTGTACCCTGATGTGCCATGTGCCTTGTCCTAATATGTCCTGTCCAAATGTGCCATGCCCTGTACCCTGATGTGGCCTGTTGTGCTGTACCCTATGTGCTGTGCTCTGATGTGCCCTGTACCCTGTTGTGCTCTGATGTGCTGGGCTCTGTACCCTGATGTGCTGGGCTCTGTACCCTGATGTGCTGTGCCCTGTACCCTGATGTGCGCTGTGCCACAATATGTGGGTTGTGCCCTGATGTGCGCTGTGCCCTGATGTTTGCTGTGCCATGTGCCCTGATGTGCTGGGCTCTGTGCCCTGATGTGCTGGGCTCTGTGCCTTGATGTGCTGTGCCCTGATTTGCTTGGCTTTGAGCCTTGATGTGCCATGATGGTGAGTGGTCAGAGTGTAGTGGTCTGTCAGCAGTGTAGTGGTCTGTCGGCAGTGTAGTGGTCTGCGTACAGTGGTCCGCGTGCAGTGGTCAGGGTTAATAATGTGTTTGCTGACACCAATACTAGGAGTTAATAATGCGTCTGCTGACACCAGTGCTGGGGGGTTAACAATGTGTCTGCTGACACCAGTGCTGGGGGTTAATAACGTGTCCGCTGATACCAGTGCTGGGGGTTAATAATGTGTCCGCTGACACCAGTGCTGGGGGTTAATAATACGCTCGCTGACACCAGTACTGTTTTTGAAGTTTGAAAGTTTGCATGTGGCCCCCCATGGGATATGAAAACTTGTCTTGCGGCCCTCAGGTAATTTGAGTTTGAGACCCCTGGTCTAGACAAAAAATTATGGCAAAGCTCTTTTTGGGGGCAACACAGACAAAAAATATTTGTAATATTATGCTTGAGTGTTGGAACTTCTGATAAGGTTTTTATTGTTGTATGTGCCTTCTGCGGAGACACCCACAGCACAAACTTTTTTGTATGGTTATTACATGGACAGGAATTAAATGGAGGGAACTAAACTAAAAAAAATACTTTGCATTTCTTCTACTATATTCAAAACTAAAAGAAAAACTTTTTGGCAAAGTTAGGTTTTAAGCAGAAGAAACTATAATGCCGCGTACACATGATCACTTTTTGTGATGAAAAAAAACGACGTTTTCAAAAACGTCATTTAAAATCACTGTGTGTGGGCAAAACTTTGTTTTTGCTCTAATACATATCCAATAAAAAATGTAAAAAAAAAAACAATTGTTTTCAATAGTTTAGGCCAATATGTATTCTATTACATATTTTCGGTAAATGTCTTAAAAAAACGGCCAAAAAAAAATTCGAACATGCTTGAATTTTTTGTGTCGTTTTTCAAGACGTCGTTTTTTGTGTCACAAAAAGGGCATGTAAAATGAATACCTTTCCATTGACCCTTTGTTAACATCTTCAAGTCATCCATTTTGTCTTCTGTATAAGCCCCACTGATTTTGCCTGCTGTGTAAGAGATAATATTACAATTAGAGCGGGTTTACATTGTATAGCACTAAGAACACAGAAAGGACACTTCAATTATTGAGCTATCTGTTCACTCTTACGGGAAAGTTATCAGGTTTTATGGCTTATGCCGCGTACACACGATCACTTTATGTGATGAAAAAAAATGACGTTTTTAAAAACGTCAATTTCATTGACCGTGTGTAGGGGAAAACGTTGTTTTATGTCTTGTAAAAAACGACAAAAAAAAATTGAAGCATGCTTCAATTTTATGTGTCGTTTTTCAAAAAGTCGTTTCTTGTTTCACAAAAAGTCACCGTGTGTAGCAAAAAACGTTGTTTAAAACAACGTTTTTTAACCCGCGCATGCCCAGAAGCTGGTTATAAAGCGAGCTTCAATGGAAAAGAGTGGTGAACGTAAATTGCTTTTTGTGAAAAAACGATGGTGTGTAGGCAACATCGTCTTTGACTAGTTTCAAAAACGTCGTTTTTTACTTCACAGAAAACTTTGTTTTTTTTCATCACATAAAGTGATCGTGTGTACGCGGCAATAGATTTAAATGTTCGACTCTCTAGCTAACAGCTTCATAGAGTTGTAAGAGTACTCGATCTAAAAAATTACATCGTAGCCTATACATTTGGCATTCCATGTTCACATTAATCCAGACGCTGAAAGACTTGGCAAAAGCATGTTACTTTTTCAGATTATGAAAGTGGAACACCAGGACGATTTTGACATTTCCAATTTAAATTGACACTAAACGCTGGTTTAAAAAAATTATATTTAAAGCGGATGTCCGCTCAAAAAAAAATATTAAAAGCCAGCAGCTACAAATACTGCAGCTGCTGACTTTTAATATTAGGACACTTACCTGTCCTGGAGTCCAGCGGCGTCCGCAGGAGAGGACGAGTGATCGCTCGTCACCCTGCTACTCCCCCCTCCATCCACGGTGAGGGAACCAGGAAGTGAAGAGCTCCTGCTTCACTGCTTGGTTCCCTACGGCGCATGCGCAAGTCGCGCTGCGCCCGCCGATTGGCTCCCGCTGTGTGCTGGGAGCCGAGGGTTCCTAGCACACAACGGGGGACGTATGGGATGTCATAAAATACCCGTCTTTTGCCAGAGACTTATGGCCTGGAAGTGGGTGAAAATACCTGTCTTTAGACATGTATCTGCACCCCCCTCCCCGCTGAAAGGTGTGAAATGTGACACTGGAGGGGGAGGGTGCCGATCAGCGCGACTTCACTTTAGGGTGGAGCTCTGGTTTAAGCATCTATTATTAATAGTGTTGAGCAGAATATGCCATATTCGATTTCGCGATATATCTCGAATATATAGTCGAATATTCGCGATATTTTTTGGAAATGAAATGATTGCGAAATTTCGCTATTGCGAATGCGAAATTTCGAGAAATGCGGAAGGAGCACTCTGATTGGCTCAGAATATTCGTGATATTTTATAATACAAAATAATTGCGAAATTTCGAGAAATGCGGAATGGAGCACTCTGATTGGCTCAGAATATTCGTGATATATTACAATACAAAATAATTGCGAATATTCGACAAATGCGGAAAGAGGACTCTGATTGTCTCAGAATATTCGTGATATTTTATAATACAAAATAATTGCGAAATTTCGAGAAATGCGGAATGGAGCACTCTGTTTGGCTCAGAATATTCGTGATATTTTATAATACAAAATAATTGCGAAATTTCGAGAAATGCGGAATGGAGCACTCTGATTGGCTCAGAATATTTGTGATATTTTATAATACAAAATAATTGCGAATATTCGGCAAATGCGGAAGGAGCACTCTGATTGGCTCAGCATATTCTTGATATTTTATCGTAATTTCGCAAAAATGCGAATGAGAAATTGATTGCGGAATTTCAACAGTAACACTCTGAAATCGAATATATGTGTTATTTTAGCTAAAAACAATATTGCGAATTTCTCGAAAATAATCGCGCGATATCGCTATTGCCGAATAATCGCATTGCGATTTTTCGGCAATATAAAATGATCGCTGCAGCTACTCGGCCCAAGGTCTCTAATCATACCAGCAATGCTTTTAGACGTCGATGGGGATCTCTAGGATGTGATCTGTTCTAAAAAAAAATTGAAAAAATACGAATATTCGAAATAGCGAATATTCACCGCGAAATTCGGAATATATCGCGAATACTCGAATATGCCATATTCGAGCCGAATATTCGCAATACGAATATTCGTGAGCAACACTAATTATTAACTCAGAAAGTACCTACTATTATTCTGAGCCTTCTCCATATCGTCAAATACCTACTTTTCCTGTTTCCTTATTCCTGTTAAAGGATGGTTATGTTTGTTCTGCGTGGTCAGACTTTATGTAGGTAAGAAACTACTTGATCTTGCCCACACCTGTAATTGACCATGGACTACTGCTAAAAAAACTGCTGGCAACCCTTTGCTTCTATGCATGCGGAGCAGGCCTTTTGGGAGGACAGGTTGGGAAGACCAATTGTTTCGAAGAGTTGGGAGCGGGTCCATTGGTACATACATAAAGGTTCGCTTAATGTGAACACCCAGAAGAATAGGTACAAAATTAGAGCGCGGTGGTACAGGACTCCGGATCATATCCACAATTTTTTTCCGTCTGTGTCGGATCAGTGTTGGAGATGTGGACAGGCCACAGGTTCTTTCCTCCACATTTGGTGGGATTGCACGCTAATCCAACCTTAGTGGCGTGAGGTGCAGAAAGTGACGACTGAGATATCCTTGCTCCCCCTGGAGTTTTCCCCAGCACAATATCTCCTTCATCTCTCCAAAATTTCCAAAAAACGATACTGTAGCTCTGTGGCATTGCATATGATCAACGCATCCAGACTATGTTTATCTGTTCACTGGAGGACTGTGGTCCCACCATCTACTAAAGAGTGGGTGGCACGTGTTAACCACATTGCAGCGGTAGAGGAGCTGATATATACCGCGCAAGATAGAATTTTCAGATTTACCTATGTCTGGGAAGACTGGCTTAAATTTTCGAAACACTGGAGATTACCATGATCTAACTCAGACTGCTAGATAAATGAAACTTTGTTGCGCAGTCTGGTGTAACGCTCGATGCGTGATACAGTTTGCCTGTTCTGATACCCAAATGATATAGCCGAAGAGGGTAGCAGGTGGTATCCCCATTCCCTCTTCGGAAACTTGCACTAAGATTACCTTGCAGCAACACCCCCCCCTCCCCCCCTGTTTCTCTTCCCTGTTTATTTTGTGGACCCCCCCTCTTCTTTCCTCTTTTCTTCAGGGTATAAGTAACTTGTTGGGAGGGGTCGATGGGAGGATGGGCCTGCTTTTGGGTGATCCTTCCCCCCATTCTCGCAGGGGTAAGTAGCTTTTCAGAGAGAGACACAATTTTGGAGAAATGGCTCAGACCGGGTGTGGCGGATTCCCTGATTTGCCATTCCGGGATAAAAATCATTGGAGCTAGTCCAGACTCTCATGATCCTTAATGGTGAGTGGGGTATCTAGCTCCTATGCTACATGTATTGCTGATGGTCATGCGATTTACTGAGAATCCTGTTTGGGCCTTTCCAGGAGTGCATATTATGTAACTGTATCCTAAATGGAAATGGAGCTCCTTGGTCTGTATGTTCTGTTTTATTTCTGTTGAAGTTTTTGATGTTGCCTGTCAAAACTATTGTCTTTTCCAATAAAATCTTTATGGCAAAAAAAGAAAAGAAAACTGCTGGCAGAGCTTTCTTGCCGAGTATCGAGCGCGTGTACAAGGCTTTCAGGATTCTCAACAAGAAAACTGCACAGAATCTAGACGGGGAAAATAGAGAACATGTTGTGAGATTCTTGTCAGTTTTCCTGCCGAGAAACCCGAGTGTGTACACTTATCTGGTCGCCGTGGAAACCCGTGCATGCTTAAAATGACTTTGATGAATGTGCGGTAGCTGCCTAGGCATAGGTAGGGTGCAGCAAGATGCCGGCGACGGCATCGAATGTGACATGCTCATACTCAATGATGTCACCGCGTTCTTGCCTTTCAAGAGAACAACGGTTCTTTTGAAAGGTCTGTGTGTACATTAGGGCCGCAAGAGAATCTCGTCGGGAAAAACTAAGGTCAAACAGTTTAAATAAATGTATTGCAAATGTGCATTTAGTTACTTTTCTGGAATTCAACATTAAGTTCACACTGGAGAACGTAGTTGCTCACAGCAGGGGTTCGGTGCATCTCCATTCACCAGTTCAGATCCGATTTCAGCCCGAATTTTTGGCTAAATTTAGACCTGAAACAGACCAAAACATGCACAGGACCCCTGTGCAATTCGCACCAGAGCCGCTGCGGAGATGTGTAAACCACCTCCACAGAGAGCTGGTCATAATCTCTTGCTATGTGATTTGGATGCGGAAAACCCAGACTGGGATAAAAAATAGGCATGTGCATTTTAGACTGAGCCATCCATTTTTTTTAAACAAAACCTTACTGTGAGAGGAGCACCAAGACCCTTGTGGGGTTAATAGAGGGCGGCAGATCAGCACAGCACCAGTGAAGAATAAAGAAAATATCTGGCTATGACCAAAGTGTATCCTAAAAGCATGGAGCATATCTGGCTATGACCAAAGTGTATCCTAAAAGCATGGAGCATATCCTATGTGATGTGCATAGCCTGATACATCTTTATTGCTCCTCTGATTGATTGCTTAGGCCTCTCTCTGCATTACGTGATGTCACTAATTGCTAGACACCAGGCGCTCCTATCAACCAGACAGTTGGCAGTGGCAGTCAACAGTGGAACCAGTGGAACCAGGTATAGGCCAGGACTAGTACTGTGAGTGAAATGGCGGCTTTTTTTGGAGCAGTAAAGCAGCCTGGGGGGCATTTTCCACCCTGCCCCCCAGCCCAGTCTGCCTCTGAAATGTAGCCTAGTGGCCCCAGCCCACCGTGCAAAAGCCCAGTGTCCTATGGGCAGTCCGGGCCTGACTCCTACTGAGCTATTGTATTCTGCTGGCTGGGAGCCTTCCAGATATAGCTGACGGCATTGATCATTTGGGAAAAACCCAAAAGCCCGGTTGTACACATGTCGATCGATAGATGGACTTGTGTATGACCAGCTAGCCTATACATGAATTTAAATTAGGCTGACCCATGTATTGCCAGCTTTTAGGAAACAGTACTATTTTTTTTTTTTTTTTAACATTAGAAGTTTATTGAAAGAAAAAGTCATCAGGATACATAACAGGACAATCATAAAATAAAATGAAGCATTCAGTCTACACAACGTAAACTTGTGTGTCATGACTAGGGATGAGCCGAACACCCCTGGGTTCGGTTCGCACTAGAACCTGCGAACAGACCAAAAGTTTGTGTGAACTTTAGAACCCTGTTAAAGTCTATGGACTTGAACATTTGAAATTTAATGTACTAATTTTAAAGGCTAATATGCAAATTATTGTCCTAAAAAGTGTTTGGGGACCCGGGTCCTGTCCCAGGGGAGTGTTTGGGGATCTGGGTCCTGCCCCAGGGGACATGTATCAATGCAAAAAAAGTTTTAATAAAAAGATTTTTTTCCAGGAATTTTGTACCTAGGAGGGGGGGGGGGGTGTATAGTATGCCTGTAAAGTAGCGCTTGTTTCCTGTGCTTAGAACTGTCCCTGCACAAAGTGTAATTTCTGAAGGAAAAAAGTCATTTAAAATCACTCACCTTCGGGTCTGGTATGGATATTAAGGGGAAGCCTGCGTCAAATAAAAAAAATGATGTGGGGTTCCCCCCAAATATCCATTCCAGACCCTTCAGGTCTGGTATGGATTTTAAGGGGAACTGCACCCCAAATTTAAAAAAAAAAATGCCGTGGACCCCCACACATTTTATTTTTAATGAATGACTTTTCTCTGTATTGCCGGGAGCCGACAATTAATTATAGCCGCGAGTGATTTTAAATTACTTTTTTTCCTTCAGAAATGACACTTTGTGTAGGGACAGTTCTAAGCATGGGAAACAAGCGCTACTTTACAGGCATACTATACACCCCCCTAGGTACTAAATATTTCACTTTTATTGTTTCACTTAAAGGAATTATTAAAATCACTGCTGCCAAAAAAACTGCAGTTTTTAAAACTTTTTTTTGCATTGATACATGTCCCCCGGGGCAGGATCCAGGTCCCCAAACACTTTTTATTACAATAACTTGCATATTAGCCTCTAAAATTAGCACTTTAGATTTCAAACATTCGAGTCCCATAGACTTTAACAGGGTTCTAAAGTTCACACGAACTTGCCGCGAACACCCCAAATAATTCGCTGTTTGGCGAACAGGCAATGTTCGAGTCAAACATGAGTTCTACTCGAACTCGAAGCTCATCCCTAGTCATGACAATAATGATCACTATCTAGACGATCAACCACACAATGGCAAAATAAATCCCAATAATTTAATAGCTATAAACTTATCGGCGCAAAAATCTGTCCAAGCAGGACCAACGTCATGTATAAAAACCTGAACATGATGGCCTGTAATGTTCAGAATAGAAGCCGTGTGTAACACGGAATAAAGACGGGATAGGGAAGAGGGGAAAGGCTTAGAAAAGAAGACAGGATGAAAAGAGAAGAATCACAGGTAGAAAGAATACATTTACATGCGGATCGAATCTGATAGTGGAGCAGTACACTCAGAGGTGGTAGTCAGGGGCAAAAGGTAACAAGCAAAAAAAAAGGGGGAGCCTAGAAGAGGTAGAACGGGATGGTCATGAAAAATCAGGAAGTTAAGTGTTAACTTCTCCTCTCCCGTGGTGTGTCTCTGTCGCTTTAGAGTAGGACTTTGGAATATCTAAAGATAATCCAGGGACACCAGGTCTCAGGAAAACCTTCAGACGATTCTCTGGACTGGGCCAGTGTGTCCTCCATTTCATAAATCTCTGAGACTCTGTGGAACCACTCCGACACCGAAGGGACCCTCATTGAGTTCCAGAAACCTTATGGGATGAGGGATTTGGCTGCATTGAGCAGGTGTTTCTTAAGTAAGTTCTTATACTTTTTAAGGGACCAATCAGAAATGTGCAGAAGACAGCATGCAGCATCCAGTGTGGTCTCGGTGATCTTAAGGATCAAATCTTTAACTTTGGCCCAAAATGGCTTTATGAGAGGACAACTCCACCAAATGTGGAATAAAGAGCCTCTGTCAATATTGCATCTCCAACATTTATCACTTAACGATGGATTCCACAAATGTAGTTTAGTAGGCGTTAAGTACCAATGTGTCAACAGTTTGTATGCTGTCTCCTGCATCCTAGTGCTAATCGAGCATTTGTGGGTTAAAATGCATGCATTCCTCCAATGCTCAGGCGTAATGGTTACCTGTAAATCAGCCTCCCACCTTCTCTAGAGTCTGTCATCCCGAGCGCTCTCGACTCTCTGCAGCCAAGCGTAAGCGATCAACGTTGCCCGGGGAAGAGGCTCACCTGTGTAGCACACCGACTCAAATTCTGTCAAGGGTCTGCAAAGCTTATTAGATTTGCCTTTACTATGAAGGAAGCTACAGAGCTTCAGGTACGCCCAAAAAGGCAGGTTGACAAGTTTGTTCACCAATTTCAAAGTGCTCCATTACTTTACGTTGGACTGTGCATAACAGTCCCCTGCAAGGAGACAATCTCTACCTTCTGTTGGTCGGAATTGTAGATTACCAAACTCAGGGGCAAAATCAGGGTTATCTTTCAATGGGGTTAGGGGGCCCAAGGGAGTCGTAAGAACCGATCCCTGGGCGATCTCATGCAGGATTTTTAAAGTGGCGCCAGTAAACAGGTGTGTTTTCATTTCTTTCGGGATGGCGGAACAAGTAATCCAGGGAGATAACATTAGGAAAATAGGATTCAACTCACGTTCCAGGCCCACCCAGTCCTTGGAATCTTGATGGCAGTGCCAATCTGTTAGGGGGCTGTCTACACAGACACCCAATACTAGAGGACAGGTCAGTGGGCTGCACTAAGGAAATAGGCAGAAGGTAAGTGAACAATATGAATTAATTGAGGACAAGGCACACGTGAAAAAACAAGACACCCACAAACAAGCACGCCAACTACAGATACAATAAACGTCAAAACCATCAAAACTAGTGAACATAAATATGTACAATAAATCAGAATGTAACCAGCAGGGATAAGAAACAAGCAAGTCCAGGGTCAAAGCCGGGGTCAAGGATCAGAGACGGCAGCGAAGTCCAGAAGTACAAGCCAAGGTCAAGGGAGCAGATCAAGAGACAGACTGATATCAGGACGGACAGGAACAGGGCTTAACAGACGAAATACTGCAGCACTGGACTGAAGTGCAGGGCGGGCTTATATACCAGTGCAGCTGCAACTTGGGAGACACCTGCTGGTGGCCACCAAAACTGCACCCCTGTTACTAGAGGGAACAGTGCCACCCAAGTCAAGTCATGACACCGATCATGACACAATCTATGGCCTTTGTCAGATGAGCCGCCAGGTAATAGTCCCTAAAATTAGGCAGTCCTAGCCCTCCTTGTTCTTTCAGTTTAAGTAACATGTTGTATTGAATCCTAGGTTTCCTGTGGGCCCACAGAAATTTACGAATGATTTTGCGAAGGGTTGCGAAAAAGCAGAGCGGGAGGTGTATTGGTAACGCACAAAATAGATACAGATATCTCGGGAGAACAGTCATCCTGACGATGGGCGCGCGCCCAAACCACGAAAAAAAGCCTTTATGCCATCTCGCAAGGTCTCTTTTGATCGAACTATAAAGAGGAATAAAATTTTTGTTGAAAATCGAGGATAAGCGTGGTGTCAGTTGTATTCCTAGATATTTCATGCTCTTGGTAGTCCACCTAAAGGTGGAGGTTTTTTTGGCAGTTGCTAGAGCACTCTCTGATAAGTTGATGTTCATGGCTTCAGATTTTGCGTAATTTATGTTAAAATTGGAGATGTAGCCAAACTGTGTGAACTGTTTTATTAAATTAGGGATAGTAGTGTGTGGGAGAAAAAACAGTAAATCATCCGCAAAAGCGGCTATCTTATATTCTCTATCCTTGATCTTGAAACCCTTAATCGAATCCTCTGCCTTTATGATTCTAATGAAGGGCTCCAGCGAGAGGATGAAAAAAAGTGGGGAAAGTGGGCACCCCTGTCTCGTACCGTTCGAAATATGTACCTTTCCTGAGAGCGTTCCGTTTATTTTTAATCTAGCAGTTGGGTTTTGATACAGGGAGGCTATCCAGGTCAGCATCCTGGGACCCAGACCAATATGTTCGCAAGTAGCTAGCATGTAATCCCAAGCCACACGATCAAAGGCCTTCTCCGCATCTGTAGACAGAAGTAGGCCCTTGATGTCCATCAGAGTGGCCGCATGTATCAGGAGAAGGGCTTTGTAAATATTATCCCTCGCTTCCTTACCTGGCACAAAACCCACCTGCTCGGGACCGATTACTGACGTAAGGAGTGGTGTTATTCTATTAGCAATTATTTTGGAAAATATTTTTACATCTAAATTGAGGAGGGATATGTGTCTGTAACTTGTGAAAACAGATGGGTCCTTATCTGGCTTTGGGATTACTGTAATGAAGGCTGAAAGCCAGTCAGGTGTTACTTCTCTGGTGCTGGACAATGAGTTCAGTGCCTTCCCCAGTGGTTCCGAAGGGAGGTCTACAAAAGATTTATAGTAGATGGCTGTGAAGCCATCCGGGCCCGGACTTTTTCCCAATTTTAAATGTTTAATGACATTCTGGATTTCCGTGGGAGTGATCGGCCCTTCTAGTGCATCAGTCTCAAGACTCGCCAGTGTAGGCAAACCACTCCTAACCAGAAAATCTTTTATGATATGAGCCCTGTCTCCCAACATACCCGGGGGTCTATGTTGCTGCAGAAAATTGTATAGGCCACAGTAGTAAGATTGAAAATGCTTGGCAATCTCCTCAGTAGATACATCCAAGCCGCCATCAGCACCCTTAATCCCCATGATAGTGTTACTATGGGTATGTTCTCTCAGAGCCTTCGCTAGATATTTGCTTGTTTTATTACCTGATTCATAGTAAATTTTATTTTTAAAAAACAAAAAGCATTTTGCCCTGTTATCAAGGATCTGTTGCAAGGCCTTCCTAGCCTCTAAGAGATCTGAAGCCGTAATCAAGGAGAGGGATTGCTTGTGCAGCGTTTCCAGTTCATGGATACGGTTGGAAATGTTTCTAATTTCTGCTTCCCTGTCCCTTTTGCGCCTTGCTTCCATTTTCATTAATTCACCTCTGATGGTGCACTTATGTGCTTCCCATATCGCTAGAGGGTCCATATCTGACGAATTGTTGCGCTCAAAGAATTGTTTTAAAGAGACCTTTATGTCTTCCGACAACAAAGGGTCTGTAATCAGGGAGGAGTTAAGTCTCCAAGTCTGTGATTTCGGCTGTTTCTTAAGAAGGTCTAGAGTCTAGGCAACTGGTGCGTGGTCCGAAACCGAACCTATACCTATCCTAGCATCTGTCAACAGTGACAAGTCCTTTTGTGTAATAAACAAATAGTCTATACGTGTGTATTTTTCATGGGGGAAAGAGAAAAACGTGAAATCTCGCCCATCTGGATGTAGAAACCGCCATGCATCTATCAGTTGTAGAGAGTTTAAAATGGATTTGATCTGCCTAAGTGTCCTGTATTTCACTCTAGTTTTACCATTGGAAGTGTCTACCAAGGGGTTCAACGGTATGTTAAAATCACCTCCTAGCACTATGCAACCCGTCGCAAAACACTGTAGTTGCTGGATTAGCTGTCTACAGAAGGAGAGGTGGGCTTTATTTGGGAAGTAAACGATCGCTAGAGTTAAAGGTATGCCACCGTAAGACCCCTTGATAAATAGAAACCTGCCTTCGGGGTCCACCTGCTGGTCCGTGAGTTGAAAGGGAGCATCTTTATGGATTAGGATCTTAACCCCTTTAGATTTGGAGAGATCGTTAGTGGCATGAATTGCCCTAGAGAATGTTGAGTCGGTAAGCTTTGGCACATGGTGAGTTTTAAAATGTGTCTCTTGTAAAAATACAAAGTGAGGTTTACCTTTTTTGAGTTCCCTGAGCAACGCCAAGTGCTTTTCCGGAGAATTCAGTCCTCGTACATTGTGGGAGACCACCACCGGAGAGTGGCCCAACGAGGAGTAGGCCATGAGACAGACCCGGGAGCGGACAGCCAATCAACTTGACCTGGAGTAAAATCCAAAAGAAGAAAAAAACAGCACTTAGTAATGATGTTACAGTCAAATATCAAATCCACATGTGAAGTGAAAGAAAGGGAGAGAGAAAAAGAGGACAGTCAAAAAAAAAAAAATGATAGTGCCCTGCGGCCCAATGGGACCTAGCACTCTGTGGGGGTATGGGAGGCGGCCACTCAGTGAGTGGAAGAACGCTCCGCCTTAACTCCAAAAACTTAGGAGGTAACACAGTCAACAGGTATCAGTATTGAGGAAAAAAATATATAATTTAAAATTAGAAAAAGGGAAAAAAAGATACCAAAGAGTGACTGAAGATATGCCTCCTAACCACACCAAAACAGCTATTTGTAATTAAACAAAAAGTGAAGCAACACTTAATCAACCCGACCAGTTGGTGGTAAGTTGTGCACCAAGGACAAACCGGCGTACCCCACGACCCAGTCTCCTCACTCCTATCCATCAGGAGACTGAGTGGGAGGACAGAAATATAAAAAAAAAGAAAACTAAAATAACCTAGAACAGAGCACAGTATGCATAAACAAAAAATTAACCAGAGATTTAAACTTATCAAATGACACATTCCTCCCTAAAAAAAACAAAAAAAACCCCCACAAAAACACAAAAAAAGGGGGGAAAGGAATTCCCCAACCTTGTTCCCAAATCTTAAGATGAGGGATGAGGGACACCCCTAGGTAAGGTGAAGGGACAGAGAGAAAAGGAAAAAAAAAGGAGGGGGAAAAGGGGGGATGGGGTAGGAGGGGGGATAGGGGTAAGGGAGGGGGAGGTAGAGGGGATTAGGGGTGTGAGGGGGAGTCCCAGTCCCGCAAGGAGGTCTCCGATCATCTTGGGGTATTCAACGTCTACGTTATTGAGGACAGTCCAGAAAGCCGTCTGCAAAGCAACACTCCGTCTGTGATTATCGGGACGGCATCGCCAGGACGTAAAAAGAGCAAAAAATAGGGAGGGGGGAAAACAAGTGGGAAGGGGGAAAGTGCGTCCAATTAGAGTTCTCAAAAGCCATCTGCTCAATCATGTTCCATGGCCGGTCTCCGTCCCGGGGTACCGTTCCTGGCTCCTCTGCCCTTGACGTTTTTCATTTTCTTTGTCTGCCTCTTCTCAGGGGACTAGAGCGGGGAATGAGATGGGCTCTGTTCACGTGGTGGAAAGGCAAAGTCGGCATACCAGTCTGGCAGGGCCATCAATTCCAGACCCAGGCCCTCACAAAAGTCTGGCAAATCCGCTGGGACTCTCAGGATGAGCTGGTGTCCATTTGCAGACACGATGAGTGTGAAAGGGAAACGCCAAGTATATCTGATTTCTTTCTCTCTCAGGACATCCAGTAATGGGCGTAGCGCCCTGCGGTTCTTTAGAGTAATCTGGGATAAGTCCTGGAATAACATTATTGATTCCCCGTTAAACACTACGCAGTCGTTCCGTCTCGCCTTTCTCATTATCCCCTCCTTCAGCTGGAAGTTTTGGAGACAGCAGATGATGTCTCTCAGCGGTGCTGTATCCGACCCCCTAGGCCTGAGGGCTCTATGAGCACATACAAAGTCTATCCCCACATCCTCCTGTCTCTCGAGGAGGCTATTGAACAGTCTCTGAAGGGCAGGGATAATGTGGTCCGGCTCAACAGATTTAGGAATGCCTCGCACCCTAATGTTAGACCTCTGTCTTCTGTTGTCGAGGTCTTCCAAGTGCCTGTTCATTTCTATGAGATGACAGGCATGGGCGACTGCGACTCCCTTGAGGCGATGTATAGCTCTGTCCCTCTGCTTGCTCAGACGCTGCAAGCTTTTCTGTGAGCACTACCAAATTAGTTTTAAGGTTCGTGATGGCTGCAGAAAAGATAGCCTTTATGTCTGCTGTGAAGCCCGACATGTCATCATATGTCAGGGGCTTATTGGAGTGGGATGTGCCCCTACCTGCGTCCTCGGCAGCTGAGTCAGACTCTCCACTAAAATCCTCCTCGTGGTGTAACGGCGCCATCTTGGGATCAGATTCCCCGTACTGAACGCCCCGTTTCTGGGTGAAGTGGTCTGTGATGCTCCGGGCAGCTGGGGTCAACTTTCCACGCCGAGAACGGGCCTGAGGTGTGTAGGAGAGCTTTTTGCCTGGCATCGGTGCTGTAGTGGTCGGGAATCAGGCGATTAGGCTGTGTGTTAACTGGAGCTCCTCTAGTGTGCTGCCATCCAAGCCGCGCGCCAAGCCACGCCCCCTGTTTTTTTTAAACCTCACATGTACAAGTCTTCTGATCTCCAGAGAAGCATATACATAACTTTTTTTTGCTTTTCCGCTGCCCTTTGCAGCCAACAGGAATAATGAGAAAACCAAGTGTGGGCAATGAAATGAGCTGTAGCTTACACAGGTCTACGAACTCCCCATGTGATTAACCCAGCCATGTTACATGGATTGATTTTCTTTTTTTTTGTTTCATAAAGATTTTATTGAAAGACAAATGAACAATACGTCGTACAGAGACGAGAAGTACAGATACAAGAATTTATCTAAGGTTACATGGCCTATGTGAATACCAAAAATAGAGTCAAGAAATTAAACAAGTAACAAAGAGCCAAAGCTGACTCATTAGGTTAGGGTCAAAACGTAGGGCCTGAGCCCGATATGCTATAACAATTTTGTTGTCTTGCATGAAACTACCATAAGGTCATTTCCACTTATCATTGTACAACCCTATTGCGATGAAGGAAAGAGAAGGCGCAGGAAAAAAGGCGAGAGAAGAAGAAGGGAGAAAGGAGGGTCAGAAAGGGAATGAGAACGGGGGAGGCAGAGCAAAGGGAAAGAAAAAAAAAGGGAGAAAAAAAAAAAAAAGGGGAGGGGGGAAGTATGAAAGGGGGAAGGTGCGATTGAGGGACATCAGTGTCGGCGGTCTCCCCCCAAAGGGCCCACCCCAGTCGGGCAGCAGAAAGTTGGGTCAATGGAGCTCCTGTTATGCCTAAGTTTGGCTTGAATTCATTTTTAAGCATTATGGGTTCGGAAACGCTGAGTCGTTTTAAAGTGGGTCCAGCAGGCCCAAGTAGCGGAGAATTGTGTGATACGCTCTTGTGAGATGTGGACAAGCTCCTCCATTTCTTCAATTCTAGAAATCCTGTTGAACCATTCCCCAACTGTCGGAGTGTGCGAGGAGCGCCAATGTACCGGGATGCAGAGCCCTGCCGCGTTCACCATGTGCATGGCCAAAGATTTAAGGAACTCGGACTTGGTCAGATGTGTATGATGCAAAAGATATTGTGCTGGAGAGTAATCCAGCACATAAGTAGTCACGTGTGCGATAAGATCATGCACCTCTTTCCAAAAAGGCTGGATGGACTCGCAGTCCCACCAAATGTGGATCATGGTCCCTCGTCCCTTACCGCATCTCCAACACGTATCCGGAACCGCTGGTGCAAATTTGTGTAAGAGAGCTGGAGTCCTATACCAGCGTGTCTGTAACTTGTAGCAGTTCTCCTGGATAGCCACATTGAGGGACCCCTTGTGGGTGTAATCATTGATACGGGCCCAATCATCCTCTCCAAGGGAGATGTTGAGTTCAGTTTCCCATGCTGAGTGAGCAGGGTCCGGCAAGTCTGGGTTGCTGTCCAATAGGATCTGATAGATACTGGAGATCAGGTGTCTTTGTGGGGATGTCTGCGTACAAAGGGATTCAAAAGGTGTCAATCGTCTTGACCATGTTTCCGCGGTCGCTTGTAAGGAGAGAAAGTGTCTCACTTGTCTATAAGACCAGAAAGGGAAAAAAGTGGATGGAGAGGCGGACACTAAATCCTCGTAGGAGCGAGGGGTACCACGGGAGAAAAAGTGGCGTGCTTGGACCCGGTCGTGCGCCCAAGCACGATTCAGGAATGAAGAGGGCAGGCCCGGCTCGAAGCCAGGGTTACCCCTCAAGGGGGTTAAGGGCCCTGGGACCGAGGAGAATGACGGGTCCTTTGTCGCTCGGGTAAAGGCTCTAAAGGTGGGCCCGAGGAGTGGATGTATCCTAGCCTCCGTGGGCCAGTGCTGCGGCGTAATCCAGGGAAGTGAGTCAAGAGGGCATCGCGTGAACGAATTTTCCAGCTCTATCCAACCTTTTCTGGTTGCATGCACATTCCAATCCACAATGCGTGTAAGATGGCTCGCCAGATAGTAAAGGAACAAGTCCGGCAGGCCAATGCCGCCCTTGGCTTTAGGGCGAGTGAGTCGCCTGTACTTGATACGAGGATGAGCGTTCCTCCAGAGGAACGCAGAGGCAGCCGTTTTGTATGCCGCAAAAAAGGAGGGGGGCAGGCCTATTGGGATACACTGCAGAAGATACAAAAGACGTGGTAGGATGACCATTTTCAGGAGGGCAGAGCGGCCAAACCAGGAAACATTGAGGGCACCCCAATCTTTTAGATCCTGCTTGGCCTTCCCAAGGGCGGGTAGAAAATTGTCAGTGAAGAGGTGGGTCAGGTCTGACGTGATTTGGATGCCCAGGTATGTAATGGCCCTGTCCTTCCAAAGGAAAGGAAAGGAATCACGGCAGCTGTCCACCTCGCATCTCGGGAGCGACACGTTCAGGGTGTGGGACTTTGTGTAGTTAATTTTGAAATGGGATAATTCCCCGAAACTTTCTATGTCTTTCAGGAGGTTCGGCAAAGATATTCTCGGTTGGGACAGGGAAAGAAGTATATCGTCGGCGAATGCCGCTACTTTGTATTCTCTGTCGCCTACTGCCAGACCCTTGATGTCAGGGTTGCTACGCAGTCTGTTGAGAAAAGGTTCCAGGGTTAAGACAAAGATCAGCGGGGACAGGGGGCAGCCCTGACGAGTACCATTACTTATGGAGAAGGCGTCCGACAGGTGACCATTAACCCGTACGTTCGCGCTGGGACTAGAGTATAACGCAGATATGTGTGCCAACATGCGAGGGCGAAGGCCCAATGCGCCCAAAGCCTCCCGCATGTAGTCCCAGGCCACCCTGTCGAACGCCTTCTCCGCGTCAAGGGACAGGAAAAATCCCTGTGTCTTGGAGGTAGTGAGCCAATGGTGTAGGTTAAGCGCTCTGATGGTGTTGTCCCTGGCCTCTCTGCCAGGGACAAACCCCACCTGGTCTTGAGCCACCAATCCAGGCAGGAGCGGGGACAGCCGATTTGCCAGGATCTTGGCGTATAACTTGATGTCCACGTTGAGGAGGGAGATCGGCCTGTAGTTTTGGACAAGCACGGCATCCTTACCATCCTTCGGGATAACAGCAATATGTGCTTCCAGCAAACGACCCATAGGGGCAGACGGGGAGGCTAGGGCATTAAAGGCAGTTAACATCCCAGGAGAAAGAGCAGGTAGAAATGCTTTATAATATTGCAGCGTGAACCCGTCAGGTCCCGGGCTCTTACCTGGTTTCATTTGACGGATTGCAGTTTGGAGTTCTCCAGCTGAGAGGGGTAGATCCAACTCTGCAGCGCGTGCCTCTGGGATTTGTCCTGGGGAATATTGGGACAGGAAATCCCTAATTGCTTCCGTCCTGGTAGCTGCCTGGACCGGGGTCCGGGTGGCGGGGTCTAAATTGTAAAGCTTAGTATAATATTGCTGGAAGCATTTCGCTATATCCTTATTTTTAGACAAGGCCACACCGTTGGGATCTCGAATTTGGTGGACCGTAGTGGAGGGCATAGATGCCCGCACCGCCTTTGCCAGCAGTTTCCCGCATTTGTTACCTTGCTCGTAGAAAATTCTTTGATGGAGAACATATCGCCGTCTGGAGCGTTTGCCCAGCTCGTCCAATAGCAGTGAACGGGTGTGCGTGAGCTCCTGTAGTGAACTGCGGGAGAGAAAAGCCTTATGAGAGGCTTCCAGCCTACCGATTTTGTGAAGCAGGCTGGCTATAGCTTCTTGTCGGGTTCGTTTGAGCCTTGCAGCCTGAGTTAAAAGGTCCCCGCGTACCACGCATTTGTGGGCCTCCCACACGGTGAGGGGGGACAGGTCGGGGGAGGAGTTTTCGGCAAAGTATTGGCGGATTGTGGAGTCCAGTTGCGCCAAAAAGCCATCGTCTTTGAGCAGAGCTGAGTCTAGTCGCCATGTTTTGGTCCTGGGAATCGACTCAGGAAAGGTCAGGGTGACCGAAATGGGATGGTGGTCGGACAAAAACATTGGGTCTATAGTAGCTTGGGTTAAGTAGGTCAAGTCAGGTTGGGACAGAAAAAAATAGTCTATACGAGAGTATTTCTGGCAAGGAGCAGAGTAGAAAGTAAAATCTTTAGTTGTGGGGAAAAGCATGCGCGTTAATAGTAGAGCAAGTTCCACTGAAACAGGCGCAGGTATGAACGACAACCACCGGAGGGATGCCCGACGTGGGAGACCACCGACACCAACAGTGTAGATAAACGGGTCGGTAGGAGGGAAGGGGGGGAACAAGACACAAAAAAAAAAAAAAAGGGGGGGGGGGCAAAGATACGAGAGTGAGAAGGAGAGAGGCGATAGAAAAGTGTTGAGGGAGTTACCCCACAAGAGGGAGGTAAAGGGGGACAGACACCAGAGGCGGGGAAAGAGAATCTAGTCCGCCTGGGAATTAGAAGGCTGGAGTGTCAGCAGGCCTTTTAAAGCTCTACTGCTGGGGGACAGCGAGTCTAACCGGGAGCATGGGCTGCCACGAGACAGAGGAATCAGTGAATGGTATCGTTATGGGGAAGTCGGAGAAGGGAAAGGAGGAGGGCAGAAGGCATATGAGTGGGGTAGGTCAAGCAAGACAGAGGGAGGAAGAGGACCTGAGCAGGGCAGAGAACGATATGTGAAGAGGAGGAGAGAGATTGACCTCTTGTAGGCTTAGACAAATGGAAGTTGAGTAAAACCTAGACATTGAATAATACATAATACATGTATAGAGTCACAACAACCCCGAAGCCCCACCCGTAAGCAGTAAACATTGCAGAAAGCGTATACAAACAGGTAAATAAACATCCCTCACAAAACAGCAAAAATTTGCATGCCAGAATGAACAAGACGAACCTTATTAAGGACAGTCCACACATAGTGTTCAAGAACAATGATACAACGTTGTGTCAAGACCCCAAATAGTAGATTAAATGGTCTGGGTACTACAGTAGCCTCAACTGGAGGGTAGGATTTACTGAGTGGGCATTCACTAATGGGCTCACCATAGGACTAGTGGGGGGTACATACATATGGGGCCCATAGGTCCCAGGGATGTGCCACTAGTAATCGGCGTCCCGCTAACCCCCAGAATCAGCAGGGCTCGAGTTCAAAGGAAAAAAAAAAAAAAAATCCACAGGTGCGGGTACTATAAGAGGGTAGCTTACGGGTATGGAGGCCGGCGACCCGTGGGGGCCCCAAGGGATATCCCACGAGTATGTGCCCTGTTTCCCAAGAGCAGTCACCCTCTGTCAATTAAACAGTGGAGCGGTTTTCTAGGTGGAGAGTCAATCACAAGTAATTATAGCCATTAATAGTTAATTAATTAACCTCCACATTATCAGACGGCCTGTCCAGTGATTTTTCGTTGGCAGCTCCCTCGGGTCTCATGGGTGGAAATAAGCCCCAAACCCAGGGGGCACCACCCTCCAAATCACTAGGAGGGCATAGGATCCAGCTTACCGTTCAAGAAAACCGGCTGGCGGGCAAGTGGTCCACAAAAGAGGCCCCAAGGAGCGAGGGAGCATTCAATTTCTCCCAACGTGTGGTGGGAGACCACTGCGACCTTAGCTGTAGATACAATAAGAGAGAGTGAAACACACGTACAGGGCACTTAAGAGAAGGTGGAACAAAAACATGCATATACCTGCATAGATAAAAAATAAAAAAAGGGGGGGGGATGAGGAGGGGGGGAGAGGGAGGAGGGGGGGAGGGGGAGAGGGAGGAGGGGGGGAGGGGGAGGAGGGGGGAGAGAGGGGGGAGAGGGAAGGGGGGAGAGGGAGGGTGAAGGAAGGGGAGGGAGGGAGGGTGAAGGAAGGGGAGGGAGGGAGGGTGAAGGAAGGGGAGGGGGGGAGAAGGAGGGAAAGGGGGGAGAAGGAGGGAGAGGGGGGGAGGAGAAGGAGGAGGGGGGAGAGAGAGGGGGGGTTGGGAGTAGGAGAAGGGGGAAGGGGGGATAAGACTGCACAGGTTATTTGTAAAGAAATATCCGGCCGAGCCTATAGTTCAGACCTGTTACATAATAAGTACAACTGACACATGACACATTGCAACTGATTTCATTAGTTCCGGGTGGAGGTGCTGCCAGCTGCCCATGATCACAGTGGTCAGGAAGATGGTGGGCAAAACGAGAACCTGGATGGAAGTCTGTGGTTCTGAGAGCAGTCCTCCGGAGACAGGAGGGGGCAGGGCCATCACCAATCCAGGTCATCAGTCACGTTGGGCAGGCGAGGGCAGCGTGGCAGGGGCTGAAAGGCTGACGTTAAACAGGGAGTTGGCAATACCGCTGGGAGGATAGCATCTAGAGGCTGTAGAGGTATGGCCCCAGTGCGACAGGACGAGGGAGCAGGACATCAGCCTTACCACCAGGGGGGGAGGGCAGGGAAGCATCAGGGCAGTAAACAGATGGGCAAGTCTCGGGGGGGACGGAACAGGGATGGAATGGCTAGGTGCCTGCTGTAGGAAAAATAAAAACAAAAGAAACAATTATAAGAAGGGGAGGTGGGGGAGAGTTACAGCAATAAGGTAACATGGGGATTTCAGAGTATGGCAAGGATTCGTCTGAGCCACCAGTTCACAGGGACAGCGAAAAGGGGGAGAGGTTGTGGTGGAGGTCTGGCAGTAGCGAGGTAGGGAGAGGAAGCGGAATGCAAAGTCACTTACGGGCAACCGGAGCGGGAGCGTGAGGCTCAGGGTTCTTGACGGTCCCTCCTAGGGGTAGCGAGAGGGTCAGGGCTGTGACGGTCTTGATCCCGGCGAGATGCTGGAGCTCCGGGCAAGGGACGATCCGTCCTCCGGCGTCGGGATCGCTGCCTCTGAGCTTTCGGAGAGGGATGGTGGGAGACCGGACGCCAGGGTTCCGTAGGGAAGTGAAAAGAGCACCAGTCCGGCAATTCCACCGTCGGGATGTCGAGCTGTTCGCAAAAAAGTTGTAGATCGTCTGGAGAGCGTAGGAGGGCTGTACGCCCCCTAGCTGTGGCGGAAAGGCAGAACGGGAACTCCCATCGGTATACGATATTGCGATTGCGCAGGATGTCCAGCAGAGGTCTCAAAGCTCGTCTGTTTTGCAGGGTAATTTGAGAAAGGTCCTGGAACAGTTTCACCTCATTGCCATTGTAGAGAACACGGCCTCTCTCCCTTGCCTTTCTCATGATTTCCTCCTTGAGTGGAAAGTTGACGATGCAACATATTATGTCCCTCGGGGGGTCACCATCGCGGGGAGGGGGTCTAAGGGCACGGTGTAGTCGTTCCATCTCCACCGGGGAATCCGCCGGGCGGCCCAATAAGTCATTAAAGACAGAGCAGATAGCTTGCGGCAGGGCCTCCGCTTCGATTGCCTCCGGGACCCCCCGAATTCTAACATTATGTCTGCGACCCCTGTTATCGAGGTCCTCGACGTGTCGGTGGAGGTCAAACAAATAAGACAATTGGGCGTCGTGAGCATGTTGGACTTGCCTGATGGCCGCTGAATGGAGTTGCGTCGTCTGCTCGACCTCCCCGAGGCGGGTTGCGACCGCGCGAAACTCCGACTTTAGGTCCTGAATAGCCGCCGATAGAGTGTCGGTGATGCTGGAGGCCACTCTGTTAAGGTCGGAGAGGCTAACAGATGGGCCGGGACGGCCGTCTAGCGGCTCTCGATCTGACTGGGAGTCCGATGCTGCGCTCGGGGAAGTAGGCCCTGAAGCCTGTGAGGCCACGTGTGAGTCAGAGCGGAGGGAGCGGAACAGCTCAGGGATGTTGCGGCCGGGCTGTGTTCCGGTCTCCTTCGGTGCCCGGGACGCTGAGGCACTCCGGTGTGACTTGCCCATGGCTGATGGGCTTTGTATTTCCCCAGAAAAGCCAATGGTTATCCTCTGTCTGCGGGAGCTGTTGGATTAAGCAGCCATCTCCTTGCTCAGCTAGGCCACGCCCCCATGGATTGATTTTCATGTCCCTGCATACCTGCATTGTAAATTTTCATCAAATTCGCTATGCTAAATTTTTGAGTATGGCCTCACATAATGAAAACTTAACTAAACATAACAAAGTACCATAATTCAAATTCACTAAGCTAATGGAAAATTCCCGTGCAAATTACACAGTCTATTTCTATTTAGTGTAGCGCTCACCCCACAGGAGTCTCTGGATAGATTTGGGTCGGCCTGTTACCTCTATAGCTCCAATGTCTAGGGTAGTTGAAGAGAGCAGCAGTAATGGAATGTCCAGACGGCAGGTGTCTTTCTTGTGATTTTATTTTACCAACTTGGTAAACGATAAACTTGAGATAGATAGGAGAGATGTATGTGAAGGAGAAACCTCAGATTCAGGCCTAGTTACACAGAAGCAGTCCTGCTTCCAACAACACTTCACTTTTCGTCGCCACTCCAGCCAGAGTGGGTATAGTGTACCTGGACAGGCCTCTCACACAGACCTGGCAGCCAGGGTATCACTCGGAACCTTGAGGAGAAATGGGTCTCTATTGATGCCTGAATCTCCCTCAGGTAGTTCTCTATTAGGTCACCGACTGACAGGTTGCTGACATCCAGCCTCTCAGTGTCCGGTCACCTTGATCCCCGATGGATCGTCGAGGCCTTGTTGGATTGCCTGACTCTCTTGGCTCTCCTCAGGCCGACTCCCCACCGAACAGCTATCTCGCTTAGGATCCTCACTCAGAACTTGGGGACCCAGTTTATCACTGGGGCCCCGCCACATCATTAAATGTTCCACACCATCATGGTCCCAGAACCAAGCACACCGCGTGGTACGCGCACCCCGGCCTGGAAGGCCATATGGCCGGGGGCTGTGATGTATGGACACCCTGAAGGTGGGTGCCACACCAGGAACAAGAACCCCACCACAATGGCGTCTGCCCCTGAAGTACTCTCCCCCAGCATGCCCTGCGAGAGAAACTCTCTCCTGATTGGCTGCTGGCAAGAGACATCCCAACCTGAACTTCACCTGCGCCACCCATCGCCTCGGGGTGGTATAACACCCCTAGAACAACAGGACGGCCCACAGCAAAAGTCTAGCAGAAGCAGACACCAAATTTAGACCAATTAACTCAATGAGAACCAACTAACTCTCTCATCCCCCTTAAATTTAGAATAGCACATGTACCTGAAAGTACACAGGTGCTACACACTCCCCCCACTTGAACAAACACCGTCCCCAGTGTCCGCCAAGCTGGTGTTTAAGCCTGAACACCTGACCTGAACCTGCTGTGACAGTAAAGAGAGAAAATAGAAAAATAATAAGAATACATAAAAGTATACAACATTACATCGGTACAATATTCACAATATGGCATCACGACATAACACATTCCTAACTATCTATTCTGCCCCATTCTCTGACAGCGTTGATAGGTCAACAACCTGCAAACAAAATGAAAGAACACACACAAAGAAACACATTTTCTTATATATTAACTATATAATAAATCACTGAGGGTGAAAGGAAGCTGCACCTTTGCGGACCAAGGCGAAACCTCCCTTCCTCCCAAAGAGATATCAGTAAGTGCTGGGTATTACCTAAGAAAAAAAAATATATATACAATTAGTCTTCTCTGCGGTGGCAATAAGAAAATTTGCAGAACACTGCCCCTGGTGGTCAGTGCGCTGGTACTACAATATGGCAGTCCACTGTTCACTTTAGAACACAACAGAAAAAGGGAGATGTAAAAATGGCATCCTCTCCTCCTTCCTTTTTCCTGATGCTGTAAAGAATCTGGCAAGACCCTATCCTAACTAACTGATCAAAAACCCTCCCAAATTTCTGCACAAGCACCAAAATGTGGATCCGGTGGGATAAAACACAACTTGGATGGGGCAACAGATCGTGTCTGTGACTTCTTTAAAAGCAGCATAGTCAATAGCATAGGCATTGAGCCTACCTGTAGAACCGAGGATCCAGCAAAGAAACAATGTCCCGTTGGAGTTAGTAGTGGTAACGGAAAAAACTTGATCCACCCTCCCGGGACTTTTGAGAACCACTCGGTCACTGTAGATGTAGCGACCGGGGCTCCAATTTTTAAGGCAGTCCTAAAATCTGTGGCCCACACAAACAAAAACATATTCGGAGCCTTCGGGACTTTCAAATACCCCCAGACGGCATATTTGTACTATTCCTCCTGCTGTCCCTTAAACACGGATATGAGAGCTGGAGGCACATATGGGTATTCCCACCTGTAGTCCATAGCTACCCTTTTCATGAAGATACGATTCAGGTGGGAAAGTCTAGGCAGGTTATGGGAGTCTCCAAACCAATGGCTTTACAACGGCATCAGGTGCCCTTTTTAGTGGGGACAATGCAGCGGGTATTGGGGTAGGCTCTGGAACAGGGAGGCTAAGCGCTCCAATCCCCCCAGGTTAATTGAGGAAGCTCTGCAAGCGATGCAGCATAGCCAGAGCGCTTCTTGCGTCTGCAGGACTTTCTGCTTCGGGAGCTTCCAAACTGCTGAGACTCAGGAAACTCTGGCTCGAACCAATGATCATCCCAACCCTTGGACAATGACTCCAAATCAGAGGTATTGTATTCCTCTGCAGGCAGGTAGTTGCGACCCCCGACAGGGTCGCTGGACAAAACACTCAAGCCCAAAGGTAGGCCAAGGTCGCAGCCGCGGGAAGCCAGTGCAGGACTCTTTTTGGCAATAGCATGCCATATGGAGACCACATTATCGGTGGTAGCCTCCGGAACAGCATCGGTTTGTGTACTGGTCACACTGCCTCTCAATTCTTTCACGTCCACATCGCTTACCTCCGGTAATCTGGTTGCAGAGGTAGCCGATAGCAGGGTCAGTGTGGACGACACCATCACAACCGGATCGATGAACACTGCAGATGGGGAGAACTCCGGCCATGGAGCCTCCTCCTTCGTGGTCACAGTCCCAGCAAGCCAGTCCACCTTGTAATCCCGGGGAGTTTCGGTCGGTGGCTCGACCTGGAACAAATAGGCCCGGTACTTCTTGCACCGAGCAAAAGGCAGGATCCGGATGGCCAACTCCGAGCAACGTGGGCAGGACAGTCCAAGGGCCTCCACACCTCCGCTGGAGAACAATACGAACTTCCCTTGGGTATGCATTCGGATCCCTGTATACGTCAAGGGGATTCCATCAGCAGCAGACATTGCAGGGACTCCCGGATTAGACATCGGAGGTCTCAACCTTGAAAAGGATGTGGATGGCACCGACATGTTGGCACAACCTTCTCTCATTGGCGGGCAAACACTCTGTCCTTTGGCGCCAAACTTGCCCTGCATCACAGGCAGGGGTGGATGGCTCCTCCCTAACTTTTAGAGGGAATTTCAGGAAAAAAATTCACAGCCCCCTGCATATAACACGCAGGCACAGTTTACCCTCTATTTTCAGGGTAAAAAAGTGAGTGTTATACGCCAATAAATACAGTAATCATTTCTTGAATGTTTTCATTCAGTCATAGCTGAATGATTTTTTCCATCAACAAAATAAATATTCCTGTTTTAATATAAATGCTGCAAATAGATCAAGTTGCCAGACCTGTCAGAAATTTGGTTTGCATGAGGTATTGTAACTTGTTACTAATATTTGTAATTATTATTTGATATAACCTGTGGCAAAAGAACACTTCCCAGCACTGGAAGAGCATTGTTTGCTGTTTTCTACTACCAGACTGACTTAGCAAGCTAAAAATAAATGCAGTCCTTGATTATAGGGAACAGGAAGAGAACATACGGTAAGATGTTATATTATTTATCCTATGTATATGTGAGTGCATTACCAATGTTTACAATCCCACATGCAGAACATAAAATGTGGCTCCATACAGAGAAAGAAAATTATTCTGTCAAAACAACATGCGGAAATGCCATTTAGAGTACACAAAGCAAGTATATTAAATCAATCGGGTAGAAAGTAAATGGTGGTTGTATTAAGGGTAAATGTTATACTTTATCCAGCTGGCTAACCTTGGATGCTCCATTTTACATCAGCAGGAAACTCTTCTGCTCTTCTCATTTAAAACATTTATTTGTGTGTTGAGCTGCAACAGAAATAGACATGGCTCTTAAAATTATTTTCAGGAGAAAATGAAACAGAATTGAGCTGAAATGAATCAATGGAATCACTCAGATATTTCATAATGAATTACTAGGTGGTTTACATAAAAGCAGTACAGCCCTTATTGTAACCATGTTTCAATTGAACATGTGGCAACAAGTCTGTGCTTGTACAGGAGTACTATTTTTACGTTTCATACTAGTAATATTTCAGCAGAAGTATGTATTTGGAGTACTCTTGGCAGGCCTTCTAAAGTCATCCCTGTGCAGTCTACAATTATACAGTAAGGCTGCAGAACCTCAAGGTTTTTATACCAATCCGAGTTTTTGAACTGTGGCATTTTAAAAATTGCCTTTTTTCATGTGACATGTAATGGTATGAAAAAAAAAAAGTGAATATTTCTGCAAATGCTGCAAACACAATGCCAACTATAGGCAACATTTGCTTCCATGCGCACAGGCCGAGAAACAAGCCACAAATGCAAAGATAAAGACATCTTAATGTGATAATGTGAATTTACTTTGTAGTCCTTTTTAAATATATATTACTTACAGTATGTACAGTATATACTCGAGCATAAGCCGACCCGAATATAAGCCAAGGCACCAAATTTTACCACAAAAAAATGGGAAAACGTATTGACTTGAGTATAAGCCTAGGGTGTCCATCTGCATGCCTCACTGTGCCTCACTTTGCCTCACTGTGTCCATGTGCATGCCTCACTGTGTCCGTGCCTCACTGTGCCCATGCCTCACTGTGTCCATGCCTCACTGTGCCCATGCCTCACTGTGCCCATGCCTCACTGTGTCCATGCTTCACTGTGTCCATGCCTCACTGTGCCCATGCCTCACTGTGTCCGTGACTAGACTGACGTTTAACATGGGAGTCTATGGAAGGGGTCCCCAGCTTTGAAAAAATTACATACAAGGGGTGCCCCAAAGTCCCCAGGGGGAAGGGGTCTCCAAAGTCAGGGAGGTCAGGTGCAAAAAGGAGACTCGAGTATAAGATGAGGGGGGCATTTTCAGCACAAAAAACGTGCTGAAAAACTCGGCTTATACTTCAGTATATATGGTACCCTATACATAGTTGCTTATGCCCTACCAGTCTTTGTTATATGTAGGTTAAATAGTACCGCAGTAGATAGAAATAAATGGAATTCAATCTTGTTTACCCAATCCTAAGACCATACATGACATAGTAACCTCTTGTAATAGGACAACATAGAGATGCTGTAATAAGCTTATATGTCTCTTCATTAAAACACATGTTTTTGTTGTGAAGAATGAAGATTGGATGGCTGCACGCCCATATAATGCCGCTAAAAGCTTCTTTATTAAAAACTAATCAATAAAAACAGGTAGAAGGCATATTGGCAGTGGAAAAAAGGTTGATGCATTTCACATGTTTAGTACATGCTTTGTCAAAACCTTACTAAACATGTGAAATGTGTCAACCTTTTGTTGCCCTGCTAATACAGTATGCCTTGAGCCTGTTTTTATTGATGATTTTTTGAATAAAGAAGCTTTTATCTGTATGATATGGGTGTGCAGCCATACAATCTTCTTTGTTCACATGTACTCTGCAGGAATGACAGGGCATTCACCCCATGCATAGGTGGATTTCAGACACCATCATTGCTGGTTCACCTGGAGCAGCAGGATTGTTTTTACATGTTTTTGTTTGCTCCCTGTGAAGGTTCATAATATAAATGTATTAAAATGTGTAATTATCTGTTATAATTCCAAACTGTTATGTTGAGAAAAAGTTTTCCCTAAGGCCCATGGAAGTAATTCCTGGTGGGAATCAAGGCGCTTCTCATAAGGTGTAACGAATCTGTCTTTTGTAATAAAAAAGGTCCCAAATGCACACATGTAAAAATGTATCTATATAACTCATACATACGTACATACATACATATACACTCACCGGACACTTTATTACGGTACACCTGTTTAATTCCATGGTAACACAAATTGCTAATCAGCCTTTCACATGGCAGCAACTCAATGCATTTAGGCATCTAGACGTGGGAAGACGACTTGCTGAAGTTCAAACTGAGCATCAGAATGTGGCATGGTTGTTGGTGCCAGATGGGCTGATCTGTGTATTTCAAAAACTGCTGTTCTACTTTAATTTTCACACACAACCATCTCTATGGTTTACAAAGAATGGTCCAAAAAAGAGAAACTATCCAATAATGGGAAGTTGTGTGGACGAAAATGCCTTGTTAAAGTCAGAGGAGAATGGGCAGACTAGTTTGAGATGATAGAAAGGCAACAGTAACTCAAATAACCACTAGTTACAACCAAGGTAAAGTGGAAGGGCAGATTCTGCAGTGCCCATGCGTTGCAAATCATCATATAATAAGGACATGACCTCAAAAAACATATCCTCCTGTTAGCTAAGAACAGGAAACTGAGGTGACAATTTGCACATGCTCAACAAAATTGCACAACAGAAGATTGGAAAAATGTTGCCTGGCCTGATGAGTCCCGATTTCAACTGCAACATTTAGAGGGTTGGGTCAGAGTTTGGCATAAACCACATGAAAGCATGGATCCATCCAGCCTTGTATCAACAGTTAGGCTGGTGGTAGTGGTGTAATGGTGTGGGGGATATTTTCTTGGCAAACTTTGTGCCACTTAGTACCAATTAAGAATCATTTAAACGCCACAACTTACCTGAGTATTGTTGCTGACCATGTCCATCCCTTTATAACTACAGTGTACCCATCATCTGATGGCAACTTTCAGTAGGATAATACACAATGTCAAAAAGCTCAAATCATGCTGATTTCTTAAACATGACAATGAGATCACTGTACTCCAATGGCCTTTACAGTCAAGAGATCTCAATCCAATAGAGCACCTGTGGGATGTGGTGGAACGAGAGATTCACATCATGAATCTGCAGCCGACAAATCTTGTCAGAAAATGGTTCATAGAAGATTAGCACATAGGAATTCTCCATTGGCACATAAGAATTATGCATTGGCACTAGGGATGAGCCGAACACCCCTGGGTTCGGTTCGCACCAGAACCTGCGAACAGACCAAAAGTTTGTGTGAACTTTAGAACCCTGTTAAAGTCTATGGGACTCGATTGTTTGAAATCTAAAGTACTAATTTTAAAGGCTAATATGCAAGTTATTGTCCTAAAAAGTGTTTGGGGACCCGGGTCCTGCCCCCAGGGGAGTGTTTGGGGACCTGGGTCCTGCCCCAGGGGACATGTATCAATGCAAAAAAAGTTTTAAAAAACTGCCATTTTTTCAGGAGCAGTGATTTTAATAATGCTTAAAGTGAAACAATAAAATTGAAATATTCCTTTAAATTTCGTACCTAGGGGGTGTATAGTATGCCTGTAAAGTAGCGCTTGTTTCCTGTGCTTAGAACTGTCCCTGCACAAAATGTAATTTCTGAAGGAAAAAAGTAATTTAAAATTATTTAATTTACTTTTTTTTCCTTCAGAAATGACACTTTGTGCAGGGACATTTCTAAGCATGGGAAACAAGCACTACTTTTCAGGCATACTTCACTTTCACTATTTCACTTTTATTGTTTCACTTAAAGGAATTATTAATATCAATGCTGCCAAAAAAACTGCAGTTTTTATAACTTTTTTTTGCATTGATACATGTCCCCTGGGGCAGGATCCAGGTCCCCAAACACTTTTTATTACAATAACTTGCATATTAGCCTTTAAAATTAGCACTTTAGATTTCAAACGTTCGAATCCCATAGACTTTAACAGGGTTCTAAAGTTCACATGAACCTGCTGCGAAATCCCCAAATAGTTCGCTGTTCTGTGAACAGGCAATGTTCGAGTCGAACATGAGTTCTACTCAAACTCGAAGCTCATCCCTAATTGGCACAGAGGAATTCTTCATTGACACTTAGAAATTCTCCAACGCGAATGCTCATGCACGGAACAGCATGAACACCTGGGAGAATTCATGAGCCAGTGCGCATGCGCCAAAGTTCACATGATGCGTGACAGATTCTGGCGCCCAGTGGCCTATTTAAAGCCAGCAGTATGATCCATTAGTTGCTAGATCCTTTAGCTTCCCCTGTGAGTTCCTGTGTTCATAATCCTGATATTATTGGATTTCCTGTTACCGACCCGGCTTGCCTTGACCTGTCTTGTCTGCATTCCTGACTTTGACCCTTGGCTTGTTCCTGTGACTTCTCTTCTGCCTGCTGATCCATGCTTGACCACTGGCTAGCTCTTCTGACTCTGCTTCTTTCTGATTAACAGTGTATGACCATGGCCAATTCCTGACTCTGCTGCCCTTTACCTGGATGACTTTCTGTGCATGACTTCTGGCCTTGCTCCTGATCCTGGCTCTCCCAGCTGCCAAGTGTCACCTGGTACTCCTGAGGGACTCCTGCCCAGCAGTGCATCCTGCTTGTAAGCCGCTATCCAGCAGACATCCCATCAGCTTGTCGCAGCTGGCAACCCTTGCTTCTCTGAGCATAGCACTCCCTGTTACCACCTTCAGGGGCACTCTGCACATAACCACAAGGAAAGCCCTCTCAGCACTTCGACCTCTGACCAGGTATATGACAGTATCATCCAGCCAGTATGTCAGAGGCCGACGGAGGTGCTTCCCCGCTCGAAGCTTTGTGCTAGCAAGTCACAGTCCTTACCCAAGCAGTGACAAACCTATAGGATGGATACTTCAAGTTGGAGGGTTGTTTCCTAATCCACCCGCTACAGTCGCTTCATCCACCCAAGAATGCTTGGTCTCCTGCTCTTACTGTGGTGGTTCCACCTCCTGAACCAAGGGTGTCCACACCGGTACGTTTCAGGGGTGACCGAAGAAAGTTCAGGTTGTTCAAAAATGTCTACCTGCTATACCTGGCCCTTCAGCCAATAACTTTTTCTCTAGAGACTGCTAAAGTGGGGTTCTCTCTGTTGTCCGATGAATCTCAGTCTTAGGCCATCACCTGCTAGAGCAGAAGAGTCCAGTTATTAACTCAGTGGATGTGTATTTTGAGGCCACGTCCTTATTATATGAGGATCTGCAATGCATGGCCACTGCTGAATCTGCCCTTTCACTTTACAGCAAGGGCGGCACCCTGCAGAGCACTATATAGTAGACTTTCTCAGATGGTCTGCAGACACAGGGTGTAATGAGGCCGCCCTCAGATACCAATATCATCTGGGACTATCTAAGGCTCTCAGGGATGAGTTGGCATGAGTACAGACCCCCACTTCTCTAGAGGGGCTCATTCAGCTGACCATCCAACTTGACCGACACCTGCGGAACGTCAGAACGTTCACAAGTCTTCCGACCATTTTGGATGCTACCAAAGATCCCACTTGCTCCTGCACCTGTTCCTGAATCATTTTCGGTAACTACATCTGAAGGAGAGCCTATGCAGCTTGGCTTGGTCTGCATTGCTCAAACCCCAGAGGAAAGACTCTGCCGCCGATAGGCCAACTTCTGTCTCTATTGTGGAGGAAGCAGACATTTCCTTTGCATGTCCTTCCAAGTTTATGGATCTTCCCCATCTCACCTCATTCTTCATGTCTCGTTACAGGTGGCAGAAGGGGAGGTCAGACTACCAGCAAAGACTATGCGCTCACCTGATGGCTCTGGACAGCAAGTGACCATAAAGCATGAAGTTACTCCTCAATCCTTGGAAACCATTCATTACATTGTTCCCATGTGTGGTGAACCAGGCTGTATGAGCCTGTGAACAGCCAGATCAAATCCTTTGTTTCTATCCTCCGCTTCAATCACCCACATCTGCAAAGCAAGCTCCGCCAAAAAGAGCCTGGGAAGGCAGATATAGTGTAGTATCGCTTGTTTATTGTTAAAAACGTCACTTACAGTTTTTCCAGTAGGCGAGTGCAACAGCATGTAAGGAACAACCTAGTGAGGTGGAAGTCCATTCTGACCAGCGATGCATGCTGTGCATTAGGCAACCCCCCAGCAAAAGTGACGTAAAGTATTTGTCAGACCTAGCTTCTATGCATTTCGTGTTCCAGCACACGTCATCAGGGACTTCCATCAGGCTCCAACTGCTTTCGATAAATTAAAGGTCTTGTCCACAACTGTTCCTGTTCTGTAACTCCCAGACCCAGCTCTGCCCTTTGTCTTAGAGGTCGATGTTTCAGAACTCGCCACAGGGGCTGTGTTGTCCCAACAACACGGTCCTAAGGCATTTCTGCACCCAGTAGCTTTTTTCTCTCGAAAGATGAGCCAGTCTGAGAGGAATTATGATGTGGGAGACTGGGAACTATTGGCTATAAAGATTGCACTGGAGGAATGTTGGTATTTGTTGGAAGGAGCAGATCACCCCATCATGATATTTACAGACCATAAGAACCAAGAGTATCTTAGATCAGCCAAATGTCTGAGACCACAGAAGGACCGATGGGCTTTATTTTTCTCAAAATTCAACTTCCATCTTATGTATCGCCCAGGGTCCAAGAATGGGAAGGCAGATGAACTCTCATGCATATTTCCAGAGACTCTCCCAGCATCATCTTGTCCCCTCAAACGTTTCTTAGAATTCAAAACCCTCCATGACTACTAGTTTGCTGCCCGTTTCGGGTTTCAATAGACATCTGAATTATTCAACAGTCCTACTGGTGGCCTAAACTTAGCAGGATTGTAAAGACTATGCGAGTTCATATATCACATGTACCAGGAATAAAGTAAGCAGCCCGCAAGCTTGGGGCCTGTTAAGACTATTGCCAGTCCCAGACCATCCTTGGAAAATGCTGTCAATGGACTTCATAGTAGATTAACCCCTCTCTAAAGGATTTTACACTATTCTGGTGGTGGTCGATGGCTTGTTGAAGATGGCTCACTTTCTGCCCACTTTCTCCCTTAGCCATGGATACCGAACACGCCTGTATCCAGGAGATTGTAAGATTACACAGTCTGCCAAACGGCATTGTCTCTGACAGAGGGGTACAATTCACCTCCAGGTTCTGGCGAGCTCTCTGAAAAGCCTTGAATATTGAGGTCTGTTTGTCATTAGTGCATCACCCACAGAGTAATGACCAGACAGAAAGAACAAAACAAACGCTAGAGAAATATCTTCCTGGTTTCTCCACATTCTCGCAAGATAACTGGGAAACGTTACTTTCTTGTGCCGAATTTGCATATTTTGTACATACTTCCACCAGTCAATCTCCATTTTGAGGAAATTATGGATTCCATCCTTCTTTTCTAACCACTTGCTCACCGCAAAATGAAGCCCAAGGTTAAAACATTTGAGGTCAGTGTTGGTCAAATTAACCCCATAATTTCTCAAAAATTACCGCTATAGCATTGTAAGGGGTCAATTCTTAAAACAGTATATAAACCCAACATTTCATATTCCTGATTTTCTCTACTTTTCTATTAATAACTCACATCGCTAAGCAGTAGAACACACCATAGTCAGTTTAGTAGCTATGGTGGGAGCTCAGCCTGCTGACCTCCGATAATCAGACTTGTCCTGACACAGACCCCCCCACACACACACACTCCCTTTCACTGGGAATATCAGTGTGCTGCTGTTTCTCCTCACCCAGCTCTTAGACAGATGAGAACAGAGGGTATGTGATCACTTATAACAAAAAAAAAGAAGAAAGGTGTTTATAATGTTTTTATATCTGTACATAAATGTTTTTCATTTCTAGTTTAAAATTAATGGGTTGTTTGACAAGGTGAGAGTTTACAACCACTTTAAGCATCATCACATGGGTAATTTAATCACATGTCCGGCTGCAGCAAAAGATTACATGGGATAAAAAAAATGCGCAATTCATTAAATACAAAATGAGTGTGTGGCAAATGGCACAATATGAAGAAAAATGTATTGATTAACACAAAAAAAATCTGATAATTAGCACATGGGTATTGCAGGCAGTATTTGCAGTTTGTCAGCTAGTCAGCTAGTGGGAGCATACAGTGTTGATAACCAACAGCATCAAAGGTATCAGAGAATACCTTGCCATTTTACTACAAAGAAAGATACAGAAAAGAAGAAGGGTTGTGGTGATTTTTGAAAGATATTTTCATGTGCTCATCCTGCTTGATGATTTCAGCAGACAGACAAACAAACAACAAAAGACCAAGAAAGGACCCGTCAGAGTATCTGTGAATTAAAAATATGACATTGGATTTCTGAGTTTAATTCTGACTTGTGAAAAGGCCAAAATATTAAAGGGTCATTTTAAGGTTGCTCAATATCACAGACAAACTAGTTGGAAAATTAAGTCTGCAAACAAAAGATTGTGTACCGATCGATTAAAAAAGATGACTTCTTAAGCAATGAACAATCAAGGAAATTGAACCTCAAAATGAATGAAACAACTTGTACACAATATCAATAGTACAGCTGCTCTTCTATTGTTTTGGGCAATGAGAAGAAGCAACAATCTGGAGAGACTATGGTACTAGTCACTAAGTTTCTGTGCTTACAGCTGACCCAGAGTCAATATTCCTTAATTCAATCATAGCTCCTCTATTGTTCTCTGAAATGAAGGACACTGGGAAAAGTCAACATGCAAGAAACCCTGAAAACCAGCTTAAAACCAAGATTTTTTTAAAATAAATTTTAAGACTTTATAAAAAAAAATTAACATTTTTGGGACATTTTAGGAAAAGACTAAAATTAATTTAAGTATCAAGATGCTCCTCCATCCAAATGCATATACTGTATATCCAGAATGAAATATCCTATTATCTAAAAAGAACTGAAAGGGGAGTTATAATATGTATATATATACACTGTAGAAACACTTCTGTGTTTACAAGTGATTGTGGTGAGCAGGCACCAAAGGGTCTGGGCCAAAGGTGGTGGAACTGAGTTCCTCCAAGTTCCCCCAGAAAAAAAGCCCTGTATATATATATATATATATATATATATATATATATATATATATATATATGTTTGTTGTGTTTTATTATTTATCACTAGGGTTGAGCTCCGCATTCGATTCGAACGTATGTTCGACTCGAACATCGTCTGTTCGATCGTTCGTCGTTTTTCGAACGTTATGGGCTGTTTGCGCCAAATTCGAGTGGCGCCTCCGCATTGTGACCTCCCTGAGAAACAGAATCAAGTCACTAGATCTGTATAAAATTGCTAAATCTATGCTCTGGTCAAAACAAAAATGTTATGAATTTGCAAACAAACCTCACAGAATGTTGGTCAATAGGTTAAAACCTCGCCCTCATGCCTCTTTACCCGACTTTATTCTCCAGCCGGACGGGGTCCCCACTTACTGCCCTCGGGGTATGACTGAAGTATTTGGACATTTCTATCAAGATCTGTACAATTGTTTATCTAAGGACACAGAGTCCCAGTTTTCCCAGGAGAAATTTGATGCTTTCGTTGACTCTCTTAAATTACCCAAATTGTCCTCAGGTGACCGTTCTGGACTTAATGCACAGATCACTGCTGAAGAGATCTCCTCGGTAATTAAAGACCTTCCATCTCATAAATCCCCATGCCCTGACGGACTCCCTTACTCTTATTATAAGAAATTTCTCCCGGAGTTGTTGCCCCATATGGTAACTTTATTTGCATCACTGCTGAAGGGGACTAAACCCTGCTTTCAATTCTTGCACGCTTATATAACGGTTATCCTGAAACCGGACAAAGATCCATCAATTCCTGACAACTATCGCCCCATAGCCCTCCTGAACTCCGACTATAAAATATTCACTAAAATATTGGCAAATAGACTCTCCCTTCTTCTTCCATCTTTGATACACAGGGACCAGGTAGGGTTTGTTCCCACTAGACATGCTGGGGATAACACTAGACGAACCATTGATCTTATTGACCTTTTGACCAAGACTGGAAAACCTGCTATTGTGTTAAGCTTAGATGCACAGAAAGCTTTGCCACCTTGACAAAATACGTTTTTTCGAGTCCATTTGCACAGGCTTTAAAAGCATTATATTCCACGCCCACTTCTCAGGTTCGATTGGCTTCCTATGTCTCACCGCCATTCCCCTTGAGTAATGGTACCAGACAGGGTTGTCCCCTGTCTCCTTTGCTATTTATTTTTTATTTATTTTTTTCAAATATAATCTTTACTGAATAACACCTCAAGGGGAGAGGTCCCGATTTCAAAGCCAGTATACTTACAGTGATCTGTTACAGACACATCAACAGTACATTTCTCATAACTGGGTTTATGCATGACAGTACAGTGCAAAAATATAACCATGAAAGTATCTAGGAGTATGCATCATCCAGGGTTTCTATCTTAGTGATGGCCTCAGAAGGTATGGGGCCCCTCCACTTCCTTTTCATGTTTTCTCATGGGAACTCAAAACAAGCAAGGTATAGATAGGGAAAGAAGAAGAAGAATAGAAAGAAGTAGGAGGGAATGGGCACACAAGGTAGGAGGGGGGGTTTAAACCAGGGAGTGGGTGCCGGCGGGGGAAGACCCCGGTGTTCTGTGACAATTCACAGCCGAGCTATTGTTGCTGAAGGGCCATCCCTTCATCAGAAAAAATAAATACATTCCAAATTTTCCAGGTGTCCGAGTACTGCTCACGCCTATGCTGCGCCTCGAGGACTAAGTCCTCCATCTTGTTCATCTCCTCCACCTTTTTTAGCCAGCATGAAGTTGTCGGGGGGACTTGCTGTTTTCAGAACAAAGGAATGCAGGCCTTGGCAGCATTTAGTAAATGTCGCAGCAGAGATTGCTTGTACAGTTTGAATGGTATCGTGGAGTGGTGTAGCAGGAAGAAACGCTGCATCGTCTGGAATTTCATACTCTGTGAAGGTCTGTGTTATGCGATGCACCTCTTCCCAAAAGCCCCTCAAGCCTGGGCAGGACCAGAAGACATGTAGCATCAAACCCACCTCCGTCCCACAGCGCCAGCAGCGATCTGAGGTGGTCGGGAAACACCTGCGCAATTTGGCCGGCGTAAAATATCATCTGGTTAGAATTTTATAATTTGTCTCCTGGGTTTTGGTACAAATCGATGATTTAAGTGTACAGCTGATAATGTGTCGCCATTGAGCCACTGTGAAACTGCGGCCTAAGTCCCTCTCCCACCTATCAAAGAAGGGTAGCTGAGGCTGTGTGGGTGGTGTGGTAAGCAGAGAGTACATTTGAGATAGTGTCTGCGACACTGGCTCAGTGTCTGAGCAGAACTCCTCAAACGTTGTTAACTGACACGTGTAGGCCTGGGGGCCAGGGATGGAGTGTAAAAAGTGGTGCAGTTTCACTGCACTCCAAAAGGGGAGACGGAAGTCCCCCATCTCCGCCTTCAGTTCCAAGATGGTCGGCCATCTTCCCGCCCACACGGTTCTGGAGGCATTCTCGGTGCCAGCGTTCCTTAAGGAGGCAAATTCTGCAGATCGTAGGCCCGGAACAAATTTGGGATTACCCAAAATCGGGTAGAGCGGAGAGGGGTTTGACATGAGGGACGACTGCATGGCCACTCTGTTGCCATGGCGCAAAGTGGGCCCAATAGTCGGGTGGGATTTCAGTCCCGGCCGGAGGTCATCATGACACCAAAGCGCACTCCCCAAGGGCACCATCGCCTGTGCCTGCTCAAGGCGCACCCACAACTTGGTTGTACTGTTACGTCGCCAATCCAGTATTCGGCCTAAATGGGTGGCTTGATAGTATCGTCTCATATCAGGCAGGGAGAGGCCTCCGTTCTGTTTGGGGAGCGATAGCAGGTCACGCCGCAAGTGGGGTTTCTTGTTTGCCCAAATGAATCGGATGAAGAGCGTGTGTACCTGTCTAAAGAACGAGTGCGGGATATTTATAGGGAGGGCCTGGAGAAGGTAATGAAACTTGGGTAAGATACACATCTTTATCAGATTACCCCTGCCGAACCATAAGTGTAGACCCTTGTTCCAACTCTCCAGCAGAGAGCGAGCTTTTGCTAGAATAGGTGGGAAGTTCAAAGCAAACGTACGTGAGGTGTCCTTTGGCATGAGGGTTCCAAGATATGTCAGGGCCGCATCTGTCCATTTAAAACGTAGGCCAGATTGCAGGGATCGCAGAAAGTGGGGGGGGGGCATGGCCACCCCCATGGCCTCTGACTTTGAGAAGTTAATTTTCAGGTTTGACATGGCTCCATAAGCGTCAAATTCCTTAAGGAGGTTTGGCAGTGAGATCACAGGATTTGTCAGTGAGAAGAGTAAATTGTCTGCATACGCTGAAATTTTGCACTGGGAATCCCCTACCAGCAGACCTTGTATGTCTGGATTCAGTCTGATTTTGCATAAAAAAGGTTCAAGCGACAGGGCGAAAAGGAGGGGAGAGAGAGGGCACCCTTGCCTTGTCCCGTTTCCGATAGAAAACGGAGACGAAAGCAGACCATTCGCCTTTACCTGGGCCGTCGGGTTAGAGTATATATTTTTGATACAGGTAGTCATCTTCTCTCCAAGCCCTATGTGGCGTAGCACTGAAAACATGTAAGCCCAATTCACCCTGTCGAAAGCCTTCTCAGCATCCGTACTCAAGAAGACACAGGGGGTATTTCCCATAGATGCAACATGGAGAAGGTTCAACACTTTAACAGTGTTGTCCCTAGCCTCCCTTGTGGGGATGAAGCCTACCTGGTCAAGATGTATCAGTGACCGGAGGTGTTGTGCGAGACGAGAGGCCAAGATCTTTGAGAAGATCTTAAGATCTACGTTCAGGAGGGAGATAGGCCTGTAACTCCCGCAAGATGTTGTGTCCTTGCCTTCTTTATGAATTAAGGATATGTGGGCCCGTAGCGCGTCTCTGGGGAATGTGGCATCCGAACCCAACGCATTCAAAAAGACACCATGCGGGGGGCCAATCAGGGGAAGAAAGGTCTTATAATACTGAATGGTGTACCCGTCCGGGCCCGGGGTTTTGCCTGGCTTCATGGCCCCCACTGCGCTTTGAATCTCCTCTAATGTGATCGGCGAGTCTAACTCCTCCCGTGTACTCACCAGGAGAGAGAGAATTTGAGAAGACGTAATGTACTCCTCTATGGCGGCCTGAGATGGCGACCTGTTCTGTAGATTGTATAAGGTAGAATAGAAGTCACGGAACCCTCCTGAAATTTGTTCCACGAGTCTAGCCAGCCAGCCATTCGGGCACTGAATACGTGGGATATAAGCTGCCAGTTTCTGCTCTCTTACCGCTCTAGCCAATGTTTTCCCGCACTTGTCCCCCGACTCGCATGAAATTTTTCGGCAGCCCTACAGGGCTGTTTTGGCCCTGTAGTGCAGGAGATCTGTAATCTGCCTGCGAGTCAACCCAAGTTCTGACTCCAGAGCCTGAGTGGGGGTGTGTTTATGGCGGGCTTCTGTAGCGGCCAGTCTGTCAAGAAGCTTGACGAGCTGCTCGTTTCTAGCTCTCTTTATGCATGCTCCGTGTATGATGAGCACACCGTGGAGTACCAGCTTGTGTGCTTCCCATAGTGATCCCGGTTCACAGTCTTGGTTATCGTTCTCTCGGAACTAGTTGGTGAGTTCTCTGGTCACTTCAGCCAGTATCTCCAGGTCCTGTAGAAGGCTCTCGTTCAGGCGCCAGAAGTGGGATCTAGACGAGGCACTCCCAGCGAGTGTATAAGTAAGGGAGATCGGATCGTGGTCAGACCAGGATATGTGGCCGATCGAGGTACTCGCGACAGAGTGCAATTGGTTATGTGGAACCAAGAAGAAATCAATCCTGGTATACTGTTTATGTGGAGGCAAATAAAATGTATAATCGCGTTCACCTGAGTGCTGAAGGCGCCATACATCTATTAGTTGTGCTCTATGCAGGGCATTGGCTATGCGTTTCCTATGACTCGGAGGAATAGAGGAGCGGCCAGAAGACGTATCAGATGTGGGGATCAGGGGGACATTGAAGTCACCTCCCAAGATCAATTGGCCCTCTGCAAACTCTGTGAGTTTGTCCAGCATAGCCTTGATGAATGAATCCTGATGTTCGTTAGGTGCGTATAACGTCGCTAGCGTAAGTTGCACTTCCCCAACCAGGCCCTTGATGAACACACATCGTCCACCAGGGTCCCTAGTTTCCGCTTGGCATCGCCAAGGGAGCCTGCTGGAAAGGAGAATATACACCCCTTTAGACTTGGCTGCAGGGTTGGTGGAGTGATAAGTCATCGGGAAGGATCTGTTTTTCAGGAGAGGGAGTTTGTCAGTCCTGAAATGAGTCTCCTGCACAAAGGCAACATCAGCGTGAGCCCTCTTCAGATCACCTAGAAGCATGCGCCTCTTCTCCAGTGAATTGAGGCCACTCGCATTCAGCGAGATAATTTTGACAGCATCCATCTCCCCGGATTGATGGAGAAGGAGAGAGAGGGATCGAGATTAGGAAGAGAGGAGGGAAAGTAAAAGAGAGGAGAGGGGGGGGAGTACAGAAAAGCAAAGAAAGCAAAATAGAATAAATATAAAAAATACAAGTCAGGGCCACTTGACCCACAAAAACTAACTTAACAAGTACTAACTTTTTTCCTTTTTTTTTAAAGCGTATTTTTGTGCGTGAACTCAAGAGAGAGGAGCAGGAGTTGGGAGTAGGCAGACCCTCCCCCCAGAGGCAATCTGCCATCCTTCTCCATGCCCCCGGGTGGCAATGGCGGGTGTGAGGGGGGGCCTCCCACTGACCCCGCCCTACCTGCTCCACTTGGGAGCCCAACTAGGGCCCAATGGGACCCCAACGGGGCAGAGGGACTCCCCCTATGAGGGAGTTAGGGGGTCTAGCCCACCCAGCCAGCCCCGTAGGTCCTTCGCCTCTCTTTTTTTTAGGAGACAGCATGGCCAAAGTGCGTGCGTGTTAAACCAATTTTGTGTGTGTGCAAGTGTGGTGGGGGGGTGGGCGTACTAAACACAGGTGTACCTTGCATAGCACACCCACCAGGAGCCGGGCTGAGACCACCAAACTCAATTCACATGTAGCCAAGACCGGGATCCGAACCCTTGGCTAAAGAGGTGAACTGCTTGTCAGCGCAGTGCCAATGACGTTGAGCCACCACAGCTCCCAACAAGTACTAACTTGAATTGACAGCACACCGCCGAACTTGCGGGGGTGTGCGTCAGCCTAATTGGGGGAGAGGTTGAACAGTAACCGGGAAGGAGAGGTCCCGGTTCTCCCAACCATCCCAACCAGGGTAAAAGTGCAAACAGAATCATAGCATACAGTGAACTTTACTACGGTAAGGATGAATCAAATAACAATAACAGTAACCACAGCAACATGGAACAGAAGAGAGGGGTACCATCAGCGTCACCAGCAAGTTATAACAGCCACTCCCGATGTGGATTCCCTCCTCATCTAGCAGGGTGTGAGACCCAACGTAGGGGGCGGACGTCAAGTAAAGGCCCATGAAGGAAAATCAGCCGGTCCGGCCAGCGCGTGCATCCCGGGAAGGGGAAAGAAAGGAGATGGCCGGGAGCTCAGTCCAAGCACATCTCAACTCGGTCATGTCCAGACCACACCCCCTTTGCTATTTATTTTAAGTCTCGAGCCTCTGGCTGCAGCTATTAGGTCCCACCCAGATATACGGGGGGTGGAGCTGAGACGGGAGGAGTACAAACTTTCACTCTTTGCAGATGACATATTATTGACGATCACTCACCCACACACCTCCCTTCCTTCCCTCCACGTAACTTTACATTTATTTGGTAGCCTTTCTGGTTTTAAGATTAATTCAACTAAAACGGAGGCCCTCCCTATAAATATCCCGATGGATGCACTTACCTCTCTACAGGGTAACTTTAACTACCGTTGGTGCACCTACTCCCTGAAATATATAGGGGTACACCTGACCAACCTCTATTCTACCCTATATCAGGTTAATTTCCTTCCTTTATTTATAGAAATAGGTAGATTACTGAAGTTATGGACGAAGCTTCCATTGTCTCTCATTGGGAGGATAAATGTCCTCAAAATGTCTATATTCCCTAAACTATTGTATCTCTTTGAAACTCTTCCAGTACTGATTCTTATGACCCAACTGAAAGCATTGCATAGGAACTTTCTAAACTTTATCTTGAACAACGCCTCCCACAGAATAGCCAGCTCAGTCCTCATGGCCCCCCACTCACAGGGTGGCTTAGGAGCTCCCGATATAATTAAATACTATTATGCGACTCATTTAAAAGCCATAACCTCCTGGACATCTAGACTTGCCCCAAACAGATGGTCTAAAATAGAGATGGGAATCACTGTCCCTGCCCACCCATGCTCTTTGCTGTGGCCCTAGTCTGATAAATCATCTGCTCCCTTGCGAAAGGTCTGTCTAAACCCAATGCTTTTCACTCTTCTAATTTGGAAACGTTGCTCTGGTAAATTTTCCCTAACGTCCCCTTGCCCACCCCTGATAAATATTCTCTTTAACCCGGAAATCCCTGACAGCCTATCCTATGATTCTATGTTAAAAAATATTGGTGTCTGCACTGTGCTAGGGGTATGTGCCACAATAGTGCACGAACCAGGGGGAGGGTCCTAGGAACTAGGTAAGTAATGAACAAGTGTAAACAACATGTGAAAAGTGGATACTGAAACACACAAATAAGGATAACACCATAAAACGTTATGACATCCAGACATCAAATGATTTCACGGAGTGAATAATATAAGAGTGGAATAATGAATAGTCTGTGGTACAAATCCAAAAAATAAAAAAATAATTCTGTGAGTGACAGGTCCGGTATCGATGCTCAGGGTCCCCCCAGTCCGTTCTCCAGCTCCAAGTGGCCAAAAGGCAGATGGATGGATCTCATGCAGGATCCTCTGAAGAAGTCACATGACGATACGCATCAGGAGCACTAGAGCGCGCACGTTTGACGGCTGGGAGACAAGTTCGCTGCTCGTATGGAGTGCCCAGTTTTTACCTTCCAAATGTGAGTTTTATTTTTTCTATTGATCCAATAAACCTTTTATACGGCGGTACTTTGCTATGTGCTTCCTCTGTTCTCTCCCCTCACACATTCATCTGCCACCTGCTTGAGATCCATCCATCTGTCTTTTGGCCACTTGGAGCTGGAGAAGGGACTGGGGGGACCCTGAGCATCGATACCGGACCTGTACGAACTCGGAGTTCGTGGGAGATAGGCCCACCTTTCATGATCACAAAGTGAGTGCATGTCTGTGTTATTTATCATTATCATTATCTAGTGCCATCACAGGATTATGCTATGTTGTGTCTCTGATTTTTACATGGTCATCTGCCATTGAGATCCTTTGTCGTGATCCCATACTGCTGTGCGTTTTCTCTGCTGGAGTGGATTTTTTTGGCTATCTGTACAGTACCTGCCGCCGAGAGTGTTTTTAGCATGACAGCATCGCACTGATTCTTGGCGACAGGGTGCAAACATCTCACACTCGTTGGAATGGTAAAAGCACATTCCAGCGAGCGCGTCATAGAAGCGACGGGGACCTGAATTGGATTCTCACCAATTCTACATGCGGCGTTTGGTATGAATCCTGAGGGGGAACGCCCCGCCGGATTTTTAAATAAAAATCTGGCATGGGTTTCCCACCCAGGAGCATACAAAGCCCTTCTCTGGTATGGGTTGTAAGGAGACCCCCCCCTACGCCGAAAAAATGGCGTGGGGGTCCCCCCACAATCCATACCAGACCCGTATCCAAAGCATGCCGCCCGGCTCCCCTGACGGCTCGCCATCCTCCCTCACCTCATCGGCCGGCAACAGCCCAGCTAAATCGCGGATGAGACTGGATGCTAGCTCAGCGGCTGACGAGGTGAGCCCTGTATCTGATTCCCCCTCAGCACTTCCATCCCCTATTGCGGCCTTCCCCACCACTGACCAACCTGTCCTGGACACTACCATGAAGGAGATGCTAGTCTCCCTTCAGAGCTTCCTTCATAATGACATCCTAACTATGTTTAATAGATTCTCCTCACAAATGCATTATAAGGATCAAAAAGTACATCTTGTTGAGAAACAAATGGGGCGGATGACTGAAATGGTGAATGACCTAGTGGATGCCCATGACCATACACTAGAGGAACAGCAATGGCTGAGAGCCACAATGGCGGACCTCAAAGACAGGTCACGCCGCAATAATGTGAAAATCAGAGGGATCCCCGAAACTGTCCTGCCGCATGACCTTAACGCATTTGCTAGAAAAATTATCTGCACTGTGTTGCCTGATCTGGCCCCCATGGAGACGATCATAGACCGGATCCACCAACTCCCCAAACTCTCGCACCTCCCAGCAGAAGTGCCACAAGATGTCCTCATGAGGGTACACTTTTACCACGCCAAAGACCAGCTTCTATTCAAGTCAAGACAGCTTGGTCAGCTCCCGGGCCCTTTCGCTAAACTCCAGCTGTATGCTGATCTCTCTCAGCATACCCGCCATCTGAGGAGACAACTTAACATCATCACAAAACTGCTTAATAATCACAAAATTCCCTACCAGTGGGGTTTCCCCACGAAAATTATAATCACCCAGAATGGGATCAAACACTTCATTTCCACGGTTGAAGAGGGCCTCCAATTACTTAACAAGTGGGGTATCATCCCAGACGCACCTCAACCGGCGCAACCCAACTGCAGGAAAACTACCCATCCCTCAGATGATAATATGGCAATCCTCCGGCCGGATGCTTTGCTCGGTGCTAACTGTTCCATGAACTTACTCTTTGTTTCACTTTGTAGTTTTCCTTTACCCATTTCCCTTCCACCCTGAGAGCAAGCAACAGACAAGACATTGTGAACGTGCTCCTCTGAACCGAGCATCCATACCTGCTTAACCATAAGTAACATTTGTCATTGCTAAACATTTACACCTAATCCCAAGATGCCAAAATGATTGTCTCTTAATGCCAAAGGGCTGAACCACCCGGCAAAGACAGCATCCCTGTGGCGTACAGCCCGACAATCTAACTGTGACATCCTGTGCGTTCAGGAAACGCATTTCAAAAAATCTGCGGAACCGCCTTGCACCAATAAAAATTTTAGACACATCTTCCAAGCCCCTGACCCGCTAAGAAGAATGGAGTACTGATAGCGATCAGAAACACAGTGAACTTTATTCTCCACGACAGTCTAACTGATGTGGATGGTAGATACCTGGCTCTGGACTGTACCACGAACAATATTAGATACACTATTGTCCATGTGTATGTACCAAATACCAGACAAATCAAATTGCTAACTAAACTACTGCCCAAGCTCCACAAGTTCCACCAAGGCAATTTCATCATATGTGACGATTTCAAAATAGTTATAGACAACTCCCCGGATACCTCCTCTCGTAATACTAGATTTGCTTCACCTATCGGTCACTTCCTCAGAACCCATGATTTGTACGATGTGTGGAGGTGCCACCACACCACGGAACGTGACTATTCATTCTTTTCCCACCGACACAATTCCTATACCAGGATTGAATACTTTCTAGTTGACAAATGGACTTTTCCCAAAATCTCTACCTCATCTATTGATACAATAACGTGGTCAGACCATGCCCCCTGTTTCAATTGTTATTTATGCCTTGCCTAATTCCCCACGCACAACAATCTCGATCCTTCAGTCGCCTGATCACTCTGCCTACATTCGTAAACACCTGGTAGAATTCTTCGATATGAACCAAGGATCTGCATCGACCAACACTATACTTTGGAATGCCCATAAGGCATTTGTTAGAGGTCTTCTCATCCAAATAGGTGCCAGAGAGAAGAGAAGGAGATCACAGTGTCTTGACACCCTCACCTCCCAAATTAAAACGATTGAGGAAAAAAATCAAAAGTCCCCCGACCCAAACTTAATGACAGGCTAGTACTTCTCAGACAGGAACTTAGAAACCTACTATTGGACTCCTATGATGGAGCCCAAAAGCAATTTAAAGCTACTTACTAGATATGTGCATTCCTGTTCGTACGAATGTTATTTTCGTACGAAAATGTTCATTTTCGTACCCGCAGGATAATGTGTACATACGAAAAAATTAAAGCACCAAAATACGAAAACTACGAGATTACGAATGAGCCGCAAATACGAACGAATGATCCGACGAAAAAAACGACAAAACGAAAACGGCAAAAGAACAAAAATGACATCTATAACAAAAGATTTACATTCTGTATTTTGTTTGAATCCTTTTTCTGTTTGTTTTCAGTCCTATGTTCATTGTTCATATGACATCTATAACAAAAGATTTGCATGCTGTATTTTGTTTCAATCCTTTTTCTGTTTGTTTTCAGTCCTATGTTCATTGTTCATATGACATCTATAACAAAAGATTTGCATGCTGTATTTTGAATCCAAAATACGAACAGAAAAAAGGAATTTAAAATACAGAATGCAAATCTTTTGTTATAGATGTCATATGAACATACGACTGAAAATAGCAAAAGAAAAAGGTTTCAAGATACTGCAAATCATTGACGAAAATTCACGAAAATTATTGTCTAACAAGTAACGAACATGAGCATGTACGAGCATGTACGAAAATAAAACAGTAACGAAAATACGAAACGATCGGAATACGAAAAAATCGCGTCATACGAAAAACGAACGGGAACAAACAGGAAAACGGGCGTCTTACGAAAAACGAACGAAAACGAAAAAACGGAACGATACGAAACAGAACAAAAAAAAACGATTTTTTTTTCTGTGCACATGTCTACTACTTACTATTCTACAGGGAATAAGGCAAGGAGAGCAATGGCTCTTAGGATTAAAGGGCATCGCATAAAATCTAAAATCTCTCATCTTTATCACCCCTCTACTAAACATAAATTGATAGACCCACAAGAGATAGCAGATGCATTTAGCCATTATTACAAAACGCTTTATAACCTGAAAGACGACCCCACTACTGCACAACCATCCGCAGATGACATTTCTAATTTCCTGCAAGTAATCAACCTCCCTACGGTATCCCCTGAACAACTGAAAGTACTAAATGCACCTTTCACTACACTTGAAATCCTAGATGTGATAGCTAACCTCCCGTCCAACAAATCCCCTGGCCCTGATGGCCTCCCTGGGGAGTACTACAATAATTTCGCACTCTTCTAGCTCCATTTTTATCACAAGTTTGCAATGACGCTGCCTCCTCCTCTTCTCTCCCACATGAAATGTTGAATGCATTAATTATCACCCTACCGAAGCCAGGGAAGGAACCCACCTCCCCACAATATTTTAGACCTATATCTCTCCTCAATATTGACACAAAAATATATGCTAAACTCATAGCAACAAGATTAATGGATATAATGCCATCATTAATGCACCCTGATCAATCAGGGTTCACTAAAGGCAGACAAACGTTTGATGCTACACGACAAATCATTAACATTATCCATAATGCTGATTCTACCAGAACGCCTTCTCTGCTTCTTCAATTGGACATTCCTCCAGGCCACACTTCAAAAGTTTGGTCTCTGGGGTCATATATTCTCCGCAATCATGGCCTTGTACTCCAGGCCCTCAGCTCAGGTGTACACATCCAAAATGCTGTCTAAACCGTTTCCAATATCCAATGCCACCCGACAAGTCTGCCCCCTCTCACCCCTTATCTTCAATCTAGTAATGGAACCCCTTGCCGAACATATCATATCAAACTTATCCATTTCAGGCTTCAAAATCGGATCGGTAGAACATAAGATAAATCTATTTGCCGATGATGTCATACTAATGGTTATAAATCCAGTGTCTTCCCTGGCTTCGATACAATCTGTATTACAAAGGTTCAGCAATATCTCATATTATAAAGTTAACGACACGAAATCTCACATTCTAGAGTTGGGACTGGACGCTGTCACCAGCAACCTATTGAGGAACCTATACCCATATCAGTGGGCAGACGTGGGAATAACATATCTAGGAATCACACTTACCAAATGCACCAAGAACCTGTTTAGCAATAATTATGTTGAGGGTAGGCATATGCTGTTCAAGGAGACCGCCAAACTTTCCAAATTCAAATTCTCCTGGTCTGGGAGACTAGCTGCTTTCAAAATGCTTATTCTTCCTCGGTTGCTTTATATATTCCGCATGCTTCCTATACCACTTACTTCAGCATACCTCAATTCCCTCCAATCCATTATCCAACATTTTGTCTGGCAAGGCAAATGCCCTAGATGTGGTCACCCTAAAACCATCAAACATAAACTGGCGGGAGGCATGGGTTACATAGACATCAAAGACTACTATCTTGCTACCATACTGGCCCAATTGACTGACTGGGTTGCTGACCATCCTACCACACTATGAGAGAACATTGAAAACACCTTGACTCCTGGACAAAATCTCAGAGACTGGCTGTTCAGCTCTACAACCACTCAACATCACCTTCATTTGCACTCCCCAACCATCCAAGCATCAGTTAGAACTTGGAGAGTACTGCATTACATGAAATGGTCCAATACTCTTACCGAGCGATTACAAATACCTATACAAACCCTCCAATTATTGTCACCCGATCTGGTTATACCGGATTGGATACTTACCCAGACGACTGACACTGCAGACCTTAGGTCCAAATTACTGAGTAAAACCTTTGATCAAATCCAAATGACATTTCACGCACCCGCTATAGACTTCTTTACTTGCTATAGGATCCAGAGATGTCTCACAGCATATCCACATTTAGAAGGAGAATTGTCACTCAAATTATGGAACTACTTCTTTTCCAATACCTCCCCCACCAAAGGTACTTCACTTATCTACTCCACATTGCAAGGGAAAAATATCTTCCACAAATCCAAACCCCACACTGATTGGGAAAACGACTTGAACTTACAATTGTCTGACCAACATTGGCTGACACCCTTAAAATCAATCTATAAGTCCACTAGCTGAACTTCCCTATGGGAATTAACTCACAAAATACACCTTTTGTCAATGTTCCCAGGAGACATTGCAGAGGTCTGCCACAATTTATCGCGGGATTTAGAAAGACTTAAGACCGCTTTCATCGGACATGTCTCCTGGGAGATTTTGGTCTGATGTGTGTACACATGATTAAACCAAAATCCCCTTGGACAGACAGCGCGGTGACGTCCGCAAACCAGGAAGTAAAATGCTTCCACGCATGCGTCAAATCCATTCGACGCATGCGGGGGATTTCAGTCCGCTGGTTAGGCGTACTAACCAGCGGACATGTCCGACAGACAGTTTTCCAGCAGATAAGTTTTAAAGCATGTTTTAAAACTTTTGTCTGCTGGAAACCTGTCTGCTAGGCCATACACACGATCGGATATGTCCGCTGAAACTGGTCTGCGGACCAGTTTCAGCAGATATGTTCAATCGTGTGTACGTGGCCTAAAGGAAGCGGCCAGTAACATAAAGGATTACTAAGGTACAGTGGATCGAAAAAAACAAACAAAAAACATGTGGTTTAATAATTATGCATATGAGAGCATCTTTTTTTTTTTGGTGGGAGAGTGGATCTTGGGTGGGAGTTCCCACACTTTTTTGCCCAGGACTTGACCCTTGATTAGTCCACTCTCATTGCGCCTATGAATTAATTCTGTCAAGGGGGAAACCATCCCACCCTAAAATCTATACTCATTGGCTCCCCTGGACCCGTTGGTACGCTAACAGACTTTCCTGATCCGCCTCTGAAGTAATATAGTCACTATCTTGCTCTCTCCCCCCTCCCTTTATTACTTTTTACTTTTTTTTAGTTTATTCTTTGTTTTTCCTTATAAAAGTTAATTAATTTGCTCACTGACTACATATGCCTTGCTACATATCTCCTAGATAGTGTTCATTCTTTAGGCATATACCATCTTATTTACACATCATACTAGACAGTTATATGTTCTTTATTGATATAGTTACTTATTGAACTGTTAGAATTGTATTTTCTGTCAACTTTCCTGAACCCACAGGAGGCTGAATGCCTTAGCCTTCCCCTGGACACAGATTGTTTCCGTTGGGGGTGTCTAGGGGTACTGGACTTTATAGATTGCTTAGCATTCGCCACCTGTAATGGTTATGTATTCTAACCATCCTTGTTAACTTATTGCGTTATGTCTACTCACTACCATGTGTATGATATCAAATATGATGTAAGACGCTGACTGTTTGTTTTAACACTTGTGTATTCAATAAAAACGATTGAAACAAACCCCTCCCTCAAAAAAAAAAAAAAAGCAGCACGTCATCAGCATACATGCAAAGCTTGTACTCGGATCCTGCCTTTACATAGCCCAAAATATCCGGGTGATGTAATATTGCTATGGCTAGGGGTTCAATTGCAAGGGCAAAAATTAAAGGGTAGAGCAGGCATCACTGCCTGGTCCCCCTGCCGAGCTGGGAGAAGTCCGAATTACATCCAGGAATTTTAATCCGTGTGATAGGGTTCAGATAGAGGGCCTGGAAGGCCCTAAGAAGTTCACCTTGAAAACCAAAGTGTTGTAAAAGGACAGATACATACTTCCACAAAACACAATCAAATGCCTTATGTATATCCAAACCTAACATAAATAGTTTCTTAGAGGAGATAGTGGCATCCTAAATTATATCTGAAACCAGGCGAATATTGTCAGTAATAAGGCGGTGGGGGATAAATCCTGATTGATAAGGAGAAATTAGGGACGAAATCACACTTCCAAGTCTATCCGCTAAAATTCTACTAACATTTTTTAAATCATTATTAATAACCAAAATGGGCCTAAAGTTTTGGGGTAATGTATGGTCCCTGTTGGTGTCACGTACCTGGTGGACGAGCCCGACGTGCAAGGAGTGGCTGCCCTTACTCCTCTGATCCCGGGACCCCTGGTAGAGTGGACAGGGGGTGCGGGAGTGCAGAGTCGCACGAGCGCCGGTTGCAGCGCAGGTGCTGGGCCGGAAGGCTTCAGAAGGCTTCAGTGCTGCGTAGAGTAGCAAGTGTGGACTGTAGCTGCTGGCGGCAGGTGAAGACGACTGGAGACACAGGAATCACCAGAGCGGGGAGGTGTACCGTAGTCCAGTGGAGGTAAGTCCCAGCAGGAGAGTCCAAGGCCGGCTAGCGGGTCAGGTGCAGGTGTAGTAGGCAAGGCAGAGTAGGAGTCAGACCGGGTCGACAACAGACTGGCAGCAGCGGCTAAGGGGGTCAGGCAGGCGGATCGTCAGGCAGGCAATAGGTCAGGGCAGGCGGAAGGCAAGCAGAGTCAGGAACAGGCCGGGTTGTCAGGAACAGATTCAGGTAGGCTAGATACAGATAGTCTCAGGAACTGCTGTAGACCGGACAGCAAGAGGCAAACGCTGACAGCGAGTTTAAATGTCCTTTTTTGGCGCCAGAATGACGTTCGCGCGATGCGCGCGTACCGTTGCCGCGAATGCGCGCGCCCGCTCCCGTCGCAATGCCGTGATCGCGCGCGCGCCACTGCCGCGAATGCGCGTGTCCCAATCGCGCTGACGCGCCGCTAGCGCCATCTGGTGGCCGAAGCTGTTCATGACATTGCCCCCCTCCAATGGGCAGCCTCCGGATGCCCAACCGGGCTATTTCCAGCGGGTGGGAGTCTTTAAATGACTGGATTAGTCTTTCAGCGTGTATATTGTCCTCCGGTTCCCATGAATTCTCCTCGGGTCCATACCCTTTCCATTTGACGAGGAATTGAACTTGGTTGCGTCTTTTCCTGCAATCCAGGATGGATTCAACCTCAAATTCCTCCTCGCCGTCTACTAGGACCGGCTCCGGCGGACCTGTGTTCCTCTCAGGAAAGGAATCAGAAACGACTGGTTTAAGCAGGGCCACATGGAAGACCGGGTGAATGCGGAAGGTTTCTGGCAACTCAAGTTCGTAGGCAACCTCATTTATCTTCCTCTTGACAGGAAAAGGGCCCACAAACCTAGGGCCTAGTTTCTTCGAGGGGCATGCAAGTTTTAAATTCAGGGTAGACAGATAAACCTTAGTTCCAGGTTCCAGGTTGAGTTCCCCTCTTCTTTTCTTGTCAAAGATTTCTTTATTACGCTCTTGTGTCTTAGTCATTGTCTCCTGCAGGATCTTATTATTTGTGTCAAAGAAGGTCAGAGTTTCCTGGACGGCGGGTACCGAACACTCCGGGACGGAATTGGACAAGAACAAGGGATGGAAGCCGTAGTTCGCATAGAAGGGCGATTGTTTGGTGGCAGAGTGGACGGAATTATTGTATGCGAATTCCGCCAGGGGTAGCAAGGACACCCAATCTTCCTGCGAGAAGGAGGAGAAGCATCGAAGATACTGTTCGAGTGTCTGATTCGTTCTCTCTGTCTGCCCGTTTGATTGCGGATGGTACGCTGATGAGAACGATAGACCAATCTTGAGACTGCTGCAAAGTGCCTTCCAAAACCTGGAGGTGAATTGCACCCCTCGATCAGACACGATGTCCACAGGAACACCGTGAAGCCTAACCACTTCCTTGATAAAGGCTTTGGCCGTCTCCGGGGCAGGGGGTGTACCCTTCAAAGGTATAAAGTGTGCCATCTTTGAGAGTCTGTCTACTACCACAAAGACAGTGGTGAAACCCTCTGATGGGGGAAGCTCCACAATGAAATCCATGGAGATCATTCTCCATGGTCTTTCTGGTACTGGTAGCGGTTTCAGGAGTCCCCAGGCTCTGAGCTTGCTCCCCTTGTTTCGAGTGCACGTGGTGCAAGATTCCACATAGTCCCTGCAATCCTTCAGGAGCTGGGGCCACCAAAAGGAGCGTTGCAGGAGTTCTGAAGTTTTGTGTACCCCGAAATGGCCCGCCAGCTTGTGGTCATGGCAAGAACTCAGGACACTGACCCGTAGGTCTTCAGGTACGAAGATCTTGTCCTGATGCCAAAGTAAACCGTCCCTAGATTGTAGTTCCAGACTTGAAGAAGGGGAAATCCCAGCAGAGGCTTGTCTGATTTGGGGCAATAGGTCCCTTTGTAGTAACAGGAAATTTCCTGATGGCAGGATGGTATCCGGGGGGTTGGGAAACTCTGAGCTGCCATACATGCGGGATAGAGCGTCAGGCTTAGTATTCTTGGACCCTGGTCTGTAAGTGATGTGAAAGGAAAACCTTGTAAAAAAAAGTGCCCACCTGGCCTGGCGCGGTTTAAGTCTCTTGGCCGCCTTCAAGTATTCCAGGTTCTTGTGGTCTGTGTAAATCAAGATTGGGTGCGCTGCGCCTTCCAGGAGGTACCGCCATTCCTCCAGAGCGGCCTTTATTGCCAACAGTTCTCGGTCCCCTACATCATAATTTCTCTCAGCTGCTGACAGTTTACGGGAAAAGAAGGCGACAGGGTGTAAGAGAGCCTTGGGACCCTGTCTTTGAGATAGCACTGCCCCGACCGCCGTTTCGGAAGCATCTACTTCTAAGATGTAGGGCAGGTTTGCATCGGGATGCCTGAGGACGGATGCAGAGGTGAACAAGTCTTTCAGAGCTTCAAAGGCCGCCTGGGCTTCTGGTGTCCAGCGGAACCGGGTAGTCTGTTTAGTTAGATCGGTTATTGGAGAAATTATGCTGGAGAAGGCCCTGATGAACTTCCTGTAGAAATTCGCAAAGCCGACGAAACGCTGAACGCCCTTCTTGTCTACAGGCGCTGGCCAATCACGGATTGCGGAGACCTTCTTGGGATCCATTTCCACCCCCTTTACTGAGATTATGAGCCCCAGGAATTGTATGCTCGAGCGTTCGAACTCGCATTTCTCAGGCTTGGCATAAAGTCCGTGAGCTCGGAGTCGCTCGAGCACGTTTTTGACATGTTCCCGATGTTTCTCCAGGGAAGGGGAGAAAATTAAGATATCGTCCAAGTAAACGATCACAAAGAGGTCGAGGAAGTCTCTGAAGATGTCATTCACAAAGTGTTGGAACGTCGCTGGGGCGTTACAAAGTCCGAAGGGCATAACTAAATATTCGAAGTGTCCGAAACGGGTACGGAAGGCGGTCTTCCACTCGTCCCCTTCACGTATGCGGACCAAGTTGTAGGCCCCACGGAGATCTAATTTAGTAAAGATGACCGCGGCCCCCAGACGTTGGAACAGTTCAGGTACCAAGGGCAGCGGGTACCGATTTTTGATGGTGATTTTGTTGAGTTCCCGGTAATCCACACAGGGACGAAGAGAGTGGTCTTTCTTTTCTACAAAGAAGATCCCTGCTCCCGCTGGTGATGTGGACGGGCGGATGAACTTCTTTCTTAGACTGTCCTCAATGTAGGTCTTCAAAGTCTCAAGTTCAAGACCCGTTAAGGGAAAGATCCTACCGAAAGGGACTTCGGCCCCCGGGAGGAGTTCAATGGGGCAGTCGTAGGACCTATGAGGCGGAAGGGTCTCTGCTCCCTTCTTACTGAAGACATCCAGGTAGTCGTGGTAAATTTCAGGGACAGAAATTCCATGCAGAGTAAGGACGGAGGCGGAGATACTACTTGCAGGCAGTGCTGTTGGCAATAAGGAGATTGGAAGCTGATCTCTCCCGTGGTCCAGTTGACCCGTGGATTGTGGACCTGTAGCCACGGCAAGCCCAGTATGACAGGGAACAGGGGGGAGTCAATCACATCCAGGCACAGTAGTTCATGGTGGTTGCCAGCGATGGTGGTGGCTAAAGGCTGGGTTTCTCGGGTAACCGGTCCGGATCTTAACGTGGAGCCATCAGCTAAGTATACAGAGAGTCCAGTAGCCCTAGGGCGAAGAGGGATCTGATGTCTGGAGGCGAAGGCTTGATCCAAAAAGCAGCTGCAGTCTCCTGAATCAATAATGGCGCTGACTTGGATAGTCCTTTCTGGAAGCTGGAAGAAAACGGGAACAGCTAGGTGAGTGGAATTGCCTGGGAGAATAGGTAAGTGAACAGATGACGTGGACAGACACTTACGGAGCTTTGCGGGACAGGTCCTCACGTAGTGGCCAGCTTCCCCGCAATACAGACACAAGTTGTTGGCCCTGCGGCGTTGGCGTTCCTCAGGGGTGAGGGAAGGACGGAGGAGGCCTAATTGCATCGGCTCAGAGGTATCAGGGGCGGATGAGGCAGTCGGAGTTGGTAGAGCTGGATTGGAAACGGTCGGTACCCGTGGCATCATCCAGACAGGGCGAGATGGGGCCGTGGCTCTTTCAGTTCTGCGCTCCCTCAGGCGTCGGTCAATCTGAATGGTCAGGTTAATTAACGCTTCCAATGTTCCTGGGACTCCTACCCGGGCCAGTTCGTCCTTGAGTGATTCGGAAAGACCTAGGCGGAACTGGTAACAGAGGGCCGCATCATTCCACCTTGTATCCGAACTCCATCTGCGGAATTCGGACACGTAGTCCTCAGCTGGTCGGCGACCCTGCTGTAGAGCGTGCAGGGCAGCTTCCGCGGAGGCGGTCTGATGAGGATCTTCATATAGTAAGGACATAGCCTGAAAGAAGGTGGTCAGGTCATCAAGTGCAATGTCCTTTTGTTCCATCAGGCGATGGGCCCAGGCTTGCGGTTCGCCCGAAAGTAGTGCGATGACAAAACCGACTTTAGTAGCTTCTAGGGAGAAGGTCCGAGGCTGTAGGGCGAAGTAAAGTTCGCAAGCATTGCGGAAAGCCCGATATTTGCTACGTTCTCCGGAGAACCTTTCTGGCGTAGGAACTTTTGGTTCAGGTGGCAGCATGATGACAGAGGGAGACGTGGATGTGCCGGAAGCAGCAGAGGTGGAGGCGGGAGCAGATAACGCCTGGACGCGATTTTCCAAACGCGTGTAGCCCTCTTGCAGGGTACGGACTGCTTGGGTCAGTCCATCCAGGTGGCGACAAAGTTCCTGCATAGGATCCACTCCCTGCGCGGGCTCGGTCATGGCTGTCCGGTACTGTCACGTACCTGGTGGACGAGCCCGACGTGCAAGGAGTGGCTGCCCTTACTCCTCTGATCCCAGGACCCCTGGTAGAGTGGACAGGGGGTGCGGGAGTGCAGAGTCGCACGAGCGCCGGTTGCAGCGCAGGTGCTGGGCCGGAAGGCTTCAGAAGGCTTCAGTGCTGCGTAGAGTAGCAAGTGTGGACTGTAGCTGCTGGCGGCAGGTGAAGACGACTGGAGACACAGGAATCACCAGAGCGGGGAGGTGTACCGTAGTCCAGTGGAGGTAAGTCCCAGCAGGAGAGTCCAAGGCCGGCTAGCGGGTCAGGTGCAGGTGTAGTAGGCAAGGCAGAGTAGGAGTCAGACCGGGTCGACAACAGACTGGCAGCAGCGGCTAAGGGGGTCAGGCAGGCGGATCGTCAGGCAGGCAATAGGTCAGGGCAGGCGGAAGGCAAGCGGAGTCAGGAACAGGCCGGGTTGTCAGGAACAGATTCAGGTAGGCTAGATACAGATAGTCTCAGGAACTGCTGTAGACCGGACAGCAAGAGGCAAACGCTGACAGCGAGTTTAAATGTCCTTTTTTGGCGCCAGAATGACGTTCGCGCGATGCGCGCGTACCGTTGCCGCGAATGCGCGCGCCCGCTCCCGTCGCAATGCCGTGATCGCGCGCGCGCCACTGCCGCGAATGCGCGTGTCCCAATCGCGCTGACGCGCCGCTAGCGCCATCTGGTGGCCGAAGCTGTTCATGACAGTTGGGCTTGGGAATTAAGGACATGTTCGCTAGGAGAATTTCTTCAGGAAAAACCTCGCCCTTCAGGATAGAATTAAAAAGCCAGACCAGTCTGGGGGAGAGTTGTGCTGAGAATTTTTTTATAATAGACCACAGAAAAACCGTCAGGGCCTGGGGAAGAGGTATTTTTAAGGGAACTATTTACGTATGAAACTTCAGCCAAGGAGATAGGGTGATTAAGAATTTCCAACTGGGAGGAGGTCAGAGTAGGAAGGGGCAAGTCATTAAACCACGACACCGCCATTCCCGAGGGGTGGACCCAACAGTTGAGAATAGTAATCCCTAAAGATTTTAAGAACTTCCTGTGGGTGAGATGCAAAACCACCAGAGGGGGATACAAGCTTATAAATCGACTGGTTCAACTTCCTAGCGAACATAGTAGAAGCTGCATTACTATGGAGCAAAAACCTGGCCTTGGACCAACTTTTTCAGTTTTAGCAGATAGCAGAGAGTCCAATTCCAACCGCTTCCGGTCAATAGTTTTTCTAGTGTATTCTAAGAGTAAGGTTACAGGGTCTTTGTAGAAATTATCCAATTCAGAAGAGAGCTGAACAATTCTGAGTTTATTGGAAGCATTACGGGAGGAGGCTAACTTAATAAGCACACCCCGCAGTACGGCTTTATGGGCAATCCAAACAGTGGAAATTGGGGTCTCAGGGAGGTCATAAGAAGCAAAATAAGAATCAATAGATTGGGACACCTCCAACTCGATCATGGGTTCAGAGAGAAGAGCCTCATTTAGACGCCATGTGAAGGAGGAGAGGGTGTCAGGAAAGGTTCCATCCGCTGGTGCTATTTATATTCTTTCTTGCAGTGCTGCGTCCCACCAGCAGGGGTCTCCTGGCAGTTCGGAGCTGTCAGGGGAACTTTCCCCTGCTGGTATATCACCTTTGGGACGCAGTACTGACCTCCACCAGCGGATGGACCCTGGCAGTGTGGAGCACCTGGCCCTTGCTACGTTCAGGTGTGACCTGAACACAATCAACACGCCCTATTTATACCCGGCAGGTTCAAACAGAACTTGCCCTGGTATCCGTCTATCAACCCGACCCTGAGCCTGTTATCTGGACCCTGAACCTGTTGTCTCCCTCCTGGACTTCTGACCTGATCCATCCTGACCCATCCTGACCCGATCCCTCTCCTGGACTTTTCCTTCTTGTTCATTCCCCGTCCGCAGCTACTTCCTGATTCCCCGTGTATGACCTCGGCCTGGCCTGTTTATGATTCCGGTATTTCCCTTGCTGTACATATCGTCTTTAGTGTTGTTTTTGTCACTGTGGATCTTTGTTTGTTGCACTGAGCTTGTTGAAGGTGGTGGGGTGTTACCCCCTCTTCTTAAATAAATCACCCTTTTTACCTATATCTGTTTGGATTCCTCTTTTGCAATCACACAGTACTGGTCTATTTCTAATCACTGACAGAGGGCCAATTTAATAAATTCAGTGGAAAAGGCAGTAATGTGGTGGTCTGACCATACAGAATTATGAATACTTGCATTATCTAACTAGAGTTAGCTAAAATAACAGGTGTAGAGAGAATATAATCTAACCTAGCATAACTACGGTGGGGATGTGAAAAGAAAGTAAACTCTTATGCTCCTATATTGTGGGCAAGCCAGGTGTCAATCAATTGAAAGTCTGGCAGTTTATGAGAAAAGGACTCGAGGAAGGCTTTAGAAAGGGGGGAGGCATGAGTCCTATCAAGGGTAGGGTTAGAAACTATCCAACTATCATATGAGGAGACAGAAACTTTTCCAAGATACCTAAAAAGAACATAAAAATTGGCAGTGTTGCTATCGTACATTCCCTATTATGAAGGATTCCCTTTATATTCACAAAACGACTCTCTTTGTCTTTATAAATTTGGTAAATCTCCATAGGGAGAGAATAATGCAGGAATATGGTGGTGCCCCTACACTTAGTAGAGTGGAGGGTATAGAACGCTTGTGGGAAATTCCTATGAAAGAACTTCGGGTGAGACGCCTGTGAGAAATGGGTCTCCTGTATAAGTAAAATTTTAGCTCCAAGGTGTTTATATTGAGAAAAGATGATAATAGATAGAAAATACAGGGCTACTAAATCTCTAAAATACACCACAAAAATTAATAACCAAATGTAAAAAAAGCAGCTGTATAAGTGACTAGTGTGATAATAGTGAAATATGCGCTAATTATACAACTAATATTGTGAAATCCAACAATAAATAATAAATATAGCACATACATATAAAGGTGATCACTGAGGCCACAACCGGCCGATTGGTCATGTGAAACAATGTCCCAATGTAATTCGTGCTCATGTGTTCATACCAAAAAATGAATTATAAATAATACTGCACTCTAGCAAATATCAACACTGCGTGTGAAGGAAAAAGTGAAAATGTGAAAAATCCAGCAGATTAACTTGCAAAAAAACAGTCCAATAACTCCAGGAGAAAAAAAAAAACACAACACCATCCATGGAAATTCTAACCCAGCGTGGACACCCTATTCCGTTGCCGATGTGTTCACAGGAGTTTTCCGGTACATGTAAAAAAGGAGAAATTACATACCATAGCGCAGCACTGTTTGTCCAGTAGTGAATTAAAACTGGTATTCAATACACTCACATATCCCCGTTCCGGCATGGGCCTGCCCAATTTTAGATCATATTACTATGCGTCACATCTGGCCCGAGTGGCGGATTGGCACTGCCATGCTGCTTTGAAGGAATGTGTGGCTCTAGAGGCGGAGATTTGCCCTTTGGCCCTCAAGTTCTCTCCATGGGTACCGAAGACCGCGTATCCGCTATCTCTGCGTACAAATCCGGTTACGGGAGTCACCCTGGAGATATTCCAAGCCTTGGTTAGACAGAAGGGTATTTCCACCATGCCGGGTCTCTTTACGCCTTTGGCAGACAATCCTGACTTTACACCAGGAGTAAACAATGCATCTCTTAGGTCATCTCCCCAATCAGATCCCTTGTTGGTGGGTAAATGCTTTGAGGGAAATAAACTCAAAGACTGGACGGCTCTCAAATTGGGGCACAACCTCCCCCGCATGCGGCTCTGGACTTATTTCCAGATTCGCAGCTACATAAACAAACTCAGAGTCTCTTCGACCCTCACGAAACCGCCAACTGAATTGGAGTCGGTCTGTCGTACGCAGTCCCCATTGGCCAGGGCCACCTCAGTGGCCTATTCCTGGTTGCAGCAAGCCGAGGGTGAGGAGACGGACAGACACAGGAGGAGATGGTCGGAGGACTTAGGAATGGACATTTCAGAGAAGCAATGGAGGTACGTGTGTATCATGGCCCACAAATGCTCCATAAGCTCTAAAACACCGGAAACCAGTTACAAGCTTTTGACCCGTTGGTATAACACACCAGACAGGCTACACAGATGGGACCCACAGAGATCCGAGAACTGCTGGAGGTGTCAAGGGGATAGAGGCACGTTACTCCATATCTGGTGGAGTTGCCCCATGATTTCCACCTACTGGACAGAGGTGAGACATGTCATTAAACAGGTCACGGAAACCGAGCTAAACCTGGATGCTGCTTGTTGCCTGCTGCATCTGTCCTCCTTCTCGCTGACTCGCTACAAGGGATCGTTGACTAAACATTTGCTGAATGCGGCTAAATCGCTGGTGCCCCTACATTGGAACTCCTCTAGGGTCCCGTCCTTACAGGATTGGCTCCACAGAGTGGGTAAGGTATGCGAGATGGAGGACACACTGGCACAGGACAGGGGCACAGCCGATAGTTTTCACGATACCTGGCAGCCATGGTTTACCTTCAAATTCTCACAAGATTATGACAGTATCATGTCCAGACACACCCCCGGCAGTGCGGACCAGTGGGCTTTCGCTGCCCATCCTTGACCTTGACCATTAGACAAATTTCTCACCGCTCCAGGTGAGCCCGTGTGCAATAAAGGGTTGTTGAACCACCAAGGTGCTGGCAATGCTAATGATAGCAAATTGAAGGACGAAAACTGGACAGCCGCACTCCGAAATCACTTAAAATAAGTTGTCTTTTATTTTTCGACTGTACACACAGTCACTGCAACCAACAAAATACAGTATGGCCGACGCGTTTCGCACTTACAATCAGTGCTTAGTCATGGCTAAAGCACTGATTGTAAGTGTGAAACGCGTCGGCCATACTGTATTTTGTTGGTTGCAGTGACTGTGTGTACAGTTAAAAAATAAAAGACAACTTATTTTAAGTGATTTCAAAGTGCGGCTGTCCAGTTTTTGTCCTTCAATTTGCTTGACCTTGACCATTCTTTGAGGACCGCACTGGGATCTTTTGTCATCGCATTATTCATGACCCCCTTTCTTTTCTCCCGAACAACCCTTTTACTTTGGTCTCCTTTTCCCTCTTTCACCTTTCTATATCTTTCTGCTTACATCTGCTTATGTCAGGTAAACATTTCAACTTGCTCTTTACACGCTGTGAACTGAAAACTGTATTTGAAAATGGAGTTGTTATAGATAACATGGACAGCTGATTTTGTTTTGTTGAAATATACGACTTATCTATGTTTTACTTTGGTTAGTCCACCCTGACATGCCTTTTCCATGTTTAACCATACAACATTTGTTGTGCTGTATGGATTTTTGTGGCTCCACTACATTGTTGTTTTGGTCTCGCTGCAGTTGCATCTGTCACGGCCACGGAATACTGTACTTGTCCTTATCTTTTATCTCTTAATAAAGCTCCTTAGAATGTAAAAAAACAAAAAAACAAACAAAAATAAAAAAGGGGAAAAATCCAGCCGTCGATCTGGAAAAACATAAAGGCGTCAGTCAGATCCTAGGGGAAGCCTCATCATAACGAATTCTTCTCCGATCGCGTCTTGTTGGTGGTGTATGCCAAATCTGAGAGGGTCTGGGGGTCAGGGGTGGACGACGTATAGCTTCAGCTTCAAGCAAACCCAAATTCACAGGAATCTCCTTACCCTCAAAGACAGAAGTGGCTGAATACGTTAAACCATTATGGGGAACTACTAGCTTGAAAGCTAAACCCCATTTGTAGCGGATGAGAGCCGCTTGCAGAGCAATAGTAACCTCCTTCATGCCCCTACGTCTGTCAAGTGTGGCAGGGGAGATATCGTTGGTCCTGAAGTATCTTTCTATTTCTTTTTCGATTATCTTCTCTGTTTCTTGTTCTTCTAAGATGTCTTCGTTTATTCTCCGTTTTCAGTTTTTTTTTTTTTTTTTTTATTTCACATCAGACTTTACCATATCCAGAGAGTCACTCGTGTTTTCACAAGTAGAGAAAGCCCATCGTCTCCACTTCGGTAATGCATCATTTGTGAATTTCTTCTATATTTTTTTTTTTGTCCTGTTTCATTATTTCTCTTTTTCCTCTTTTTTTTTTTTTCTTTCTTTTATTTTTTATTTTTTTTCCTTTCTCTTCTTCGATAGTTTATCCCATTGTGATTCTAAACTTCCTCCCTTTAATCTCTCTTCTCCTGCTCTCTGTCCTATCTTCATCTGTATCTACCCTCACCCCTCCCTCACCCTCCCCTCTCTCTCCCCCCCCCCTATGTGGTTTGTTTCTAATTTCTGTTTTATTTAGAGTATTTTCGTTATATATTCTTGCGTTTCTCTATACTTCTCCCATGGTTTCCATTTTCTATTATGTTTTTCGAGTTGGCTGTTGTCACTTCTACTTAGATATTCCAGTTTGTTGTAATTCTCGATTCTCGCAAACCAATCTTTTATTTCTGGTTTGTTTGGGTTTAGCCAATTTTTTGGGATTAGTCCTTTGGCAGCGTTTATTAACTGCGGAAGCAGGGTTTCTTTCTCTCTGTTCCTAGGGCCTTTTATATCGTGGAACAAACATGTATAGATATTATTGTCTAGTTCTTCCTGGGTTATTTCCTTTACAATTACTTGAATTTCCCTCCAGTATTCTGTTATTTTAGGGCAGCTCCACCAGATGTGTAAACTTGATCCTATCTGTCCGCAGCCTCTCCAGCATAGCGAAGAGTTGTCTTTGTTTAATTTATGCATTATTTCAGGTGTTCTGTGCCATCTAGTGATGCATTTGTAGTTCATCTCAATGGTGTTCATATCTGTTGCAGAGTTGTGCACTGATGTTATGATTCTTCCAAGTTGTAGATCTTCAAATTCTTTATTTATTTCTCATTCCCATTTTTTTTATAAATTCCGGTTTGTCTTGCGACTCTATATCTGTCAATATTTGGTATATTTTTGATGTTACATGTTTTATTGGCAATTGTGTGGCACATAATTTTTCAATTTGTGTTAAGTTTCCTTCCTCTCTTATTGGTGTGGGAATTGATTTTATCAAATGCTGCAATTGTAGGTATTCCCATTGGTTGATGTTCCGTCCAAGCTCTTCTTTTATCTTCTGGAATGATTTAATCTTTCCCCTTGCTATAATGTCCTTAATTTGTGCTGTTCCTATTTTTTTTCCTAATTGTGTCATTTTTCCCGGCAAAAAAAAAATCGTACTTGTGAGTGGTATTAAGGGTGAATTGTAAATCCACTTATTTTGTTTGTGCAACGTGTCCCAAATTTGAAAAACATTTGTGGTTATTCCATGTACCCTTTTCCCCAAGTCTCTATATTTGTGAGGGATCCATATATTTGTATATAGTGCAGTGTTACTTAAATTGTTTTCTATTTGTATCCATTTTTTGTCTTTTTCTTTGTGCTTATTTCCCCATTCTATCATCCGTGTTATTATTATAGATTTATAGTATCTCTCTATATCTGGTGCTGCTACTCCGCCCCCTTTTTTATTTCTTGTGAGTATTTTGAAGTTTATCCTAGGGGTTTTATTGTTCCAGATGTATTTTATCAGCATTGATTTTATTATCTTAAAAAAACTTTGAGGAATTTTTATAGGCAGTGTCTGGAATTTATATGTTATTTTTGGTAAATTAACCATCTTAAAAGCATTGATTCTTCCGATCCATGAGAGGGGTTTAATCGCATTTTTTTTTAAATCTGTTTTCACCTCGTTTAACAGTGGGATAAAATTAGCAGAGAATAGGCCCTCTATTGTGGGTGTCAACTTGATCCCCAGATAGCTCAGTTCCTTTACCCATGTGTATGTGTGTTGTTTTTGTAAAGCTAACTCTTCCTTTTTTCCCACACCAATATTCAAGATTTCTGTTTTTCTAGGATTTATTTTAAAGTTAGATAATTCTCCATAAGTTTTTATTTCTTTAGCAATGTCCCCCAAAGTTGAGGTTGGGTTTGTTATGAACATTAATATGTCGTCAGCGTATGCTGCTACTTTATGTTCTTCTAGACCTGTTTTTGCACCTTCTATTCTAGGATTGTTTCGTATGGTTGCCAGGAAAGGCTCGAGTGCCAATATGTATAACAACGGGGAGAGCGGACAGCCCTGTCTAGTGCCATTGAACATTTCGAAAGGGGCAGAGACTTTACCATTAACCTTCACCATTGCCGTTGGTTTGTTATATAGATTTTGTACCCATTGTCTAAATCTTGATCCTATCCCCAGATGTTGAAGGGTTTCCATCATAAATCCCCAGTCCACCCTATCAAACGCTTTCTCGGCGTCGATTGAGAGCAGTAGGACTGGGGATTTTACGGCATCATTTTTTTGCATTAATAGTATCGTTTTAAGGGTATTGTCCCGGCCTTCTCTTTTTTATAATATTTAATGGTGAAGCCATCAGGACCAGGACTTTTCCCGTTGGGCGTATCTTTAAGTGCTCTTATTATTTCTTCTTGTGTGATCTCCATTTCTAGAGCTGTCAGGCGTTCTTTTTGTAATTTTGGCAGCTTTGCGGTGTTTATATATTTTTGCATTTTCTCCCGTCTCTTTTTTTCATCTTGATATAGGTTTCCCTTGCCGATTGCATATAGGGTACTGTAATATGTATGGAATGCATCAGCTATGTCGACTGTTTTGTTCACTATTTCACCTCTTATATTTTTGATCTTTTCTATGAAGTTTAACGCCTTTTTATGTTTTAACATTTTTGCGAGAAATTTTCCTGGTTTATTCCCTCCTATATTACGCTCCTTTTTCACCCTGTAGAACTCTTTCCTTGTCTCTTGTTCCAGTTGGTCTTTCAGGATTTCTCTCTTAGTTGTTAAAGCGCACTGGGTTTCAAGTTTTGGAGATTTTTTATGTTTTTGTTCTAAATCATGTATTTCTTTCAGAATCTTTTTGGCGTTATTTTCCCTTTCTTTCTTTTTTCTGGCGCCTATTGCTATTAATTGTCCCCTTATGACAGCCTTGTGCGCAGAATACTGGAGGGAAAATACTGGAGGGGAAATTCAAGTAATTGTAAAGGAAATAACCCAGGAAGAACTAGACAATAATATCTATACATGTTTGTTCCACGATATAAAAGGCCCTAGGAACAGAAAGAAAGAAACCCTGCTTCCGCAGTTAATAAACGCTGCCAAAGGACTAATCCCAAAAAATTGGCTAAACCCAAACAAACCAGAAATAAAAGATTGGTTTGCGAGAATCGAGAATTACAACAAACTGGAATATCTAAGTAGAAGTGACAACAGCCAACTCGAAAAACATAATAGAAAATGGAAACCATGGGAGAAGTATAGAGAAACGCAAGAATATATAACGAAAATACTCTAAATAAAACAGAAATTAGAAACAAACCACATAGGGGGGGGGGAGAGAGGGGAGGGTGAGGGAGGGGTGAGGGTAGATACAGATGAAGATAGGACAGAGAGCAGGAGAGGAGAGATTAAAGGGAGGAAGTTTAGAATCACAATGGGATAAACTATCGAAGAAGAGAAAGAAAAAAAAAAAAAGAGGAAAAAGAGAAATAATGAAACAGGACAAAAAAAACATATGGAAGAAATTCACAAATGATGCATTACCGAAGTGGAGACGATGGGCTTTCTCTACTTGTGAAAACACGAGTGACTCTCTGGATATGGTAAAGTCTGATGTGAAATAAAAAAATAAAAAAAAAGTGTGGCAGGGGAGATATCAGGGAAAATTTGAATCATGAAATCATCCAGCGTGCTCCTTCAGGCCTCGTACACACGAGGGGATATGTCCGCTGAAAACGGTCCGATGGACCGTTTCAGCAGACATCTCCGCTCGTGTGTATGGGCTAGCGGACAGATTTCTCCACCCGACAGATTTCAAAGCATGCTTTGAAATCTATCCGGTGGGAATCTGTCCGCCCGACATGTCTGCTGGTTAGTACACTTACCAGCAGACATGTCGTCCCCCACCGCGCGGAAGTGTTTAACTTCCTGGTGCGGTGACGTGGCGGTGACGTGGCGGCGTCAACGTCACCGCCGCGTCACCGCCATGTCACCGCGCCGTCCGGCGGCGGGGAATTTGATCCGATGGTGTGTACACGCCATCGGATCAAACTCCCGATCGGACATATCCGATGGAAATGGTCCGCGGACCGTTTTCATCGGATATGTCCGATAGTGTGTACGAGGCCTCAGAGTGTTCCTATCAGCCCTCAGAATTTCTTCTTTAACTAGAAAATCCTTCAGACAGAGGATTATGTCTCGCGGTGGCTTACCAGCAGGGGGCTTAGGTCTCAGGGTTCTATGAATCCTGTCGCAGGTCAACACCGCAGCCTCTCGATCGGGCAAGAGGCATTTGAATAGCCGGATGACATTGGGAACTAAGTCCGTAATCGTTTCAAGAAACCCACGCAGGCGTAGGTTATGGCGGTGATTACGATTGTCGAGATCCTCGACTTGTGATTGAATTTGTGCAAAGGCAATCGACAGATTCTCATGTTCCCGCTAAGATCATTGTAAGCCAGTGTCAGTTCATCATGCTTTGTCTCCAGCAAGTGAGTGCGTGTGCCCAATGAAGCAATTTCTTGCGAGAGAGTATGCAAGGTCTTATTCAGCTCAGACTGGAATTTAGAAGCCATATGGGTGTACATGGCTTCCAAACTGGCATCCAGATCTACCTTGGAAAGTACAGCAGGGTACTCACATTCAGAAGGGTGAGGAGAAGAGCCAGGATCCGGCGGCATGGTAGGAGCTGCGGCGCCATCTTGGGTAATGGGTTAGAGAGGTCTGGGCGGCTCCCCAAGATTTGTTCTTGGATGAACGCATGCACCGCAATCCTCTGAGCCGGGGGGTGATAAGCAGGTTGATGATCAGGCAGAAAATAGCCCCCGGTAAGCAAAATCAGTCCCGCTGTGTGCGGAGCAGATCAGTTAGGCGTCCATCCCGTTCAGCGCCGTGCATGCGCCCCCAAAGTGTATTTTTTATGATACTTATGGTGTTTTAGAAATGTAGGCGTCATAAAGTTAGGATTTAGATCTATGTTAATATATTGAAGTAAAGGTAAAATGAACAGCTGCTTGCTAATACAATGAAAGCATTAGTAATGAGCTACAAGTGCTCATTTTGTTAATAGATCACATCTCTAAAAACTAGAGAATGAAAGAAAAAAAAATACGGTTGCAATAGAGTTTAACAATAGCTTGAAGTAAAATACCTGTATATAAACCCCTTTTTTTTATGATAATGGATTGCAGTGGAAAAAAATCAGTCAGTGAAGGTAAGCTTACATGATACAGAGGATATAAAGTATGGTACTAACAGAGAGCTCACTGTGCATTCATTCTTCTGATTTCAAAAGATTATACCATTAGGCATTATTAGCCCTTTAGCATGCATAGAATAACCCATATTTTCCAATTGGCAGCTTCCATAGATTTATTAGTGTAATTGTATGTTATATGTTTCTCTGTGGTGCACATCGTGCCTTATGTGAAGCTTCTAAATGTAATTTTGTATTTTGAATGCTTTGGCTAATTTTGTTTGTAAAGTGTCACACGTCAATGAATGTAATATGAAAAGTAATGCTAAATGGTGATGCTTTTATTTACAAATAATTCTGAGAAGCAGCAATATGATTAACTTCCCAACCATGCAAAACTAATGGGTAGATTAAAAAAGAACAAAGCAAGGGAGACCCAGGGTTTCTTGAAACAACAAGGGTATTATGACTCATCTCTATGGCCATTTTACACGTATACTCTTTAGTTTTGCCACTGGATATACCTACAAGCCAAAGGTGTCCAGGGGAAAAAAAGGAAAAACTGGGCTTTATCACCCACAAGGTGACCTAGGTGCATGCCTAGTCCTGGTAGTTGTCCAGAGATTATACTTCAGTTATTAGCTAAATGTCCCCTTGCTATTGCTTCTTTCACATTAGCAGTGTGGTGGATTGCTTTTCAGATGGTGATATAGCAGTGGTTGGTATGCATTCAGAAAGTGATCCTGCTGCCTCCTGAATGTCTTTTTATTTCAATTATTGTATTTTGTAATAAAAAAATAAAAAAACACACCAACTTTAAGCCAAGTGGTTGGTAAGTTTGAAATGCAGTTAAAATTGCCACAGCCAAGAATACTGAATACAGTGAATAGGTAGGAATTGAACGACGAAAATTCGACAAAGCATAGAAAATCGTTGAATTTCCGTTGTTCAATTTCTACCTATTCACTGTATTCAGAACGACGATTTTTGACGCTTTGTCGAATTGAACGACGAAAATTCGACAAAGCGTCGAACATTTTTGGATCTGAACGAAAATTAAAATAAAGCATTTTTTATGTCGGATCTTTCGGTTTTCGTTTCTTGCGCTTTTGTTTTCGTTCGTTAAAACGATGACGAAAATACCAGATTTTCGGACGAAAATGCATTCTAACGAAAACGAATGCACATGTCTAATAATAAATGTCATGGTGTATTCCACTAGAAGAGCCCTTGGTAAGTATAAACAGCAGGTGGATCTTGTGAACATAAATGGTAATTTTCCAGTGTTCAAGTGTTCAAACACCCAGGACTAGGGATGGGCCGAACACCCCCCGGTTCGCATCCAGAATATGTGAACAATGTTATCTATAACAACCCAGGGTTTCTTGAAACAACAAGGGTATTATGACTCATCTCTATGGCCATTTTACACTTATACTCTTTAGTTTTGCCACTGGATATACCTACAAGCCAGAGGTGTCCAGGGGAAAAAAGGAAAAACTGGGCTTTATCACCCACAAGGTGACCTAGGTGCATGCCTAGTCCTGGTAGTTGTCCAGAGACCCAGGTATTATACTTCAGTTATTAGCTAAATGTCCCCTTGCTATTGCTTCTTTCACATTAGCAGTGTGGTGGATTCCTTATAGATGGTGGTATAGCAGTGGTTGGTATGCATTCAGAAAGTGATCCTGCTGCCTCCTGAATGTCTTTTTATTTCAATTATTGTATTTTGTAATAAAAAAATAAAAAAACACACCAACTGTAAGCCAAGTGGTTGGCAAGTTTGAAATGCAGTTAAAATTGCCACAGCCAAGAATACTGAATACAGTGAATAGGTATGAATTGAACGACGAAAATTCGACAAAGCATAGAAAATCGTTGAATTTCCGTTGTTCAATTTCTACCTATTCACTGTATTCAGAACGACGATTTTTGACGCTTTGTCGAATTGAACGACGAAAATTCGACAAAGCGTCGAACATTTTTGGATCTGAACGAAAATGAAAATAAAGCATTTTGTATGTGGGATCTTTCGGTTTTCGTTTCTTGCGCTTTTGTTTTCGTTCGTTAAAACGATGACGAAAATACCAGATTTTCGGACGAAAATGCATTCTAACGAAAACGAATGCACATGTCTAATAATAAATGTCATGGTGTATTCCACTAGAAGAGCCCTTGGTAAGTATAAACAGCAGGTGGATCTTGTGAACATAAATGGTAATTTTCCAGTGTTCAAGTGTTCAAACACCCAGGACTAGGGATGGGCCGAACACCCCCCGGTTCGCATCCAGAATATGTGAACAATGTTATCTATAACAACCCAGGGTTTCTTGAAACAACAAGGGTATTATGACTCATCTCTATGGCCATTTTACACTTATACTCTTTAGTTTTGCCACTGGATATACCTACAAGCCAGAGGTGTCCAGGGGAAAAAAGGAAAAACTGGGCTTTATCACCCACAAGGTGACCTAGGTGCATGCCTAGTCCTGGTAGTTGTCCAGAGACCCAGGTATTATACTTCAGTGATTAGCTAAATGTCCCCTTGCTATTGCTTCTTTCACATTGGCAGTGTGGTGGATTGCTTTTCAGATGGTGGTATAGCAGTAGTTGGTATGCATTCAGAAAGTGATCCTGCTGCCTCCTGAATGTCTTTTTATTTCAATTATTGTATTTTGTAATAAAAAAATAAAAAAACACACCAACTGTAAGCCAAGTGGTTGGCAAGTTTGAAATGCAGTTAAAATTGCCACAGCCAAGAATACTGAATACAGTGAATAGGTAGGAATTGAACGACGAAAATTCGACAAAGCATAGAATATCGTCGAATTTCCGTTGTTCAATTTCTACCTATTCACTGTATTCAGAATGACGATTTTTGACACTTTGTCGAATTGAACGACGAAAATTCGACAAAGCATCGAACATTTTTGGATCTGAACGAAAATGAAAATAAAGCATTTTTTATGTCGGATCTTTCGGTTTTCGTTTCTTGCGCTTTTGTTTTCGTTCGTTAAAACGATGACGAAAATACCAGATTTTCGGACGAAAATGCATTCTAACGAAAACAAATGCACATGTCTAATAATAAATGTCATGGTGTATTCCACTAGAAGAGCCCTTGGTAAGTATAAACAGCAGGTGGATCTTGTGAACATAAATGGTTATTTTCCAGTGTTCAAGTGTTCAAACACCCAGGACTAGGGATGGGCCAAACACCCCTCGGTTCGCATCCAGAATATGTGAACAGACCAAAAGTTCACGCTCACTGTTAAAGTCTATGGGAACATGCACATTTTAAAGGTTAATTTTCAAGTTATTGTCCTAAACAGTGTTTGGGGACCTGGGTCCTGCCCCAGGGGACATGTATCAATGCAAAAAAAAAATTAAAATTGATTTTTTTTTTTTTGGAAGCAGTGATTTTAATATTGCTTAAAGTGAAACAATAAAAGTGAAATATTCCTTTACATTTTGTACCTGGTGGGTGTCTAAAGTATGCATGTAAATTTGCGCATGTTTCCCGTGCTTAGAACTGTCCCTGCACAAAGTGTAATTTCTGAATGAAAAACAGTAATTTAAAACTACTAGCGGCTATTCACGAATTGTCGGTCCCAGAAATACAGAGAAAAGTAATTGAAAAAATGCCCCCCAGTCCATTACCAGGCCCTTTGGGTCTGGTATGAAAATTTTTTTTAGTTACTTTTATCTGTATTGCCAGGACCGACAATTCATTAACCCCCTTAGCGGTATCCCCGAGCGTGACTCGGGGTGGATTTTCAATGCTAAAATCGGTAACCCTAAGTCACGCTCGGGGTAGATGTGCAGAGTTTGCAGCGCGTGCTGGCTTACCTTTTCCAGGCAGGTTACTGTACTTACCTTGTCCCTGGATCCAGCGATGCATCCACGCTGTGTGAGCGAGTGGTGTCCTCCATTCAATTCACACAGTGCCCGCGCGCCGCCGATCTCTGTTCCCTGCGACGTTACGATGCACGGGGACGGAGACCGGCGGCAAATTCAAAAATGTAAACAAACACATTACATACAGTATACTGTAATCTTATAGATTACATTACTGTATGTAAAAAAACACACACACACACATCACATTTCAGTGATTTGGAGTTGATTACATTATTGAATAATTTTTATTATAATTACCTTATCATTTGTTATAATTATTTATAGTTATTTATATTATAATTGTATTATTTTGTGTTTCAAACTTTATCATACCCGGGATGTCTACTAGACTCGTGTTTGGACAGATTTAAGTGAGTAATTCCTAAGAATTAGAGGCCTACAGTATAAAATGCCAAATTTTCATGCAAAATAATTCTACCACTTTTGGTACGTAATTCCAGACAGAATCATACCGCCAGGGAGGCGCCAATTTTGAAAAAAAAAACAATATTTTAAAAATATGTAAAAAATGTTTTCCTCAGTTTAGGCCAATACGTATTCTTCTACCTATTTTTGGTAAAAAAAATCGCAATAAGCGTTTATCGATTGGTTTGCACAAAATTTATAGTGATTTTTTTGTGACCGCGACATTATGACCAATCACAGGACACTGGTGGTGATGGGGTCCACGGGTCCCACGGGCGCAGTCACGGAGTCACGGAGCTTCAGACCGGATCGTGTGCGGCTGGGCTTAAAGGCCCACGTACAGGTATGTGGATGTGCCCAGCCGTGCCATTTTGCCGACGTATATCGGCGTGAAGGGGTCCTTAAGTGGTTAAATAGCATGGGGTTCCCCTTAATATCCATACCAGACCTGAAGGGCCTGATATGGAATTTGGGTGGACCCCCACACATTTTTTTTAAATGTTGGTTCCCTGCACAAAAAAAGGATTTTTAATAAACAGCTTACCTGTAAAATCCTTTTCTTGAAGTACATCACGGGACACAGAGCGCATAGCCATTACACTTGGGTTATATGGGTACCTTCAGGTGATGGACACTGGTGTAATCAATTTCACAGGAAGTTTCCTCCCTATATAACCCCCTCCCACTGGGAGTGCTTCAGTTTTGTAGCAAGCAATTCCTCCGAGGTTACACAATGTTCCCCAAAAGAGGGGTGGGAGCTCTGTGTCCCGTGATGTACTTCAAGAAAAGGATTTTACAGGTAAGCTGTTTATTAAAAATCCTTTTTTCTTTATCGTACATCACGGGACACAGAGCGCATAGCCATTACACTTGGGATGTCCTAAAGCAATGCTCTATGAAGGGAGGGAGACCGTAAGGCCAAGAATAGCCAAACAAAAAATTATCAGGAAGTAAAGTAGCTCCACCAACAGAAAAAGGGGGCGTGACCCGGACCAGAGGATTCTATACTGCTGCCCGTAGGACCGCCTGCCCAAATGCTGCGTCCGTACCCTTTGCAACGTCCAACTTATAAAATTTAGTAGACGTATGTACGGAAGACCAGGTTGCCGCCTTGCAAACCTGTGCCATAGAGATCTGATGGTGTGCCGCCCAGGAGGCACTCATGGCCCTCGTAGAATGGGCTTTAACTGATAAGGGAGGTGGAACGCGCTTCAGACCATAGGCCTGAAAAATCAGCTGCTTAATCCACCTAGCCAAGGAAGACTTGGCAGCCGGCTGACCCTTCTTGGGGCCATCCGGAAGAACAAAAAGCACATCTGTTTTCCGAATCTTCTCTGTAGCCTTGAGATAGACCCTCATGGCTCGAACAACGTCCAAAGTATGAAGCAGTCTTTCCTCTCTGGACTGGGGAGTAGGAAAGAAGGATGGTAGGACTAGGTCCTGATTCAAGTGAAAACTGGATATGACCTTAGGAAGGAAAGAAGGTTGAGGCCGCAGAACCACTCTGTCCTTATGCAGAATAAGGTATGGCTCCCTGCATGACAAGGCTGCCAGCTCGGAAACCCTTCTGGCCGAAGCCATAGCCACCAAGAAAACCAACTTTCGGGTTAGTAGCACAAGAGGGATTTCTGTCAGAGGTTCAAACGGCTGCCTTTGTAAAGCTGACAAGACCAGATTTAAATTCCAGGGGCAGAGGGGAGCTCTAATAGGGGGATTCACATGCAAGACCCCCTGCAAGAAGGTTTTCATAAGCGAATGGGTGGCCAAGGGTCTTTGAAACCATATCGATAAAGCCGACACCTGCCCCTTTAGAGTACTAAGAGCCAACCCTTTGTCAACGCCAACCTGGAGGAATCGCAAGATCCTGTCAATAAAAAACTTTTGAGGATGCCATTTTTGAGACTCGCACCACTCCACATAGGTTCTCCAGACTCTGTAATAAATATTTCTAGAGACTGGTTTCCTAGCCTGAATCAACGTAGATATGACCTGAGCTGAGAGGCCTCTGCCCTTAAGAATTAGGGATTCAGCCGCCAAGCCGTCAAATTTAGATGCTGTGAAGCAGGGTGGCAGATTGGGCCCTGAGACAGCAGATCTGGGCGCAGGGGGAGCGGCCACGGCGCCCCGACTGACATCCTCACGATGAGTGCGTACCAAGCCCTCCTGGGCCAGGCTGGGGCCACCAGGATCACAGGCCTGCGCTCCACCCTGATCCTCCGTAGAAGGCGGGGAATCATCTGCAGTGGAGGGAACGCATACAGGAGAGAAAACTGGTGCCAGGGGCAAACCAACGCATCGGTCCCGTAGGCCGAGGGATCCCTGGCTCGGGATATGAATTTGTCCAACTTTTTGTTGGATCTCGTTGCCATAATGTCCACATCTGGAACTCCGAATCTTTGGCAAATCTCTTGGAATACCTGGGGGTGAAGAGACCACTCCCCCGGGAGCAACTGTTGACGACTCAAAAAATCTGCTTGAGAATTGTCTATCCCTGGGATGAACACCGCCGAGATGCAGGGTACATGGGCTTCGGCCCATGAGAAAATCAGGTTTACTTCCCTTTGTGCCGCTAGGCTCCTCGTGCCCCCCTGGTGGTTTATGTATGCCACCGCAGTGGCATTGTCGGACTGTATCCTTACTGGCAGACCCTGAAGGGGGAGTGTCCAGGCGACCAGGGCCAGCCGAGCAGCTCTGATCTCTAGGATATTGATGGGAAGCAGTTTTTCTGCCTCCGACCACTGCCCTTGCTGGGTCTGTCCTTCTAGAACTGCCCCCCAACCTGACAGGCTGGCATCCGTGGCTACTATCTTCCACGTGATGGGGCAAAAAGATTTCCCCTTTGACAAATTTTGAGGGACCAGCCACCAGAACAGGCTGCGCCGGACTCCTGGGGAGAGAACTAACGCCTGAATGGACTTGTTCCAAGCAGAGAGAATGGCTGCCTGGAGATATCTGGTATGGATCTGGGCGTAGGGAACTGCCTCGAAGGCGGCCACCATCTTCCCCAGCAGTCGCATACATAGGCGAATAGTCGGCCTCTTCTTGCCTAAGATCACTTGAACTGCTTGAGTTATTGATCTGACCTTTGCTTGAGGTAAAAATATCCTCTGGCAGTCTGTATCTAGCCGAAGGCCTAGATATTCCAACTGCTTTGTGGGTTGCAATATCGATTTTTCTTGGTTCACAATCCACCCGAATTCCTCTAGATGCCGAACTGTGCGAACTACTGCATGATTGAGGCTGGAAGCTGATCTGTCGATAACCAGAAGATCGTCCAGGTATGCCAGGACCAAAATGCCTTCTGTCCTTAGGACGGCTGGCACCGGGGCTAACACCTTTGTGAATACCCGCGGAGCTGTTGCCAACCCGAAAGGGAGGGCTACGAACTGGTAATGATGGTGATCTATCATAAAATGAAGAAACTTGTGATGTGCCGGGTAGATCGGCACGTGCAGATACGCATCCTTTATGTCTATAGATGCTAGAAAGTCGTCTTGATGTAGGCTGGCTGCCACCGAACGTATGGACTCCATACGAAAGGTCTGAATGTTTAGAAAGCGATTTAGGCGTTTGAGGTCTAAGATAGGCCTGACGTCGCCATTGGGCTTTGGTATTATGAAAAGGTTGGAGTAGAATCCCAGACCCCATTCCTGGGTTGGTACTTCTACAATTACTCCTTGGAGCAAGAGACGATCCAATGCTTTTACAAGAGAGGCCCTCTTTAATGGGTCGCTTGGAAGACTTGACCCCTGAAAATGAGGAGGGGGGACTTCCCGAAACTCTAGCTTGTAGCCCGTGGCTACCACGGACAGTACCCAAGAGTCGGGAATTCTGGCCTCCCACACTTCGGAGAAAAACCGAAGCCTTCCCCCCACCCAAGAGAGTGGGGGCGCCCCTTCATGAATCTGACTTGATGACTGGTTTAACCGGCTTGCAAGACCATGGCCTCTTGCCTGCCGTGGCTTGTCCTTGTGGGTGGCTATTAAATGCTGAACGCCCGGGAGGCCGTCGATACTGACGGGAAGTTGAAGGGGCCGAGCCTGCGAAGGCCTGTCGCTTAAACGCGGGCCCACGCGATCTTTTCTTGACAGGCAAGAAAGAACTTTTACCACTTGATATGGTCTGGATATATTCATCTAGGTCTTCACCGAATAGTCTCCCACCATGAAAGGGAAATCCTGCCAAAAGCCTTTTGCAGGGTGCCTCTGCTGACCAGTTTTTCAGCCACAAAAGGCACGCATATGAACCAACAGCAGAGATAAACGGGACGCCTGTTGAATGGAGTCCTTAATAGCATCTACTGTAAAGCAGAGAACCCTTGGGAGGTCAGCCAATTCACGAGCTTGCTGAGCCGGTATGTCCCTTAATATCTGTTTAGTCTGATCCTTTAACGCCTGACAAACGCCAATGGCTGCCACTGCTGGCTGAACCACGGCACCTACTGTGGTAAAAGAAGCCTTCAGTAGGGTCTCCATTTTTTTGTCGACCGGATCTTTGAACATCTGGACATTTTCAACCGGACAGGTCAGGGATTTATTCACGCAGGAAATGGCTGCGTCCAAAGTAGGGAGTGCCCATTTCTTTGCAAATTCCTCTTCCATAGGATAGAGAATAGAGAACCTTTTAGGAGGGATAAAGATCCTATCAGGTTGAGCCCAATCCTGCAAAATCACGCTCTCCAGAAGGGGGTGAATCGGAAAAGACGCACAACTTAATGGTGCTTTTGAAGAACCTAAAGAGGATACCGCAGGGGCTAATAGTTCTGACACTGGAAGTTTAAAAGCAGTGCGAACCATATCTGTCAGAGACTGGATCCACAGGCTCTCCGCTTGAGAAGCCGAAAAAAAAAATTCATCTACAGTGGAACCCTCAATGTCTGAACCGTCGGGACTCGGGTCCGCTTGATCCTCCTGTGGGTCCAATTCCTCCGAAGAGAGGACCTCTGCATCTGAAAACACCAATCTAGGTGACGGGGATCTAGCCCGTTTGCCACTTGGCAAAGAGCGGGCAATCAAAGCAGTTAACCTTTCCTCTAGCCCACCCAGGGTGGTCGCTAGCATTTCTTCCGTAACGTTAACGGGAATGGGTTGATTGGGGGCCGCCTCTGCCCCTAGCACCCTCAATGGCTCCTGCAACATGCTACTCGGTGGTCTATCTGGTGAGGGTGGGACCGTTGGAGCCTGGCCCAAATCCTCTGACCCCGATGGAGACCTCTTTAGTTTTTTGGCACCCTTTGCAGCCTTAGCTGGTCCTGATCCCTTGGGAGCCATTGCACAACCTTGAGACACCCCTGTAGCCAACACCCAACTGTTGTAGCTAGAAGTGAATCATTAATAAGAACAGGCTATGGTAAAAAATTATATATGTATATATATATATATTTTTTTTTTTTCAAATTTCCACACGCCCGAGAACGCGGCAATACCGAGGAAATCCTGTGAGTATTGCAACACCAATGCCCGTTAGCCGGAGCCCAAGGTTGCACCGACTCAGATACTGCCGGATCTAAGGCTGAGTCCCTTTAAGAAAAAAACTATTTTTTTTTGTCAGTATGGAGCTAAGTCCAGACCTGAAGATCCACAAACCACCACTAGGTGTCACTGCATAGCCAGAATGGCTCAGCTGCGTGCTCTGTGTCCTCTCTCTCCTCTGCTCTCAGGAGGGAATGACCAGCCAGGAAATGCTTTGCTTTAACTGAGACCTGACACTGCAGACCCGCCCCGCCCCCCCCCCCCCCATGCTGAAACCAATATGGAGGATGCAAAAAGCAGAGGAGAAGCATGGACCAGTGCTAGCAACCCAACAGACACCAGGTAAGCACCAATACTTAATGTAGTGCACACACAGAGGAAGCTGTCCCCATAGGCTTCCTAAGAAACAGGAGTTTCACCAGCATTCCCCCTTTATAGTACGTGGGGCTGCAGTATCATGCTAACAGGCAGATCTGGGGGGAGTAGCAAATACATATCTTTAAAAGCATACATATACCTACATGTTATCTGGGTAAACATTAGTACATCCCATCCTGCCTCAAAAGACATAGTGGAGATAGTGGCTGATGCACAAGCATACCATTAGCCGACCCAGAACCCCCAGGGGGATACCTACTGTCGAACCAAGTCCCGCAGGTTCCCTCTTACCTGCTCCACGCCGCAGGGTATTGCAAAATGCAAGAGGCCCAATCTTCCCCCATCTTCGTGGGTATTGTCTTGGACCTTCAGGGACCGGGGTCCTGTGTTAAGGAACCCACACACCTGGACCTATATAGCATCCTGGCATCAGTAGCGTTTAGTTCTTGGAAGAGACTAAGGCACTGGAGCCCAGAATCCAGCCCTCCAAGGAGAGGCATTATAGGCAAAACCCCACTCCAGCAGGGCCCGGGTACCGTACACCTTGGCTCTGAAGCACTTCGGACGGATCCGGCTAGCTATCCTGGGTCCCGAGACCTCCGAGGGACAGCTAGACGTGACCAACACCTAAGACACTGGCGAAAAAACTGAAGCACTCCCAGTGGGAGGGGGTTATATAGGGAGGAAACTTCCTGTGAAATTGATTACACCAGTGTCCATCACCTGAAGGTACCCATATAACCCAAGTGTAATGGCTATGCGCTCTGTGTCCCGTGATGTACGATAAAGAAATGTCATTTTTGAAGGTAAAAAAAAGTCATTTAAAACTACTACCGCTATTAATAAATTGTTGGTCCCAGCAATATAGATAAAAGTAATTGAAAAAAATTGCATTTTTTTCAATTACTTTTCTCTGTATTGCCGGGACCGACAATATGTTGTTTGATCTACGCCAGGGATCTCCAAACTATGGCCCTCCAGTTGTTCAGGAACTACAATTCCCATCATGCTTAGTCATGTCTGTGAATGTCAGAATTTTACAATGCCTCATGGGAAATGTAGTTCCGAAACAGCTGGAGGGCCGTAGTTTGGAGATCCTTGATCTACGCCATGTGGAGGCCTTCCTTTTTTTCTTTTATGAACACCACTTTATCTTTGATGGATGAGAGTTTTATGGATACTGCATAAACCAGGGGATCATGGTTCCTTTTTCAGGTATCATTGGTTTGCTGCATCATTGCTGGTGTGTGTCCCTATCTTTCCAATTTCAGGAGATCGTGGCCTGTGATCCAGGTTTCCATCCATGCTTTTATGACTCACAGCCGCTGGCGTATGTGTTCACATCTCATGGTAAGAGTACCTATCCCCTTCCTTGGGTGACGGAAGCACGGTCCTGGGTATTTGAATGCTGGAACATTACCATTTATGTTCACAAGATCCATTTGCTGTTTATTCCTACCATTATTCTTCTAGTGGAATGCACCATGACATTTACTATTTTTTTTTTTTTTTTTTAAATATGTTTTTATTAAGGAAGTTACACAACAGAGTAATTACAAAACAGGACATATAAGCATTTTCTGAGGACATTCACAGTAGAAGAACAGTATATGGAGAGATTCTCAAAGAAATAATTAAGGGGGAGGGCATAGGTTTAGTGGCACATGGGGTAGGTGGAATAGTCCTTACAAAAAAAAAAAAGAACAACAAGAGGGGGGGGGGGGTAGGGGAGGAGGGAGGGAAGGTAAGAGAACGTCAATCCCGCGAGGGATCCTGGTATAGAAAATACATTTTCTCAAAGTTCAACCTCTCGGTAGGAGTGAAAGTGTAGGAAAGAATAAGGGGAATCTCGCGCCAAAATACAATGAGGGGGGGGAAGGAATAATAACAGTGTAAACTAAAAGCTGCTCCCTAAATAATACAGAAACCTGGATTATACGTGTGAACAAGTGAAGAAAAAAGGGGCGCTATCTACTAATATATTGAACATATAATATGCAACATAAAAGTGAACGGTAAAATATGGAACAAAAAATTTTTTTAGTGGCACAACAATATGAGCAAATAAATATCATACAAGTGAATACTATATACGTGCAAATTAGTGTTGAGCAGAATATGCCATATTCGATTTCGCGATATATCACGAATATATAGTCGAATATTCGAGATATATTCGCTAAATACGAATATTCGTGATATATTTTGGAAATGAAATCATTGCGAATTTTCGCTATCGCGAATGCGAATGCGAATTGCGAATTGCGAATGCGAATATTCGAGAAATGCGGAATGGAGCACTCTGATTGGCTCAGAATATTCGTGATATATTACAATATAAAATAATTGCGAATATTCGAGAAATGCGGAATGGAGCACTCTGATTGGCTCAGAATATTCGTGATATATTACAATACACAATAATTGCGAATATTCGGCAAATGCGGAATGGAGCACTCTGATTGGCTCAGAATATTCGTGATATATTACAATACACAATAATTGCGAATATTCGAGAAATGCGGAAGGAGCACTCTGATTGGCTCAGAATATTCGTGATATATTACAATATAAAATAATTGCGAATATTCGAGAAATGCGGAAGGAGCACTCTGATTGGCTCAGAATATTCGTGATATATTACAATATAAAATAATTGCGAAATTTCGAGAAATGCGGAATGGAGCACTCTGATTGGCTCAGAATATTCGTGATATATTACAATATAAAATAATTGCGAAATTTCGAGAAATGCGGAATGGAGCACTCTGATTGGCTCAGAATATTCGTGATATATTACAATACAAAATAATCGCGCGATATCGCTATTGCCGAATAATCGCATTGCGATTTTTCGGGAATATAAAATGAGCGCTGCAGCTACTCGGCCCAGGGTCTCTAATCATACCAGCAATGCTTTTAGACGTCGATGGGGATCTCTAGGATGTGATCTGTTCTAAAAAAAAATTGAAAAAATACGAATATTCGAAATAGCGAATATTCGCCGCGATATTCGCGTTATTCGCGAATACTCGAATATGCAATATTCGTAGCGAATATTCGCAATGCGAATATTCGTGAGCAACACTAGTGCAAATAATTATAGTAATAATAAACAGTGAATGTCTGCACAAAGTCCATCAAACATTAAGATGTGCATTGATGTGCTGAAAAACAATGGTAATCTTAAAAAGTGCTTTGTGTTGGATCATCCAAATATAGAAATCCACCTTCACCTAGGTGTCACCGCAAGTGAGGATAGATGGCTCCTTACCCGATGTAGTTGACCTATTACTTAAAATAAGGTCAAAGAGAGCTCGAGTGTCAGCTGCTGTCCACGGGGGGCTCGATAACAGACCCAGTTGGTAATGGATTTAATATAATGAGAGAAATGGCTTCCATAGTATAAAACCTTTTATTTTAAAATAATGCCCAAATAACAAACAGCCAAATGGCCTCTTACTTGATGTGGTGCCCGTGTGCCCGGCACTGAGGCTGTAGGCTGTGAATATGAAGGGATGCGGAGAGAGAGGTGAGGTAAGCTGGTAGAGCCGGCGTGCGTTCCACCGCCGTCAGCTTGAAAACCAGGAAACCGGAAGTGGCTAGTATTGCGTGCCCAGGTACCGCCTACAGCCTACAGCCTACAGCCTCAGTGCCGGGCACACGGGCACCACATCAAGTAAGAGGCCATTTGGCTGTTTGTTATTTGGGCATTATTTTAAAATAAAAGGTTTTATACTATGGAAGCCATTTCTCTCATTATATGAAATCCATTACCAACTGGGTCTGTTATCGAGCCCCCCGTGGACAGCAGCTGACACTCGAGCTCTCTTTGACCTTATTTTAAGTAATAGGTCAACTACATCGGGTAAGGAGCCATCTATCCTCACTTGCGGTGACACCTAGGTGAAGGTGGATTTCTATATTTGGATGATCCAACACAAAGCACTTTTTAAGATTACCATTGTTTTTCAGCACATCAATGCACATCTTAATGTTTGATGGACTTTGTGCAGACATTCACTGTTTATTATTACTATAATTATTTGCACGTATATAGTATTCACTTGTATGATATTTATTTGCTCATATTGTTGTGCCACTAAAAAAAAATTTTTTGTTCCATATTTTACCGTTCACTTTTATGTTGCATATTATATGTTCAATATATTAGTAGATAGCGCCCCTTTTTTCTTCACTTGTTCAGGAGTGAAAGTGTGCAACAGAAAGGGATTCCATAAGTGATAGAAGCGGTTCTTACTCCGTTCGTGGGTTAGGTCCGTGTTGAGCCTGTCCTTGTATAAGAGCTGCAACAGTTCCTTTTTAACTTGAGCAGTGGTTGGGCAGTCAGCAGATATCCACTTCTGGAGGATGGCTCTCCGGGCTATCAAGAGACATATCAGAGTCCAGTCCCTGCTCAGGGGGGTGGTAGGGGAAGACCAGGGGAGCAGTAGGGGGTCCCAATACCCAAAGATAAGTAGTAGCGGGTCCCTGGGTATGCGCAACAGGGTGACATCGAAAATGTATTGGATGACTTGGTCCCAGAAACTGGCTATGAGGGAGCAAGACCAGAACCTGTGAGCCAAGTTAGGTTTGGGTTGTTTACAGAGGGGGCAGTCTGGGGTGGCATGGGCTCGGCTGAAGGGGATGTGGGCTCGGTGAACAATTTTGATCTGCGTCTCTCTCCATATTTCGTTAGGGATAAGTCTATGGATGGTGGTGAGGCCATGCAGGAGCTTCTCCACCAGGTCAGGGTCAGGGAAGTCCTTCGACCAGTTGGCCGCCGAGGTTGACGCCAGGGGGGGGGGGGTGTTGTGCAGGAGGAGGGGACGATAAATGTCTGAAATTTTGTATGAGGCCCGGGAAATAAGGGTGTCGGTGAGGGAGCTCTGGAACCTTTTTCTGTCATCCCGACAGGCGTTTTTCAGAAAACTAATGCATTGAATATACTGGAATACATGTGATGAAGGGAGAGAAAATTTGTCTGCCAGGGCTCTAAATCCCATGGGGCGGCCTGAAAGGGGGTCACACAATGAATAAAAGGATTTGATACCCTTATCCTCCCAGTCGAGGTAAGGCTGGTTATCTAAGCCTGGTTGGAAGCTCGGGTTGCCCAGGATTGGGAGGTATCGCGAGATAGAGGATGGGACATTGAGGGTTTTTCTGACCTCTCTCCAGGCAATGACTGTATCCCGGAGAAGGAGATTGTGTTGGAGGGGAGGGGGGGCAGATTTCCAATGACAATGGAGAAGGGCCGTAGGGGAGAAGGGGCGGACCATCGCCGATTCAAGGGGGTAGTTCGAGCACCTGGAGGACTGGGATATCCAATCCAAGCCTGTTCTCAATAGACATGCCAGGTTATATAGCCTGATGTTGGGAAGGGCAATGCCCCCCTCTCGCCTGGGAAGATGCAGCTTGGCAAATGCTATGCGCGCCCTCTTGCCACGCCAGAGGAACTTGGAAATGGCAGAGTTAATGGATTTAATGTCTTTGTGGCGCAGAAGTAGTGGGATGGTTTGTAGTGGGTACAATAGGCGTGCAAAACTGACCATCTTGACAAGGTGGCATCTTCCCAGCAGCGAGAGAGGCAGGTCCATCCAGTTCGCCAGTTCTTGGGATATTTTGGTGAGCAGGGGGGGATAGTTGAGGTGGTATAGGGAGGAGGGCAGTTTACCTATTTTTATTCCCAGGTAAGTGATATGTGACTTCGCAACAGTGAATAAGGAGCTCTGGGACCAAGAGGGGACAGATAGGGAACCTATTGGGAGTATTTCGCTCTTATTATAGTTAATACGAAGCCCAGAGCATTGCCTGAATTCGTCAAAAGTGGTCTTGATCGTGGACATGTCAAGTGAAGGGCTGGATGTGAAAATAAGGACGTCGTCGGCAAATAGTGACGTGCGAAGGTCGTGACCTCCGACATGAATGCCATGAAGGGGGGCGATCTGGGTTAGGTGGCGGGACAGGGGTTCAAGCGCTATGTTGAAAAGGAGCGGGGAGAGCGGGCAGCCTTGCCTCATGCCTTTGTGCAGCCTGAATTCCTCAGAGAGGAGGCCCGCAGCGACCACTCTCGCGGCAGGGGCAGTGTACATTGATTCTATGAGATGCGTGAAGGGGCCCGAGAAGCCCATTTTGGACATGACCATGGAGAGCCATTCGAAACTAACGTTATCGAAAGCCTTCTCCGCGTCTAAGGTGATGATGGCATGGTCTCCTGCCGGGTCTTTTTTTGCGTGTTCGAGAGCTAGCATTACCTTCCTAATATTCATGGTGGCCGTCCTACCCTTTACAAAGCTCGATTGTGCGGGGTGGATCAGGGAGGGTATAATGGATGCCAGTCTAGTGGCTGCTATCTTGGAGAGGATTTTAACGTCAAGGTTTAAAAGTGAGATGGGCCTATAAGAGCCAGGTTCTAGGGGGTCTTTGCCCTTCTTCTCCAAGAGTTTTACGATGGCCTGATTGCCCGTTGGTAGATAGGACCCACCCGACCATATATGTTGGTAGACGTCGTGGAGAGGGGGGGACACAGTCGAGATAAAGGACTTGTAAAATTCTCCAGTGAAGCCATCTGGGCCTGGAGCTTTAGAGGGGGAAAGCTGTTTGATTACGGATTGGACCTCCAGGATGGAGATAGGGGCATTGAGGGCTTCGAGCTGGGTGGGGGTTACCTGATCCAGGGAAATACGTCGTAGGAAGTTGAGGGCCGTTGGCTTATCAATAGGGTCTGAGGCATACAGGGAGGAGTAGAATTGGCGCATAGTATTATTGATATCTTTTGGGGTGCAGTGTACGGAGCCCGACGGATCTCTGAGGGACATGATATGCGTCGGGCGGTTGGGTCCTTTACTTAATCTGGAAAGGAGTCTACCTGCTTTGTTACCAAACTTGTGGAGGGAGGCGTCTAGATGTGCCTTTTGGGTACGTTCGAGGGTGGCTGCCCAGCTATCAAAGGCCTGCTTAGCAGCAAACCAGGCGCTACGGTTGCTGGGGGAGTCATCAGTATAGAGGACCCGCTGGGCCTGATGCAGTGTTGCGCTGGCCTGTTTGTAGCGTCTAAGTGTGTGTTTTTTGAATGTGGCGGCGTAGGCTATTATGCAGCCCCTGAGGAACGCTTTGCCCCCTTCCCAGAAAAGGTTAGGGTTATCGGCGTGTAGCGCATTATCCGACGTGTATCCCGACCAGGCTTTTTCCAGATGTAGGTGGAAATCGGAGTTGTTGTGAAGATAGGAGGGAAACCGCCAGATTCTGGGGTTGGAGGCTAAGTCAGGATCTTCAAGGGTGGTCGAGACCGGGGCATGGTCCGAGATTGCAATGTCGTGTATGTCAGCTTCCGAAATCAGTGGGAGGAGAGAGTCAGAACAGAAAAGATAGTCCAGTCTCGTGAAGACATTGTGAGGGTGGGAGTAAAATGAGAATTCCCTGTCAGCTGGGTGTTTTAGTCGCCATAGATCGTGAAGGTGCAGTGAATCAATAGTCGACGCCAACAAGGTCTGGGTGAGAGGAGTCAGAGGAGGACGGGATTGTCTGGTAGAGGACCTGTCGTCTGTCGGGTGCATAATGGAGTTGAAATCCCCGCCTATCAGGTGTGGGCAAGCTGGGTCTCGAAGCGCCCAGGAGGTGAGGTCGCTAAAAAAGGCACTTGTGGGGCTGTTAGGAGCATATACATTGGTGATGTTTACAACCCTGGATCCCAGTTGGATACGGGCAGAGGCGAATCGCCCCTCAGAGTCTGAATCTGAGGACAGTATCTTGCAGGGAAGGTTTTTGTTGACAAGGATTATTACCCCAGCTTTCCGACCACTTGAGTCAGAGCCGAGGACTGTGCCTACCCAGAGTTTCCGCAGCCGCGGGAAGTCGGGAGTGGACAGATGGGTTTCCTGAAGGAGGGCAATGTCGGTCTTGAGCCTTTTAAGGTGGCGCAGAACTTTCATCCTCTTATTGGGGGAGCGGAGCCCTTTAACATTCCAGGAGACTATTCTCATGTTGGGAAAACTATCAATGGGGTGTGGGCAGGATGTGGAGGCGAGGAGAATGGGAGCATAGAGCATAGCAGAAGTGGGGTACAAGGACAGGAGATGGAGTGATGGTTGGCTGGGAGAGAGAACGGAGGTGCTAATGGATCCCTAAAAATGGGGAGAGGGCAGAGAAACAGGGAAGGGGAGATGGGGGAGGGATGATGGGGACAAACAAGGTGAACAACAACATTCGGGAGCTTCACTTTTTTCCGCATGGAGCCACTGAATAGGCCAACTCCCAACCCAGGGCTCACTATGCAGCACTTCATCCGCAGCGACCGAGGGGGGGGGGGGGTGTAGGCAACAGGAGCAATGCGTGGGGGGGGGGCAAGAGCTAAACAGGTATCTCTGCGGAAGAATGGAAGGGCCCACACATGACATATAAACGTATGTGAAAACCCAATATTAGAACACAAGTAAAGCTAAAACAACTATTACCAATCGTGCAAGAAGAACATAAAACAATGTGAAATAAAATAGCATTAAGGAGCAAAAAACAAAATGGCATAACAGCATAATAGCATTGGGCCTACCGTGGTCCCCCGGGTGAAGGGGGAGGCACGATGAAGGAGAGGGACCCAGGAGTGGTCTTAGACGATCAAAGCGCAGCAGAGTTGCACCAGGATGGTGCGGCCATCCAAAAAAAAAGGAAAAAAGAAAAAGGAAAAGAAAAAAAAAGGTTAAAAAAAAAAAAAAAGGTTAAAAAAAAAAAAGGTTCAAGAGGAGGAGGTGTGTTGTCAGTCGGATCCAGAAGCCTTGAATCTTTTAGGAGAGTCCTTGCGTGGGCTCCCGTGTTCCAGGGCCCGGTTGGAGGGTGCAGCTCTAGGAGACAGGTTGTGGTGGGGGCCTGAGCGGTGGGACCTCAGGAAGGCCTCAGCTTCGGATGGGTCATGGAAGGAGAGCTGATCTCCGTTAGGTGCTCTGAGTCGAAGCAAGGCCGGGAAAGCCAGAGTAAACTTGACTTGCATTCGGTGGAGCTCCGTGCAGATCTGCTGGAAAGCCTTCCTCCTCTTGGAGACGTCCACGGAGTAGTCCGCAAAGACCAGGATATTCATGCCGTCTATCTGGAGGGTCCTGGACTGCCTGAACTTCTGCAGGATGAGGGACTTATCCGAATAGTTGAGATACTTGGCGATCACTGGACGTGGTGATTTGCGTTCAGAGTTGAAGAGGCCCATGCGGTGGGCGCGCTCAACAGTGCAGGGGCCGGGCAGGCCCAGGGCCTCGGGGATGCGTCTTGAGCAGAGATCTGAGAGTGCCTGGGGTTGCAGCGATTCAGGGACGCCAATAAAGCGCAGATTGCTCCTCCTGGATCTATTCTCAAGGTCGTCCAGTTTGTCGAGTATATACTTGTTCGTCTTGTCTTGCGCATGTTCAAAGGATTGGGCCTGGTAAAGTTCCTCTTCTATATGACCGATGCGATTCTCAGCCTCATTTAGCCGGGATGCATGCTCCCCTAGTTGAGCCTGGATTTTCTGTATCCCTGCATTGATGGCTTTTTCCACTGAAGTCGCTATCATGGGGGATAATAGAGCAGCCACGGCCTGGGCCATCAGCTCTATGTTGTGCATATCCCCCGCTTGTGGGGGAGATGAGGAGATGTGGACAGTCTGAGGGGTAGTTGGAGGGGCTGGTGTTGCACTCACCTCCATAGCAGGCGCCGATTCTGCGATCGGATCCACGACCGGATCCGTGTAGGCCGAAGCCGGGGCCTCGATTTGCGGCTGTCCCGTTCGCGCCGCGGCGGCGGCGTACGATCGCGCGCCACTTTTTTCCAGAAACCTGTCCATCCTCGTGTGGGGGGATGGCGGATGATTAGCCCAGGGGTCGGTGGCGGGTCTGCAGGCTTTTATAGGCAGTTTTTGGAGCCTGTGTGCGGGAGCTGATGGAGCACACAACTACTCCATGCGGCGCCGGAACCGGAAGTGACATTTACTATTGATGGACTATACATTGTGTTATTATCTGTTTAGGTTTATCTGACGTCTTAGCACTAGTGTTGAGCAGAATACGCCATATTCGCTTTCGCAATATTTCGCGAATATATAGGAGAATATTCGAGAAATATTCGGAAATTTCGAATATTCGTGATATTTCATCTAAAAAAAAATTGCGAAATTTCGCTAACGCGAAATTTCGCAAATGCGAAATTCATTGCGGAATTCTCGACCGCGCATGCGCGCGGACAACACGCAGTCGCGAAAACGGCGATCATTTCCTGGATTCTTTGCCAGTGTATATTCGGATTGCTATTTAGTGCTGCCCTGCGAATCTACTGCTGCCCTGCGAAGCGAAGATGGTGTGGAGTAACTTTTCATCCAGTGAGGAAAAACTGCTGATTACTGTAAGTAATTTCACCACTTGTTATTTCATTATCTTTAACTGCATTTTAGACTAGTTAAAAAGTTAGGATGCAAGATCAGATATTAGTATTTCCCAAACAGTGTGTCTCCAGCGGTTGCAAAACTACAACTCCCAGCATGCCCAGGGTTGCCACCTTTTGTTCATTTCAAACCCGAACACTTCAGCGTCGCACAGCAATTTTTTGTCTTAGTTTGCATAGATGTCGCTATTAAATAGCATTTCTAACCATATGAAATTAATCACAAAAGTTCCTCTTTACATCATAGTCCACAGACTTCCCCTTTTACATCAGAGTCCACAGAGTTCTCCCTTTACATTAGAGTTCACAGAGTTCTCCCTTTACATCAGTGTCCACAGAGTTCTCCCTTTACATCAGAGTCCACAGAGTTCTACCTTTTACATTAGAGTCCACAGAGTTCTACCTTTTACATTAGAGTCCACAGAGTTCCCATTTTACATTAGAGTCCACAGAGTTCTCCCTTAACATCAGAGTCCACAGAGTTCTCCCTTAACATCAGAGTCCACAGAGTTCTACCTTAACATCAGAGTCCACAGAGTTTTCCCTTTACATCAGAGTCCACAGAGTTCTCCCTTTTACATCAGAGTCCACAGAGTTCTCCCTTTTCATCAAAAAGTAAAAAGAAACAAACATATTATTGTTCATATGTAAAGATAGGGATGAAAAAAAATAATCTATTGTACAGGGCCAGTGTAAGGGTCAAAAAATAATTATAGTGGTCAGATGAATAGCAACTCATTTCTCCCCTATACGTCTATCCTGTGATGTTACTCATATATACATAATTATGCAAATGATAATGGCTGCTATATTTATTCCAAAAAGCTGGCGACCAAAATGGCAACATATAAAATCTGTCATGTTACCACTGTCAGTGATTAATAAGGCGAGAATGCTTCCAATTGTTGAATACCATACATTTACGTCATATATCCATAAGGGTTTAAACAAAAGTATTATAATATACTTTGTTCTTCATCTTGCAGAGGTTCCTGCAACATGGTTACGACCTAATGAGGTGCCAGCAGGAAAAACAAAAAATCGTCCAGTCCGTATTGGAGGAATTACAGGAGTTTCATGGCGGGTCACATGACCACATGGCCATTCTCAAAAAATGGTCAGACCTGAAGAGGCGCCACATGGACCGGGTCACACAGATCCGCGATGAATTTCATCCAGGTAAGTTATTGGTGACAGTCATGTAAGGTGATATGTAATTAACCTTAGGGCAGATGTTGTTAACCCAGATGCCATGTTGTGGTAACATATATCACCACCGAAGGTATTCATAGTACTGTTGAAAAAAGACATTATTCCATCAACTTAAACCATGGAATTAAAGTGGTGATGTGGTGGGTTTCAAGGGGAAAGGGTGGTATTTTATAACTCAATTACCACTAAATTCCTGTGCTAGGCGTGGGGTTATCATAGTAATCCCGTGTACTCCATCAGGCCCTTTTTTTAACATGAGATCTTCAGAATAATACAAAAAACACAAACAGCTAATTTTACCATGGTGGCAGCCCAGCTCACACTCAGTCCCCTGTAGTGCCAGCAAGACCCTTTAGTATAACATTATCCCATTGGTTAACTGTCTATATAAATAAATGTGTATTCATATACAATACAGCAGAGTACACAGAATTTGCATATGTTATTAGAAATAATTTTTACATATATGAACATTGTGTTATTATAGGAGCTCCTCTACCATCTGTGCGCCCCAAGCGCACAAGGCGACAGGCCGCAGAGGAGGAGGAGGAAGAAGAGGAGGATGAAGAGGAGGATGCAGAGGAGGAGAGGGATAAGGAGCAGCCAGGGCCCTCCGACTTACCACCCCCAGCTCCTGAGGAGCTGCAACTTCCCCCCACCCAACCTCCTGGTGAATGCCATGATGCAGAAGAGGAGCAGGAGGATGACACAGCGCCTGTGATGACCATCAGTCAGGAGGGTAAATATGTGCACAAAGATTAATGACATTTCAACAATAAGATGTAGATATAAAAATGGACAGTATTTAATCCTAATTTTTTTTCTTCTTATATCCTAACAGTTTTGAAAGAGATTCAGGAGAAATCACGTGTCATGGAGAGGACCAATCAAAAAGTCCTGTCCAATCGGCGCAAAATAAAAAAATTGGACCTCGAGAATGAACAGCTGTTACAACAGCAGAGAAAAAATTTCGAGGAGCTGGCTGAGATTTACAAGAGCATGAAAAATTCCATGTAAATATTTTTATTTTTGGTTATTAAACCTGTTATTCTTTTCAAATGTTTCCTTTCTTATTGAGATTGTTAGGTTTTTCAACACATCTAACTTCACATCTAACACATCAACATCAACATCAACACATCTAACTTCATAATAACCTAAAAACATTTCATACTATTATTTTATTTAACACAAATCTAATAAAAAAATAAAATACACGGACACAGACACTACTAACACAAACTAAACTGTTGAAAAATTACTATAACAAAAGCTACATATATATATATATATATATATATATATATATATATATATATATATATATATATATATATATAGATATAGAGAGAGAGCGAGAAAGAGAAAGAGAGTGCTGATTTGCTCTTGCAGACAGGCTAATAGTTGCAGTAAAAAGGCCACAAACCAGGGTTTAACATAACGTTCAGTCATTTAGTCACACTTGCTGTTTGTTACGATCCGGTCTGGTAGCTTGTAGCGGAGGCTGTTTGTGGATCCGCTGTGACAGAGAGGTCATGAAGCATTACTCAGCATGAAGGCAGCAGCAGTAGTATTCAAATATAAAGTAATTTTCTTGATCGTACATCACGGGACACAGAGCGCATAGTCATTACATATGGGTTATATGGGTACCTTCAGGTGTGGACACTGGTGTAATCAACTTCACAGGAAGTTCCTCCCTATATAACCCCCTCCCACTGAGAGTGCGTTAGTTTTTTTCGCCAGTGTCTTAGGTGTTGGTCACGTCTAGCTGTCCCTCGGAGGTCTCGGGACCCAGGATAGCTAGCCGGATCCGTCCGAAGTGCTTCAGAGCCAAGATGTACGGTACCCGGGCCCTGCTGGAGTGGGGTTTTGCCTATAATGCCTCTCCTTGGAGGGCTGGATTCTGGGCTCCAGTGCCTTAGTCTCTTCCAAGAACTAAACGCTACTGATGCCAGGATGCTATATAGGTCCAGGGGTGTGGGTTCCTTAACACAGGACCCCGGTCCCTGAAGGTCCAAGACAATACCCACGGAGATGGGGGAAGGCTGGGCCTCTTGCATTTTGCAATACCCTGCGGCGTGGAGCAGGTAAGAGGGAACCTGCGGGACTTGGTTCGACAGTAGGTATCCCCCTGGGGGTTCTGGGTTGGCTAACAGTATGCTGGTGCATCAGCCACTATCTCCACTATGTCTGTTGAGGCAGGATGGGATTCTAATGTTTACCCAGATAATATGTAAATATATGTATACTTGTGTAAGTTATATATTTTCTACTCACCCCAGGTCTGCCTGTTAACACTGATACTGCAACCCCACATGTTTTAAAGAGGAAATTGCTGGTAAAAAACTCCTGTTTCTTAGGAAGCCCATGGGGACAGCTTCCTCGCTGTGTGTGCACTACAATAAGATTAGTGCTTACCTGGTGTCTGTTGGTGCTGCATAACGCTGGTCCATGTTGTTCCTCTGCTCTGCTACCTCTATGTGGTTTCAGCGTGGTGCGCGCGATCGTGCGCGCGAGTGTGCGCGCGCATACGCGCGCGCGTACACGCCGCCTTTTATAGCGTCGGCGGGGGCGGGCCAGCAGCGTCAGGGTCTGTATAAAGGAAAAACTTTTTCTCTGGCTGGTCTTTCCCTCCTGGAGGCAGAGGAAGAAAGGATACAGAGCGTGCAGCTGGGTCTTTTGGCCACACAGGGACACCTAGTGGCGGTTTTGTGGATCTTCAGGTCTAGGACTTAGGTCCACTATTGACCAGAAAAAAAAAAAAAAAAAGTTTTTTTGCTTAAAGGGACTCAGCCTTAGATCCAGCAGTATCTGAGTCTACCTTGGACTCCGGCTAACGGGCATTGGTGTGTCAATACTCACAGGTTTCCTCGGTATTGCCACCTCCCAGGCGGGTAAAAAAAAAAAAAAAATTTTGAAAAAAAAAAAAAAAAAAAGAGAAATATAAAAGAAAAAGAGAGAAATTAGTTATTTTTCATTTTTCTCATACCTGCCCTCATATTGGTTACTCCTAGCTGCAACAGTCAGGTGTTGGCTATAGGGGTGACCCAAGGTTGTACAATGGCTCCAAAGGGATCTGGACCAGCCAAGGCTGCTAAAGGTGCCAAAAAGCAAAAGGGGTCTCCATCGGGGTCAGAGGATTTGGGCCAGGCTTCTACGGCCCCACCCTCGCCAGTCAGGACACCGAGTGGCATAGTACAAGAGCCATTGGGGGTGCTGGGGGCAGAGGCGGCCCCCGATCCACCCATTCCCGTTTACGTGACGGAAGAAATGCTAGCAGCCACCATGTGTGGGCTAGAGAAAAGGTTAACTGCGTTGCTTTCCCGTCCTTGCCCAAGTAGCAAGCGGGCTAGATCCCCCTCACCCAGTGTGGGGTTTTCAGATGCGGAGGTCTCCTCTTCAGAGGAACGGGACCCACAAGGGGATCAGGCAGACCCAAGTCCCGACGGTTCAGACAGGGAAAATTCCACTATAGATGAATATTTTTCGGCCTCTCAAGTGGAGGGCCTGTGGATTCAGTCTTTGACAGATATGGTTCGCACTGCCTTTAAACTTCCAGTGCCAGAACTAGTAGCCCCGGAGGTATCCTCATTGGGGTCTTTAAAGGCTCCATTAACTGGTGCATCTTTTCCAATGCACCCCCTTCTGCGGAACGTGATTTACCAGGATTGGGCTCGACCTGATAGAATCTTTGTCCCTCCTAAAAGATTCTCTATTCTCTACCCTATGGAAGAGGAATATGTAAAGAAATGGGCTCTCCCTACAGTGGACGCAGCCATTTCCTGCGTGAATAAATCCCTGACTTGTCCGGTTGAAAATGTCCATATGTTCAAGGATCCGGTCGACAAGAAATTCGAGACCCTACTGAAAGCAGCTTTCACCTCAGTAGGTGCCATGGTTCAGCCAGCAGTAGCAGCCATTGGTGTTTGTCAGGCCCTGAAGGATCAGGCAAAACATATATTAAAGGACATGCCGGCTCAGCATACTCATGAATTAGCAGAATTCCCTAGGGCTCTCTGCTTTGCAGTAGATGCTATTAAGGACTCCATCCAACAGGCATCCCGTGCATCTCTACTGATGGTTCACATGCGTCGTCTTTTGTGGCTAAAGAACTGGTCAGCAGAGGCACCCTGCAAAAAGCTTTTAGCAGGGTTTCCCTTTCATGGGGGAAGACTATTCGGGGAAGACCTAGATAAATATATCCACACCATAGCAAGTGGAAAAAGTACTTCCTTACCGGTCAAGAAAAGACCGCGTGGGCCCACGTTTAAACGACAGGCCATTGCAGGCTCGGCCCCTTCGACTTCCCGTCAGTATCGACGGCCTCCCGGGCGGTCAGCAGTTAATAGCCGCCCACAGGGACAAGCCGCGGCAAACAAGAGGCCCTGGTCTCGCAAGCCGGCTAAACCAGTCATCAAATCAGATTCATGAAGGGGCGCCCCCACTCTCTTGGGTGGGGGGAAGACTTCAGTTTTTCTCCGAAGTCTGGAAGGCCAGAATTCCCGACTCTTGGGTTCGGTCCGTAGTAGCCTCAGGCTACAAACTAGAGTTTCGAGAAATCCCCCCTCCTCATTTTCAGGGGTCAAGTCTTCCAAGCGACCCGTTAAAGAGGGCCTCTCTCGTAAAGGCATTGGATCGCCTCTTGCTCCAAGGAGTAATTGTAGAAGTACCAACCCAAGAAAGGGGTCTGGGATTCTACTCCAACCTTTTTGTTATACCAAAACCAAATGGCGACGTCAGGCCTATATTAGACCTCAAACGCCTAAATCGCTTTCTAAGGATTCAGACCTTTCGTATGGACTCCATACGTTCAGTGACAGCCAGCCTACATCAGGGCGACTTTCTAGCATCTATAGACATAAAGGATGCATATCTGCATGTGCCGATTTACCCAGCACATCACAAGTTTCTTCGTTTTACGATAAACCAAAGTCATTACCAGTTCGTAGCCCTCCCTTTCGGGTTGGCAACAGCTCCACGGGTATTCACAAAGGTGTTAGCCCCGGTACTAGCCGTCCTAAGGACAGAAGGCATCTTGGTCCTAGCATACCTGGACGATCTCCTGGTTATCGACAGTTCAGCTTCCAACCTCAATCATGCAGTAGTCCGCACAGTGCGGCATCTAGAAGAGTTCGGGTGGATTGTGAACCAAGAAAAATCAAGGTTACAACCCACAAGACAGTTGGAATATCTAGGCTTTCGGTTAGATACAGAATGCCAGAGGGTATTTTTACCTCAAGAGAAGATCAGGTCGTTGATTCAAACGATTCAAATAGTCTTAGGCAAAAAGAAGCCGACTATTCGCCTATGCATGCGACTGCTGGGGAAGATGGTGGCCGCCTTCGAAGCAGCGCCCTATGCCCAGATCCATACCAGAATTCTGCAAGCAGCTATTCTCTCTGCTTGGAACGAGTCCATACAGGCATTAGACCGTCCATTAGTTCTTTCTCCAGAAGTCAGGCACAGCCTGTACTGGTGGCTGATCCCTCAAAAATTATCAAAAGGGAAAACCTTTTGCCCCATCTCGTGGAAAATAGTAACCACAGATGCCAGCCTAACAGGTTGGGGGGCAATCTTAGGAAAACGGACCCAGCAGGGACAGTGGTCAGAGGCAGAAAGTCTGCTTCCCATCAATGTCCTAGAGATCAGAGCTGTTCGGTTGGCCCTGGTCGCCTGGACTCTCCCCCTGCAGGGTCTGCCAGTAAGGATACAGTCCGACAATGCCACGGCGGTGGCATACATAAACCACCAGGGGGCACAAAGAGCCTGGCGGCTCAAAGGGAAGTAAGCCTAATTTTTGCATGGGCCGAAGCCCATGTACCCTGCATCTCAGCAGTGTTCATCCCAGGGATAGACAATTCTCAAGCAGATTTTTTGAGTCGTCAACAGTTACTCCCGGGAGAGTGGTCTCTTCACCCCCAGGTATTCCAAGAGATTTGCCAAAGATTCGGAGTTCCCGATGTGGACATCATGGCAACAAGATTCAACAAGAAATTGGACAAATTCGTATCCCGAGCCAGGGACCCCTCGGCCTACGGGACCGATGCGTTGGTTTGCCCCTGGCACCAGTTTTCTCTCCTGTATGCGTTCCCTCCACTACAGATGATTCCCCGCCTTCTACGAAGGATCAGGGTGGAGCGCAGGCCGGTGATCCTGGTGGCCCCAGCCTGGCCCAGAAGGGCTTGGTACGCACTCATCGTGAGGATGTCAGTAAGGGCACCGTGGCCACTCCCCCTGCGCCCAGATCTGCTGTCTCAGGGCCCGATCTACCACCCTGCTTCACAGCAGCTAAATTTGATGGCTTGGCGGCTGAATCTCTAATTCTTAAGGGCAGAGGCCTCTCTGCCCAAGTCATATCTACGTTAATTCAAGCTAGAAAGCCAGTCTCTAGAAATATCTCTTACAGAGTCTGGAGAACCTATGTGGAGTGGTGCGAGTCTCAAGGAGGGCATCCTCGCAAGGTTTTTATTGACAGGATCTTGCGATTCCTCCAGGTTGGCGTTGACAAGGGGTTGGCTCTTAGTACTCTAAAGGGGCAGGTGTCTGCCTTATCGATATGGTTTCACAGGCCTTTGGCCACACATTCGCTTGTGAAAACCTTTTTGCAGGGGGTCTTGCATGTAAATCCCCCTATTAGAGCTCCCCTCTGCCCCTGGAATTTAAATCTGGTCTTGTCAGCTTTACAAAAGCAGCCGTTTGAACCTCTGACAGAAATCCCTCTTGTGCTGCTAACCCGAAAGTTGGTTTTCTTGGTGGCTATGGCTTCGGCCAGAAGGGTCTCCGAGCTGGCAGCCTTGTCTTGCAGGGAACCGTACCTTATTCTGCATAAGGACAGAGTGGTTCTGCGGCCTCAGCCTTCTTTCCTTCCTAAGGTCATATCCAGTTTTCACTTGAATCAGGACCTAGTCCTACCATCCTTCTTTCCTACTCCCCAGTCCAGAGAGGAAAGACTGCTTCATACTTTGGATGTAGTCCGAGCCATGAGAGTTTATCTCAAGGCTACAGAAAAGATTCGGAAAACAGATGTGCTTTTCATTCTTCCGGATGGCCCCAAGAAGGGTCAGCCGGCTGCCAAGTCTTCCTTGGCTAGGTGGATTAAGCAGCTGATTTTTCAGGCCTATGGTCTGAAGCGCATTCCACCGCCCTTATCAGTTAAGGCCCATTCTACGAGGGCCATGAGTGCCTCTTGGGCGGCACACCATCAGATCTCTATGGCACAGGTTTGCAGAGCGGCAACCTGGTCTTCCGTACATACGTTTACTAAATTTTATAAGTTGGACGTCACAAAGGCTGCGGACGCAGCATTTGGGCAGGCGGTCCTACGGGCAGCAGTATAGAATCCTCTGGCCCGGTTCACGCCCCCTTTTTTCTGTTGGTGGAGCTATTTTACCTCCTGATATAGTTTCTGTTTGGCTATTTTTGGCCTTACGGTCTCCCTCCCTTCATGGAGCATTGCTTTGGGACATCCCATATGTAATGACTATGCGCTCTGTGTCCCGTGATGTACGATCAAGAAAAAGGGATTTTTAATAACAGCTTACCTGTAAAATCCTTTTCTTGGAGTACATCACGGGACACAGAGCTCCCACCCCTCTTTTTGGGAACATTGTGTAACCTCAGAGAAATTGCTTGCTACAAAACTAAAGCACTCTCAGTGGGAGGGGGTTATATAGGGAGGAACTTCCTGTGAAGTTGATTACACCAGTGTCCACACCTGAAGGTACCCATATAACCCATATGTAATGACTATGCGCTCTGCGTCCCGTGATGTACTCCAAGAAAAGGATTTTACAGGTAAGCTGTTATTAAAAATCCCTTTATCACACACACAACATTTACAAGCAGTAGTGGTAATAGTACTAGATAGCATCTAAACACTTGGGCAAGACTTGACAGCAGCAGTAGTGGTAATAGTAGTATATAGTGGCAAATAACTTGTGACATAGGTGTCTGAGCACTGGCAGCAGTAGTATAGTAGTAACAGTACACAATATAGTGTTTTATCACTCGTGGAAGAGGTGGCAGCAGCACAGCAGCAGCATTGGTAATTGTAGCATATAGTGCCAAAGAACTTGTCACATAGGTATCTGAGCACTGGCAGCAGCAGTATAGTAGTAACAGTACACAATAAAGTGTTTTATCACTTGTGGAAGAGGTGGCAGCAGCACAGCAGCAGCATTGGAAATTGTAGCATATAGTGGCAAAGAACTTGTCACATAGGTATCTGAGCACTGGCAGCAGCAGCAGTATAGTAGTAGTAACAGTACACAATGAAGTGTTTTTTTCACTCGTGGTCGTGGAAGAGGTGCCAGCAGCACAGCAGCAGCAGCATTGATGATTGTAGCATATAGTGTCAAAGAACTTGTCACATAGGTATCTGAGCACTGGCAGCAGCAGCAGTATAGTAGTAGTAACAGTACACAATAAAGTGTTTTTTCACTCGTGGTTGTGGAAGAGGTGGCAGCAGGACAGCAGCAGCATTGATAATTACAGCATATAGTGCCAAAGAAGTTGGCACATAGGTAAGTGAGCACTGGCAGCAGCAGCAGCATAGTAGTACCAGTACACAATTAAGTGTTTTTTTCACTCGTGGTCGTGGAAGAGGTGGCAGCAGCACAGCAGCAGCAGCATTGATGATTGTAGCATATAGTGGCAAAGAACTTGTCACATAGGTATATGAGCACTGGCAGCAGCAGCAGTATAGTAGTAGTAACAGTACACAATAAAGTGTTTTTTCACTTGTGGTCGTGGAAGAGGTGGCAGCAGCACAGCAGCAGCAGCATTGATGATTGTAGCATATAGTGGCAAAGAACTTGTCACATAGGTATATGAGCACTGGCAGCAGCAGCAGTATAGTAGTAGTAACAGTACACAATAAAGTGTTTTTTCACTCGTGGTTGTGGAAGAGGTGGCAGCAGGACAGCAGCAGCATTGATAATTACAGCATATAGTGCCAAAGAAGTTGGCACATAGGTAAGTGAGCACTGGCAGCAGCAGCAGCATAGTAGTACCAGTACACAATTAAGTGTTTTTTTCACTCGTGGTCGTGGAAGAGGTGGCAGCAGCACAGCAGCAGCAGCATTGATGATTGTAGCATATAGTGGCAAAGAACTTGTCACATAGGTATATGAGCACTGGCAGCAGCAGCAGTATAGTAGTAGTAACAGTACACAATAAAGTGTTTTTTCACTTGTGGTCGTGGAAGAGGTGGCAGCAGCACAGCAGCAGCAGCATTGATGATTGTAGCATATAGTGGCAAAGAACTTGTCACATAGGTATATGAGCACTGGCAGCAGCAGCAGCAGTATAGTAGTAGTAACAGTACACAATAAAGTGTTTTTTCACTCGTGGTTGTGGAAGAGGTGGCAGCAGGACAGCAGCAGCATTGATAATTACAGCATATAGTGCCAAAGAAGTTGGCACATAGGTAAGTGAGCACTGGCAGCAGCAGCAGCATAGTAGTACCAGTACACAATTAAGTGTTTTTTTCACTCGTGGTCGTGGAAGAGGTGGCAGCAGCACAGCAGCAGCAGCATTGATAATTGTAGCATATAGTGCCAAAGAACTTGTCACATAGGTAAGTGAGCACTGGCAGCAGCAGCAGTGTAGTAGTAACAGTACACAATTAAGTGTTTTTTTCACTCGTGGTCGTGGAAGAGGTGGCAGCAGGACAGCAGCAGCATTGATAATTGTAGCATATAGTGCCAAAGAACTTGACACATAAGTATCTGAGCACTGGCAGCAGCAGCAGCATAGTAGTACCAGTACACAATTAAGTGTTTTTTTCACTCGTGGTCGTGGAAGAGGTGGCAGCAGCACAGCAGCAGCATTGATAATTGTAGCATATAGTGCCAAAGAACTTGACACATAAGTATCTGAGCACTGGCAGCAGCAGCAGCATAGTAGTACCAGTACACAATTAAGTGTTTTTTTCACTCGTGGTCGTGGAAGAGGTGGCAGCAGCACAGCAGCAGCATTGATAATTGTAGCATATAGTGCCAAAGAACTTGACACATAAGTATCTGAGCACTGGCAGCAGCAGCAGCATAGTAGTACCAGTACACAATTAAGTGTTTTTTTCACTCTTGGTCGTGGAAGAGGTGGCAGCAGCACAGCAGCAGCAGCATTGATAATTGTAGCATATAGTGCCAAAGAACTTGTCACATAGGTAAGTGAGCACTGGCAGCAGCAGCAGTGTAGTAGTAACAGTACACAATTAAGTGTTTTTTTCACTTGTGGTCGTGGAAGAGGTGGCAGCAGGACAACAGCAGCATTGATAATTGTAGCATATAGTGCCAAAGAACTTGACACATAAGTATCTGAGCACTGGCAGCAGCAGCAGCATAGTAGTACCAGTACACAATTAAGTGTTTTTTTCACTCGTGGTCGTGGAAGAGGTGGCAGCAGCACAGCAGCAGCATTGATAATTGTAGCATATAGTGCCAAAGAACTTGACACATAAGTATCTAAGCACTGGCAGCAGCAGCAGCATAGTAGTACCAGTACACAATTAAGTGTTTTTTTCACTCGTGGTCGTGGAAGAGGTGGCAGCAGCACAGCAGCAGCATTGATAATTGTAGCATATAGTGCCAAAGAACTTGACACATAAGTATCTGAGCACTGGCAGCAGCAGCAGCATAGTAGTAGCAGTACACAATTAAGTGTTTTTTTCACTCGTGGTCGTGGAAGAGGTGGCAGCAGCACCAGCAGTAGTAAGAAAGTGGCAAATCTCACAGACAAAAGGTGACAGCACCAGTATGAGTAATATATCGGTACATAATCACTCAGCCTTTTGGCATTAGCAGTAGGAGCCCATATAGTGCCAAAATTACAAAAGCTTGAAATTGCATTAGCATGGTGATTACATTTGAAAAGCAGAATGACACAGGCCTTAAGTAGCTGTGGCACCGGGTGGAGTTTTTGGGTTGTGTTTTGCACGCCACAGGCTTTTCAAAAAAAAAAAAAATATCCAACTTCTTCCCAGCAGCAGCATAAGGAAAGGGGGATGCACTGTGATGTAAGGGAGAGGGGGAACTCCACTTCTGATGGTGGGGTAGGATGGTGGGGTGGCCTTTGACATCTAATGTAGGGGAGGGGATGCGCTGGACATATAATATTACAGATATAACCGGCCCTTTTGAGGGCAACCATAATGCTGATGCGGACCACGATGAAATTGAGTTTGACACCCCTGGTATAAAGAGATAGGAGAGGTATTGCTAACTGACAAGGGACCATTCAGCGCCCTGAACCGACGGCGGGTGCCAGAAAGTCACCGCCGATCCAGGACTCATTCATTTTGATGAATGTGAGTCTGTCCACGGAGTCTGTGGACAGACGGGTCCTCTTGTCCGTGACCACCCCACCTGCCGCGCTGAATGTCCGCTCAGATAGTACGCTGGAGGGGGGGCAAGACAATAACTCCAGCGCATACTGAGCGAGCTCGCGGCAGGTGTCCAATCTGGCAACCCAGTACTCCATGGGGTCGTCGGTGCTCATACTGTCAGAAGCACTGACGGACCCCATGTAGTCTGCCACCATGTGGGCCAGCCGCTGGTGGTGACTGCTGCTGCTGCTGCTGCTGGTACTGGGTCGCTCAGTTTGCATGAACATCCTCATCTCACCCATTAGGTCCCCTGCTCGGCTGCTGATGTTGCTGCTGGGTGCAGCCACCTGCTGGGTGAGATGAGGGGGGACAACTGGAGGCCGGGGAGTTGCCTGCTCCAACCGGCTGACTAGGCATGCCTGCAGTTCCTCCATCCGGGGCTGCCTCCGTCTGGCTGGGAGGAACTGCTCCAGTTTCCCCTTAAATCTGGGATCTACAAGGGTGGCCAGCCAAAACTCATCCCTCTCCTTGATGGCTTTAACCCGGGGGTCCCTCCTGAGGCATCTCAGCATGTGGGCAGCCATGGGGAAGAGCACAGCCCGCTGTGACTCCTCATGGCTGCCTGGGTCCATGACGTCCACTTCCTCGTCATGGAGGTGCTGCTGTTCGCAGTCAGTCATGCCAAACCCCCGGACTATCGGTGCCCCCAACACCGGCTCTCCCTCCTGACCAGGCCCTGACTCCAGGACGCCACCAGTCACCTCCTGATCATCATCATGATCCTCCTCCTCCTCCTCGTCCTGGGCCTGGTCTTGGTGGAGCAGTGTTGCCTCCTCCTGCTCCACCAAGGCACTCTCCCCAGCTTCGAGCAGGCGATCTAGTGCCCTGTCCAGCAGGAACACTATAGGGAGCACGTCGTTGAGGCCGACATGCTCCCTGCTCACCATCTTGGTCGCCTGCTCAAAAGGGGCCAACACATGGCAGACCTGGTGTATCTGCCCCCACTCCAGACTGGTGATGTACGGGAGTGTGTGTTGTGATGGCCCGCCAGTGCCTTGCTCCAGCAGGTACTCCTTCACCGCCCTTCGCTGCTCCCACAACCTCTCCAGCATGAAGAGGCTGGAGTTCCACCGCGTCACACTGTCCACAATCAGCCTGTGAAGGGGCAGGCTGTTGTCCCGCTGCAACTTTGACAGGGACGCGGTAGCGGTTGGGGAGCGCCTGAAGTGGCTGGCAATCCTGCGTACCCTTAGCACAATGTCACTCAACCCGGGATAGGTGCGCAGGAACTTCTGCACCACTAGGTTGAGGACATGTGCCAGACAGGGCACGTGTGTCAGACTGCCAGCCTGGAGGGCGGAGAGGAGGTTGCTGCCATTGTCACAGACAACCAGACCTGCTTGGAGCCTTCGGGGTGTCAGCCACTTCTGGACCTGAGCCTGAAGTGCGCTCAGCACTTCTCGTCCAGTGTGTCTCCGTTCCCCTAAACTAACAAGCTGGAGCACGGCCTGACAGCGCACGTGCCCCACACTTGAATAGCTACGGGGGCGCTTGCTGGGAGGCTCAGCAGCTGCGGAGACAGTGGCTTGAGGGAGACCAGCAGTTCTCCCCTGCACACCCCGGGGCGGCACCACAAAATCAGATGCCGCCAATCCCTCCCCAGCGCCTCGGAGGGAAACCCAATGGGCCGTGAAGCTTATGTAGCGCCCCTGCCCATGCCTGCTGGTCCAGCCATCCATTGTCAGATGCACCCTGTTGCTGACAGCATGATCCAGCGACAGGGTTACATTCTTCACAATGTGCTGGTGTAGGGCAGGGACACCAGTCCTGGCAAAGAAATGGTGGCTGGGGACACGCCATTGGGGTTGGGCCTGCTCCAACATCTGCCTGAAGGGGTTGCAGTCCACTATGTTAAAGGGAAGCAGATGTTGGGCAATAACCCTTGCCAGGAGCCCATTGAGGGAACGCACACGTCGGTCTGCAGGGGGGAAGGGAGTGTTGCGTTCCAAGGCGTCAGAAAGCAACGCCTGGCGCCGGACGGCAGTGCGGGAAACCGAAGAGGAGGGTGATGATGTGGAGGTCTGGCTGCCGGTACCAGTACCTCTACTAGAGGGAGCGGGGGGGCATGACCTGCTGGTAGCCGATGAAGCTGTGGCAGGGGCTGCTGTACCCTGCACACTTGTGGTGGTGGCGCTGCTACCACCACCACGCTTCATCTGGTCATGCTCCTGCCAGTGGTTAATCCTCAGGTGCTGGTTGAGTGCCGTGGTACCCACCCGAGCCAAGCACTTCCCTCTCTTCACCTTGGCACGACAGAGCTGGCAGATGGCTACTGTCGGGTTATCTGCTACCAAGGTGAAGTAGGCCCAGACAGGTGACTTCAGCGCCGCCCTCCTGTCAGATGGGGTGACGCTGACTTCCACCTGCTGGGACTCAGTGCGCACAGGTGGAGCTGCCTGCTGCTGCTGACACCTCCTGCTGCCATCACCAGTGGAGACCCTGACGCCGGTCTCCCTGGTGACCTGGCGCACCGTTTCCCCAGGGTGCCTACCTTCCTCGTCGTCACTGATGCTGTGAACCGACGAGGCAGGTGGCACCCATGTTGGGTCACCCTCCTCTTCGCCCCCAGATATGTCAGACCCAGGGCTGACATATGGTGGTCTGAAGGAGACATCTGACATGGAGCCGCTAGCCTGGCTCCGATGTCCCCTCACAGACGCATGGGTCTGACTAGGTGCTGGTGTTTCCTGCAGAAAATCACCAGCACCACCATGAAGGGAGGTCTCTGGGCTACTGACAGCCGGTACCCCATCCTCCTCCTCCTCGATTAACCCTTCAAAAAGGTCCTGACCATCAGCACATAAATCTATGTCTGCATGATCGAGGGCCTCCCCCAAGATATCCATCTCACCTTCGCAATTATTTTGTATTGTAATATATCACGAATATTCTGAGCCAATCAGAGTGCTCCTTCCGCACTTGCCGAATATTCGCAATTATTTTGTATTGTAATATATCACGAATATTCTGAGCCAATCAGAGTGCTCCATTCCGCATTTCTCGAAATTTTGCAATTATTTGGTTTTATAAAATATCACGAATATTCTGAGCCAATCAGAGTGCTCCTTCCGCATTTCTCGAAATTTCGCATTCGCATTCGCAATAGTGAAATTTCGCAATCATTTCATTTCCAAAAAATATCACGAATATTCGTATTTAGCGAATATATCTCGAATATTCGACTATATATTCGAGATATATCGTGAAATCGAATATGGCATATTCTGCTCAACACTATAGAGTAGTACGATAAAAACTCTGTACTAATTTATTTAAAAAATTGTATCAGACTCCTTGCTTGCAAGCAACAGTAGATACTAGTAAAAAAGAATTTGATAAAATAATACCAAATAAAACATGTGTCAAAAGTCCTCGTCAAGTCCTCCGTGTGAGCGGTGAGGGGAACGTGCTGAATAGCTTGTATACCGCAAGAGACGTGAACGTGAGAAAATAATGTGTCACGTAAGAGGCATAGCAAGTCAACTAACGCGTTTTGTCCAATAGACTTTCGTCCAATGACTGTTCCCCCTTCTCCCCCCTCCCCTCTCCTGTGTGCTCTGTGGGAAATGTGAGCTTGTTAGCTTCAAACTTGATTGCATGCGGAGCACACAGGAGAGGGGAGGGGGAAGAAGTGGGAGCAGATCAGCTGTGTCCTCTGTCATCCCGTGCGAGAGAGGACGGATGGAGGGGGAAATAGAACGTCAATGCCGGTGTTTCCGTGCTGCTGTTTATATAAGAGACACGCTCTCCACTCAGAGCCGTCCTGTCCTGAGAATGCAGGCGGCACTGATAAGCACTGATAGGATTCACTGATGGTTACTGATAGAGGCACTGATGGGTACTGATAGAAGGCACTGAAAGAAGGCACTGATGGTCACTGATAAAACGCACTAATGGGCACTGATAGGAAGCATTTATGGGCACTGATAGTAGGCACTGATAAGCACTGATGGACACTTTTAGGATTCACCGATGAGCACTGATAGGAGGCATTAATTGGCACAGATATGCCACATTGATGAGTACTGACAGGCAGCACTGATAGGAGGCATTGATGGGCACTATTAGGTGGCACTGATGAGCACTAAGGAACACTGATAGGCAGAACTCAGGCAGTATTGATGGGCACTAATGGGCAGCATTGAAGAGTACTGATAGGTGGCACTGATGGATGATGATAGGCGGCATTAATGAGCACTGAGAGGTGGTGCTGATAAGAAAAAGAGAATATAGTTGCACTAAATAAATGATAATTATGTGATAACTTATATGAAAAATTATAAGTGAAATTGATAAACAAAGTCCCAAGTGCTGAATAAAGCAAGCAATAAAGTCCAAAAATTCAAATTTTCTTGGTTAACTTGAGTATAAACCAGTGAAGCAAAAATGGAAGAGACCACCACCAACAGGAAGCACCATAAGAAATGCACGCTTACCAGAAGGCAAGCATATAGGGCTTGCGGCTGAAACCCCAGCCAGGGCCTTTAAACTGGAACTGCCACCAACATCAATGGTTAAAGTCCTCCAGGTTTCCGTGGATATCAATAGGCACCCGGAAAGAAGTAAAACTCACAATAGTGATGTACCGTAAAAAATAATAAATTTAATGTAAAAAATGCACTTACAGAAATGGTTTTCTTAAAAGGTTTCACGAACGCCCTTCCTCATGGACCGTAACGGCACACGTCAGCACGTCTCCTTGTCGATGTACGTTTCGTCATACAATGACGTCGTCTGGGGAACGAGCGACGTACTGACGCATCGCGTATTATAGTATCACATCGGGACCAAGCCTCTTTCTGAGTCAAGGTCTCCTGGCGGCATTTTGCCGCGTCACACATTAAGCTAATTACCCAGAGCCAAGCCTCGTTGTGAGTCAGGATCTCCGGGTAAGCAACTATGGTGGCCCATGATGACCAATATATTAACACACACATTACCCCTATACAATAACAGAAGCACAGCCTCGATCTGAGTCAGGTCTTCGGATATCAACAATGATGACCATTAAAAATTGGAAAGAAAGTAGGTGGAAAGATGTTTCCCAAATATGATTGATAAGTACTCACAATCCTAAAACGAAACGTATATAAAAAGAAATTGAACCCTTCTTGTTCAATTTCTTTTTATATGACCATTAAAAATTAAAATTAAAATGTAAAAGGAACACAAATAAAAATGGATGGATAATTTAACTCCTCAAATACATCTGAATTAAAAGAGGGAATACCGGAAAGGTTATAATAAATTGATATAAGAATTAAAAACTGCATATAATGGACAAAAAGGCATACCTATACAGTTATATGAAAGTATGAAAAAAGTATTAAGGACATAATGGTACAAAAATTATTCTAAATGTACTCTCAACTATTGAACAGATTTGAACAGATAAATATAAAATTTTAAATTCTAGACCTGTATTCAAAATATATTTATGTTATGTTTGTGACCAGGAAAGAGAAAGGTACCCAAAATGCCCAATAAAGCCACACTGGGATATCTCAAAATATAAAGAGAGAAATTAATTTGTATAGATATATTATTTGAATAAATCATATCTTAGATATCAAAAATAGATGAAAATTAGATATGTGCATTCCCGTTCGTACGAATGTTATTTTTGTACGAAAATGTTCATTTTCGTACCCGCGGGATAATGTGTACATACGAAAACGGTAAAGCACCAAAATACGAAAACGACGGGATAACGGATGAGCCGCATAACGAACGACCGCAAATGCGAACGAACGATCTGACGGGAAAAAACGACAAAACGAAAATGGCAAAATAACGAAAATGAAATCTGTATCAAGAGGTTTGCATTGTGTATTTTGTTTGAATCCGTTTTGTGTTTGTTTTCAGTTGTATGTTCATTGTTCAATGACATCTATAACAAAAGAATTTCATTATGTATATCGAATGAATTCCTTTTTCTGTTTTCTGTGTATTCAAAATACTGAAGGCAAATTTTTTGTTATAGGTGTCATATCAACATACGAAAATAACAAAAGAAACGCGTTCAAATGCAAATCTTTTGTTTATGGTTTTTTTAATGGCCAGCGAGTTAGGCTGGCCATACATGATACAATTTTCTGTGCAATTTTCTTTAGATTTACCTTCAACTATGTAGTGCAAGGGCCTGCCTGATTGCATGCAATTGAAAGTGTTGTTTAGTTTGACCTCATATATGGTTTTTGGTAAATCTAAAAGAAAATTGTACAAGAAAAAATGTTTTTAAATATATTTTTATTGAAAGTTTACAATAATACCAAGGTAAGGCAAACAGTGACAAGATCAAGTACAAAATGTTAATATACCTTAACCACAAATACACTGAAGAGCAAGTCTAACCGTTGCATACCATGGGGCCTGTAGCAACCACTCCACCTCATCCCCGCGCCCCAGATGGGACCGTGCTGCGCGGGGGGTGTGTGGCACGAGCCACCTCCAATGTAGCGCCTGCTCGGTGAGAAGCACCTGAATCCAGGATAGGCGGGCTATCCCGCTGAAAGCATAGAACTTGACCAAAAGCTATCGAGGCAAAAGGGTCAAGGTAGTCCAAGGCCCAGGAGAGAGGAGAGAACTCCAAACCCCCCTGGGTCCGGGAAGTGGCACGCGAGAGACACACAACACAGATGATAACAATTTAAACCATAACTATAAAAAAAGGAAAAGAAAGAAACATAACTAAAGGACCCTTATGGTCCATAACATTCTTGACTGTTATATTAGAATAGCTAAAGGAGTTGAGACAGCAGAGAAAGAAGAGACAGGGGAAAAGGGAGCAGAGAAAAAGAAAGAGAAGGAGCGGAAGGGTCAGGAATTACACGGAGGGACACAAGTTCAGAGGATTCGGGCCCGAAAACTGCAATATTCTAACTGACGTCAGAGTCAAATCATAGAAGGACTCCAACATACGAAGCCCATGGTTCCCAAATGAGTTTGAATCTATCAATAGTATCAAGGATAGTGTTGGAGATCTTCTCATTCGACATTATCCAGGAAATTTTCCTTTTGGCCATTAGGAAAGAGACTGTTGGGGACTTCCAGGCCTTAGTAATAGTCATCTTGGCTCCAAGTAAGATAAAAAAGATCAGAACCTGCGTGTACCTGGGTATTTCAGGTATTGGGTTATTAAGTAAAGCAATCGTGGGATCTCGGGTTACCCCCACCCCTGTGACTTTACGGATGAGGTTGAATGTTTTATACCAAAAGGACCGAATCCTAGGACATTCCCACATTATGTGGAGTAGGGAGCCCGTGTGTCCGCAGCCCCTAAAACATAGAGGGGAGGATTGTGGATAGAATTTGGCAAGGCGAGTGGGAACCAAGTACCAGCGGGTCATGACCTTAAGGTTCGCTTCTACCAGCGAGGTATTCATAATGCCCTTATATGAGCGGGCTAAGTTAGAATGCCAACGTTCCAACGTCCAGTCGAGGTCAAGGTCTCGGTCCCAACTGGTCATATATGACGCTTTCTCCAATGGCTCGGCCAAAGCTGAATAAATAAGAGAGATACCCCCTTTTGTGTCCCTGGCTGAGGAACACCATTGTTCATAGGGGGTTACTGATGGTGGGTCAACACTGGTTTTTATGACCTGGCGAAGGAAGTGGGAGATCTGGTAGAACCGGAATTTCTCGGAAGGGGGCATTTTAAGTTTGGAAGTGCAATAACCTAGAGAGAGGGGCCCATTGGAATTAAAGAAGTGTCCGATTCTGTAAAGGTCTTTGTCAAGCCACCATTTGAAGGCTAAAATGTCCAGCCCAGGGGGAAACCGAGGGTTGTGGAAGATGTGGGCCAGTGGGTGCCAGTGGGATATCAGGGGTTTCAGTTTGTGTAGAGAGTCACAGAGTGCCATAGAGTGGGATAATGTAGGAGCAAGAATCGGAGGTCTACTTTTGGGATGATTCCAGAGAAGGAAGTCTAGGGTAAACCCCGGGGTCGCCATCCTTTCCATGGAAACCCAATCCGGCTTGGGCCCTTTCAGGTAGATTATCGAGAACTGGCTAAGTTGGGCCGCTCGGTAATACCACCACAGATTGGGTAATCCGAGGCCCCCCCTCAATCTAGGCCTATAAAGGACTGTCTTAGCTAAACGGTGTCCTTTCTTATCCCAAATGAAACGGTTTATAGCAGATTGGAGAGAGTTAATGTATGATCTGGTGATTGGGATGGGAAGGGAGCGGAATAGATATAAAATTTTAGGTAGCAGAGTCATCTTGACTGCATTTATGCGGCCTAGCCAGGATAGTTTATAAAGGGACCATTGGCGAAGGTCCCCCATGAGCTTTCCAACCAGGGGGGGGTAGTTAAGCTTGTGAAGGAGTTCAGTCCGCGAGGTGAGGTGAATGCCTAAGTAAGGAATGGAAACAGAATTCCAGGAAAAAGGGAAGTGGCATTTCAGACTGTCTATTTGGGCTTGAGGGGTAGTTATGTTTAGAGCCATTGACTTAGTCATGTTAACTTTGAGGCCAGATATGCTGCCAAAATCTTCGAGGAGTTGGGTCACGTTGGGGGTCGAGGTGAGTGGAGATGTAATGAAGAGGAGGACGTCGTCCGCAAACAAGGCGCACTTGTGCGACGATTGTCCGCAGCAAACTCCTTGGATGTCTGGATGGTTCCTGATCGCGATAGCCAGAGTCTCGATGGCTACCGCAAACAGGAGAGGGGAAAGGGGGCAACCCTGTCTCGTGCCCTTCCTGATGGGGAATTGATCTGAAAAGTGACCGTGGAACCTAACCTGTGCTATCGGTTGGGAGTACAGTGCCTCTAAAGTTTTGATGAAACCTGGACCAAATCCCCATTTCTGGAGCAAAGTGAAAAGATAGGGCCAAGCAACCGTGTCAAAAGCCTTTTGGAGATCGATGGAAAGCAAGTAACCTTCCTGGGGGGGGCCACCATCCCAGCCCGACCTCATGATGGAGATGATATCGACTGCTCTCCGAATCTGGTCCGGTCCCTGTCTCCCCGGTATAAAACCCACCTGGTCTTTATGGATATATGAACCTATAAATGAAGCTAACCTGTTCGCTAATATTTTCGTCATTATCTTCAGGTCATTGTTGATCAAAGAGATCGGTCTGTAATTGCCTATCTCGCTAGGGTCCTTACCCGGTTTAGGAATAACTGAAATGAAAGCTAAGTTCGCTGTGGGATCAAGAGAGGGGTTCTCACGCAGGAAATTAAAGAACCGGGCCAGATATGGAGATAGGATTCCAGAAAAGGTTTTGTAATAATGGTTTGAAAACCCATCCGGGCCTGGGGCCGAGTCCTTCTTAAGATCTTTAATAACTGCACAAATCTCGGTTTCCAGAAATGGTGAGTCTAAAGTGGAACGGTGGGAGTCAGAGAGTCTGGGAAGAGGGACATTGTGTAGAAAGGTGTCAAGACTGGAATGTGAGGGTTGGGTGTCAGATGAGTACAGGTTGGAGTAAAATGACTGGAAGGCCTTGAGTATCTTCTCAGGGTTCTGAGTCAGGGCGTCGTCCGAGGCCTTGATCTTGGGAATGGAGTGAATCCTTAATTTGGGGGACAGTTTGGCTGCTAACTGCGGGCCAAACTTGTTTGCCCGCATATAGTGCTTACCATTCAGCCATTGCAGATGCTTATCCGCCGAAGAGGTAAGAGCCAAATTGAGTGCTAACCTAGCCGAATCGAGCTTGGCCAGGGAGGCCTGAGAGGGGTTTCGTTTGTGGTCCTTGCTAAGGAGTTTAAAATCCCTCTCAAGGTTCACAATGTCCAACTTCCTTTCCCGCTGCAGTTGCGACGAAAGTTGCATAATTTTTCCCCTCAGCACCGCTTTATGTGCTCCCCAAAGGGAAACAGGGGAGATATCCTCTTTATCATTGTTCCCGAAGTACTCCCGCATCTCCCTCTCCAACATAGCGCAGTGCACCGGGTTGGAGAGGAGAGATGAGTTTAGGCGCCACGGGCGACGCCCAGGGGGGGATATCGAGTTAGAAAGCTTAAGGAGAACTAAGGAATGGTCAGACCAAGGAACTTCGTGAATGGAGGCGTGAGAAGCTACGTGAATGTCAGAAGAGGGCATAAGGATATGGTCAATTCTGGCGTAGGTCTTATGGGGAGCAGATTAGTGCGTATAGTCTTTTTTGGAAGGGTTGAGTTCCCGCCACGTATCAATGAGGCCCAGAGTGTGGAGAAGGCGAGCAATGTGGAGGCTCTGTTTAGGTGGTCTTTTAAGGCGGGGGCTTCCTGACCTCGATTTATCTAGGATATTGTCAAATGTGATATTAGAATCACCGCCCAATATTACCCTGCCCTCAAAAAGAGGTGCGAGAGTATTAAGCATAGTGGAAAAAATTTTAGATTGTCCCCGGTTAGGGGCATAATAAGAGACTATGGTGTGAACTGTCCCTTCTATTGATCCTTTAACCAAAATATAGCGCCCTTCCTTGTCGGCGACAGTCATGGAATGTACATAGTGGGTCTTTTTAGAGAATAATATAGCTACCCCTCTCTTTTTAGTGTCAGCGTTTGCCAGGAAAAAGGTGGGGTACCCACGGTGGAGAAAAGGAGGATTGTAGCTACCAGGAAAATGAGTTTCCTGGAGTAAGATTATATCCAGGCCCCTCGAGTAATAACTCTGGAACGCCTTGCGTCTTTTTGTTGGGGAATTTAAGCCTTGGGTGTTATGCGAAGCCACCTTAAGGGCAGCCTGACGGGGAGATGTATTAGCCATGGACACGTGAGGGTGGGCACGAGCAAACTGAAGACAGGCCTACCTTGAACCTCGAGAGACTGGGAACGAGCATAGGAGAACCTGAGAGAGAACGAAGATGCAGGCTGGGAGTGATGGAGGCCCTCCGTGTAAGTTCCTGGGAGGAAAAATAAGGATAAAAAGTAAAACAGATTAAGTAAGATTTAAACATTAAATAAGAAAAAGAGAGCGGATAAAAGGAACAGGGAAAGAGAGGCCTAGGCGAGAACGACTAGGGAGAAGAGCATGCAGGACTGATCGGCCAAGTCCTGTACTGAGACCCAATGAGAGGATGGGCTCAGGAGAGTAACAACCTCTAAGGGGGTTGTTCGCCTGCAGTCACAAGAGGAGCGAACTCCTGCCCGTCACTACAGAAAAAGTGGCATGTTTGACCACCCCAGCACATCGGCCCCCAGAAAGATAACATAACTGTAGATGGGAGATCTACATGATGGGGAGCCAAACTATAAACATAGAAAAAAGCTGTAACCATATATGAGGACAAAGCACAAACCAAATGGCTAACATAATAAACCATAACTTAGAAACCTTGATGCTGCCTGAAAAATGGTGAGGGAAGGATGGGGAGGAGGAAGGGTAGGGGAGGGAGAGAGGGCGATGCAGGGGGGGGGGGGGCAGAGGGGGGGACAATATGCATACGGAGCTACATGACAAAAATGAGCTACAATATATAATTACCAAAACAAAGAGGAGAAAAAAATACAAAAAACGAGAACAGAGTTCTCGCTACAGCAATTCAATAATATTCCACCATTTTTGCCCACCCCGCACCCCCCTCAAGCAGGGTAGACAGTTTGTGTAAAGCACAATCCAGAGATTGTCCTTAAAAAAAAAAAATAATAAAAAAAACCTAAGGGAGAGAAAGAGATGTTAATGGCTAAAAACAAAGCTTGGCGGGAATAGTGAATAGCACTATACAGACGAGGGGAAAAACCCCTAAGTTAGGATACAATGATCTCGGAGAGATGAGTGGGGGAAACAAAGTCATCTCGGGGGGCGAGAGTCTTCGATGTCTCTTTGGTTGCTGTTTGTTCCACAGTGGAGTAATAGGGCTGCCTGTGGGAGGCCTCTTTGAGGAGCCAGGACGAAGAGATGGATCCTGGGGGGGTAATTCTTGATTGATAAATCCGAGTCGTAGCAACAGCTGTTCACCATCCCTAAAGCTTGAGAAGCTGTGCGATTTATCTTTGTAGTCGAATTGGAGGCGAAATGGAAAGGACCACCTATATTTGATGGATTTCTGTATGAGGACCCCTAAAAGGGGTTTCAGGGACCTCCTCTTCTGGATCGTGGTAGGAGAGATAACGGCGAAGATCTGTAGTTTGTTACCCTGGAAGTTGAGGTCATCAAGATTACGGGATCTCCGCATAACTTCCTCTTTTACACTGTAGTAGTGGGGTTTAACCACAACATCCCTCGGGAGCCCATCTTGGCGGGGAGGCTGGAGTGCCCTGTGGGCCCTGTCCAGCTCGAGCTTGTGGTCTGGGATGTCGGGAATAACGGTTTTTATGAAAAGTTTCACTGTTTCAGGAATATTAGTGACACTCTCGGGTATTCCCCTAATACGGAAATTATATCTCCTGCTGCGATTTTCCAACTCATCAATTTTAGCGAGTGCGACTTCAAGTTGGTCCTGCAGCGTCTGTATGCAGTTAGTGTTTTAGTTAGTGCGGGCTACAGTATTGTCCACTGCTTGTTCAATGGCTTCAATGCGAGCCCCAATGTTTTGCAGGTCTGCCTTAATAGAGGATGTGATCTGCGCTGCTGTTTGTGTCAGACCTGCTGCTAGCATGTCTGAGAAGCAATTGAGGAGTTGAGCCATGTCAGAATGGGGGGGCTGCAGGATGGGGGAAGGCATCTGGAAGCCAGCGTGGTTCATGGGGGATTGCAGCATGGGGGTATTCATCATGTCTGCCATTGTGCGGCTAAGGAGCGACTCAGTGGAGGCTGGTGAAGCTAAATGAGGTGGAGCGGTACTCACTGGTGTTGCCAGCAGGGGTATAGCAGGCTGGATCGGGGACGCAGGGTCTGTAGTTGTGGTAAGGTCCGCCATGTCACCGCAAGGAGAGGACGCGCCCGCCATCTTGGAGGCTGAGAGGGCTGCTAGGCCAAAGTCCAGCTGCCGGCTGATCCCCCGCTTGTCACCGGGGCCAGACATCCAGGAACGAGCACCGTACCTTCCGCTCCCCTGTAGGGCCGTCTTCGGCTCGGTTCTCCCGCCTGTTCGTGTGCTAAGAGCCGTGTTGTGCTGGGGTGGCTAGGAGCTCCCGGTCAGTGCGTCTTCCCGGAAGTCCCGCGCATGCGCACTCTTGTACAAGAAAATTTAACATGTATGGCCAGCCTCAGTGACTGAAAGCAGCTTCTCTTTTGTGCAGAATAGTGAGTACACTTGTACAGTAAAGCCTAATAAACTTTTCTGTGGATTTTCATCTGAAGGGAGATCAGTTGGCCAGACTTCTGAACCCAAAAATGGTTTTCTGATGCAGTTTAAAAACAAACAAATTTTCTGAGAACGATCGGAAAACTATCGTTTTTATGTTTGTTGTTAAAATAGTCTGACTAAGTGTATGGGGCTTAACAATAGTATTGTTAAGCCCCATACACTTGGTCAGACTATTTTAACAACAAACATAAAAACTATCGTTTTCCGATCGTTCTCAGAAAAGTTTATTAGGCTTTACTGTACAAGAGTACTCACTATTCTGCACAAAAGAGAAGCTGCTTTCAGTCACTGAGGCTGGCCATACATGTTCAATTTTCTTGTACAATTTTCTTTTAGATTTACCAAAAACCATATATGAGGTCAAACTAAACAACACTTTCAATTGTATGCAATCAGGCAGGCCCTTGCACTACATAGTTGAAGGTAAATCTAAAGAAAATTGCACAGAAAATTGTATCATGTATGGCCAGCCAAACTCTCTGGCCATTCAAAAAAAACATAAACAAAAGATTTGCATTTGAACCTGTTTCTTTTGTTATTTTCGTATGTTGATATGACACCTATAACAAAAAATTTGCCTTCAGTATTTTGAATACACAGAAAACAGAAAAAGGAATTCATTCAATATACATAATGAAATTCTTTTGTTATAGATGTCATTGAACAATGAACATACAACTGACACTAACAAAAGAAAAGCATTCAAGATACACAGAATGCATATTGACGAAAATTAATGATAATTATTGTCTAACAAGAAACGAACATGAATTAAACAGAATAACGAATCATCCCGCATGTACGAAAATAAAACGGTAACGGAAATACAAAACGATCGGAATATGAAAAAATCACGTCGTACGACAAACGAACGGGAACGAACGGGAAAACGGGCGTCTTACGAAAAACGAAAGGAAACAAACAGACGGGACCATACGAAACGGAACAAAAAAAAACTAAAAAAAATTCTGTGCACATGTCTAATGAAAATTGCAAATAAATAATATTTGATTATCATAAAATTGTTAAAAAATATTGAAACAATTATTGAAAAAAATATTGAAAAAATTATTGAGAAAAGATCCCAACAGATGCACGTACTCCCACCCCATGAGGATACCGTCATAGATTGAGGCCCAACCTTGACTCAAATCAAGTTCACAAAACAAAAAACAAAAAACAAAGAGAAAATGGATAAACAGTAAATTTATGAGTTATCTATAAAAGCATTCACATCGACCTCAATGCTAAGCCCCTGGGGGGTATAACATTTTGTTTTATGTATCCAGGCCATCTCAAGTTTAGAGATGCTTCTCACCAAAGAGCTGCCTCGCCAGTGTGGTGTATATTTATCGATCCCCAAAAATGTTTTTTAGAGGGGTCTTTGTTATGGGCCAAAAGATAATGCTTTGAGACTGAATGATTAGGGAACCCTGCTAGAATATTGGTAATATGTTTATTCAGTCTTATTTTAGGCCTGCCGATATATTGAAGACCGCAAGGACATTAAAGTAAATAACTGACCCCTTCAGTAGAACAAGTTATAAAGGGTTTAATCTTGAATTCTTGTAGTGAAGACGCGGAAACAAAATTGTGTGTGCGTCTATGTGTACACCCATTAAGAAAGCAGACCCGACAATTCCTACACTGGTAAAATCCTGTGAAGGAATTAAGGAAGGTCATACTGGCAGGGGGTGGTTCTAAGACATTAGGGGCCAGCCTATTTCTTAATGCCGAAGCCCCTCTGAAAATCACCTGAGCTGTGGCAGGTAAGGTGGAACCAAGTACAGAGTCATTTTTAAGAATATGCCAATGTTTTTTAATAAGATTCTTAATATTAAAATGTTGGGCCGAGTAAGTGGTTAAAAAAGGGACCACAGGCGGTTCCCTATCGTGTGAAGGCGTTAGGATGGTCGCTTGATCTAAGAATTCACTCTCATTGGTACAGTTATGCTTGATTCGTAGGTACTGGCTCTTTGGCACAGACTTCAACCAGGACTTATGGTGGCAACTATCTACCGGTATGTACGAATTGCGATCCGTACTCTTAAAGTGGGTCGAGGTGAATTCATGCTGGGAGATGGAAATTTTTAAGTCTAGAAAGTTGATACTAGACTGGCTAGCCTCAAAATCAAGATGTATACCTCTGGAATTATTATTCAACAATTGCATAAAGGACTGTAGATCTTCTAATGATTCGTCCCATAGGAGGAGGATGTCGTCAATGTACCTCAACCACAACTTGAGTTGGGGTTTCTGGCTAACATAGATGACATCCTCCTCCCACAAGGCCATAAAAAGGTTGGCCAAACTGGGGGCATACTTAGCCCCCATTGCGAACCCTCTGTCTTGGCGATAAAATTGGTTTTGGAACCAAAAATAGTTCCTAGAGGCAGCAAAATGAAGCAGCTCCAAAATAAAACCGATCTGCTCATCAAATAGATCTGAGTCTCGCCTTAGATAGTATTCTACCGCAAACAATCCTAAATCATGTGGAATTATAGTATATAGTGATGTCACATCGGCTGTGACAAGCCACATGTTATCAGTGGGTTAAAGATTTGATAAAATATTTAATACATGACGAGAATCCTTAAGATGAGGTGGAATAATAGACACTAAAAATCGATATACCTGCCCACCCGGGAAGTGAGGGAATCAATCCCGCTCACTATGGGGCGTCCCGGGGGGCAGGTCTGATTTTTGTGGATTTTGGGAAGGTAATATATAATAGGTGTCCTAGGGGCTGTAGGGATAAGGTAAGCCTTTTATTTTTTATTTAGAATCCCTTCCTTAAAACCCCTCTTCACAATACGTTCCAACTGTTCTAAGTAGGATTTTTTAGGGTCAGACCTCAAAGGAGTATAGGTGTCTCTGTCTCCTAAAATCCTTGCCATTTTGGTCAGGTATTCACTCCTATTGAGGATGACTATCCCGCCCCCCTTATCAGCAGGTCTGATAACGATTTCTTTATTGTCACAAAGGGAATCAAGGCCTGTTTGGAGATCGCAATCCGTTCTCATTCTTTTAATGGGGAGTTTTTCTAAGTCCCTGAGAAGGACATCTCTGAAGACTTTGATGGAGGGGGCCATTGCACCCGGAGGGTTGTAAAGGGATGCGTTTGATAATCCAGTGTGAACAAAATCTCCAGATGTGGTTTGGCTATTAGTGATAGGGTTAGAAAGCATATATCTCTTAATATTAATTTTCCGTATGAATTTGTGAATGTCCATGTATGTTTCAAATTTGTTAAGTTTACGAGGTAAAACATATTTTAAACCTTTGTCCAAAATGCATTTCTCTGATTGGCTCAGGACGACTGTGCTAAGATTAAATATCCCTGATCCTGCTAAACTTTTTTTCTTTTTGATTCGTAACCTTCTCCCTCCTCTGACTCCTCTCCTGGATCTCCGGCTCATTTGACACCCCCTACCTTGTACCGGATAGGGGGTACTATCTCTCTCATAATTTTCAGTAGGTCCGTCTTTATCTCGGAGGGGGTAGAACCTATTTTTAGTGTCAACCTGATAAATAAATTCCCTTTCTGGAAAATTGGGAGGTTCAAAATGACTAGGGCCTGCATTATAACCATAATTAGATGGCTGGGAATAGGGTAGACCTTGAGAAGGAGGAAAAAATGGAGGTGGTCCACCTCCATAATGGGGGTATCCCGGTGACCGCACCTGAGGGGGTCTTCCCTGACTGTGGTTGGACTGATTGTAGGAAGTTCCCCATCCTCTGCCTCTTCCAGGGCCTTGATTAGGTCTATGGTTCCGTGGGGGAAGGGGTGGCTGATGGTAATATGAACAGCCTCCCACTGTTTTGAGTTCTGTAGGGGGATGAGTGAGAACCCCTTCTTGTTGGAGCTTGAGATGTGGAAGGAGCCCTGAGCTGAGGATGGGAATCAGAAATCTGATAACCCAAAGTGGAAGCTTGTAATTGGTTAGTCTCCATATCAGTCCCATTATTTTTATTCTCTTCCAGAATTTTTCTCTGCCAAGCAAAAACAACGCTATCTTGATAATCCAGTAAATCCCTATTGTATTTTTTCTTCTTTTTATTTTTTATTTTTTGATCTATCTTCTCTTTTTCCAAGAGTTTAGACAGAACCTGTGACTTATCTTTATACTCCACAGTTTCATGCAAGGGAATACGTTTTTCAGCAGGTGGTGCTGATAGGCAGAATAGCTGGACATTAAAAGGCGGCATTAATGAGCACTGATAGGTAACACTTGTAGGAGGAACTGATGAGCACTGATGGGCAGCATTGATGAGCACTGAAAGGCAGCATTGATGGACACTAATAGGTGGCATTGATGAGCACTGATAGATGGCACTGATGATGGGGGCATTAATAATCAGTGTAAACAGTTTACTGACATTCTTGACAGTTAACAGCAGTCCTTTCCTAACAGACACAGTGTGGGAGGGAAGTGTTACGGATAACCAGTAAGTCTGTTTACATGTGATCATCTGATCACGTGGTAAAGGACCGCTGGGATTGCACTGGATGCATGTCCCAGGGGGCTTGCGGGAAGCATGGTTTTGGTAGTATGTCCATGGACAACCTCCTAAAATTGTAAGCCCAGGGCTCATATGGAAAGGGGGCCCATCATGGTTTCTTGCACCGGGGCCCTGAAGGTTCTAGTTATGTCTCTGGCTTTACCTGCAATCAGCTGATTTTGGGTCACATGAGAGCACAAGTAAGTGCACTCCTGTGGCCCAGAAGAGAAGTATGGCCAAAAAAGTTTTATCAATATTACTCTTTTAAAGAGACATTACAAAACAAAGTGACTGTGTCTCTAGAAAAGGATCCCCTGATTACTTATGCTTACATTACCAGTGCTCTTCTACTGCTACTTCTGCTCTGTAGTTCTGCACAATACATGGCACCTATGAGTATGGAGGAGCATGTGACCGCTTTTCACGTGACATTGCAATCTATCAGACGATTTCTAGTTTTGAGCACAGTCACATTATTTAAGATACAGTACAGATAACATTAACCTTGAAATTATACTTCTTGTAACCTACATGAATAGCAAAGCTGACCATATTTAACTCTACTCAGAATATAATCATAGGATATGATTTAGCATCTACTTGAATATCGAACTGCTGTGATTCTGATTAACAAATGATTAACAAATGATCATAATTCATAATCCTGGGAGGAGTACATGCACTAGCACGCCGATACATTATATGTCCGAGTTCGGGATCAGAACTTGACCCAAACTTGACCCCGAACTCGAACCTCATTGAAGTCAATGGGGACCTGAACTTTTCAGTACTAAAATGTCTTTAAAAAACGAATGAAAAGGGCTAGAGGACTGCAAATAGCAGCAACATGTTGGTAAGAGCATTTCAAGTACTCTGAAAACAAATGTGGATAGGGAAATAACTTAAAATAACATAAAATACATTTAAAAAAAATCTTGACCTAGGAGGACGAGGTCCATATGGAGTAGGAGGTTGAGGTGGCGGTGGATGTGGCGGTGTAGGTGGAAGCGGCAGTGGAGGAAACACTGCAAACACTGGAGGAAATACTGCAAAATATAAGTTTTTCCCCTAAATGGGTGTTTTTTGAATAGCAAAATAAAAGAACAGTAGCTAAAGTGTTTATGTCACACGTACAGATATGGAGGAAACACTGCAAACACTGGAGGAAACACTGCAAACACTGGAGGAAACACTGCAAAATATAAGTTTTTGCCCTAAATGGGTGTTTTTTGAATAGAACAATAGAAGAACAGTATCTAAAGTGTTTATCTCACACGTACAGATATGGAGGAAACACTGCAAACACTGGAGGAAACACTGAAAACACTGGAGGAAACACTGCAAAATATATGTTTTTGCCCTAAATGGGTGTTTTTTGAATATCAAAATAGAAGAACAGTAGCTAAAGTGTTTATCTCACACGTACAGATATGGAGGAAACACTGCAAACACTGGAGGAAACACTGCAAATATTTTTTTTTCCCTAAATGGATGTTTTTGAATAGCACAATAGAAGAAAAGTATCTAAAGTGTGTATCTCAAGGGTAACATATGCAGTGCTGGTATAGTTTGATTTCTGAAGCAAGAGTGACTCCTTTTTCTCTCCCTAAAAGCAAAAGCAGCCAGGAACCTTTCCCTAAAGTATATAAAGGGTGTATCTCAAGGGTAACATATGCAGTGCTGGTATAATTTGATTTCTGAAGCAAGAGTGACTCCTATTTCTCTCCCTAAAAGCAAAAGCAGGCAGGAACCTTTCCCTAAAGCATATAAAGGGTGTATCTCACAGAAACATATGCAGTGCTGGTATAATTTGATTTCTGAAGCAGGGCTGACTCCTTTTTCTCTCCCAAAAAGCAAAAGCAGGCAGGAACCTTTCCCTAAAGTAACTATCTAAAGCAGAGTGACTTGATGAGCTATGTAGATCGCTGAGTAATGTGATTTCTGAAGCAGGACAGTCTGCCTCCTATCTAATTCTCTCCCTCAGAAGAGCAGCAGCAGCCTTTCCCTACCCTATCTAAAGCAGAGTGACGAGCTGTGCTATGTGCCTCTAGCTTATATAGAGGCTGGGTCACATGCTGGGTCACATGCTGCACTGGCCAATCACAGCCATGCCATTAGTAGGCATAGTTATGATGGCTTCCAGGTCACACAAGTAAAACAAATGGTGATTGGCTGCCCTGCAGCGCGCCATTACATTGCCTAACACCGAACCCGAACTTACAGTAAATTGTTCGGGTTCGGGTCCAGGTACAAAAAATCCAAAAGTCCGGTACAAACCCGAACTTTACAGTTCGGGTTCGCTCAACCCAAATGTCTAGAAGAAATAGTTTTAATCACTTTATATATTTTATACAGACCTTTTTTTAAACTCCCTGATAAAATAATTAGCATTATACTGAAAAACACTTTCCAATGAATTAAAGAACTCATACTAAATGTGTTATTCTGACCTGATATAATGAATCAAATAACGTAAGAAACATTGAAGAATGACACTTAAAAGATACAAACTGGCTGAGTAAGTTATTTTTGTAATTTGGTATGATCAAGTGCTATTATGAAGGATTATTATTTATAATCCAAAAATGCACAGTAATCAAAAGCACTAAGAATCATTAATTAACTATGAAGTGTTTTTATGTAGTGTTAAAAAAGAAAATCAAGCACTTCTTACATGCTGTAGCTGGCTTTGGTGTTACTCATTTGTCAGTGCAGTTTTACTGCTGCTGGTGGTCACCTTGCATGTAGGTGTGTTACTTTGTAATATTTTTATTTGTATCAGACCTAGCGGGAGATGAGCCCATTGAATAACCAGCTTTGAGAGCTCTATAAAACCACTGATCTTTTTAAAGAATTCTACTTTCATGGCCACAGCATATACCAGTGGCGGAACTACCAGGGTTGCAAAGGTCGCACTTGCAACCAGGCCCTGACATTCTGCCACTGTGGGGGGGGGGCAAGAGCCCACACTGTAGCTTCATGGCTGCAGCTGTAGTTGTTAAGCAGAGAGTATCTGTTACACTCTCTCTTACACTGCCCAGACTGAGCACTGAAAAACTCACCCCCCCCCCCTGGAGCTGGATCTACTCATCATCCTACCCCTCTCCTCCTGTGTGTGCCCACAGCTCTGCCAATGTTTCATTCCCCGACAGAGCTGTGCTCAAAAAGGGAATGAGTAGGTGGGAAAGCCCAGCAGCTGCAACTACATTGTGGAATAAATGCAGACTGCATGGGCCTCCTTCCTTCCTGGGGTGAGGGAGCTCACCATCCATGCTGAGCAAGGTGCCCCCTCCCCCTCCCCCTTCTTTCATGCCTTTAAGTACACAGATGTAAAGGGAGCTCTGTGGACTCTGATGTAAGGGGGTGAGCAGAGAGTTCCCTTTTACACTACAGCAGTGGTCTCCAAACTGTGACCCTGGGGCTGGATGTGGCCCTTTGCTAGCCATTATCTGGCCCTTGGGGCACGATCCCATCGACTGACACCAAAAATACAGCATAATTCCTTCCACTGACACCAACGATGGGGCACTAGTCCTCCCTTTGACACCAAATATAGGGCAATGTTTACTCCAGTTGGACATCAGGACATTTTCTACTCCCACTGTCCCTACTCTGGCCCTCCTAAAGTCTGAAGGACAATAAACCGGCCCGTTGTTTAGAAAGTTTGGAAACCCCTGCACTAGAGTCCTCAGCATTCCCCCTTACATCAGAGCCCTGCTTTGAATCAGGATTCCCAAAGCACACCTTACATCAGAGTTTCCCTTTACATTAGAGCCCACACAGAGAAATTCTTTTGACTCTGTAAGGGGGACTCTGCAAACTGCAAGTTCAGATGTAAAGGGCAACTCTCTGGATTCAGATGTAAAGGGGAATGCTGTAGGTTCAGATGTAAAAAAATGTGATGTTAGAGGGGGCAGGGTCAACCATTTACATCACCAGGTGGTCCCACCCTTGGCTATATAACAGCTGTCAAAGAAATAAGATGGTAGTCAGCAGGACGCAGAGTTTTTTCTTTTTTTTCTCTGGACAGTTAGGGCCGTGTTGTCCATGTTGGTTAATGGACAAACTGCCCTCTAATGTCCAGCACTAATATTGCCTTTTGGTTATTAGTGATGATATGGTTATGTTATGATTGATCGTATTCTGGATAACCAAATTTAGAATTTGTATACTCGAAATGAGTGTGTGGATCGATCGTATATGCTGATTTAAATAGCAATACGTTTGGTTATATGATGCTGAAATAGAGGGCAGTATATCCCTTGGAACATGGCCGCTATGTCAATAGTCTTGGACTACGGAAATTTGGTGGTACAGTACATGCTGGTTTTGAATACTCCAGGAGCAGTGATTTTATTGATGCTTAAATAAATAAAATAAAAAATTCCTTTAAATATTGTACCTGCTGGGTGTCTATACCTGTGATAACGTCTTTAAATAGCACAATCACCTGCCTGCCAGTAAATTAGGAAGAACTGATCTATCTAAGCTATACAGTGTATAAATATATGTACAAATCCTAGGGATGTATATATATCCTCTACACACTGTAAATTAAGCTTAACTGACTAGCCTGCCTGCCTGCTCTATCTAGCTATCTAAAAAGACTATCTCTCTGTCTCTCTGACTGCTTTCATCAGGCGGCCTTATATAGTGTGGGGCGTGTGCTAAAGCCCTGAGCCATAATTGGCCAAAGCCACCCAGGCTTTGGCCAATTATGGTTCTTCATTTTTTGCGCGCTGTGATTGGCCAAGCATGCGGGACATACAGCATGCTTGGCCAATCATCAGCGTGCAATGCCGCAGTGAATTATGGGCTGTTTTGCGTCACTCAAATTTGGCGCGAACGACCGCTTTTTTCGAATTTCGTCGAACGTACGAACGAACAGACAATGTTCGAGTCGAACATACGTTCGTTTCGAACGCAAAGCTCATCCCTACTCTGAATATAAGGAAGTGATGTGAGCACAGCTGAGCACTAATATTGCCTTTTGGTTATTAGTGATGATATGGTTATGTTATGATTGATCGTATTCTGGATAACCAAATATAGAATTTGTATACTCAAAATGAGTGTGTGGATCGATCGTATATGCTGATTTAAACAGCAATACGTTTGGTGATATGATGCTAAAATAGAGGGAAGTGGATCCCTTGGAACATGGCCGCCATGTCAATAGTCTTGACTACGGAAATATGGTGGTGCAGTACATGTTGGTTTTGAATACTAGCAGAACTGCTCTCTAGTGTTTGGCAACACAAATTTCTCTGAATATAAGGAAGTGATGTGAGCACAGCTGACTCTTACTGCCTTACAGAAGGAGTCCCATTGTACGAAACGTACGTCAGGCTAGGCACGGAGCAGCGGTGACGTCCGAACCCTCATGGAGGGTGCTGGACAAATGATAGTTTCCATTCTGAGCCTAATTTGATTGTTTTTGTTGTAAGTACAACTTTTAATAAACTCATGTATGCTTTTAAAAGAATGTTGTGCAATGAGTTTATCTTCCTCTTTCATATGATGAATGTGTGACCGGACTCTGAAGTTTCCTTAACTGATGATAACTGTGTAATATATACACCTGTGGAATCCAATTAAGCAGGCTGAGTAGTGGATGCAGTTGAGCCCACAGTGAGGGGTGAATGCTCTCACTGGGTGTCTTCACAAATTAAACATTAGCTCAGCACACGTTTTGCGTTCACTTTATGGATGTGGAATTGGGACATTTGGATTATTAATAATATTTTTTTTTTTTTTAATCAAAAAGGTTTTTATTGCTCACACAACATACAAATAATATAAGAACGACATTGTACACTCTGCATGCAAACAGGCATGACATCAAGATTACGATCAAACAACAGATGCACTTCCCCATCTCATAGTACACAATCATTATACCATCAGCCTCCCTCGTGACCAGGTCTGGGACCCTACACGTTGTTCCATGCCCCTACATCCCCCCAAGTAGCCTTGCTTGGACTAGATCCAAGGGGCTCAACCCCGGCGTTGCCAGCCATGGGTCCCATAGTTTAAGGAATTTTCCTGCGTTCTCCCTGTGCTGGTAAATATACTTTTCCATCAACAGTGTTTTACCCATATGCTGTATCCATGCCTTAACCGAAGGGGGCTCCCTCGATTTCCAATGTATGAGGATGAGTTTTCTCGCCTGAAACAAGGCCCTGGCAAACGTCACTCTAGTGACTTCCTCCGCTATCGCCCCCTCCAAAACGCCCAGCAGGCAGCAGAGTGGGTCCAACGTAACATTGGTCTGGAACACAGAATTTAGGGTTGCCAGGACCTCCGACCAATATCTGTGCAGCTTGGGACAACGCCAGAGCAGGTGGACCAGATCTCCCTGGGCCGCCCTGCACCGTCCACACATCGGGTCCGGGGCCCGGCCCATTCTAAAGAGTCTAACCGGAGTATAATGCACCCTAAGTAGGATGTAGAGTTGGGATACCCGTTGTGACACATTCAGTGAGCAGGCATTCACAGCCTGTAGGGCTTCCTCCCATAGTTCCCCCCCAATAGGCCCCAAATCTGTCTCCCACTGTTCCGCCACCCTCATAGGATGCCCCTCCAGGAATGATGAAAGGAGCATGTTGTAACAGTGCGAGATCATGCCCTTGGTATCCAGCGCGTGACACAATGCGCGGAACACCGGTGTGGGGGACTGAACCCACTCAACCGCTGCCCCCTGAGCCCTCACTGCATGCTGCAACTGTAGGTAGTAGAACCGCATAGTGTGTGGCAGGTTGAATCGTGTTTGCAGCTCACTGAAGGGGAGGAGAGCCCCCCCCCCCAAAGACATGTTTAAGATGTGTGACCCCAAAGGAGCTCCACCTATGCCCCTGCTCAACCTTTGCCAGCTCCTCATAGGAGTCGTTCCCCCAAATAGGGCTAAACTTGGTGAACCCCGTCACATTTTGGAGCTGCTTAGCCTTATTCCACACCTTCTGAACAAGAGCATATGTGGGCATACGGTTATTGGGTTTTTGGAATTTGCGGGCTTCCAGCCCCTCCGGTACCGTGGCAGCCCCCGATCCCCGCAGCATCAGTTTAGCCGCCGAGGCCTCGGGCTGCACCCCCGTGGCCCCAATCAAGTGTTGGAGTTGAGCCGCCAAGTAATATATCCAAGGATTGGGTAAAGCCAGCCCTCCCCCCTCTTTCGGGCGCTGCAGCTGTTCTAATTTAATCCTGGGGGTTTTGGTGTACCACAACAACTGTCTGAAAAGGGAGTTGACTACTCTGAATATTTTAAGGGTAACTACCATGGGTGTGTTATGCAGGAGATAGAGCAATTGAGGCATCAATATCATTTTGATAAGGTTGGTTTTTACCTGCCAGGGACATTTTTAGTTTACTCCAAATTTGGATTTTATCTCTAAATTTAGACAGTAGGGGGTACACATTCAATTTGCAGAAATCCGTTACTATGGGGGATATCCAGACCCCTAGATATTTAAAAGATGGCACTACAGGCACGGGACATGCAGGGCCACCCCTAACGCGGGCACCCCGTCTAGAAACATCAGGGCCGACTTGGTCCAGTTAATTGTAAGACCCGAAAAGCGGCCAAAGTCTGTGATAATGGCCATGACCTGTTGCAGCGATCCCTCCGCGTCCTCGAAGAAGAGAAGCATGTCGTCGGCGTACAACATGATTTTCTCGTGTATGTCGCCATATCTGAACCCCCTGACCGCCTCACAGCCCCTCACCAGGACCGCAAGAGGCTCAATAGCTAAGGCAAAGAGCAGGGGGGACGGGGGCACCCCTGCCTGGTTCCCCTGCCCAGAGCAAAAGCATGGGACCTCCTATCCGCCATACGAATGGCCGCCTGAGGCGTAGCATACAGGAGCCGGATCCATCTCAGGACCCTAGGGCCGAAGCCAAATTTAGTCAGCACCGCCCAGAGGTACCGCCAGCCGACACTGTCGAAGGCCTTATTGGCATCAAGCGACAACAGTGCCCTATTGCCAACGGAATCCGAGGGGGTCTGCATATTCAGGTATAACCGCCGGAGGTTCGTCGCCGTGGATTTACGTGGCATGAATCCTGCCTGGTCGGAATGTATAATGGACAGAATAATTTTGTTCACGCGCAGGGCCAGTACTTTCGCTAGTATTTTGACGTCACTCTGCACGAGAGAGATAGGCCTATACGACCCGGGATCGAGGGGATCCTTGCCTGCCTTTAGCAATAAAATGATGTTCGCCCTCGTCATGGATGGAGGCAGGACCCCCGAGTCAAGCGAGGCATTAAACACCTCGAGTAACTTGGGTAGTATCACCCCCCCATATTGAGTGTACACCTCCATGGGCAATCCGTCATCCCCTGGGGCTTTACATGTGGGGAAAGAGAGCTACCACATCCATATAGCGCTGCAGCTCCCCGTCCGTGAAATCATCCCGTGACCTGTACAGTTCGGAGTAAAAAGCAGCCAGTTCTGTCAGAATCAGCTCCGGTTCATTCACCAGCCGACCCTGCGCATCCCGGATCGCTCCTATGGCAGGGGACAACTGCTGCGACCGGGCAATCCTGGCTAGCAAGCGGCCTGTCTTCTCCCCCTCCTCATAGTAAGCCTGCTGGGTAAAAAAACGCTTTTTCTCCGCGGCGGAGGATCTCAGCCGGTCCAGGGAGTCCTGGGCCGACATCCATTCCTCCCTTGCGGACTCCGAGGGGTCAACAACATACGTCAGTTCTAATTGTTTCACCTGATTTTCCACCCGCTCTAGGAGAGCAGCCGAGTTATGTGTTATGGACGCAATTTCCTCAATAAACGTTCCCCGCAAACATGCCTTGAAAGCATCCCAGCCCAGAGCCCGATCCACCCCCGCCCAGTTTTCTAAGAAGTATTGTTCTATCTGGCGTGCGACACGGTCATGGGAGGTAAACAGCCTCAACCAGAAGGCGTTTAATTTCCAAGGGGCTCTGGGCAAGGAGGCCACCGGGCGGGTGACCAGGTGAGCCACCAGCGGAGAATGATCAGAGACCCCCCGCGGGAGGTACTCCACTTTGGGAACCATATGGAGAATCTGAGGGGACCCTACACACAAATCTATACGGGATAGCGAACCATGCGTCTTAGAGAAGCATGAAAACTGCTTGGTCGTAGGGAATCTTGCTCTCCAGATATCCAGCCACCCCACCTCCCCCAGCAATCTGCTCAGAGCTGTCCCCCTGCCCCCCTGGGGTATCCTGGCTGGCGGGTGTCTATCCTCCCTCGGATCCATACAGGCATTAAAGTCCCCCATGACCATTACAGGGACATCTGGCTTGTTGCCCAGATAGGACAGCAGGAGCTGAAGCACCTCCCTCGAGAAAGGGGGGGGGGATATATACAAAAGCTAGTACCACAGACACCGTAAATAATTTGCAATATAAAAAAAACATATCTACCGAGCGTGTCAACCACTGCATCTATTTCCTGGTAGGCCAAGGATCCATGAACCAACACACTCACCCCCCTTGAATATGAGGTGTGAGTGGAATGATAGGCCTTGCCCACCCAGGAAAATCCCAGACACCCAACCGTGTCCTTAGTCAGGTGGGTTTCTTGTAACCCCACAATAGCAGGAAGAAATTTTTTCAAACCAGCTCTTATCATAGTTCGTTTCAATGGGTCACGCACACCGCGCACATTCCAAGTCACTATCGGGGTGGTGGCCATGGCTGGATTAGAGAATAATTACTGTCCGAGGCTCGAGGCCTCCGGGTCATCACCAGTGGGCAAGGCCCCAGCCAGGACCGATTCGGGTCCAGTAAGCACCAGTGCAGCAAGTGGTGTAGTTCTGTGAGCATTGCATCAAAAATAGTTAACAAAAAATAACAACTGAACATACGTGTCCACACCTCGGCCCCGTCCGGGGCAGAGGTCGGCCTCCTCCACGATCTCCCACTGCATGGACTCAGCAATCCCCTTGTGCCAACAGGGCACCAAACAGCAAAAGTTGACTCCCCCAGCCGGGGGTCTTCGCTCGCATAACATAGCCCACATGTGCAGGCCCCCCCCTGTAGCATAAAATCCAGAGGGGGTGTAATTCAGCTTCCGAAGCTCTTAAGGAACGCTAACAAAACATAATCAGGTAAAGTTCCGGCTTGCAGGTAAAAACTTTAACTCGCCTGCGACGAACATAGCGGCGATGTAGGAGCACCTTCAGGGCCTCAGTCACCCCTGTCTTCCTCTCGACGTCTCCTCAGGTCCTGTTCATTGTGATCCAGCCACCTTGCGGCCTCCGCAGCAGACTCAAAGAACGTAGCTTGGCCCCTCACCGGGACCCGCAGCTTAGCTGGAAACAACATTGCATATTTAACTTGAACCCCCTGTAAGCGCTTTTTAACTTCCACGAACTTAGCTCTCTGGCGCTGCACCTCTGCTGAGAAGTCCGGGTAGAATGATACTCTGGCTCCATTGTAGTGTACCGTTCCCCTTTCCCTGGCCAGCCTCAGGATGGTTTCCCTGTCCCGATAGTTCAGGAGTCTGGCAAGCATGGATCTGGGGGGGCTGCCAGGGGGAAGGGGTCTGGGAGTCGTGCGGTGCGCCCGCTCTAGCGCAAACAGCGTGGAGAATGCCTCTTTGCCAAACGTGTCTTGGAGCCAGGACTCAATAAATGTAGTGGGGTCCCTACCTTCCACCTTCTCGGGGAGGCCCACTATGCGGACATTGTTCCTTCTCAGACGGTTCTCGATGTCGTCCGTTTTCGCGGTGGCCTGCGCGGACTGCTGCAGTGCAGACCTGGTGTCTCTGGTGAGGGGTGGGAGCGCGTCCTCTACCTCACTGATACGGCCCTCTACAGCCGTGGTCCTCTTCCTGATCTTCTGTAGGTCATGGCGCATGAGGGACACTGTCTCAGTTAACTCCCCAAACTGTACCTTCAGGCCATCCACCGAGGCAGTGACCGAGGTCGTGCACTTCTGCACCGCCCGCAAGATTTCACTAAGTGAGGGGCTGTGGGGCATCTTCCTGCAATTCCTCAAATATGTCCTGCACATTGTCCGAGGAGCTCTCGAGCGGCAGCGTGTCATCCATCGCAGAGTTGCCATTTTGGCCCTGCACTCTCTGTGCCCATGTCAGCTGCGCGGGAGCCGGGGAGCTAGTAGGACCTTGCAGCCTTTGAGTATAATAGAGCATGTCCTTGGGGGGTTCTTTCCCCTGCTGCTTAGTCTTGGGTGCCTTAGCACCAGCCTCCGGGTGTTTTTCAGACCCGCGCACTGCCTTCTGCTGCTGGGAGACCCCAGCGCCATCTTGGACGTCCATGGCCGACTCGGCCGCCGCTCCCTTCTCAGGTTTACGGGTCATCCGGACCCTCGCCGATCATCCGGTCACCCACCGCTAAGGTCTATGAAGCGTGCTGTCTCAGGTAGACCGGTCGCCTACCGCGGTATTTGCCGGGAACAGGATCGTTGTAGGATCAGTAGCGGGAGCTCCATGAAGTGCGACTGTTCACATGCCCGTCCAGGCCACGCCCCATTCCATTTTTTCATGTTTTTTTCTGTATTGCATTATATTAGATTTTTTTTGCACTTCAGTCATCAAGGTCATGGTTTGACATCACTACAAATTTTTGATTTAAATTTTTGTTATGAAGTGTACATTGTTGTGAGAGCTGCTGTCGTGTCACTTACATAATTAAATTTACTCTATATGCACTTAGGGCAATATTGCTTATTTACTACTTTGGTAGTCAATCAAATCTAGTAACACAAGAGCTGAGGGGCCAAGTCCTGCTGTCTATGTCAATGGATGCAGCAGCAGGACTCAGGAGCGTGGCTGCACGAGTGCCCCCTTGGAGTGCTTAGAAGAGAATTGGGGACACTCTGTGCAAAAATCTTGCTCAGAGGAGGTAAGTATAACATGTTTTATATAAAAAAACAAAAAAACTTTACAACCCGTTTAAAAATCATTGGACATTACTGCAAGGTGCATACTTTCAGGAAATACCTTAAACATTAAGGGACATGTTGGTACATTCCGAACATAAAAGAGCAAAAAAGGCTGATTTTTGGGGGGGAAGTAGGAACAATGCATCGTATCCATGCCTCAGTTGTGTGCAGTGCAAGCCAATGAGAAAGGGGCATAGTTGTATACACCCTGTAGATAAAAAAAGTACAACTTCCACACATTCCATGCGTCAGACATCATATGTGTTCTATCCATTAATTTGTCCATTCAATATAATATATGTTAGAGAAACCACAGAAAAGATAAAGGACTGTATATCACAGTATTGGTCATCTATTAGGATTAAACAACCGGTTTACCTGTCCCAAAACATTATATGCAATATGGGCACAATGACACAGATTTAAAGTTTATGGTTTTGAAAGAGATACGTGGTGACAAAAGGGGAGATGACAGAATCCTGAAATTAAAGCAGAGGAAGATCTGGTGAATAAAAACAATTGAACACTTTACATCCATTTGGTCTAAAAATGATTACAATCTTTATTTGTTTTTGTAGTTCGTTATGGATATCAGGCAATGATTGGTACAGAGGATGTTTGATAACATTTTTTCTAGAGATTTTATGTGTTTTATATGCATTGTTTCTTTTAGAAAGAAGAGAGGAAATCTTTTGAATTATCCTGCAGTATATGGGGACCAATGAAAAAAATTTGAATACTCCTCACAATTTCTTTATAGATAAATTACTAGTGGTGTTGTTCCTTAACTGTCTTGTATTGCAGAATGTTTGTTTAGTTGCATCTACATTTTAGAATGTTGAACAATGTGATAGATTGATAGAAATTAGTATATAGTTTATATGGGTACTCTGGGTGCTGTTCACTTATTATTAGTTCCAGGAATGGTCTAGGTTAACTTAAGGGTTAACTAGGGGATTGATGAAGGGATTCACCTGTGTGGGCTCTGATGCTCTGTGTGCATGTGGGGCAATAAATGTGAGTAAGAAATTCAGTATTATACATACAGCTTGATGAAGGACATGTGTTTGTCTGAAACTGTGCAGTGGCTTGCAAAACTTTTATAAGCATGAAGAGTTAAACAAAAGAAATTCAACTGAAACAAAGATTGCATCTCCAATTTTTTATATATATATATATATATATATATATTGTGACAGGAAATCAGGTAAATCTGTGGGTGTTGTCACAGACGGGAGATACATTTCTGCCTTGTTTAGACAATACACCAATTACTACCAGGTGTCGGTTTAGGGCTTTGGAAAACTTCAGCTGTTCAGAATGAGGCAATTAAGGCCTCTATAATTTATCCAAAGGATGACTACTGATTGCTGCATCCTGAGGCTTTTTGAGTTGAGTTAAGTGAGAAAGACTTCTGAAGAGGTGAGGTGGTTTTTGTTTTTTCTGTGTGATAACAATCAAAAAGACTATTGTTTCTCTGCTGTATGACCAGCAGTGTCTGCCCAGCAGTAGGCTGTGCCAGACTCCATAGATACGTTCCTGTGTGGTGAAGGTAGACGCCCCAAGTGGCCAGGGTTTATTCTATGTTTTGATGTTTTGTTTTGTTTATGCTGTTTGGATGCTTGCACTTGTTTCCAGCAATATGGAAGAATAAACCAAACTCTTTGTTTTTAACCGTCTTCGGCTGCCTCTCTGTATAGTTCAGTGTGTAGTGAACCCATCCAGGGGGTCACATCCCCCCGCTACCGAGCTAACCCCTTACAATATATATATATATATATATATATATATATATATATATATATATATATCCACACATACACAGTATCAAGTGAAAATGCCCAAATTGGGCCCAAAATGTCAATATTTTGCGTGGGCGCATTATTTTACAGCACTGCCTTAATCCTCTTGGACATGGAATTCAACAGAGCTGCACAGGTTGCCACTAAAGTCCTATTCCACTTCTCCATGATGACATCACGGATCTAGTGGATGTTAGAGACCTTGCGCTCCTCCACCTTCCATTTGAGGATGCCCCACAGATTCACAATAGGGTTTAGGTCTGGAGACATGCTTGACCAGTCCATCACCTTTACCCTCAGCAATGCAGTGGTCATCTTGGAGGTGTGTTTAGGGTCATTATCATGTTGGAATACTGCCTTGCGGCCCAGTCTCCGAAGGGAGGGGATCATGCTCTGCTTCAGTATGTCACTGTACATGTTGGTATTTATGGTTCCCTCAATGAACTGTAGCTCCCCAGTGACGGCAGCATTCATGCAGCCTAAGACCATGACACTCCCACCACAATGCTTGACCATAGGCAAGACACACTTGTATTTTAACTCCTCACCTGGTTGCCGCCACACATGCTTGACACCATCTGGACCAAATAAGTTTATCTTGGTCTTATCAGACCACAGGACATGGTTCCAGAAATCCATGTCCTTAGTCTGCTTGTCTTCAGCAAACTGTTTGTGGGCTTTTTTGTGCATCATCTTTAGAAGAGGCTTCCTTCTGGGATGACAGCTATGCAGATCCCCCACCCCTTCAACCTCTGCAGCAATGTTGACAGCACTCTTACGTCTATTTCCCAAAGACAACCAATGGATATGATGCTGAGCACGTGCACTCAACTTCTTTGGTTCAACCATGGCGACGCCTGTTCTGAGTGGAACCTGTCCTGTTAAACCGCTGTATGGTCTTGGCCACCATGCTGGAGCTCAGTTTCAGGGTCTTGGCAATTTTATTATAGCTTAGTGCATCTTTATGTGGAGAACATTTTTTTTTTTTCGATTCATAAGAGAGTCCTTTGCCATGAGGTGCCATGTTGAACTTCCAGTGACCAGTATGACAGAGTGAGAGCAATAACACCAAATGTATTACATCTGCTCCCCATTCACATCTAAAACCTTGTAACACTAATGAGTCACAGTACATTGGGAAGGGAAAATGGCTAATTGGGCCCAATTTGGACATTTTCGCTTAGGGGTGTACTCACTTTTTTGTTGTCAGCGGTTTAGACATTAATGGCTGTGTGCTGAGTTATTTTGAGGTGACAGCAAATTTACACTGTTATACAAGCTGTACGCTCAATACTTTACATTGTAGCAAAAGTGTAATTTCTTCAGTGTTGTCAAAGCAAAATATATAATAATATATTTACAAAAATGTGTTAGTTGTACTTACCTTTGCATTATACTATATATATATATATATATATATATATATATATATATATATATATATATATATATTTATACACACACACACACACACACTATGGGCCAGATTCAGAAAGACTTGCGCTGGAGTATATCGATATGCGCCGCGTAACTGTCAAGATGCGCCGTAGTATCTATGCGGCCGTACCCATCAATTACATGTGACAGAAAACGGGCTTTTTCCGACCGGCTTAACTTTCCTTCGCCAGAGTATCGTAAGCGCATATTTTCGCTTGGCGCATCCGTCGCGCCTAGTGATTTCCCATTCAAATATGCAAATGAGGGAGATTTCCCGATTCGCGAACGGATTAGCACCAGACGCTGGCTACATGCGCCGCGCGTATGTCGTTCGTCTGTTGCAAAGTTATTCCTACAAATAGCTGCTTTATCTTTACTCCTGACGCCCACAGGTCAGCAGGAGAGCAGCTACAGCAGCAGCGTTACCGACGAAAATTGCAAGCTGAACAACCACACTTGCAAGGACAACACCTCTGTGTGACAACATGCCAGGGGCAGCTGTGGTCCTAGCACTACTAATGGGTCCCCCGGTACGGAGGAGGCGGGCACATGCCTCTTTGGCATGGGTGATGAGGAGGTGTATCGCCTAATCAGATTCAGCCCTGATGCAATCCTTGAACTAACCACAACCCTGCAGGATGACATCACCAGCAAGACACACCGCTCAGAAGCAGTGCAGCCACTGGTGAAGGTACTGGCAACACTCCATTTCCTTGCAAGTGGATCATTGCAGCGTACAAGTGGAGTGGTGGCTGGGATGTCACAATCCTCCATGAGCAGATGTGTGCACCAGGTTGTCCGCGCAATCCTCAGACGCATGTCCCACCACATCATCAGACCAACCACTGAGGAGCTGCGGCTGAAGGCAATGACAGATTTCTACAGCATTGCCAGATTCCCACGCACCGTGGGGGCCATTGATTGCACACATGTGGCACTCCAGCCCCCCAGTGCTACAGAGCACATATACCGCAATCGGAAGCATTGGCATTCCATCAACGTACAGGTGATAGCCGATGCCCAATGCCTCATATGGCACGTCCATGCCAAACACCCCGGATCAAGCCATGACAGCTACATCTACAATCAGAGCCCCATCCCAATGGAATTCGAACAGAACATGTATGGGGACAGCTGGCTGGTTGGTGAAGTGACATGGGTGGCAGGCATGACTGTCCCCCCCCATGATGCTGACATCACAAGGGGCACATGCATGACTAAGATCCTCCTGTCTTTTCCCTTACAGGTGACTCTGCATATGCACTGGGACCCCATCTAATGACTCCTTTCCGGAACCCCCAAACCAGAGGAGAGAGAAGATACAATGGCGCACATATCAAAACTCGTGCAGTGGTGGAGCAAACATTTGGGCTCCTGAAGTCCCGTTTCCGCTGCCTGGATAAGTCTGGGGGGGCCCTATTGTATTCCCCTACCTTCGTGTGTCAGATCATCGGTGCATGTTGCATTCTGCACAACTTTGCCATGAGAAAGGGCCTGCAGATTGACATACGTGATGACCTGACCCCCCAACCAGACAGCCCCCCCCTGCCAGAGGAGACCCATTCAGCTGATGGAAGAGCAGTCAGGAGGGTCCTCGCCGTAGGCATCTTTGGACACTAAAAAAATACATTGATCACACGGACAATGCACGCATGCACACCACTGAGGTCCCTAGATCACACACACCACATGCACATCACATTGGATTAGCCCAAGTCCAACATGCAGGACTTGGGAGCAGCAACGCCGCGTCAAGGCCCCAATGGTGTCGCTGTCCATTTATACACCATTCACACGTCATTCACACAGCCGTGGGGATAACTTCTGCCCAACGGCCCCCTCACATTCACACACCATTCACACTGTCCCCTGCACGACTGACCGTGTGCAGTTAAACTCAAAATAAAAAGCTCATAACCTGAGCAACATTAAAATAAAAAAATAAACTCATAAAACAATAGCCCAAAACATTGACCCTGCCAGCAATGCTCTCCAGGATGGCCTGCTTCCTATCCCGGCTGGTCTTTTGACTTTTCCTGCCATGGAGGAAGTCATTGTAGGTCTCCATAGCGGAGATCACTACAGACAGCTGATGGGCGTTGAAGTTGAGATTTCTCCTCTCTTTGCGGGGAACGGGAGCAGCCATCGCACAGCAAAAGTTACTTCCCTGGGGTGGGGGGTACCGGATATACTTTTGCGCCGGAAAGGCGCATCTGCGGCCGCTTTTATACGCGCAACGGAACACATTGCGCTGCCGTTTCCCATGAAGTGGTGCCAACGGAAGTTGTGAGCATGCGCACAGGGGAGCGAGTGGAGCCCTCCCTCACTGCGCATGCTCCGTGGATGATGCGCTGAACGTAAGTCTCTGCGCTGGGCTCCGTCCATCATTTACATATGATCACACCCACTTCCACTTGCGTCGGGTTGCGCCAGCGCATTTTCGTTACTCCGCTGCAAAGTAACGAACATGCGCTTGGTGAACACTGTACTTGACTCACTAGTTCGCGTCAGCGTAACGTATATGCGCTGCGCTACGCTGGATAAAATATGCGCGCATCTACCTGAATCTGGCCCATTATACACAACCTAAATGATGTGCCAAAATAATAGAAACAATTATATCATTCTTGAGTCTGATTGGTCTCTTTACAGCTGAATATTATAAACTGAATTGAACTGAAAAATCCTGCTACAAGATAAAACAATATTTTTTTTCTGGATTAAGTGTATTGGAGGTTTTTGTTTGCTTAGGGACTCTTACATTATTGAATGGACTAATATCCAAGTTTTTAGATTACGAATGTCTAACTAAGTCAACCTACTTAGGTTCAAGCCCATGCTAGCTCTGTTAACCATTTTTAAAGCACACTGTGCAAATGCAAAATCTTAAGAAATGTACCTCTATAAATTAACTTAGCTGTCAATACTCACTGACACTTTACTCACCCATGGACAGATTTCAGATGCTTACTGAGATGTTTAGGTGGGCCCAGCAGACAGAAAAGTGTCAATGAGTATTGGCACCTTCTGTGTCCATAGAGACCAATCATCCTTATTGTGAAACGTGCACCTATTAGTTGGAAGTTTATAAACACAATCACGCTTATACAAAATGATCATGTACATTTACTCTTAAAGGGAACTTATATATAGTGGTTTTGTATATACAGTAATTTCTTTATTTTTACGGATCATCTTTGACAAAAGGAACAGTAATGAAACTGAACACAGCTTAAAGAATTGTCAGCAGTGACTTATCCCTTATAAGAGAGCTCAGTCCAAGTTTCTATCAGACAAATGGAATCTCCCTTATAAGAGAGCTCATTCCAAGTTTCTATCAGACAAATGGAATCTAAAAGCAAACAGCTTTGCTAGGCTGGATTTAAAGTGGTTGTAAACCCTTTACAACCACTTTATGCTACAGGTAAGCCTATATTAAGGCTTGATTTCAAAGGGCAGGGGCGCTTTAGGAGCAGTGTATACACCGCTCCTACAGCGCTACAAAGATGCCTTGTAGCGCAGTCCATCGCGCCAGACAACTTCCTCCTGGCCGGGTGCTTTGTTCTCCGAGTTAAGACTTTAATTCCGTTTTCCTTGTGCCAGTGGTAAAAAGGAAGTGACGTCAGGATTATTTTTGGTAGGGAATATACACTGGGTGTTTGTTTGAAAGTTCTTTTATAACCAAGGGTAGGGCCACCCGTGACGTGTGACCCCGCCCCCTCTGACACATCACGTGAAACCCTCATGACATGTTAGAGGGGGTGAGGTCACTGTCAAACAGCTTGCGCATCATCCGGTGCAGGCAAGATTGTGCTTCATTCCTCGCTGGAGAGTATCACTGGAGAATGGATCACTGTTGGACATGGATTACAGTGCTGGATAGACTAAATTACATCACTTTTTTTTTAATAAGGGACTTGTCCCAAGCTGTCTTCTGTCATTTTTAACATGTTCACACATTTTCTTTGTGAAATGGTAGGGGTACAATTTACCCCTTAGCAATTCACATAGGGATGTCTGGATCTGGGTGTCCCCATTGTTAAAGGGGGCTTCCAGATTCCGTAAGCCCCCTGCCTGCAGACCACCGGGCAAGGGTTGTGCGGATGAGGCCCTTGCGCCCATCAACATCCTCCCCATGTTGAGGGCATGTGGCCTGGTATGGTTCAGGAGGGGGCGCTCTCTGACGCCCACCCTCTTTCCTGCTGCCTGCCCATGCCATTTTTTTTTTATTTGGTGTGGGGTGAAGGGTCTGGTATGGATTTTTTGGGGGAACCCCACACCATTTAAAAAAAATGGCGCGGGGTTCCCTTTAATATCCATACCAGACCTGAAGGGCCTCATATGAAATTTGGAGGGGACCCCATGCTTTTTTTGTTTTATTTTGGTTCAGGGTTCCCCTTATTATTTCACTTTTATTGTTTCACTTTAAGCATTATTAAAATCACTGCTCCCGAAAAAAATTAAGGCCTGTATTCACATACATCAGCGCATATATATGCGGCCATAGTGTATGTCTTTTATGCTACGGCGGCGCAGCGCGGAGAGGGAAGCACAGAATTCACAAAACAAATGCTCCCAACTCTGTGCCGGCATAGCGTATATTCGTTGGCGTAAATCAGCGTAAGTGGAAGTGGGCTGAAAGTGGGCATGATACATTCAAATGAAGCGTGACCCCATGCAAATGATGGGCTAAGCATCAAACTGAGAGAACCTTGTCATAACGCTAGAGTTAATCTGTGGTAAAACTGCTAACTGCTAAACTGGTAAAACCGCAGCTGTAAGACCAGGAACATCCTAGTTTGAGGACATCCAGGTACATGACAGGGCCCCCTCCCCAGTGGACCCTTTCAGGTGTCTAGCGGGGCATAGTGGGAAAGGAGGCATGGAAGTCTTGAATAAACGCAGGAGCATGCAAATCTTTGGCAGGGACCCAGGAACCGTCTGTGAAGGGATATCCCTTTCAATGAACCAGATACTGTCTTCTAGAATCAATAATCTTTGAGAGGTCAAACTCATTCTGTCCATCAATAAGAACAGGAGGAGGTAGCTGTTGCGTTCTGGAGTAGCAATTAAAAATTGCCTTTTTGAGGAGGGAAACATGGAATAAGGGATGTATCCGGAGAGAGGAGGGCAATTTCAACCAATAGGAGACTGGCCCAACTCAAGAAATAATTCTTTAAGGACTGATGAATTGAGGGTTCAATTTGGTAGAATGTTGTTTCAGTCTTACGTATTTGGTTGAGAGCCAAACTCTGTCCCCCACCACATATGGAGGTATATAGCGTCTTTGTTTGTTGGAGAAAAGCGCATACTTGCCTGCTGACTTGCGTAGCAATAAGCAAATCCTTTTCCAATGTAGCAGAATATTTTTCACCTGCTGATCTGCTGCTGGTACACCAGAAGAAGGCTGAAGTAAGGGAACAGTCTGATGGTGATAGCTTAGGGCTGCATAGAATTGTGTGGTATGAAGAGCACTGTGCCAGCGGGAGTTAATGGCGAATTCAGCCAAAGGCAAATATTTAGACCAGTTGGAGTGTAAGGCATTGACATAATGTCGAAGATAGGTTTCCAGGGTCTGGTTCATACGTTCGGTTTGACCATCTGTTTGAGGTTGATGTGAGGTAAAGAGTAAGGCCGTGTACACACGGCAGAGAACCTCGACGGGCAGAACACATCGTTCCGCCCGTCGAGGTTCTCTGCCGGCTGTCGAAATCGGCGACCCGCCCGTCGGGAATGGCAACCAGCCATTCATCCAGGCGGGCCGTCGAGCAAATAGAGAGCGTGCTCTCTATTTCTGCTCGACGGGATTCCCGACGGGATGCTCACCGAGAGCGTACACACGGCCGAGGTTCTCGCTGGAATGCAGCTTCCAGCGAGGTTCTCGCTGGTTTCCAGCGAAAACCTCGGTCGTGTGTACGCCGCTGTAACGGTTACCACCGCTTACGACTTTCCATCCAACCACGACAAGCTTATCTGACACACTCCGACAATATTGCATACACGATCCATATCCTTTCCCAGAATAAACGAGACAGCGCTCCGTTCTTGCTTCCAAAGTTATGACAATTTATTAGTATTTTCTCAGCTTCTTATATCCAGTACAGCATAATACAGTTAATCACAGGACAATGCAATCTCCACCCCCCTATTCACTCACTGAGGATAATTCTTTAATTGGTAGCTAGACATGACGGCACCGTATTATCAATAGGGTTCAATTAACCCTGAATAGTAACACAGACATCTTTATCACACAATGGCAGTGAGAGTGGGTGCAATCCACACCTTCAGATATTTCAATAGCCTATTATACAAAGGTATGACTCACTGGCTGGCTGACCTGAATTAACACCTTTCAAAAGCATGTGTGCCCAGATTGCATAGCTAACAGCTTTTGATATTTGAAGACATCCTGCAAACCTGTATTATTATTAATGTCCCTTATTAATGTCTTCTGTAACATATGAATTATGATTCTTTGTCACCCTATGGCCCTAGTGGACATAAGGTGACCCTAGACATAGGAATATCTCAGACTGTCACGGTGCATTCCGTTACAGCCGCCTAAGAGCGTTACTCACAGTTTCTTGCAAAACGCTTTCCAGAATCGGGAAACAAACTGGGATCTGCAGTCTGAGACGAAATTTGTAGGTATGCCATGATATTTCACAATATTGGAAAGGAAGAGGGTAGACAATGCTTCCGCTGTAGGTAATCTTGGGAGCAACAGTTATGCCTTCAGACTTAGGGAATTCTGTAATGAAGTCCATAGTCAAATGGGTCCAAGGCTGGCGAGGTACCAGAAGTGGTTGTAACAGTCCAGTAGGCAATGTGCGGGGTACTTTATTAGCAGCACAAGTTGGACAGGAGGCCACATAGTCAGTAACATCTGTTTTCATATGAGGCCACCAGACATGATGCTGCAAAGTCTTAATAGTGATGGTGACACCAGGATGACCGGATAACACACTGTCATGTGCCCAGAGGAGTACAGGTTTTCTGAGGATAGGGGCTACAAACAGGCGACCTGGTAGTATCTTCAAGCCTTGGGGAACACGATTCTGGGTTTCTTGTAACTGTTGGGAAAGTTCCGTAGAGATCTGTGTGACAATTTTATGAGGAGGGATTATATACTGCTCGATAGGTTGATCCTCAGAGGTAGTGAACTGTCTGGAAAGAGCAACGGCTTTCTTGTTTTTATGCCCAGGGACATAAGAAAGAACAAAATTAAAAGGGGAGAAAAACAGAGCCCATTGAGCCTGACGTGAGTTCAAATGTTTAGCAGTCTGAAGATACAGCAGGTTTTTATGGTCAGTCAGGATAGAAAAGGGCTTAGGAGCCCCTTCCAGAAGATGTTGCCATTCAGACAATGCCAGTAGTTCTCAATTCAATTCTCCGCTGGAGAAAACTTTCTAGAAAAAGTGCCACTGGATGGATTCTATCAGACTTAGGTTGTCTCTGGGACAGCACAGCACCTGCTCCTACCTCAGAGGCATCAACCTAAATTATGTACTGGAGATCGGGATTTGGATGCTGAAGAATTGGAGCCTTGCAGAACATGTCTTTTAATTGCTGGAAAGCTGATTCTGCTTCTGAGGTCCACACCTTGCAATTTGTACCTTTCTTAGTCATAGCAGTAAAGGGGGCAGCAATGGAGGCAAAACCTTTGAAATCTTTGCGAACCCTAGAAAGCTTTGGAGCCCTTTTAAAGTGGTCAGTTGAGGCCATTGCAAGACAGTAGAATGTTTGAGGGTCCATTTGGAAACCGACAGCACTTATAATGTATTCAAGGAAAGGAATACGGCTTTGATGGAAATTGCATTTCTCAATCTTCACACAAGGGTGGTTTTCTCTCAGTCATTGTAATACCTGCTTTACATGTGAGATGTGCTCTATATGAGTCTTGGCAAAGATTAAAATGTCATCCAAGTACATAATCACAAAACTGTTACTGAAATCATGAAAAATGTAATTCATGAAGCGTTGAATGACAGCAGGGGCATTACACAGTTCAAATGGCATAACCAGATACTTAAAATGTCCATTACGGGTGTTGAATGCTGTCTTCCACTCGTCCCCTTTTCTAATTTGAATCAGATTATAAGTCCCTCGGAGGTCCAGCTTAGAGAAGATAACGGCTCCCTTAAGTACATCAAACAGTTCTAGAATAAGAGGCAAAGGGTAGGAGTCTTTTACAGTGATTTGATTTAATCCTTGTTAGTCTATGCATGGGCGAAGACTCCCATCTTTATTTCCAACAAAGAAAAACCCTGCCCCTACTGGAGAAGAAGAGGGTCTGATAAAACCTATTTTCAAGTCTTTTACATATTCCTTAGCTGGACTTTTGTTCAGGCAAAGACAGGGGATAGGTCCTTCCTTTGGGATGAGGTGCTCCAGGAATCAAATTAATTGTGCAGTCAAAAGAATGATGTGGAGGTAAAACCTTTCCCTTTTTTTTGATAAATACGTCTGCAAACTCATGGTATTCATGAGGCAAGGAAGGTGGGTGTTGTTGTAACCATGGGTAACCAAGTATAATGGGAAGAATTGTAGAATCAATAAGGCCGCGTACACACGATTAAATAAATTCGACCAAATCGGTCTGACAGACCGTTTTGATCGGATTTGTCTGCTGGGCTATTTTGGTTTAATCGTGTACACACGATCAAACCAAAATCCCCACCGGCAGACAGCACAGTGACGTGGCGGTGACGTTGACGCCGCCACGTCACTGAACCAGGAAGTAAAATACTTTCACGCATGCGTCAAATCCATTCGACACATGTGCGGACAGATATGTCTGCTGGTTAGTGTACTAACCAGCGGACATATCGGACAGACGGGTTTCCAGCAGACAGATTTTAAAGCATGCTTTAAAATTTGTCTGCTGGTAAAACCTGTCTGCTCGCCCGTACACACAATCGAATTTGTCTGCTGAAACGGTCCGTCGGACCGTTTCCAGCAGATAAATTTGATTGTGTGTACGCGGCCTAAGAGACAAGACAATTTCCTCTTTGTGGAGTACGTTTACCTGAAGGGTGATGGTCTCAAATTTTACAATGCTCCCAACAGTTGTCCATTCAGGGTGGTGATGTTCAGGGGTCTAGACTTTGGAACAAATGGGATGTTATTTTCTTTAGCAAAAGTGTAGTCCAGGAATATGCCAGCAGCTCCAGAATCCACAAAAGCCTCACAGGAGATAAGTTTAGAGGCTAAATGGATAATTGCGGTAATGGTAATCTTGGTCTTACAGAAACTAAATACCTCCAAAAGTTGGGATTCTATGGGCAATGAAAAAATTCAAAAAATATATATAAAAATATAAATTTAATAAAGTATTTGTACAAAAATTACACAAAATATAAACATACAAGAAAATATCACAAAACAAATTGAATTTAAAATCAAGTATGCGACATTGCATGTGTGGAACATTAATGAATATTGACTGTATTGAAACCTCCAGAAACAAAGAAAATTCCCAAAGGTATTCAGGTAGCTATTCCGAAGCATTTCAACTTGTGAGTTTACACATATTGTTTTCATCAGGGAAAGACAGCATTTCTGTAATGCAAAACACAGTCAAATAATACACATGCATACGAAAAGACAACATTGAACACCATTGGCTTAATCTTATAAACAAAAACATAAATATGTAAATACAAAATTAAATAAATAAACTTACAAGCACGTGCACTGTCACAGACCCCTAGTACTGGAACCATTCGAATCCCCCAAAGAAGGAAGCACGTCCATAGCCACCGAGAGAAAACCCAATCGCAAAGAATTGCCAGAAATGAACCAAAAAAATGTCCAAAGATTAGTCTCCACCAATAGTGAGAAAACAAAAACAAAGGAGCAATACCTGAAAAGATAAAAGGAGAGACAATGACAGAAATTTTTAAAAGCCATAAAGCTTCCCCAACATTTTACTGAAAACCTTAGGACAAAAATAACCAAAATAAAAAATGGGCAATCCAAAAAGATCAAAGCATCCCAGATGGCAAGGTAACAAGGAGGTCTTTTTACAAAAGAACCTTCCTCTATGGAGTCCAGAGGGAACTGGCAATCCCGTGGCTCCCAGTGCAGTCTTAAGTATCCCTGTCACGTACCTGGTTGGAGGCCGAAATGCCGAGAGGGCTCCCCTTGCGGCTAAGTGCAGTACACCCCTGGGGTTGGGTACAGAGGGTGTAGTGCCCAGAAAAGCACAGGTTGCCAGAAGGATCCAGAAGAGAGAGCTGGTGAGTGTCTGAAGAATGCTGGAGAATACAGTAAACACCGCTGGGCTGCAGTCTCTAGAAGTCCTTGGTAATACTTGGCAAGGTGTGCACAAGGAGCAACAGTGGAAGCCGGCTGGGGATCAAACACTGTGGATCCAGGCAGGAGATGCAGGTTTGCAGGAATGGAGACAAGCTAAGATCTGGTGTTGGAAAACAGGCAGGAACAGATAACTGAAGCGAAGTCCGTGAAACAAGCCGTGATCAGGTGCTGGAGAAGGTAACAAGTCAGTAAAGCAAGCCAGGGGGTCAAACCAGGAGATCGGATCAGACAGGTCAGGAACAAGCCGGGTCACAACAGGAAATCCAAACAGTAATAATACAGAGACTCAGGAAGGCTGACGACAATCCAGCAATTTGGATCAGACAGTGGCAGCCATTTATAGACCAGCAGGAGGATCTTCCTGTCACATGATGAGCCTATGGCTTCCATTTCTTCTACTGGCAAGATTGCCAGTACTTCTTCTATGGCCATTTCTTCTACTGGCAAAATTGCCAGTACTTCTTCTATGGCCATTTCTTCTACTGGCAAGATTGCCAGTACTTCTACGGACATTTCCCTGACAATCCCCAAAGTCCGCCCACCAATGACGCAAAATAGGCGGAGCCACAACTCGCCAAAGGAGGAGAGCCATTAGCTTCCAGCCGCGTCATTGTATGCCAGCCGGGAGACCGCCCCATTGTAAGGCGGTATCACCAACGTAGTGACATCACGGACATAATCAGCATCACCGCACGGCCAAAACCCGGAAATGCTCCCGCAATATCCACAGACCGTAGCCAAGTAAACAAGCCAGGACCAAGAATGCCCAGGAACGCCTACTGGCTCACTGAGCGTATCACAAATGGCCAGCCAAGGCACCACCCCATTGTATGGATGCGATCTCGACATTACAGCACCAGAACATCGCAGCCATACATGCCACATCTCACAACTGTATGCTCGCCATTGCAAACATTGATGCAGCAGCAGGCGGAAACCCCGTAATCGTGCCTCTTAAAAAAGGGGTAGGCAAGGTGCCGGCCAAAAAATTGACCCAAGGGCATGGGCATAGGAAGGTAAAAACGATCCCCTGTCACCCCAGAAATAACTTTGTCTGGAGAAGACCAAAACACAGGAATTTAAAGCGGAAGTACTAATAATTGACAGCAGAAAAATATATCTACAGGTAATGACCAGTAGACAAAAAAGTTAATGAGACCAGCCGTGCAGTAACCAAATCCCCCACAACAAACGGAGCCCATAAACAGTAAGATACCACTACTGATAAATAAAACAAAAGCGCAAAACCTGGCAGAAAGATCGTTAAGACCATCCAGAAACAACTGGATAGCAAACAAAAAAATGCCCTTTCTATGATATAGGGAGAGCCCTTCTGCCAGGCATGCTAGGACGATTAATGGGGGATATCAAAGGTAAAACAAGGGGAAAAAATATTGATCCACATATGATCAATGCATGTGCAAGCAAGAATAAAACATACAATATATATTTCACAAAACCAAATTGAAATGAAAAGAACAAAAACATATATATGAAAATTATTGAAAAGCATTATGGAATAAACCCCCTGTAATATTTTCCCTGGAGGTGTCCCACAAATAAGTAAGAGCAAAAAGGGGCAAAAACATCAGGAGTAAACATAAAAGGGAAGAAAGCCCGTCAACAAAAAAACAAGCAAGATGGAGACCCCCAGAAAAACATTGCAAATCACTCAGTTTTCCCAGAATTAAAACCTTTTAAGAAAGGTCTAAAACTCTCAGCCTCATTAAGACCTGGGATAGTAGTAGCATCTAAATATTTAATCCATCTCATTTCCCGTTGTAACAACCTCTTGTTCCAGTCACCGCCCCGTTTGGGGACGTGAACCCGGTCCAAGACGGTGAAATTAATTGCTGGCACTTTATAGCCATGGCACTTTGCCACATGTCTACCCAGGGGTAAGTATAGATTGCATATCTCAACATAGAACGCTCCACATTGGCATTGTAGCAAATAGATCACACCTTGTGTTTTGCAGTTTGCGAAATGCTTAAGGTGGAAACTTTCACCGTTGTGCAGAGTAAAGGATGTTCGTTTGCCTATAACTTTACAGAAGGAACACGATCCGCATGGGTAGGTGCCCCAAATTTTGCAAGGATCCTTTCTCTGATCTCCTCTGTATTCACTTTGGGTGAGCATCTCACCCAGGGAACCTGCCTTTCTATAGGTGACCTGAGGGCATTTAGTGATCAAACCACATAAAGACGGTTCTTCTTTTAGAATAGCCCAATGTTTTGACATTTTTATTTTATTTTATCATGTTCATTCGAGAAGCGCAAAATAATATGCGTAAAGTAGTCATTTTGTTTGACCTTCTTTTTAAAAATCAGGTCATGCCCATTCAAGATTTTTACCCTATTGAATGCTTTTTTTTTAAAGAGGACTTAGTGTAGCCTCTAGGTCAAAGTCGACAAGTCAATTTGTCCGCTTCCAATTAAAAAGTCCTCATAGTTGGTACAATTGCGTTTTAAATGCAAAAACTGACTATATGGAATGGATTTTTTAAGGAGCTCTGGATGGAAACTGTCGGCATGAAGAATTGTATTGCCGGAAGTTTCCTTCCTGAAGAGTCTACTTCCAATTCTCCCAAGCTTGTCCGTGGTAATACAAATAACCAAAAAGTCAATTTTGTGATAGTCATACCGCATAGTGAAAAAAAAGATTGAACTCATTGTTATTCATGACTTTAACCACTTAAGACCTGGACCTTTAGTCAGCTAAAGGACCTGGCCAGGTTTTGCGATTCGGCACTACGTCGCTTTAACAGACAATTGCGCGGTCGTGCAATGTGGTTTCCAAACAAAATTGAAGTCCTTTTTTTTCCACAAATAGAGCTTTCTTTTGGTGATATTTGATCACCTCTGCGGTTTTTATTTTTTGCGCTATAAACAAAAATAGAGCGACAATTTTGAAAAAAATGCAATATTTTTTACTTTTTGCTATAATAAATATCCCCCAAAAATATATATATATAAATATATATAAAATATTTTTTTTTTCCTTAGTTTAGGGCGATACGTATGCTTCTACCTATTTTTGGTAAAACAAATCGCAATAAGCGTTTATTGGTTTGTTTGCACAAAATGTAAAACGTTTACAAAATAGGGGGATAGTTTTATTGCATTTATTTTTTTACTACTAATGGCGGCGATCAGCGTTTTTTTCATGACTGCGACATTATAGCGGACACTTTGGACAATTTTGACACATTTTTGGAACAATAGTAATTTTCACAGCAAAAAATGCATTTAAATTGCATCGTTGTGAAAATGACATTTGCAGTTTGGGAGTTAAACACAAGGGGGTGCTGAAGGGGTTATGTGTTCCCTAATGTGTGTTTACAACTGTAAAGGGGTGTGGCTTTAGGTGTGACATCATCGATTGTGTATCCCTATAAAAGGGATCATGCGATTGATGACGCCTCATTTACACACGGCTCTCCCCGTTCTTCAGCTCCAGGGACCGATCGCCGGACTCGGCAATCGGGAGCTTCGGACCGACCAGGTCGCGGGAGCGTGCCGTGGGCGCGCACCCACGACCCACGGCTGGGTACTAGTACAGGACGTACCTGTACATGGATGTGCCCAGCCGTGCCATTCTGCCGACGTATATGTGCAGGAGGCAGTCCTTAAGTGGTTAAGGCATTCCTTCAAAGTATCTTCTGGGCCATTCCATATCAAAAGCACGTTGTCAATGTAGCGCTGCCACAGAGCGATGTGCTGTGTGTAGATAGTCAAATCATCCCTAGATAGAAAGGCCTTTTTCCCATTCCCCCAGGTACAGGTTTGCATATGAGTGTGCACAGCACGTCCACATAGCAACTCCCTGTACCTGGAGGTGGTGAGAATCCTTAACCACTTCAGACCCGTGCTATTGACAGAATACGTCAACAGCGCGGACCTGAGGCGCCAACTAGACGTCTTTGGATGTGATTTTTACTGCATTACACGCGTGCGCCACTAGGTGGCGCGCGGCGGGTAAACACTGTTGGGGATGCTGGGGATCCGATGCATGTACCTGGCGCCGCGATGTCCGTCGGGTGCATGCGATCGGCAAAAAAAGGAACAGATGACAGCAGGGAAGTGGAGCTCTGTGTGTAAACACAGAGCTCCACGTGCTGTCAGAGGAGCGGAGACCGATCTGTGTCTCTTGTATATAGGGACACAGCATCGGTCACCTCCCCCAGTCACCCCCCTCCCCCCACACAGTTAGAACACACCCTGGATACACATTTAACCCCTTCCTCACCCCCTAGTGTTATCCCCTTCCCTGCCAGTCACATTTATACAGTAATTAGTGCATTTTTATAGCACTGGTCGCTGTATAAATGTGAATGGTCCCAAATTTGTGTCAAAAGTGTCCGATATGTCCGCCGCAATATCGCAGTCACAATAAAAAACGCAGATCGCCGCCATTTCTAGTAAAAAAAATAATAATAAAAAAAATCATAATTCTGTTCCCCATTTTGTAGGCGCTATAACTTTTGCGCAAACCAGTTGCTTGTTGCGATTTTTTTTTTACAAAAATACGTCGAAAAAATTCGGCCTTAACTGAGAAAAATAAATGTTTTTTTTTTTTTTTATTTGGATATTTATTATAGCAACAAGTAAAAAATATATGTATATTTTTTAAATTGACGCTTTTTTTTGTTTATAGCGCAAAAAATAAAAACCGCAGAGGTGATCAAATACCATCAAAATAAAGCTCTATTTGTGGGGAAAAAAGGACGTAAATTTTGTTTGGGAGCCACGTCGCACGACCGCGCAAATGTCAGTTAAAACGTGACTCGGGGTGTTTTTTTTCTGCTGAGATCGGTATCCCCGAGTCATGCTCGGGGTAGCCATGCAGAGCCTGCAGCACGCGCTGTCTTACCTTCTTTCTGGATCCAGCGATGCATCCACGCTGTGTGAGCGAGCGGGTGCTCGCTCGATTCACACAGCGTCCCCGTGTGCCGCCGATCTCCGTTCCCTGCGATGTTACGACGGCGCCAAATTCAAAAAAGTAAACAAACACTTTACATACAGTACAATGTAATCTTATAGATTACAGTACTGTATGTAAAAAAATACACACCCCCCTTGTCCCTAGTGGTCTGTCCTGTGCCCTACATGTCCTTTTATATAATAAAAAGTGTTCTTTCTGCCTGGAAACTGTAGATTGCCCATAGCAACCAAAAGTGTCCCTTTATGTCAAAAATGGTTTTAGATCAGCTAGAAAACAGCGATAATAAATTATAATCACTTGCAGAATTTAGCGATAGCGATTTGTGGGGAAATTTGTCATAAAAAAAAAAATAATAATGACAGCGACATTTCTGCAACTGAGCAAATTTCAGTGTTTTTGAGTTGATTACATTATTGAATATTTTTTATTATAATTACATTATAATTTGTTATAATTATTTATAGTTTTTTATTATATAAAAAATTATGATTTTGTTTTTCAAACTTTATCATACCCGGGATGTCTTGTTTGGACAGATTTAAGCAAGTTATTCCTAAGAATTGCAGGCCTACAGTATAAAACGCCAAATTTCCATGCAAATAATTGTACCGCTTTACTTAATTCCAGACAGAATCATACCACCAGGGAGGTTAACATATCAAGATCTATAGCACCCGAACGGTGTGCATCATCCACCAACTCATAGAATTCAGGTTGAAACGATCCGCCAAACAGGCCGAAATTAGACGGTAGGGCTCTCCCTATATCATAGGAAGGTCATTTTTTGTTGGCTATCCAGTTGTTTCTGAATGGTCTTAACGATCTTTCTGCCAGGTTTTGTGCTTTTGTTTTATTTATCAGTCGTTGTATCTTACTGTTTATGGGCTCCATTTGTCGTAGGGGGTATTTGGTACTGCACGGATGGTCCCATTAACTTTTTTGTCTACTGGTCATTACCTGCAGATATATTTTTCTGCTGTCAATTATTAGTACTTCCGCTTTAAATTCCTGTGTTTTGGTCTTCTCCAGACAAAGTTATTTCTGGGGTGACAGGGGATCCTTTTTACCTTCCTATGCCCGTGCCCTTGGGTCAATTTTTTGGCCGGCACCTTGCCCCCCCTTTTTTAAGCGACGTGATTATGGTGTTTCCGCCTGCTGCTGCTGCATCAATGTTTGCAATGGCGAGCATACGGTTGTGAGATGTGGCATGTATGGCTGCGATGTTCTGGCGCTGTAACGTCGAGATTGCATCCATACAATGGGGTAGTGAATTGGCTGGCCATTTGTGATACGTTCAGTGAGCCGGTAGGCGTTCCTGGGTGTTCTTGGTCCTGCCTTGTTTCCTTGGCGACGGTCTGTGAATATTGCGGGAGCATTTCCGGGTTTTGGCCACGCGGTGACGCCGATTACGTCCGTGACGTCACTTCGTCAGTGATACCGCCTTACAATTGGGCGGTCTCCCGGGTGGCATACAATGATGCGGCTGGAAGCTAATGGCTCTCCTCCTTTGGCGAGTTGTGGCTCCGCCTATTTTGCGTCATTGGTGGGCGCACTTTTGGGATGCTTAAGACTGCGCTGGGAGCCACGGGAGTCCCTCTGGATTCCATGGAGGAAGGTTATTTTGCAAAAAGACCTCCTTGTTACCTTGCCATCTGGGATGCTTTGATCTTTTTTGATTGCTCATTTTTTATTTTGGTAATTTTTGTCCTAAGGGTTTCTTTATCAGTAAAATGTTGGGGGAGGTTTATGGCTTTTAAAAAATTCTGCCATTTTCTCTCCTTTTATCTTTTCAGGTATTGCTCCTTTGTTTTTTTTCTCACTATTGGTGGAGACTAATCTTTGGACTTGTTTTGGTTCTCTCATGGCTTCCCATGCTGTGGACGTGTTTCCTTCTTTGGGGGATTCAAATGGTTACAGTACTAGGGGTCTGTGTCTGCATCTGTGACAGTGCATGTGCTTGTAAGTTTATTTATTTATTTTTGTACTTACATATGTTTTTGTTTATAAGATTAAGCCAATGTTGTTCAATGTTGTCTTTTCTTATGCATGTGTATTATTTGACAGCGTCGGGATAGCTATCTGAATACCTTAATATTTGGGAATTTTCTTCGTTTCCGGAGGTTTCAATACAGTCAATATTCATTATTGTTCCACACATGCATTGCAATGTCGCATACTTGATTTTGAATTTAATTTGTTTTGTGGTATTTATTGTATGTTTATATTTTGTGTAATTTTTGTACAAATACTTTATTAAATTTATATTTTTATATATATGTTTTGACTTTTTTTCATTGCCCATAGAATCCCAACTTTGGAGGTATTTCCTTTCTGTAATATACCAGTCATAATGCACACACTAGTTTGTTGGGAGTATATTTTTTTCATTTTTGGTAATCTTGGAGGATATACTTGTAAGGTGAAGGTCTAACCCAGCTCCCCCAACACTGGTTAGACCCTGTCTTTTTACTGGATGGGAATGGCAGACAGATAGCAAATGTCCTTTAAGTCCACAGTACAGGCATATCCCAATGCATTCCTCCTTTGTTTCTCAGACCCTGTTAGTTGGAGACGGCTTACTTCTATGGGTTCCACAGGTGCCTTGGGTTCAACTGAGAATTCAGGTTCTGGCTGAAGTGGTGCTTGGAATTTAGGGGCCAAACAGTAAACTGACCCAGGAGTTCTAACGCCGCATACACACGGTCAGAATTTCCGATGGAAAAAGTCTGATGGAATTTTTTCATCATATATTCCGACCGTGTGTATGCTCCATCTGACTTTTTCCATCAGAAATTCCGATGGACTTGCAAAGAGAACATAATTCGGAAATTCCGTTTGTCTGTATGGAATTTCGACCGAGAAAAAACATGCATGCTCGGAAACAATTTGACTGTGTGATTGTCTTTCTTTCTGTTGGAAGATCAAAGGGCAAGCTGGTGCTGAAAATGTTGACCTGGGTCAAAGAATTTGCCCACAATTTGAGAAGATATCAAGGTTAGTGGCATAATTATTTATATTCACTGATTAGACAGAGGACTGTACAAGGGGCAAGTAGGGATGTCAATGAGAGTGGTACTTTTGTGTGTTATAAAATGCCAGATCAGGCAATTTTGTCTTGCTCTGTTCCTGGAACCCAGCCAAGATACCTAAATTGAGAACAGACCTGCATAACATCCCATCTTTGTTTTATTCTTATTCTATGCATTAGTGTTTTACTTTCTTTGTCAATAAATAAGAACGTTGCTTCTTTGGGCATTGTGTATAACATTATAGCTATTATTATTATTATTATTATTCATAGTATCACTCAGAGCTTTAACAGAATAGCACATTATAGGAACAGACAGGATAGGAATATAATTTATCTAGGGAAAAACACCCATACTTATTTCAGATGGGGTTTGAGTTCACAGCAATGCCGGTTCCATCAAAAACTCTGGCTGTTCACTATTTGCTGAACATGCTAATTAAATAGCCTGTCTGCCCACCCACCCAAGCAAACTTCTGGTTGCTGCAGGAAGTAGTCATGTAGTCATTATTACTACCACTAAATGTAAAATCTTCCTGCTCAGGGCCATGCATCTGTCCTCTCCTATTGTTTGCTAGTGCACTGGTGGCCTCCTGCATCCTAGTAACCAGGCTGGTGTGCAGGCCATCAATAGGATAACATCATTGGTTGCTAAGGCACAGAAACCTTACCTGCAAAAAAAATTCAATGTGGTACCCCACACAAGAGAGGCATGGGGGTTTACCCCAAAATTCATTCCAGACTTCAGACCTCTATCACTATCCTAAAAAAAGCTTAAGAGGTCCTCCACAAAATCTATGAAAGACCCTTACATATCTCAGCATACACCCTTACTGGTCAGAAAAGGGGGCTCAGCAAGTATATATCCCTTGTCCTGAACTCTACCAGACCCTGTGCTGTAAACATGGGTAGGGTACCCTTCCAGAGGGACAAGAGCTTCCTCTCCACATCCTTGGACCTGTGCACGTGGGGTCTGTAGGGCAGGGGACTTTTTAAAAAAAAAAAACACACATGTACCCAAGTAAATGAGTAAGAGGTACATATAAAATATTAAATAAACACACCTCACAGTGAAAAATTCAGATGTTAATAGGTCTTTCTCCAGATATCTACATTGGGCCAACAATGTTGTAAAAAGGCTCTTGTTTTCATCCATAGACCCTCATCAAAGATAAGGATGTAATTTTAGGGGAAACCCCACACTATTTTTTGTGGGAAACCCCTTACAATCCATACCAGACCATCAACTAGGATGATAAGTGTGTTTTATGGATGTTGGGGAAATCCCAGACACTTTGGGTCAGACTCAGATACAATTACATTGGCGCAGAGTATCAGAGATACACTACACTGCCGACGAATCCTGGTAGATTTTGTCCCTTACGGTACGGCGGCGTAGTGTATTTCTCACCGCGTAATCGAAATACGCGATTAGGGGGCGTGAAGCATTTAAATTAGGCGCGTCCCCGCGGCGATCGAACTGCGCATGCTCCGTTCAGAAATTTCCCGCCGTGCATTGCGCGAAATAAAGTCGATACGTCATTCGTTGTTTGAGTAGCGTCGTTTACGGACATTCCCGGACGTTTTACGTCAAAAATAAAAAAAGACGTCGGAAAACGTTGATATTCGACGCGGGAACGACGGCCATACTTAACATGGGCTGTCTAATATTAGACCAGCAAAAAGCTGGTATAGTTTTACGCAGCAAAAAGATCACTAAAGATGCCGTAAGAGATTGCGATAGAGGTTCGTAATTTTGTGGATAGTCGGCAAAAGCTCATTTGCATACCCCGACGCGGAAAACGATGGGAACTCCACCCAGCGGCGGCAATTTTAGTGCAGCGTAGATCCGAAGGCGTACGAACACATAAACCAGTCGGATTGAAGCCCGCAGCCGTAATTTCACGGTTTGAGGTTTCAGAGTAGTGAAAAAACCCGCGTAATTCATAAGTACTCCAGTCTAACGCAAGATAGACAGGCGTAATCGCTCTGTGAATCTGGCCCTTTGTTTACAAGCAGAACAGTGGCTAGTAAACATCATTTAGCAGAAATGTAAAATAAAAAAAAAAAATTGTAAATGTCACCTTTTTCTTTTGTATTTAAGACATCACCCAAGCATGTTATTTATAGGAATCGTGTATTTTTAATGTTGCAGTTTAAGACTTATTAAAAAAGATGCTTCCCACAGAACAGTCATTTATTTATTTATTTATTTATTTATATATTGGTATATGCCCAGCAGTCTGTATGGAACTCCGACGGAGAAAAAAACATGCATGCACAGAATCAAGTCGACGCATGCTCGGAAGTATTGAATTTAATTTTTCTCGGCTCATCTTAGTGTTGTACATCACCGCATTTTGGTCGGAATTTGGTATGACAGTGTATATGCAAGACAGCTTGAACGGAATTAAATCAGAAAAATCAGTCAGAGTTTACCCCGACGGAAATTCAGATCGTGTGTACGGGGCATTCGTTTGACAGACCCTTGCCTATTAACCTTGTAAATGGAGAGAACTGATTTTCAAGATTCAACTTCCATAGCCTTCAATATGGTTTATACTAAAGTTCACAGTTTAAGATTTTTATGTCTGTTTACCAAACATGTCCTTGAATCAAACCCAAGCAAATTCTTTGTGATTATTTATTCTACTATTTTCATCAGGGCTAAAATCTAAAAAATATCCAAAACAATTTCTACGAATTATATTTTTGTCTAGCACTCATGAGTAAACAAGTATGCATGGCACGGCAATTTTCTTTTGTATGCCATAATTCTGAGTGAGCACAAAAGTATCCAACTTGAACAAAGTACTGTATAGTAATTTTCCAAACAAATGAGTCAGAGAGAAGTGCAATAATAACAAGCTCCACGCCAATAAATTAGCATGATGCAATTCCATCATAATATGGGATTTTTACTTTTCTTTAAACCCTAAAAAAAAAGTATTTAAACGGCCTTTCAAAGAGACATTGCAGAACAAAAATGTATAAGGCGAAATTATACGAGTACGTTCCATGAACAATATATGTTCTTTTTGCATTTAATAATTTTAGCAGTCAGTTATTTATATATGTATTTAAATATGTGCCTCTCTATCTTAAAATGATTTTTTTTAAAAGAAATTGCCTTGTTAACAATATCAAGTCTCTGTTTATTAGTGGCTATCTCCTCTCAGGCGTGGCATATTTTGCCATATCATGTGGTCAGCTAAGAAAACTGCAAGAGTTGATTTACTAAAAGAGAAAAAGCTGTTTGCATGAAATTGAATCTTTTGTTTGCAAAGTATATGTTAATAAATAGGGCAAACTTTCACTTTGACCATGTTACTAAAATACTTAGGGCCAGATTCTCAGAAGAGCTACGACGGGGTATCACAGATACCCTGTCGTATCGCCTTTTTTTTGCCTGTGTATCTATGCGTGTGATTCCTAAAATCACTTACGCATAGATACAGGTGAAGATCCGCCATGTGTAAAACAATTATGGCTGATCGTAGATGTAATGACAACTCCGGCCCCTAGATGGCCTTTACATTGTTTTCTCATTTGCCTATGCAAATGAGGCTAATACGCCGATTCCCGAACGCTTTTACGCCGCCCTGTCGTGGTTAACGTCGTTTTCGTCCGCGTAAGGTTACCCCTGCAAAGATGTGGAGTAACCTTACGAAGTCCCGTCAGATGCCATCGGATGCCATGTTAAGTATGGCCTCGGGACCACATCGTGTTGTGCGTCGTTTACGTCGTTTGCATACGTCGATTCTCAATGGGGCTGGCGTACGCTACGATTACGTTGTTTACATTGAGAAAATGTGACGTCCTTTGGAGCATGCGCACTGGGATTTCGTTGCGGCCGGCGCATGCGCAGTTCAATCGGCACGGGGGCGCGCTTAATTTAAATACAAGCCCCCCCTTTGAATTACGCGGCCGTAAGCTGGGCCATTTACGCTACGCCGCCGCTAACTACGGAGCAAGTGCTTTGGGAATAAAGCACTTGCTCTAGTACGAGTGTAAATGGCTAATGCTACGCCACCGGAATTCTATGAGAATCTGGCCCTTAATTTTTAAAAAATGTTGTTAAACTTATTTCCCTCATTATTTGTTTCCTGGTCAATCACATTAGGATTACAATGTACATTTTTATAGTCTTAAAGCTGAACTTCAGCTTTTCATACACTTTACATAGTTTGTTTGAGCTAAGCTGGCCCAAACAAATGCTGTCCCTCACTAATATGTGAGGCCGCTGGATATGATGTATAAACTGTATGTAACGGAGACTACATACAGCATACCACACTGTGCTCCAGGTTTAGGCCGGGACTTCCTGTCTCATATCCGGAAGACAAGAGAGTCTATCTGATCTATCTGAGGCAATCTGATACAAACTCCTTTTGATTGTCCTCCTCTTGAGTCAGGGGATGTGACATCATCAGCCCACCTCTCTTACTCAGTCAATCAGAGTAAGCTTTGTATTCAATGCTAGAGGCTATTAGGGATGAGCCGAACACCCCCGCTTTTGGTTCGCACCAGAACCTTCGAACGGACCGACCGTTCGTGTGAACATTTAGAACCCCATTGACGTCTATGGGACTTGAACGTTCTAATTCAAAAGTGCTCATTAGAAAGCCCAATATTCAAGTTATTGTCGGAAAACGTCTTTGAGAACCCGGGTCTTGCCCCAGGGAACATGTATCAATAGAAAAAAAAGTTTTTAAAACTGTAGTTTCTTCTGGAGCAGCGATTTTAATGACGCTTAAAGTGAAAAAAATGCAAAACTCCTTTAAATATCGTACCTGCTGGGTGTCTATAGTATGCCTGTGAGGTGACACGTGTTTAGAACTGTCCCTCACAAAATTAGATTTCTATAAGAAAAAAGTAATTTAATACTGCTTGCGGCTTTAATGTAATGTTTGGTCCCTGCAATATGGATGAAAATCACTGAAAAAAATAGCATGGTTTTCCCCGCCACCACTCCCCCCAGGTCATTACAAGACCCTTTGGCCCTATATACTTTGAACAGCAGTATACATCAAAAATTGTTATTACACGCCCCTGTTAAACAGGGGCAGAAAAATTGGGTCTTAGGCACAACACTGCAACCCCTCACAGATAATGTAATTGGAGCGCAACAAAGAGCCACATGCAAAGTACTGCATCAAAAATTGTTAATATACACCCCTGTTAAACAGGGGCAGACAAATTGGGCCTTAGGCACTGGTGGCAGTGGCCAGAACAAACAATGTTCTTACTAGCTATCAGCAAGATCATTGAGGAGAAAAAGCATATTCAGTCAGCAGCATAACAGGACAGTCACTCAGCATAGGCAGTCTCCAAGGGATCTGACATTTAAAAAAAAAATATTCAGTTACATCAGCATCAGGTGCTTGGTAGCTGGTGGTGATCCAAGCCTGATTCATTTTTATGAAGGTCAGTCGATCAACGGAGTCGTGGAGAGGCGCACCCTGTGATGGGTCACAAAGCCTCCAGCAGCACTGAATGTACGTTCTGAAAGAACGCTGCATGCAGGATAAGCCAGTAGCTCAATTGCATACTGTGCAAGCTCTGGCCAGTGATCCATCCTCAAGACCCAGTAAGCCAGAGGATTTTCGGTGGGGAAGGTGTCCAAGTTGGATATTGCCCCTAGGTATTCCCGCACCATGTTGTTCCTGTCGCAGGGCAGAGAGGAGGTTGGTGCCATTGTCGCTAACCACCATTCCTGGCTTAAGCTGGTGTGGCGTCAACCACCTCTGAGCCTGCCCCTGCAAAGCTGACAGAACCTCTGCCCCAGTGTGGCTCCTGTCTGCCAAGCACACCAGCTCTAGCACCGCATGGCATCTCTTTGTCTGCATTCCTGCGTAGCCCCTTGTACGTCTACGGAGTACGGCTGGTTCCGAGGACATATCAGCACAGGAAGAGGCCACAGAGGAAGAAGAGGAGGGGTGGAGGAGAGAGGTGTGTCACAACCAGTAGTAGTGTTTTGGAGGCATGGTGGTGGAACAACCTCCAACACTACTGTACCTTGCCCTGTGTCCTTCCCAGCTGCCAGCAGAGTCACCCAATGCGCCGTGAAAGAGAGGTAATGTCCCTGTCCATGCCTGCTGGACCATGAGTCAGCAGTAATATGCACCTTACCACTGACCGCCCTGTCCAGCGAGACATGGCCATTGCCTTCCACATGCCGGTAGAGAGCCAGAATCGTCTTCCGTGAGAAAAAGTGGTGTTTGGGAACTTGCCACTGAGGTACCGCACATTCCACAAACTCACAGAAGGGGGCAGAATCTGAAAAGGCAGCAGTTGAAGTGCTAGCAATTTCGCTAAGCTAGCATTCAACCGCTGGGCATGTGAATGGCTGGGAGAGTACTTCTTTCGGTGCTGCAGCAGCTGGGGCAGGGAAATTTGTCTGGTACAATCTGCCATTGGTGTACCGATAGTAGATTGCCCGCATGTACTACTAGGTTGTGGACACACCTAAATTTTGACCTTCAGGCCTTTCAGTACAGTCTTCAGAGAGGACTGATGGTATAGTGGGGTTGGGGATCCCAGCTGATGAGGGGCAAGGGGAGGTCTGCTTTGTTCTTTTGTGTGGGTCTTTCAGGTATGCTTGCCAAAGAACTGCATGGCAGGTCGACATATGTCTGGTCAAGCATGTGGTGCCCAAGCGGTTGATGTATTGGCCATGCGAGATACGCTTGAGACATATGTTGCAAATAGCAACGGTGCAATCGGATGCACATGTCTCAAAAAAGGCCCACACCAAAGAACTTTTGCAGTAACGCTGAGACACAGCAGCGCCCTGCACAGTCGTAGCTCTGCGATGTAATGCAGTTGGTGTGCTGCCCTTAAGCTGTAACAATTTTTGATGCAATACTTTGCATCCTGCCTCTTTGGAGATGTGCCTGTGCCCCCTCCTCCTCCTCTCTCCTATCAGACACCCACATAGAGTCAGTGACCTCATCATCCCCTCCCTCCTCATCACTGTTGGAAACCTGGCAGTATGCTGCAACTGAGGGAAGATGACTGCCAGATTGCTGTCCTTCTTGGGCACCCCCTCTCTCTGGGCTCACATTACTGACTTCCTCTATCTGTGTTCCATCATCGGAGCCTTCAAAACGCTGCGCATCTTAATGCAGCATGTACCCAACACTGTGTTCAAACAGTTTGTGGGACTCCTCAGGAGGACATGGTGGGACTAGGGAAGGAGTAAGTGATGCCATTGAGCAGAGAGAAGAGGACGCCTTGGCAGTTACCTTGCCAGACAAAGTACCCTGAGCACCCTGAGCATGGGTGAGAGAGGATGAGGAGGATGAGGATGGCTTGGTCATCCACTTTACTAAGTCTTCGGCATGTTGCTGGTCAACATGGCCAGCTGCCGAAAACAAGAACGAGCGTGTCACACGGCCACGTGCTGACGAGGATGCACCATGTCCACGACCAGCACTGTTGCCTGTAGACGGAGAGCCTGCTTACCCTCGTGACTCTCTGCCTCTCCTTGTTGCCCTTCCAGACATTATAATGTCAAAGGCAGTACACACACCTCATAGCTTTTGGTGCAAACTGCAGAGGACACGTGCAGTACACAACAAGTATCTTTATATGCAAAGTAATGAGCACACTTGCACTATGAACCACCAAGTGGGTTTAGTTGCAAAGTAATGAGCACACTTGCACTATGCACCACCAAGTGTGTTTAGTTGCAAAGTAATGAGCACACTTGCACTATGCACCAAGTGGGTTTAGTTGCAAAGCAATGAGCACACTTGCACTATGCACCACCAAGTGGGTTTAGTTGCAAAGTAATGAGCACACTTGCACTATGCACCACCAAGTGGGTTTAGTTGCAAAGCAATGAGCACACTTGCACTATGCACCAGCAAGTGGGTTTAGTTGCAAAGCAACAAGCACACTTGCACTATGCACCACCAAGTGGGTTTAGTTGCAAAGTAATGAGCACACATGCACTATGCACCACCAAGTGGGTTTAGTTGCAAAGCAATGTGCACACTTGCACTATGCACCAGCAAGTGGGTTTAGTTGCAAAGCAATGAGCACACTTGCACTATGCACCACCAAGTGGGTTTAGTTGCAAAGTAATGCGCAAACTTGCAGTATACAGCAAGTTGGTTTAGGTGCACTGAGCACACAGGCAATACAACACGTGAGAACAATGCAGCTAGCACAATCAACTGCCTGACAGATTAGGAAAAACTAATCTAACTAAACTATACAGTGGATAATAAAAAGTACAACTCCTGGGATGTATATATATCCTCTACACACTGTAAATTTAACTGACTAGCCTGCCTGCTCTAATAAGCTAAAAAAAAAACAATCTCTCTCTCTCTCTGTCTGATCTGTAACAAGCCCGGAACACACTACACGTGCCTGCCCTGCAGGCGGACATTTATAGTGTGGGGCGTGTGCTAAAGCCCTGAGCCAAGATTTGCCAAAGCCACCCTGGCTTTGGCTAATTATGGCTCTCCGTTTTTTGCACGCTGTGATAGGCCAAGCATGCGGGTCATACTGCATGCTTGGCCAATCATCAGCGTACAATACCGCAGTGAATTTTGGGCCGTGGCGCGTCACTCGTTTTGTTCTATTTTCGACGAACGGATGAACAACTAATGTTCAAATCGAACATGGGCTCGACTCGAACATGAAGCTCATTCCTAGAGGCTATATACAGCATACTGCAATGCATTCCAGGTTTCAGCTGAGACTTCCTCTCTCATACCCGGGAACACAAGAGAGTCTATTTGATTAGTACTCAACAATTCAAATAATGTAATGTATCCTAGCAATGAATACAAAGCTTCCTCTGATTGGCTGTGTCAGAGAGATGGGCTGATGATGTCAAATCCTCTGACTCAGCCAATGAGAGGAAGCTTTGTATGAGATAGAATCACATAGATCAGATATACTCTCTTGTCTTGTGCACATCCAGCGGCCTCTAATATTAGTGAGGGACAATGTAAACATTGTAAAGTGTATCAAAAGCTGGAGTTCAGATTAAGTTGGCTATACACCCATAGATTTCTTGCATTCACCTAGTGGGCCGAATAAATGAAAAATAAACAGATTACTTCATCCACGCTAAATCACAGAGATGGATTAATCTCCCACTGTTGGTATTGTATTCTCTCAGCTAAGTATACCTGAACAATGCCTGAACCGGATTGGGTTCAAGTGCTATTCATTAAAATCTTGTCACCTGGCTCCTTTTCATGTGACTTTTGTCAATCAGGGTGTAGCCAACAGAGCCAACCACACAGCAGTGCAGATGCATGTATGGCCAGATCTGTTTTACTGTCCTCTTTTGACAGTTTTACATTTGACATTTATGCACACGCCCTCTCTTATTCAGCAATACAAGTCTCCATGAGGATGCTTGTGATAAGGAGGGTGTCTGCTATTCATCTCTGCATCTCTGCAACACAAAGCACTGAATTTGAGGGCAAAAAGTGCATTTCCGCCAAGATAAAAAAATATTTAAAGCATTTCATAGTGAAAGTTAATAATCATAACTTTCATCATCAATGGAGAAGAAAAGGTTGACACTGGGCTTTAGCATTATACCATCTTGAAATTAAATATTGATTGATAACCATATAAGCAGGGCTCAAAATTTTAAGTCCTGAGCTACTAGCAAGGCCTTAAGAGTCACTCGCCACCAGTTTCCCCACCATTCCCTGCCCCTAATTCCACCACTAAACACGCCGTCGTAAATGATCTCATGAAATTATCTGTTAAAATGTTTTTTGCAGTATTACGTTTTAATTTTTTTTTTTTTTTACCAACAACTTTAACAATATTAACATAAAGCATTAGACTACAGAGTTTCCCTTTACATCACAGTCCACAAAGTTGTCTGTTACATCAGAGTCTACAGCATCCCTGCCAACATTATGGTCTGGACTCTGCAGCGTTTCCCTTTACAGAGTTTCCACTTACATCAGAGTCTGCTCTCTGCAGTATTGCCCTTCAATAAGAATTTCCCTTTATGTCAGGGTTTGCAGAGCTCCCCCTTATGCCCGAATTCTTTCCAGTCCTTGTGTGTGGGCAGATGTACCAGCTGGTTTTTCTTCCATCGGCACATCTACCGGGCATCAGAGGGGCAGGAGACTGTCCAGAGCGTGACTGAAGATTCACTTTAAAAGACATTGTACAGTGTATGGCCATCTTATAGAAGATTGTACAATCTGATTGTTCAGCGTATGGCCATCTTACAGAAGATTGTACAATCTGATTGTACAGTGTATGGCCATCTTACAGGAGATTGTACATATACATTGCACAATGTGATTGTAAAATCTCCTGTAAGATGGCCATACATTGTACAGTCTCCTGTAAAATGGCCATACATTGTACAATCTGATTGTATAATATCCTGTAAGATGGCCATCTACTGTATAATCTGACTGTACAGTGGATGGCCATCTTACAGGAGATTGTACAATCTGATTGTACAGTTTATGCTCATCTGCAATCAGATTGGACATCTGGTCTCTCTCCTTCTGTGAGCATGCAGCCTGGAATTGCTCTGCAGATGTTGAACTAAAAGTCCCAGCACTCTGCAGGCAGGTAGGGGATAGAAGCACAGCTCCTGTACACTCAGATTGGACATTAGTAGTGATCTACAATCCCCACCATACCTTGGCACTGCTACACACTCATGGCCGTCTGGGACTTGCATTCCTCCTTCTCCCCGGCTGGTTTTACCCTTTCGTGGGGGATAGCTGTATCACCTCCACCCGGCCCCTGCTCCCCGCCTCTCCTTTACTTGGCCTCTTTCGAGCACACCGTCCAGGGCTCCGAGGAGACAGCCGGAACTCATGCGATACCTCCTCTGCACTCAGGCTGCCGCGTCCCCAGTACATCCCAGCTACCCCTGCGGTAGCCTGTGATTCATAAAAGGCGCCACCGCCATGATGTCGCCGATCTGTCTGCCCCTTGTCAGAGTCTGGGCTGGCCTTAGAACTGAGCTTGCACAGTTCCAAAGCCTGCCGTGGCCATATTTTTTATGGGCAGCAGCCATCTGTAAAAACGGACAGGTGGAGAGGGGCGGTCCGAGGCGGAGAGGGGCGGTCCCGGGCATCTGGTATAGTAGTGCTGGGCAATTCTAATAGACTGTGAGGGGCAGTCCCGGACGGCAGTTCTAGGAACAATTCTACTGGACTGTGAGAGGCAGAGAGGGGCCGTTCCGGGCAGCAGTTCTAGGCACAATCCTACTGGCCTATGGGAGGTGGAGAGGGGCGTTCCCGGACGGTGCTGGTGTCCAATCTGCTGCTAGCTGTATAGTTGAATACTGGCTGCACTGTGTGTGTCTGAGCGGCGTGGGATACTCACACTGCACATAAATCCCCTCGCCAAATTTGAGGAGGCGAACACAAATTTTGAGCCCTGATATAAGTAATATATAAGGTTCTTATTTATACCATATTGTGATATTGGGGGGTATTTGGCTCAGTGGTAGATGTTATTTTTGTGCTGTGTGTCAATGTCACATAGGCATTATCGTTGAGGTAGCTCACTTTTATTGAAAAGCAAAAAAAAAAAAAAAAACTTTAACTTCATTCAGCAAACTTAAATGAAAACATACCAAGCCACCTGACACTCTGGTCAGCAGTAGCTCTGCTTGCTCCCAACAGAGACTTCTGGATTCCCTCTAGCCCCTTGAACTCACTGGCTTCCTCAGTCTCCCAGACTTTTGTAGCTGGCCAGCCTTTCCCAGTCCTTGGGCATAGAATCTCCCTCACGCAGGCTGCAGTCTTCAACCAGGCTGACAGTTTTCCTGACAGGGATCTGTCTTCAAAGAGCAGCAACTACTCACAATCCAACTTCCACCTTCCACCTACTGATCTCTACTGCAACTGGGCACACACCCTGTTTGCTCTCCACAGCACCCAGACACAGGGTTAGAGAATCTGTCCCTTAGGAAACTCCAAACTACAAAGCCCCATCCGGAAATAGCAAAATACGGAGAAAGCTGCCAAAGTAGTTTCCTCCTCTCAAAATAACTGCTCTGTGGCCCCGTAGTCAGCAGACATGTAAACTCTCTATTTTTTAAACCTTTTATTCCCTAGGAAAATTCTCAACACACCAAAAGTCCAGTTCACACAGGTCAGAAATTGACCGGTTAAGCAGGATTGGGCTGAATTTTATTGTGTGTCAGTGTACAGAAGACATTTGTTTTTTGGGGATATTTATTATAGGAAAAAGTAAAAAATATTGTTTTTTTTCAAAATTGGCGCTCTTTTTTTGTTTATAGCGCAAAAAAATTAATATGCAGAGGTGATCAAATACCACCAAAAGAAAGCTCTATTTGTGGGAAACAAAGGACATCAATTTTGTTTGGGAGCCACGTTGCATGACCGGCAATTGTCAGTTAAAGGGACACAGTGCAAAAAATGGGCCGGTCATTGGGCAACCAAATGCTCTGGGGCTGAGTGGTTAAAAAAATTATAGGTTCTTTAGAAAATGTTAGATACCCTTTTTTCCTTTCAAAAGTATTTGGTCAAATGGATTATGTCAGGTTTCAGTGGTAGTGAGCTCTAGGAAAACATCAACCCAAAAACAAGGTTCCCCCCGAGGCTTCCCCATCTAAGGCCAGCCTGCTTTTTCACCAGGGCCCCTGATGGTGGGGATGAGCTTGCAGAAATCTGGAACAAGGTCGCAGCCCCCCGGCTTCACCCAGCTGATGACACTGAGACTACTCATATGCAGAGTATAGATGGCAGAAGAGGGACTGGGAAACGGGCCAAGCTGAGGTCAGGATGGGTGGCAGACAAGCACAAATGGAAGACAAAGCTGGGGTCAGTACACTGGAAGTCAGACACTGCATACACAAAACACTGGGAAAACAGGAACTCACAAGTGGCAGAAACCTGGGCTGCACTAAGAATGTCTATACATAGGGAAGTAGACTGGGAGGTGACCCAGGAAGTGATAGAAGGGAAAGAATATAAATCCACAGTAGGGCAGGTGACGCCCATAGGTGAACAGTGAGGATAGCAGCACATGTGAATGGAATCAGAGATCTAGCAAAACCACAGCAGAAAGGAAACAGAAAAAGGCTTGACAGTGACAGATTGCACTGAGATGTTAAGAATGTTCTTCTAACGCCTTAAAAAAATGGCAAGGAGATAGGCTTTTGTGCACGTAAAAATCATTTTAAGCATGCACCTAGACAAAGACAAGAAAATAACAAAACATTTATGTGGTCTCATTAAATAAATAGATAAATACAACACAATAAACAATGAAATGCATAAAATAAAAAAATCTGTTAGTGAAATGTCCTTGTGCAACAATAGTACTTCTAATTCTGCCTAAGGCTGGGTTCACACTACGATTTTCCCGTCCGTCAGCCGCATACGATTTCAGTTTTGAAAACGTACGGGCCCGTACGGGAAAACTCATACATAGACAATGCATTGCAAATCGTATGCACTCAGATGCATCCGGGTGTGTACGATTTGCTGGCAAAACGTTTTTTAACAGTACACAAAACCGTGTTCGACCACGGTTTTGAGTCCGTTTTTGAAACCGTATGGCAAACGCATATGTTTTTTTTTAACATTAAAGTCAATGGAAAACGCACATATGTGCGGTTCCATACGTATAAACCGTATGCGTTTTTCGTCTGCGCATGCGCATTTTCAAAACAAGAAAATCTTTTTTTATTAAATGACACTAATTCCAAAAACGTATGCGTTTTTTTAATCAAAACCTGATGGAACCGTACACGTTTTATAAACGCATACGTTTACGTACGGTTCAATCAGTTTCAGCCGCATACGTTTTTTCATATAAATCGTATGCGGCTGACGGATGGGAAAATCGTAGTGTGAACCCAGCCTTACTCATGCTCATTGCTATCTATGAGCAAGGGATAGCAATCAGCAATCAGCAGCAAAGCAGGGAACATGTGCTGCTTCAAACCCAGCCAAAGGCAGCTGAAAAAAAACTGAACAAAGATAAATGTGGCCTATTAACCACTTTAGCCCCGGACCATATTGCTGTCCAAAGACCAGAGCACTTTTTGCGATTCGGCACTGCGTCGCTTTAACTGACAATTGCGCGGTCATGCGACGTGGCTCCCAAACAAAATTGGCGTCCTTTTTTTCCCACAAATAGAGATTTCTTTTGGTGGTATTTGATCATCTCTGCGTTTTTTATTTTTTGCGATATAAACAAAAATAGAGCGACTATTTTGAAAAAAATGCAATATTTTTTACTTTTTTCTGTAATAAATATCCCCCAAAAATATATAAAAAAAAAAATGTTTTCCTCGGTTTAGGCTGATACGTATTCTTCTACGTATTTTTCGTAAAAAAAATCGCAATTAGCGTTTATTGATTGGTTTGCGCAAAAGTTATAGCGTTTACAAAATAGGGGGTAGTTTTATGGCATTTTTATTATTATTTTATTTTTTTACTAGTAATGGCGGCGATCAGCGTTTTTTTTCGGTACTGCGATATTATGGCGGACACTTCGGACACTTTTGACACATTTTTGGGACCATTGGCATTTTTATAGCGATCAATGCTATAAAAATGCATTGGATTACTAAAAAAATGCCATTGGCAGTGAAGGGGTTAACACTAGGGGGCGGGGAAGGGGTTAAGTGTGTTCCTATTTGTGTTCTAATTGTATGGGGGGGGGTGGACTTACTAGGGGGAATCACTGATCTTCTGTTCATACATTGTATGAACAGAAAATCAGCGTTTCCCCCGCTGACAGGAACGAGCGCTGTGTTTTCACACACAGCTCCCGTTCCCCGCTCTGTAACGAGCGATCGCCTGTGCCCGGCGGCGATCGTGCCCGCCGGGCACATGCACGGGACTCGGGGGCGAGCGGGGGGCGCACGCGCGGGCCGCCGGCGGCGCGCACGCGCCCCCTAGTGGCCGCGAAAGTCGCGACGTAGAGCTACGGGCTCTCGCGCAGCAGTGCCGACCTGCCGCCGTATTACTGCGGCGGCTGGTCGGCGAGCGGTTAAAGTCTGTAAAATGATGGTACTCAATGAAAAACAATTATATATATATATATATATATATATATATATATATATAAGTATATGTACATTTTTTATAATTCTGCCTATTAATTCCAATGAAAAGATGCAGATATAGATTCGCAACCCAAAAACATTTTACATTAAATAACTTATGTTTTCATAAAATGTCTTCAACTTTAAATTTCCTTTTAAAGTTTCCTTTTTATGCATGGCGGTGCTTTGCACACATGCCTGGAAATATCTCTTATTAATTAATTCTTCTACTTCTCTGACTGAATGATCTGCAAATATCTTCTTTTTTTTTTTCAAATGTTAAGCTTTTATTTAATCCTTCCACAAAGTCCAAGAGTATAGAAAATACACATCAAATATGATTGAGCTTTCCTCACCACTTACCCCTGAAGATTTTTTAATGCCCTGGAAATATCTATAATCTAAAAAAAAGTTCCTTGATTTTATCTAATATGTTTTCTGCTCTTGACACATCACAATCCAAAATACTAAAACTTTGTTATGGGCCCCTTTCTTTTCTGAATTAACAGAGTCAGTGATGGGTACCAACCACTGACTCTGTCCAAATATGTTTACTATGCTTCAGTTTGTGAATTAATGGGATCTGTACAGAGCTATTGCTGTCTATTCATTCTGTGCAGCAGAGATGGAGATCAAGGACTTTCTCATGTCTCTGTCTCAAGGGCGGAACATCAGAGGTCTCTGTAAACCCCTGATATTATCACCAGAGCTCCCCCAAATGGGGTTTCTAAAGAAAAAAATGTTAATTTGTAAACAATGAATAAATGAAATGACAAATTAAAAAAAAAAATAACATGGCATTCCACCATTGGGGTTTAGAGGGAAGGCCACCAGGCTTGGTGTGAAGGGCCCCGCCAGGGTTGGGGGCCCTTCATAGTTTCTTGCAACAGGGCCCTGAATGTTCTAGTTACATCTCTGATATATTGTAATGTAAATGGTAAACGTTAACAGTGTTTCAAAATTCAGGAGCATAAAACAGCTTTCTATAGCAAGGAAATACAAATAGCTTATCAACCTGGTACAACGACAACATCCGAATGGCTCACTATCAGTATACAAGGCCCACACTAGGGCTTGGGGGTTCATATCTGGTTCAGGGTACCACAAAGGTCACAGGAGTTCAGAAAAACTATGTGTTAGTGTCAACACCTTCTCACAGCTGTGAAACACTCTATACTACCTCATAGACTCCTCCCTGACCATTTTCTTGCAGGGGGAAAACACTTTCAGAACCAAAGTTCCTGTAATCAGGTTTTGGAGGCTCTTTCCCAAGCAAAGTCTCTTAAAGTCACCAAATTCTGGGTCTCAAATGAGGACACATTTATCCAGAGAGTACTGTAAATCAGTCTTCTCCTCTCCAACATATGAAACATTTATTTATTGTCTCCTTAATGGGACCACAACCCAAATAATTGGCAAGCATACCTGCCCTCCAGCACACATCCCCGCTGTCCTGTAAATATCCTTCTCTCTGCCTCAATACAGAGGTGTCAGAGACACTGTAAGCAACCCTACAGTGTATTCTAGAGAAGGCATCTGCATTCTAGCGCTGCTTTCCTGGTTGTCCATGTTCTATTCCAAGTTGAACTCTTGTAATGCCATAAAACAAACAAAACAAGTACAGCGCCAAAGATACAAAGTAGGGCAATGTCCACACATTAACACCAAATGGTGATGTTAGATACATGAATTAAAGGTGAAGACTAGAATGGTTGATGAGCAGCTGAAAAGGATTTTCACATCAGGAGTGATGTGGAGGTGTCAAAACAAACTAGAAAAATCCTTAAAAGAAAGCACTACAACTAAATCATTTCAAAAAGTCCCACAAACATATTAATAGATTTATTGAAAATAAATGGTGTCTCAGAAGAGAATATCCAAAGTTCCAGTTTAAAACTGCAGCATATGCAATATGCGATGTAAATGATTCAAGAGGTTCTACTCCACAACACAATTAACCTCAGCACAATCACAAGAAGCAGCACTTCTGCCAGGCATATGTCTATCCCACAGGCACAGTATCTGACGTAGGGGAGGCAATCCAATGCTAGACTGCTTCAGAAGCAGAGTGACTAGCACGCTCTTACCCTGACCCTGGTGGATCAGAGGAGTAGGGATTCAAGAAATACCTCAAATTATACATCACTCCAAGAGGGCTCAGGGTCAAGAAACAATGCAGTTTCTTGGACCCAGACCTCTCAAAAGTGGTGTCTGATGTCCGAATTTTGCACCACCAAATGGATTAAAATTCTAATAACACAACGAGAACGAAAACTCACAATAGCAGAACAAAAGAAAATCGCCACCACAGAGGAACTCACTAAATTCAGCTCTTCTTGGTTATTCCCTAAGTGGTCATTTGTTCTGGATAAGAACATTTCAAAATTTGAGGACTCTCTCATTGAGAAAAAAAACAGGGAAATTAAATAGGGATATTGAGGATTATAAGTGTAATAGAGTGTAATAGAGTGTTCGATTGGAGTGATGCTAGGGTCCCATCTATTCCAAAAGACACTGCTATTAAACCCCACCAGAAAAAGGGCCCAAACCCTTCATACACTGCTCGCCATCGACCAAAGGGTCAACGCAACAACAGATATAGCTCCTCTAACAACAAGAAAATTACTAATAATGATAACATCGCTACAAAAATCCAAATATCAACAAATACAACACAATATTGCACCTCACCAAATGACATTATTGTCAATAATATGCCTGTTTCCTCTAATGACATGGAAACATGCCCATCAACGGTTGCGTCCAATACCACCAGTAATGGCCCAACTTCCCCACAAACCTCAACTCAAACAGATCATGAGCCTGGTCAATTAATCCTTGGGATTCCAACCCACAACAGATATAGTCCCATCTCCAGAGACCTAGATCTGTTCTCTCAGGAACTGAATACATATAGCAGTTCCCTTTGCAGACCAGGCATTGCACCCAATGAGGTCAGCATCTCTTTCAGTGTACCTTCCATCATCAACATTAACACAGATTTTTTTTTAGTCCAGTCCCCCATGAATACGTCCAAAGAAAAAAGAAAAATAGACAAGGTAGACGTGGAGGAAGAATTTGCAAAACTAAATCACAAAAAAGACAGGAAGGACAATTAAATCAGATTGAACCAAACACCATTAAGATCTTTAATCTTTCAGCCCATACACTCAATCCTGCTGAACTATCCCCCTTAGAAAAGGGTTTAGGTTTTTCCCCCACCGTAGGCCCGAATAAATTTGGCCTCTTTAAGGACCTTAACAGGTTCATCAGACAATTGACTTTGAATTTTTTTTTTACGAAAGAACATACAGCTCCAGCACCAGATACCAACAACAGTAGGTGTGACAGTGCCACTGACATAGCAGACCAGGCAGCCTTAGAGATACTAATTGATCTCTGGGATGATGGTCTCCCTTCTCATACTCCCTTTGAGAATTATAGTGCCCCTGAGATTGTCCACACGGGTTTGAGACCAAAATCTAGTTTCTTTCCAGCCTCTTGCAAGGGCCCCTACATAGAAACTTATTGCCAGGGCACTTATAGGGATCTTCAGGAATTATGTCATACTAAACAAGTATTCCGTTCCAATCTATCTACCGAGGAAAGAACAGCTCTGGAGTCATTTAAGAAGAATCATGCTCTGGTCATTAAACAGGCCGACAAAGGCGGCAGGCTAGTCATACAAGACTTGTCAGATTATGAGAAAGAGGCATACCGCCTATTAGGTGACACCAAGACCTACCGTATCCTGGCTGGGGATCCGTTTCTGGATTTTCAGTCAGAACTCAAATTCCTTGTTGAACTAGCAGCCAAAGAAAAGATCTTAGACAAAAATGAAAAACACTTCTTGTTACCAACTGTATGTAGCACTCCGTATTTTTATCACCTTACAAAAATACACAAGTCCATTACCTGTCCGCCTGGTCGACCCATAGTGGCTGGCATGGATAGCCTCACCTCAGGTCTATCACACTATATCGACCACTTCCTACAACCAATTGTCATGGCATTGCCTTCCTACATTAAAGACTCTGGGCATGTCATCGAGTCACTAGAATATTATAAATGGGACGATAACTATCTGTGGGCCTCATTAGATGTAGTATCGTTATACACGTCTATCCCTCATTCTGCGGGTCTTGAAGCCTTGAAACATTTTCTCCTAAAAGATGGAGACATGAACTCCAACCAAGCTAAATTCCTGATGGACATTACAGACTTCTGTCTCAGACACAATTATTTTGTGTTCCGGGATAGATTTTACATACAAACTAACGGTACTGCGATGGGAGCCAATTTCGCACCGTCCTACGCGAACCTCTTTATGGGATACTGGGAAGATAATTTCATTTGGGCCAATAATCCGTTTGCTAGGTACATCATATATTTTGGCCGCTATATCGATGACATAGTGCTTATTTGGAGCGGGACTGAGGCACTCTTTGAGACATTTGTCTCACACTGCAACTCCAATATGTTAGACCTAAAATTTACTTATGTGTGCGATCCACTAGAATTAGTCTTCTTAAACTTGGTCCTGTATCACGAAGGTGATAAAATTTGCACTAGAAATTTTTGTAAACCGACTAGTGGCAATGCGTATTTACACTATACAAATTGCCATCATCCTACTTGGACTAATAACATACCCAACGGACAATTCCAGAGGTATCGGAGAAATTGCACAAATGACACTGAATATGAACAACAAAGCTCAGTCCTCATCAAAAAATTCTTAGAGAAGGGCTACCCCTCTGCGTTAATACAGGTAGCCCAGGAAAAATTTACTAAACAACCCTCTAAAACAAAGTTTCCTAAAACAAATAAAAAAACGGAAAAAAAAATTTCAGGTTTGTCACAGATTTCAACAACAAATACAGAACCATACCAAATATTGTCAGCAAGCACTGGCATATTTTGAAGATGGACACCAAGTTGGGCCCGACTTTGCCACCTGCTCCTCAAATCATCTTCAAAAGGAATCGCACTTTGAAAAACATATTGGCACCGAGTAAACTTAAAAATAAAAAGGACCATCTTTCGGATGTCACAGCACATTTTGATGACCGTACAGGCATTTTTCAGTGTAAGAAGCGTGGATTCTTGACATGCCAATTCATAGAGCATGGGCAATCCATGTTCTCTAAAAGAGCTGGTCAAGTCTACCAGATTAATCAATTCATCACTAGTGTTGCTCACGAATATTTGCATTGCGAATATTCGTTACGAATATTGCATATTCGAGTATTCGCGAATAACTTGAATATCGAGGTGAATATTCGCTATTGCGAATATTCGTATTTTTTCAAATTTATTTTTAAAACAGATCACATCCTAGTGATCTCCATCGACGTCTAAAAGCATTGCTGGTATGATTAGAGACCCTGGGCCGAGTAGCTGAGGCGATCCTTTTATGTTGCCGAATATTCGCAATGCGAATATTCGTATTACGAATATTCGCAAATACTTTCTCTGCCCTTCTTTTGCATCAGAGCCAATCAGAGTTCCCCTACCACAGTTGTCAGAGGTTAGCAACCTCCATAGCAACCAATAGGACCTGCACGACCATTATATAAGATCACTCCCAGCAGTATTTCAGTGCAGATTCACAAGGTGGCTAGAGAGAGTGGAGTGTTTCTGCGCGTTTTTCCTGTGTATTGCGATCTTAGAGCTCAGCATTGTGCTTCCTATAGGAAATGATCTCCGTTTTCGCGTGTTGTTCGCGCGCATGCGCAGACGAGAATTTCGCAATCAATTTCGCATTCGCATTAGCGAAATTTCGCTTTTTTTTTTTTGATAAAATATCACGAATATTCGATATTAACGAATATTTCACGAATATTCTTCTATATATTCGTGAAATATCGCGAAATCGAATATGGCATATTCCGCTCAACACTATTCATCACTTGTTCCACCCAATACGTGATCTATGTCCTCATCTGTCCCTGTAAGATTTTATATGTTGGGCGCACCATGCGAACCTTACGGAAACGCATTGGAGACCATCGTCGTCTAATTGATAAAGGCGCAGATGAGCACAGTGTACCAAGACACTTCAAATGCCACCATGCTAAAAATTTCAAACATCTCAACGTAGTAGCCATTGAACACATACCTGAAGGTACACTTACTGACAATGAGAGATTTGTTTTATTATGCAAACGTGAATCCTTTTGGATTTTTAAATTATCATTTTTGTCCCCCAATGGCCTAAATGAGGGACTTGAAATCAGCAATCTTTTATAATAGTGTAGTTCTTGTTGATTTATACTGTATTTATTTATTATTTTTTATCAATATAATCTCTTATATCACACAGTCGTGTAATACATATATGCTTTCATATAATCTGTTATGACATCTGACATTTTTATCATTTGTTATTTAGTTTACTATTTAAATTAATTAATTGCGGATCATTATAATTTATTATTTTTGTTTTGTGTGGTTTTAAAAGTTTTTAAAAGTTTTTAAATAATTTTAAATGTGCTATCATAAGACATATTTTATAACCAGATAACATATGCCATTATTATGTTTTATTCACAATGGCCAGTAGGTGGTGCAAGCATGTATGAATCACTATGTCTCATCCCACACGCACTAGTCCCCTATAAATAGTTTCCATATCGCTATATCCTAACGACCTGACGAAGGGCTTTGACCCGACACATGTTGTCCTAGTTTGTAGCAGCTACAGTTCCAGATTTCAGTCTGTTTTCCAGCCTGTGCTATCTCTGCAAGCTGTACAGATCTCTCGAGACATCGATCCAGGAACACCACGCTGGCAGCCCGCCTACTTCGTTTCTAACCCAGCCTCCAACCTTCCATCCTATCCTGGACTAGCACTTCCTGATTCCGGCTCCCGCCCCTCCATTCAACATCAGCGAGACGTCCTGTATTGCTTGAGTGCAGCGTGCGGCTTGGCCGCCCAACAGCGCACCGGGAAGGACAGCTTCTTGTCTCCAACGGCTGACAGAATCCCTTCTCCTCTGATTGACCATCCATCCACCAGGGTCAGGGTAAGAGCGTGCTAGTTACTCTGCTTCTGAAGCAGTCTGTCACGATCCGTATCGTGCCAGACAGACGGCGAGGCGTGGCCATGCTCCAGGTGGCTTTGGATGGGCTTGAACCCAGGACCTCACCCTTGCTGTTCCAATGCTTTACCTCTGAGCCACTTCTCAATTGGGGATTTCTGTTTGCTTTCCAGCTATGGTGGGGCTGAATGTGCTGTTCACCATTGGCTGGATCTTATTACATTCTACACCTGATTATCTTGCTCCAGCTGACGCAGCTTACCCAATTAGCCAGCGTATAAAGCCCTGCCTCACTTTGAGAGCAGGGTCAGTTCATTGTTATTGATCTCCCTGTATAGATCTTCAGCTCCTAGACTGACCCCGGCTTTTGACCTTTTGCTTTGTACCTCGGATTGCTGCTATCTCCTGTCTTTTGACCCCGGCCTGTACCTTCGGACTTCCTTTACCATCTCCAGCCCTTGACCTACGGCTTGTGCCCCGGACTTATCTTTGGTTCCTGTTTGTTGGACACCTGCTGTCACCTTGATAGCTGCTGATCCGTTCTATACACGAATAGCTTGTATCTGCTTGGGACTTCCAGACATCTCCTTCGTCACCTGCTACTACTACACTCAGCAGAACCGCAAGTACCAAATACTACCTGCTTTACCTATAGTCTGTGTTTGTACATTGGCAGTAATACCTTGCATGTTTAAGATAATAGTCACTTCCAACCTACCTTGTCTGTATCAGAGATACTTACCTGTTTCCCCCTTAGTTAGTTGCTTATGAGGGAATAAGCATCTACAGTCTTTCAATTGGTTGTCCATTAGAGGTTGTGATGAATTAAACCCCAAACTTTCTGTTTATTCTGAGAGAGAACTGGTGGTTGTACCTGAGAGACCTCTGTAGTTTAAATCCAATTGCACTACTGTATTTACATAGCAGGGATGTTACATAATGAACTGACCCAAAACATGGAGTCCGCAGAGTTGAATACAATGCTCACCTCCCTGACTCTGCAAGTCTCCAGCCTGCACCATACCATTATGGAACTTCAACAAGAAGTTCAATTACTTAAAGGGGCAGCACGCCCAGCCCCCGGAACCAGCATGTCCGGAGCCGTTTGTTATAATGCCAGAGAGATTTGACGGTAGCCGTGCAGCCTTCTCATGTTTTAAGATGGATTGTGAGCTGTTGTTTGCTCTTAAGCCTAGGACCTATGCCTCGGACTATGTTAAGGTTCGTGCTACCATCAACCTGCTTACAGGGAAAATTAAATCTTGGGCTCATCAGTTGTTGCAGGAAACTAGTCCAGTCTTGGACACCTGGAAAACTTTCATGTCTGCTCTGGACTCTCATATTTCTGTTTCTAAGAGAACCAGTGTTCCCAAGTCCACTTTCGGTTCACGTGGCCTACGGATTCCCAGGGACAAGAATTCCCAATACAGATGTGACACCAAGCCATACCAGTATGTGCCAAGACATGAAATCCAGTATATGCCCAGCCATGAAGCTCCAACACCACAGAGCTTTGACGCCCCTGTGGATGCCCACAGCCCAACCCAGGAAGATGAGGAACCCATGCAGATCGGGCCATCCTCTCCGCACTATCTAAGATAGAGAAAGACCGGAGGAGAGACTATAGACTTTGCTTTTACTGTGGGGTAAGCAGGCACTTTATATCTTTTTGCCCACCTCGGCCACAGATTTTACAGGTGGGTACTATTGGGAGTCTTTTCCCTACGCCAGAGTCTGTGCCTGCTATGCAGCTTGAAGTGTCTCTGCCCCAGTCTGATGTTCCGGCTCCAGTGTCCCCGAATCCGGGGTCTCCAGTTCCACTTCCTGTGTCTCCAGTTCCACTTCCTGTGTCTCCAGTTCCACTTCCTGTGTCTCCAGTTCCACTTCCTGTGGCTCCACTTCCTGTGGCTCCACTTCCAGTGTCCCCAGTTTCAGTGTCCCCAGTTTCAGTGTCCCCAGTTTCAGTGTCCCCAGGTCCCGTCTCTCCAGTGTCCCCAAATGAAGTTCTTCCACCTGACTGCACATATGCCTCGAATGGTAATATGGTCCGTAAACAGGATCTAGAGATGTTTGAACGAGCTTTACAAGCAGTAAGTGCACCCCCTACCAGAACTTCAAAAACTTCAAAGACCAAAAGGAAGAAGAAAAAGTCTTCAGACTCCGTTGTTGGAACTTTGTTTCCCCATGGATTAAATGAGAACTGTCTGTATGGCATGGATGCCTATGGCAACATATCTCTCCTGTCGGACGATGTGCCTGACTACTGTAGTGAAGAGGGTGGTTTGGACATTAGAGACTATACCCATGAGGAAGCTCCCTCAAACACCCGGAGGGTGTTTTTAAGGGGGGGGGGGTAAGTCACGATCCGTATCGTGCCAGACGGCGAGGCGTGGCCGTGCTCCAGGTGGCTTTGGATGGGCTTGAACCCAGGACCTCACCCTTGCTGTTCCAATGCTTTACCTCTGAGCCACTTCTCAATTGGGGAGTTCTGTTTGCTTTCCAGCTATGGTGGTGCTGAATGTGCTGTTCACCATTAGCTGGATCTCATTACATTCTACACCTGATTATCTTGCTCCAGCTGACGCAGCTTACCCAATTAGCCAGCGTATAAAGCCCTGCCTCACTTTGAGAGCAGGGTCAGTTCATTGTTATTGATCTCCCTGTATAGATCTTCAGCCCCTAGACTGACCCCGGCTTTTGACCTTTTGCTTTGTACCTCGGATTGCTGCTATCTCCTGTCCTTTGACCCCGGCCTGTACCTTCGGACTTCCTTTACCATCTCCAGCCCTTGACCTACGGCTTGTGCCCCGGACTTATCTTTGGTTCCTGTTTGTTGGACACCTGCTGTCACCTTGATAGCTGCTGATCCGTTCTATACACGAATAGCTTGTATCTGCTTGGGACTTCCAGACATCTCCTTCGTCACCTGCTACTACTACACTCAGCAGAACCGCAAGTACCAAATACTACCTGCTTTACCTATAGTCTGTGTTTGTACATTGGCAGTAATACCTTGCATGTTTAAGATAATAGTCACTTCCAACCTACCTTGTCTGTAACAGAGATACTTACCTTTTTCCCCCTTAGTTAGTTGCTTATGAGGGAATAAGCATCTACAGCCTTTCAATTGGTTGTCCATTAGAGGTTGTGATGAATTAAACCCCAAACTTTCTGTTTATTCTGAGAAAGAACTAGTGATTGTACCTGAGAGACCTCTGTAGTTTAAATCCAATTGCACTACTGTATTTACATAGCAGGGATGTTACACAGTCTAGCATTGGATTGACTCCCCCACGTCAGATACTGTGCCTGTGGGATAGACATATGCCTAGCAGAAGTGCTGCTTCTTGTGATTGTGCTGAGGTTAATTGTGTTGTGGAGTAGAACCTCTTGGATTATTTACATCGCATATTGCATATGCTGCAGTTTTAAACTGGAACTTTGGATATTCTCTTCTGAGACACCATTTATTTTGAATAAATCTATTAATATGTTTGTGGGACTTTTTGAAATGATTTAGTTGTAGCGCTTTCTTTTAAGGATTTTTCTAGTTTCTCTTGTAATGCCAGGAACCTTTTGATTACCCTAGCATTCTTGTATTTGTTCTATCTCGTGCAAGTGAGTGAGGCATGGTCCAGCACCAGACAAAACTTTCTGCCAAGGCGAAAATAGCATAGTGAGTCCAGAGCCCACTTAATGGCAAAACACTCTCACCTTACCACAGCGTAATTTCTCTCAGTGACGGTTAACTTTCTACTAACACATACTCTCTTGGACCAGAAAAGCTCCTAAGCCTTCACTGAAGTCACTAATTTGGACAATAAATTCCTTATAGCAGTCTAGAGCAGTCTTTTTCAACCAGGGTGTCCATGCACCTTGGGATGCCCCTTGAGTCCCCCAGGGGTGCCTTGGCAAAATGCCTAAAAATTGCCCTAAATGGAATGGTTGGAGGGGGCCCTGATGAAGGTTGGTAAAGCAGGAGGGGGCCCAGGATGGTTGGGGGAGTAGTAGAGGGCCCCTGGGTGGTTGACAGAGGAGGAATGGGCCCCAGCATGATTTGTGGAGAAGGAGAGGCCCCCAGGTTGGTCAGCAGTGGAAGAGTGGGCCCTTGGGTGGCTGGAGGTGGCTGTGGCTCCCCTATGAGACTCAGGGACATGTGACAGCTTTGTGGAAATGAGCTAAGACTAGGAAGACTTCCAAATAGGGCCCCAGTGTTTCAGTGAGGAGAAAGGCTGTTTGTATACAGGGGGCCAGAGTTGTGTACTATGTGGTGTTTTGTGTGTGTTGTGAGTGCTGTGTGTTATGTCTGTGTTATATGTGTGGTGTGTGCATGGGTTATGTGTGTGTTATGTGTGGCTGTTATGTGGGTGTGTGTTTGTTGCTGTGTGTGCATGTATTATGTGTGTGACGTGCGGTGTGTATTATGTATGTGTGTGTGTGTGTGTGTGTGTGTGTGTGTGTAAGAGGAGACTGAGTGTGTACAGATGTGAGGGATTCCCAGTGTGTTGTGTGTGTGTGTGTGTGTGTGTGTGTGTGTGTGTGTGTGTTGTGTTCGTGCAGAACTTTCCGCTCGCTCCCAGGGGATCCTTTGTATATGTCCAGTCCTTGAACCTATTATGAATTACCAATAAGGCTCTTTATACAGCATACTCCTTTGGTTACCTGGAGCCTAGCCAAGTGACTCAGTGAACTACTTTGAAGTATACCTATGTATCTTCCCAGTTCCTTTTGTTGAGGGCTGGATACTTTTCCTTGTGTTTTTTTTTTTGCATCTACTATCCCCTGTGTGAAGCTTCATTCTGAAGATACCGTGTTTCCCCGAAAATAAGACACCGTCTTATATTTTTTTTTCCTCAAGAAATCACACTATGGCTTATTTTCGGGGGGTGTCTTATTTTTATTACAGAAAATAAAGGTTGCCTACCTGAACCACACTTGCGCTTCTTAGCATTTCCTCTGTCCACGTGTAGACTGAGATTATCGTATTCTGCACGCCATTTTTGGACCATTCGGATATCCATCTTCTTCTCTTTGCAAAAAGCCGTAAGATTCTTGCCTCGGGAGTCCTCCACAATTCCTTTCTTGTACTCAACAGAATAACTTTCTTTTTGCACTCATCTTGTCTGGTTGTACAAAAAGATAGGCCAGCAAAGCTGATGTGGAGCACAGTGGAGCTGGGGTGATCTGTTTGTGTGGGGTGAGAGAGGGGTTTGCTGGTCAATGCTGGGAGAATCTTTTTGTTTTACAGAGTGTTCTTCTCCTCACAGCTCCTGAGCACCAGTACAGTAACATACACCTATGACGTGTTGTTTACCGCGCCGCATACGACACGCCTATCACTACAAGATTCGACACTACATCTTATTTTCGGAGATTCGACACTACATCTTATTTTCGGAGATTCGACACTACATCTTATTTTCGGAGATTCGACACTACATATTATTTTCGGAGATTCGACACTACATATTATTTTCGGAGATTCGACACTACATCGCTACGTCTTATTTTCGGAGGGGTGTCTTATATTTCTATCTTGCGTCGAAATCCCGCTACGTCTTATTTTCGGAGTACGTCTTATTTTCGGGGAAACACGGTATTTGTTCTCTTCATCTAGGAACCACTTGTTCCCTTGACTTCGCTTCATCAGCACTGCACTCTCTCTGCATGAGCCAAATTCCTTCCTATATTAGATATCTTCATTAGCTATTTGCTGATCAAGACTTGAATTATCTGCAAGATAGTGAGACCCTTTTTTGCTCTTGCAATCATTGTATCCTGAACTGCATCCTGTAGAAGCCCTACGGCGAAACGCGTTGATGCATTGGGCTCTTATTATTTAGTATGTATGATTTTGAACTATTGTCATGTCCTTATGTATTTCATGTATGTGTCTTTTTTTCTATTAAAATTATTTCTATATATTCCCATTGTTTACTGTGCCGAATTGGGTTCACTTTTGGGTCCCCTTTCCTCTTTTTCTTTACAATATTACTATTTACGGATGCGGCAATGCGTGTGCTGTTTCTTTATCAATCTTCTATGGTGTGTGTGTGTGTTTGTGTTAGAGGGGACTGAGTGTGTACATATGTGAGGGGGACTGAGTGTGTACAGGTGTGGGGGGCTTCCTGCAGCACTGTGGGATGGCCAGTGTAGGGTGACCTCATGTCCCGGATTGCACGGGACAGTCCGACATTTTGCAGGTCTGTCCCAGGCACCTTAATTCCAGGACAATACAGTATCATGAAACACACTTTAGGGAACATTTTAACCCCTTCAGCGCCCCCTAGCGTATATTTATAGCACTAATCGCTGTATAAATGTGAATGGCCCCAAAAACGTGTCAAAAGTGTCCGATATGTTCGTCACAATGTCACGGACACAATAAAAAATCACAGATCGCCGCCATTACTAGTAAAAAAATAATAAAATAAAAATGCCATAAATCTATCACCTATTTTGTAGACGCTATAACTTTTGCGCAAACCAATTAATACACGATTATTGCAATTTTTTTAACAAAAATTTGTAGAAAAAAAATTGTAGAAGAATATGTATCGGCCTAAACTGAGGGGAAAAAAAAAAAATGGTGATATTTTTAAAAATAAAAAAGTTAAAAATATTATGTTTTTAAAAAAAAAATTCGCTCTTGTTTATAGTGCCAAAAATAAAAAAACGCAGAGATGATCAAATACCACTAAACAAAAGCTCTATTTGTGGGGGGAAAAAACATAAAGATTTAGTCAGTGTTGCATGACCACGCAATTGTTGCATGACCACGCAATTGTCATTCAAAGTGCAACAGCGCTGAAAACTAAAAATTGGTCTGGGCAGGAAGGGGGTGAAAATGCCTGTATGAAAGGGGTTAAAATGCCCATAGACGACACGTTAATTTTTTTTTACTGGTTACATGTTTTGAGTTACAGAGGAGGTCTAGGGCCAAAATTATTGCTCTCACTCTAACATTCACGGTGATACCTCACATGTATGGTTTGAACACCATTTTCATATGTGGGCGGGACTTACGTAAGCATATGCTTTTGCCTGCAAGCTCACGAGGACAGGGGCACTTTTTTAGCGTGATGTCATAACATTGCGCCCAGCCTCCGAACGATCATAGAGACTCCAGCGACCCTCTGGTCCATCAGAAATCTCTATCGTCAACATCTGGGGCCGGCGGATGCGTTCCTACTCACTGATCGAAGCGGTGAGTCAGTAGAAGCACTGGAGGGTGGTGGGAGGGGGAATGTAGCACGTGGGTATGTAGTTGGTTTTCCCCCCCCCCCCCCCCGAAGTTTTATCAAACAGTGTCATAAGACCCTGGATGATGCATAAACAAAAAATGTCTCTGTCCCTTTGGAAAGAGAAGCAGAAGAAGGCATTGTTGGGAGAGAACTGGGAGAGGAGTACTTGGGGCATTTGGGGGGTACATTGTATTTGGAGAGTATTTGGAGGACACATTGGAACCCCTTTCTTTTTCATTCCAGAAAAAAAATACATTAGTTTTTACCTTAGTAAGAAGATTCTAATATCAGCATTAAAAAATACACTAACTATGGGTATATTGTTTATATAGTCCTTTATAAACTGCATGCAACCAATCTTTAAGTGCAGTGAACAGCAACAACAAATGAAAGTAAAATACCGTCATCCGCAAGGTTATTAAAAAATATTTCACATTTGCTAACCGTGATCCTACACAGTCTAAGAGAAAAAACCTGAACAAGGGTCTTTATGGCAGGATCAACAGGTAGTATTTTAAAAAAACCTGTCATAAAAAATACTTTTTTAACCACTTCCTATATACGGCCGCAGGGTGATTCTAAATCTCTGGGAGGCCATCTTTATATGGCCTTCGCTCCTCCGGGCCACTGGGGGGCGCTCGAGCGACACTGGCGGTGTGCGTGCCCACCGCATCACTGAGATGCGATGTGCGTGCCTGGCGGGCGTTATGTCTGCCAGGCACCGGCGATCGGCGGTTACAGAGACAAGGACGTGGTCCACGTCCTGTCAGGGAGAGAGGAGACCGATCTGTGTCCCTTGTACATAGGGACACAGATCGGTCACCCCCTCCCCCCACAGTTAGAACACTATGCAGGGTACACATTTAACCCTTCCCTCACCCCCTAGTGTCACCTCCTTCAATGCCAGTCACATGTATACAGTAATTAGTGCATATTTATAGCACTGATCACAGTATAAATGTGAATGGTGGCAAAAATGTGTCAAAAGTGTCCGATGTGTCCGCCATAATGTCGCAGTCCTAATAAAAATCGCAGATCGCCGACATTACTAGTAAAAAAATAATAATAATAATTCTGTCCTCTATTTTGTGGGCGGTAAAACTTTTGCGCAAACCAGTTGCTTATTGCGATTTTTTTTTTTTTTTTTTTTTTTTTTTTTTTTAACCAAAAATATGTAGAAAAAATTGGGCTATTTATTATAGCAACAAGTAAAAAATATTTTTTTTTTTCAAAATTGTTGCTTTTTTTTTGTTTATAGCGCAAAAAAACAAAAAACGCAGAGGTGATCAAATGCCACCAAAAGAAAGCTCTATTTGTGGGGGAAAAAGGACGTCAATTTTGTTTGGGAGCCAGGTCGCACAGCCGAGCAATTGTCAGTTAAAGCGACGCAGTGCCAGAAGCTAAAAATGTACCTGGGCAGGAGGGGGGTATATGTGACCAGTAAGCAAGTGGTTAAATAACAATAACATTTGAAAACATATATTACATTTTGGTTATTTAATATAATGGTTATGTATGATTTATTCTCCACTTTGCCAAAGTGCAAGCAGGAGATGTTGAGATGTTTGTAAATATTTTTTGCTAATTAAAGGAACATTAATTCACACAAGGCTCCAAAAAGTATGTATGTCCAAAATGGAAAACACTTCCTAATTAGATACACATAATTATAAAGTGTATATGCCTTTTATCTAGTTATGCAGGCTACACTGTCCTGCCTTTATCACAGTGAAAGCCAAAATATTTTTTGCAGATGTCAGCAGAAAAGCATTTGCAATTAAAACTCATGCTGAGCTTATATTGTGAGGAAGCATTGCAGGGGTTCAAACAATATATTAGTTTTAAAATAAACCACATTAAAAAATATATAGTTGGGGCTCAAGCTATTTGAAAGTTAATGCAAAATGAAATCAGCTTTTCAAACTGGCAAAAACTTAAAATCTGGTTGCTTCCACAGATGGTAACAGTATCCTCTCTATTGACAGTATTTCCCTAAATCTCTTTTACTTTAGTAATAGGCTCACTGATTTTCCCAGATGTCTGCACGGTGCTTGTAATACATTTTCATGCTTCTCTGGGAATTTCCTTAGGTTTTGCTGCAGTTAGCTATTAATATTTGCTCAGATGATTGGCAAATGTTTAGCATGTCTGGGGGACGACCGGGGTAAGATTGAAAGAGAAAAACTAAAAGTAAGTAAAACAAATACATATTTAAAGCAGGCTTTGTAGTGTGATGCATGATATATATCTATATATATATTTATATATATATATATATATATATATATATATATAAACATGATCAGTCCATGAAGGATAAAATAAATTGAATGCATAATCTCTTAGAATATGAGCATGTATTTAAATGAACTCTCATTAGAATAAATATTGCAAAATGCAATTGGAGCTCCAAGGTTTGAAAGTATCCAATCTATAAATCTTTTTTGTATAAGAATTGTCTCACCAGCCCTCCTAAACATATGAGAATGATTAATAGCCATATATGGGTATTGTGACTGAGCAGCTGAATGTGAATATTGAGCAAAAACGTTAGATTCAGGCAAAAGTTTTTTTTTTTTTTTTCTAAATGGATTATTTATGTGCTATGATGCTAAGCTTAATTTGTTATGTACTCTCTCTGGTATAATAAAAGCCACAAGGACATCTCAGAGCCTTGGCATGTAAAATGTCTATTAGATTTGAATGAATATCCTTCTACAGAAGATTGAACTAATTTCCATTTGTTATATTCGGTTTTGGGGCAGCATAGTTAACAGAACAATATGTGCTTGGAGTTTGCAATTTACCCCATACTTGTGTTTTATTTTTCTTGGCACTCTGGCTTCCTTGCACACTCTAAAGGCATGCTACTAGGTTGATTGGCTCAATTGAATCTCCCCAAGAAAACGACTTCATCTCCAAAGAGCTATGAGTCCCCAGGGAGGAAAAAAATAAATAAAAATGATGTCCCAACATGAAATGTAAAACAAGATTAAATGAAAATTAAATTGAAAACAGGCCGTGCATGTCTTTTTGCAGTGTTTTTGTTAAGAACACTGGAACAGGGTGAGGGTGAACCTTGGGATATGCCAACAAGTCTAACAAAACGTTTGAAGGACTCTAACTCTGATCTGCTCCTTCAGGGTGAGAACTACTCTCTAGAATGTGAGGGGTAACTCTGATTCCAAACAGAGTCTCCTCAACATGAGTATAGTCCTTGATGTGCTGTAGTAAGCTCTCCAAAATAGTGCAAAGAAAAGTCTCTACAACTTACATAGCAGGAACTTACTGTGCCCTGTATACTGTAGTGCCACCCGCAGAATCAGTTAGCTTCTGTACTTGTTGCCTGTGACCTGACCTCAGTAGAGCTTTCTGAGTGTTCTAGGATGCTAAGCCAGAGGACACTGAGCTTAAACAGGAGCTAGGGCCACCAAAAGGATGTGTTTGGTATTCCAGGAAGTCTCCCTGTGATGCCTTAGTCCTCAGGCTGTCTCTTACTTCCCCAGGAACAAGAGGAATCTGTTCTAGGTCCTCAATGGGACATGAATGGCAAAAAAACTGACAAATAATAACACTTGGGTTAATATTACAATTCCATTGAGATTATTTCAATGGCAAAAATGTATATTATGAAATTAATAGAGATGTTGGAAATGGTGGAGTGTCAGTAAGGCCTCGTACACACAATCAGAATTTCCAATGGAAAAAGTCAGACAGACGCAGGATTATCCGATAGCATGCAGTCCCACAGTTGAAACATTATCTGTGGACTTTGTACCATTGGTTACATATACAGAGACTTTTGAGTACTGCTTTTATGTATTTAAGAGCAATAGTGAAGAATGAAGATACATTACGTATATTATTTTTCATTAATTTTCATCTATGAATTATTTATTAGTTTTTAATTATATTTATCTGAGGGGGTCTTCACATATTCACTTGATTTTTAAATATATGATTTGAGGGGTAGTGCAGCACTTTATTTATTGATTACACAATTGGGGCATTCAAAAGAGTGCTACAGTGTATGGTGCTAGCAGCTCCCCGGGTAAGAATTACAGACATTTAAGTGAGAACAGCCAATGCCCAGAATATATACACAATTACTAGTGTGTGTGTGTATATATATATATATATATATATATATATATATATATATATATATATATATATATAATTTATTGTATTGTACAGATATACAGTACCTTGCTGTACCTCGGCTATCATGAAACAACCACCTCCTTTAAACTATAGTTAATGCTGTTGGTAGCTACAAATAGACAGGCTGATGAAGAAGCTATCAAGTTTCAACTTGCTTCCCTGTGCCAACAAAGTGACGTTGGGTGGCATCTACTTCCGGTCTCCAAGAGACACCAGCTTTGGTGTCTCTTGGAGACCAATGACAGTGGTTCCTGTCATCTCAGCACACTCAATCCCCATACTCCTGGCTACTGCCATACTATTTCTGGTCTTTAGACAACCCAGACTATATCTCCCAGCACATGTTACCTTTGTGAGTGCAAATCTATATAGTTTAATATAAAATGCACTACTTCTCTATCAAAAAGTGTCTCCCAGTGCTAATCCTTTTCATACAATTTTTAAATTGCTGCATTTGTAAATCACAAAAGCCAATATAAATGAATAGTAGTGGTAAAAAAAAGCACTTGTGGGATTAACTAATATTTTTTGGGAGGGTTATTTCTTCTTTAAGGGGTGTGGCAGGGGCCTATGCCTACATAGTTTTGCTCATAGGTGTCCCTCATTTCCATCTCAAAAAGATGGGAGGTATAGACTTACCAGACACTTAGAGCAGGATTCATTTAACTGGTATAGTGTGCTGTGTTTCATTTTAGCTTTTCTAGTCCATCCACTTTTCACTTTTAACCTTCAGGATGAACAAAAGAAGAAATAGCACATTTATAATACAATAGTAATGCTAAATAAGTGTGTTGTGCACCTAACAAGACCCATCATACACAATGGGGTTGATTTTCTAAAGGCAAATAGGCTGTTTAATTTGCAAGAGAGTTTTCACTTTGCAGGGGAATTTTCCCTTAGCTTAGTGAATGAGGTGAAACTCTGCTGATTTGCATCAAAAATCATAAACAAGCAAAAATATATTTTTTTCTATTTTCCTTGCAGATGATTGGCTATTCTTTGCTAAGTGAATTTTCATCAAATTCACAAAACTAAGGCCCTGTACACACAAGGAGACATGTCTGAAGGGATATTTTGGTCTTATGTGTGTACAAACCATCGGACCAAAATCCCCTCGGACAGAGAACGCGGTGATGTATAACACACCGACGTGCTGAAACAAGGAATGCTTCCACGCATGCGTCAAATCAATTCGACGCATGCGCAGGATTTCGGTCCGATGGTTTCCAGCGGACAAGAAGCGCTTTAGTTTGCATGTGCCGCGCTATATACGTTTTTCATTCATTCACAAGTTTCTAAGCATGTTTGGAAACTTTTGTCAGCTGGAAAACTGTCCACTAGGCCGTACACACGTACGAACATGTCCGCTGAAACTGGTCTGCAGACCAGTTTCAGCGGACATGTCTCCTCGTGTGTACGCGGCCAAAGGGGAAATTCTTTCTGACCTTGGGTCATCTGTCACCTCGTTTCTGATATTGGTTTGCTCCATGACCAGATCCCACTGATTACCCATTGTTGACCTCAGCTTGCCTTCTGACCACAATCCCGCTGACTACCTATCACTGACCTCTGCCTGCCTTCTGTCCTGCCTGAAACCTGCCATCTGGGTTTTCAGCCACTGGAGCCTCAGAATCTGCCTTCAACTTCTCATGAGTTTTGGTATTCCTGTTAGCTGTTGTTTCAGTTGGCTCCTCTGTAGTATCCTCATCTGCTTCTTCTCAGCAGTAGGGATGAGCCGAACACCCCCGTGTTCGGTTCGCACCAGAACCATCGAACAGACCGAGCGTTGGCGCGAACATTTAGAACCCCATTGAAATCTATGAGAAACGTCTTTGAGAACCCGGGTCCTGGCCCAGGGAACATGTATCAATGGAATGTTTTTTTTTTTTTTTTTTTTAACCACTTCCATACCAGGCACTTACGCACCTTCCCGCCCAAGCCAATTTTCAGCTTTCAGCACTGTCGCAATCTGAATGACAATTGCGCGGTCATGCTACACTACACCCAAACAAAATTGGCGTCCTTTTTTCCCCACAAATAGAGCTTTCTTTTGGTGGTATTTGATCACCTCTGCGGTTTTTTTTTTTTTTTTGTGCAACAACTAAAAATAGAGCGAAGATTTTGAAAAAAAAATAAAGTTTTTATTTTTTTCTGTTAATTTTTTTGTAAATGAGTATGTTTTCTCTTTCAAATATGGGCACTGATATGGTGGCACTGATGGGCACCGATGAGGTGGCACTGATGGGCACCGATGAGGTAGTTCTGATGGGCACCGATTAGGTAGCACTGATGGGCACTGATAGGCGGCGCTGGTATTGGGCACTGATGGGCACTCATGGGCGGCACTGATGGGCACTCATGGGCGGCACTGATGGGCACTCATAGGCAGCACTGGGCACTCATAGGCGGCACAGGTGGGCACTGATAGGCGGCACAGGTGGGCACTGATAGGCGGCACAGGTGGGCACTGATAGGCGACACAGGTGGGCACTGATAGGTGGCACAGGTGGGCACTGGTAGGTGGGCACTGGGCATGGATTGGCACTGTGGGGTGGCACTGACAGACACTGGGGTGGCACTGATGATCACTGAGGGGTGGCACTGATGGATCAATGTTGCCAATCAGTGCCCATGTGTGGGCACTGATTGGCATCATTTTTTTTACTGCCCCCCTTTTTTTTTTTTTTTTGTCATTTTTTTGGGTCATTTTTATTTTTATTTTTTTTATTTCCCTGGTGGTCTAGTGTGGCGATCCGAGGGGGGGCTGCGCTGATAAACAATCAGCGCGAACCCCCCCTGTCAGGAGAGCCGCTGATCGGCTCTCCTCTACATGCGTCTGTCAGACGCGAGTGAGGAAGAGCCGTCGGCGGCTCTTCCTGTTTACATCGTGATCAGCCGTGATTGGACACGGCTGATCACGTGGTAACGAGGCTCCGCCGGAGACTCGTTACCGAGATCGGAGGTGCAGGGTGTCAGACTGACACCCCGCATCACCGATCGCCGCGCTGCGCGCCCGCACGGGCGCGTGCGGCATGAAATCGTGCAGGCCGTTTGAGAACGGCCTGTCACGATTTCATAACCACTTCCCGGCCGTAAATCGGCTATTGGCCGGGCGGGAAGTGGTTAAACTGTTAGGGCCAGATTCTGGTAGAATCCGCAAGGGGGAAGGGAAAGCCATTTACACTACGCCGCCGCAACTTACTGGAGCAAGTGCCGTATTCTCCAAGCACTTGCTCCGTAGTTTGCGGCGGCGTAGTTTAAATGGCCCGGCATATCCCCGCGTAATTCAAAGGGGGCGGCTTGTATTTAAATTAAGCGCGCCCCCGCGTCGATCAAACTGCGCATGCGCCGGCCGGGAGAAAAGCCCAGTGCACATGCTCCAGCTCATGTCGGAAAACGTTGTTGAAACTGACGTGATCGTCACTTACGCAATGCCCTATTTGCGAACGACTTAGTAAAACAACGTAACCGTCGGAAAAATACGACGCTGACCCAACGCCATACTTAACATGGCATATGACGGAACTTCGTAAGCCTACCCCTCATATAGCAGGGGTAGGTTTACGCTTATGGAAACAACGTAAACAACGACGAGACGGTGTAAAAACTTTCGGGAATCGGCGTATTAGGCTCATTTGCATAGGCAAATGAGAAATCAACGTAAAGGCCACCTAGCGGTCAGCGAAGTAATTACATCTAAGGCCGCGTACACACGATCAAATCTATCTGCTGGAAACGGTCTGACAGACCGTTTCAGCAGACAGATTCGATCGTGTGTACGGACGGACAGACAGATTTTTCCAGCAGACAGATTTTAAAGCATGCTCTGCTGGGAATCCGTCCGTCTGACATGTCTGCTGGTTAGTACGCTAACCAGCAGACATATCTGCCCGCACATGCGTCGAATGGATTCGACGCATGCGCGGAAGTGTTTTACTTCCTGGTGCGGTGACGTGGCGGCGTCAACGTCACCGCCACGTCACCGCGCTGTCTGCCGGTGGGGGATTTTGGTTTGATCGTGTGTACAGCGATCAAACCAAAACAGCCCAGCAGACAAATCTGATCAAATCGGTCTGTCAGACCGATTTGAACAGATTTATTTGGTCGTGTGTACGCGGCCTAAGATCTGACGGTGTAAGTGTTTTACACCTGTCGGATCTTCGCCGTATCTATGCGTAAATGATTCTATGAATTAGACGCATAGATACCCGGGGAAAAAAACAGAGATACGACGGTGTTTCCTGCGATACACGGTCATATCTCTTTTGAGAATCTGGCCCTTAGTTTTTTTCTGGAGCAGCGATTAATGATGCTTAAAGTGAGAAAAACAAAACAAAATTCCTTTAACCACTTAAGCCTTGAGCCTGATTCAGTGTTTACGAGACTAAAACATTTTTTTTATTGCTTTAAAATTACTTAAATCCCCCAAACATTATATATATTTTTTTTAATACCCTAGAGAATAAAATGGCAGTCATTGCAATACTTTTTGTCACAGCATATTTGCGCAGCGGTCTTACAAGCGCACTTTTTTTGGAAAAAAATTAACTTTTTTAAATTAAAAAATAAGACAACAATAAATTTGGCCCAATTTTTTTACATATTGTGAAAGATAATGTTACTCCGAGTAAAATGATACCCAACATGTCACGCTTAAAAATTGCGCCCGCTCGTGGCATGGCGTCAAACTTTTACCCTTAAAAATCTCGATAGGCGATGTTTAAAAAATTCTACAGGTTGCATTTTTTGAATTACAGAGGAGATCTAGGGCTAGAATTATTGCTCTCGCTCTAACGATCGTGACGATACCTTACTTGTGTGGTTTGAACACCGTTTTTATATGTTGGCGCTACTCGCGTATGCGTTCGCTTCTGCGCGCGAGCTCGTCGGGACGGGGCGCTTTAAAAAAAAAAAAAAAATATTTAGTATTTATTTTTATTTATTTTACAATTTATAACACTGAAATAATAATAAAAAAAAAATATCACTTTTATTCCTATTACAAGGAATGTAAACATCCCTTGTAATAGAAAAAAGCATGACAGGTCCTCTTAAATATGAGATCTGGGGTCAAAAAGACCTCAGATCTCATATTTAGGCTTAAATGACAAAAAAGAAGTTTCCTTAAGATGCTGGGCGGGACTGACGTTTTGACGTCACTTCCGCCCAGCAGAGCTATGGGGACGGGTGGGTGCCATGGCCTCACTCGCATCCCCACACAGCAGCCGAGCAGACCCGATCGCCTCCGCCGCTACCGATGGATACGGTAAGCGGCGGAGGGCGCGGGAGAGTGGCGGGAGGGGGGCCCCTCTCCCACCACCGATAACGGCCATCTCGCAGCGAATTCACCGTGGAGACCGCCGTTATCGTTGACAGGACCACCCACTGAAGAGATAGATAGCTCGGTTGTGGCCGTTACCGAGATATCCATCTTTAAAGTGCCGACGTATAACGACGGTGGGCGGTCGGTAACTAGTTAAATATCGTACCTGCTGGGTGTCTATAGTATGCCTGTGAGGTGGCACGTGTTTTCCCTGCACAAAATTAGATTACTCTCAGAAAAGATAAATTTAATACTGCTTGCGGTTTTAATGTAATGTTTGGTCCCTGCAATATGGATAAAAATCATTGAAAAAAATAGCATGGGTCTCCCCGCCACCACTCCCACCAGGTCATTACAAGACCCAGTGCCGATCCTGACCTCCCTGGGGCCCTAAGCAAAATGACATGGCACATTAAAAAATGAGAAGCGAGGGGCGCTGACGACAGTGACATGTCACATTAAAGTTGAGAAGCGGGGGGAGGGGGTGTTCTGCTGTCAGAAATGAGGGGGTGAGGGGTGAAAATGACTTCTCACCAGGCGGGGCCTCTAGTAATTTGGGGGGCCCTTTGCAGCTTTGCGGGGCCCTAAGCGGCTTGCATAGTGAGCCTATAGGGAGGATCCGTCCTGACAAGACCTTTTGGCCCTATATACTTTGAACAGCAGTATACAGGCAGTGCAAACAAGACAAGGACTGTAGGTTTGTTAAGTAGAATCTACACCATGTCATAATTTGCTGCTGCATATTGCACAATTTCCTAAAGAGACCCTCAACAAACTACATTACACTTGTGCCTTATGAGGCCATTGATGTTCCAGTGGTGGCCCATGAGCCTGTCCATACAGGCTTGGCCCCCCAAAGCGCACGTGCTGTGTGGCAACAATATGTTGATTATTTTAGGGGTGAGGGGGGCATTACAATGCCAGATCTTGGCTGAATAAATTATGAAAAATTCTAGAAAAAGGAGGGGTTGCAATCCGGGGCCCCCTTTGAACAAATTCTGTGAAGAACTCCTGTTCTCTGAAGGTCTCCATTATTTCTACAAGTCAAAATTAAGCAAAAAAAGCTAATGTCAGTCAAGCCTTTTACTACTAAGCTTTCTCCCCATATCTAACCCACAAACGTAGCCACTGATCATAAAGTCCAAAATCGAGTTGCGTATCATCGTATTGTACGATCGTTTCTTCCGACTTTTTCTACAGACTGTGATTGACGTTCCCACTCACGCAATATCCCTTTATAAGTGAAGTAACACCAAGTATGTTTAAAAGGGGAGAGAGAAAATGGGATCTGCTTGGTTGAATCTTAATATAGGTTAGTCGCACCTCATCCCATGAAATAGTGAAGTATATTGTATGGACGATAAGGGACTATAGCGGTGCTTATATTATTGCATACAAATTTTTTTTTAATAATTTATTAAAATATTCAAACCTATAACATTATACATAATATATCTTGTAACAAGTACAAAGAATCAGGTTGACATTAAAACCAGGTAGCTGTGAATCCCGATTGTATATAAAGTGCGTGTTGCGAGCGGTCACAGCCCAGATGGTGTTGGGCCCAATATATTTCGCCTATAAATAGGCTTCCTCAGGGGCTAGGTTGGGACCCAAACTTTAAATTCAGCTCTATCAAATAGAAAGATTTCCATGTTACAAATAACATATTTAGTAAAGCAAGATAAGAATACAATTGTGCAGATGCATGTCTGAATAAGGCTGACCTTGTACACCGGGATGGATATCTCGACCTGGAGGCTGGGGGAGGGGGGAAGGAAAAATGGGGAGGGAGGCAAAAGGTGGCTAGACCTCACAGTCCAGATGGAAATAGAGCTCGCCCTGTAGTCCAATGCATCAAAAGTTGAGATCAAAGGTGCATCTCCATAGGAGAGAAAAAAACGGGCTGGAGGAAACACAGAATACTAAATGAGACATGTGTTCCATCCATAATCACTGAGCATAATTTAGTATAGATGATAACTTATTAATCTAAAAAAAATATATAAACTTACAAAGAAATTCTTTATATAAATGTAAAGGTGCAGTGCTGGGAGCGGCCACCAGAGTTCACCCTACTGATGCTAACAACATCCAGAGGGAGAGTAGTGTCAGGTTCCACTCTCTGATTCTATAAATATAGAAGGAGAGACAAAGGAGAAAAAAAAAAGAGAAAAGAGAAATTTATCAATAGTTGGATAGCTCACCATAGATCATAGAAAAAGATTATATCAATCACATGAAGTTTTAGCGAACTGAGCAGCAAATGTACTGAGTTCAGAAGGCAGAAAGGCATGATAGCAACATAAGAGTTACCTGTAGTCACAGTGTCATAAACAAGGCTCTCTTCGCACAAGCACTGTAAGAAAAAAGGATCACTGGTGTCCGTTTAAATATCCCTCCTCTCCCGCACGTCCGAGCGTATGACGTCATCGGGCGTGTGAGGACAGATAAGTGTCAAAGCACGTAAGCCGATGGATAGAACAAATGAAGACACAGGGAACACAAAAGAGAAGAGGGGGTGGGGGGGGGAGAAAAAAAGGGGGAGAGGGGGGGGGAAAGGGGGGAAAAACAATAAAAGAAAGAGAAGGATATAGCAAAATATTGGTGGATTCACGGTAGAAGCATCAAACGAATAAAATCCACATCTATTCGAGGAGTAGAGAAAAAGAGTCCAATAATACCGTATAGCCAGACTGACAAACAAGTATGTAGGTATAGCTTCCAATACCCAGAGTGGAATGTCACTAAAGAAATGATTTATAACTGATATATGTCCCAGCACTGTACCTTTACATTTATATAAAGAATTTCTTTGTAAGTTTATATATTTTTTTTAGATTAATATGTTATCATCTATACTAAATTATGCTCAGTGATTATGGATGGAATACATGTCTCATTTAGTATTCTGTGTTTCCTCCAGCCCGTTTTTTTCTCTCCTATGGAGATGCACCTTTGATCTCAACTTTTGATGCATTGGACTACAGGGCGAGCTCTATTTCCATCTGGACTGTGAGGTCTAGCCGCCTTTTGCCTCCCTACCATTTTTTTCTTTCCCCCCCCTCCCCCAGCCTCCAGGTCGAGATATCCATCCCGGTGTACAAGGTCAGCCTTATTCAGACATGCATCTGCACAATTGTATTCTTATCTTGCTTTACTAAATATGTTATTTGTAACATGGAAATCTTTCTATTTGATAGAGCTGAATTTAAAGTTTGGGTCTCAACCTAGCCCCTGAGGAAGCCTATTTATAGGCGAAATATATTGGGCCGAACACCATCTGGGCTGTGACCGCTCGCAACACGCACTTTAAATACAATCGGGATTCACAGCTACCTGGTTTTAATGTCAACCTGATTCTTTGTACTTGTTACAAGATATATTATATATAATGTTATATGTTTGAATATTTTAAATAAATATTTTAATAAATTATTAAAAAAATTATCTTTGTATGCAATAATATAACCACCGCTATAGTCCCTTATCGTCCATACAATATACTCCACCAAGTATGTTTAGGTGCAAACTATACAGCACAAGTGCAGTAAACTACAAGTACGTTTAGGTGCAAACTATACGGCCCAAGTGCAGTAACACCAAGTACGTTTAGGTGCAAACTATACAGCACACGGGCAATACAACACGTTAGAAGATTGCAGCTAGCACAATCAACTGCCTGACAAATAGCAATAGCTAATCTAGCTCAACCATACAGTGTAAAAATATATGTACAACTCCTGGGTTGTATATATATCCTCTACACACTGTAAATTTAACTAAACTGACTAGCCTGCCTGCTCTATCTATCTAGTAATAAAGATGGATACACCGGCGTACTCTCTGTGGATCTGGCCCACTGTCTCTCTCTCTCTCTCTATAGGACTGATCTCTTTAACAATGCCGCAACACATTACACAAAGCTGCCTTGCAGGCTGCCTTTTATAGTGTGGGGCGTGTGCTAAAGCCCTAAGCCATAATTCGCCAAAGCCACCCTGGCTCTCCGTTTTTTGCGTGCTGTGATTGGCCAAGCATGCGGGACATACAGCATGCTTGGCCAATCATCAGCGCGCAATGCCGCAGTGAATTATGGGCCGTGGCGCGTCACTCGAATTTGGCGCGAACGACCCATTTTGTTCGAATTTTGACAAACATATGAACAGACAATGTTCAAGTTGAACATACGTTCATATGTTCGACTCGAACACAAACGTATGAACAGACAATGTTCAAGTTGAACATACGTTCATACGTTTCGACTCGAACACAAAGCTCATCCCTACTCAGCAGTCTATCAGAGCGCTTTTTGCCAAGTCACCTACCAGAAGTGATAATCTGTGGGTTGGACTCTTTCACAATTCACTCTGTTCCCTTTTTTCTCCCAGTCACCATTCCAGGGATGTTTGGATCAGAGCTGTGAGGGAAGTCCCCTTGTCACCTCGGCCTCTAACAGGTAAGTGATACTAAATGGTTTAAAAAATTTAGCTATTAATGCATGGCAAATTAAATTGTGTAAACTTCAATTCTACACATAGATAATGCTATTAAAAATAAAATAAAATTAAATGAAATTTTTAGCTTGTATAAATACCTACATGTGAGTAAATCTCTGTAAATCTTCCATTTTTTAAAACAGGGCTATAATAGTTTCTCTTAACCTATTTTTCAGTAAAAAAAAAAAAAGCCATTAGGCCTCTGTTCATTGTCCTGTAAAAATGTGTTTTTTATTCTTTCCTTTAGTCTTTCCTTTTAATCAATAACATTTCAAAATTAAAGTGATCTTTTGTTTGTGAAACCTTCTTAACCATTAGTACATATCAAATTGAACTTGCACATTGATAACTGAGCACCTAAGAAATGTATGCCTTTCACACCAGTAATTGAAAGAGCATCAGCAAAGCAGAGGTCTAAAATTGCCATAGCTTGTAACATACTGTACCATCACTTTTTAATAATAGCTTTAGAATGAATATTGTTATTTTATCTAAAAATCTTTGAAGGAGACATAAAGTAGAACTAATTTAAAATGGGATATAAATTGCCTCTCTTGAACATTTAATTTTTAAGATGTTTAACATCTGTAAAAAAAATAACCCTATTTGGCCCACTTTCATTAATTAAATATGAATGATGAAAGCATTTTATAATTGCTTTTTATTTCAATTTACCATTCTTTATAGTAGAGACAGTTTATGAGCTAAACGTGTGGTTACATGCAAGTATGTGACAAGCTTTGTTTCTTTTATTCATATATTTTTTTTAGATTTGATAGAGTAAGCTTTAAGGCTTAGTTTACACTTGCAGTTAGAGGGGTAGTAAAAACATGCAGTGGAGCTGTAATCCTCCAATTTCCCCATTAATCAAAATCAGCCATACTGTGGTATACACATGCCACATTCGCAGTGCTTTGCATTGCAGCATTGCAAAAATCACCCCCACATAATTCAAGTGAAGGGGGCCTGTGTGGTTAAAACAGGAGACAACATAATGCCTCCTCTTGGACTTTCAAACGCCCACTTAAAACTACAGATCACTATTCAAAAGGCAATAATAGCATAAATAAGCCCTAATAATTACATTAGCCACCTCACGGCTGGCCACTATATAGAATGTACGGCTAGGTAGGAGCATTATCAGTCTGGGACGATATACTGTCTGCCCATTTTCACCACTTGTGTGCAGCCCAGGACCATGCAGCAGTTTGATCACAGATCGCGTTATAGGGCCAATTTCATTGGGCCTGTACTATGTGATCACTGCGATTGGTCACAGTAGTAAACAAAAGATACCCACAAAGAAATGGGTAGTGGAGAACCCAAAGGCACCAACATTACAAAACATATACATAGCCAAAATGTAAAGAAGTGGTAATTTTTTAGGTGCCAATATATTAGTCCAAACTGAATATATAAAAACAACATACTTTTATTGATACAATACTGGTAAAAAAATTTTTTTTTTAAAAGATGGGGAAAAAAAGGTACAGAAGTCCATCAAGACCAATTAGCTTATTAGATACAGTGGTTGGTTCAGTTAAAATCTCTCAAAATTATAGCTTCAGGCAGTGATCTCATCCCAACATGTTTTGCCCTTAACAGATTCCATCAGGACAATAATACCAAATGCAAACTGTATCAAAAAACAGATATTGCAATCAATAGTACAAACATCTTGAATAAAGAAGGGGAAACTGTTAATATTAATCAAAGGGCAGCCTCACCACCAAAAGACCATTTCTTTATATTCCAGTCAAACCCCCCCCCCCCCCCCCCCCAAGAAAACATGTATTAGGAAAGACAGATGAAAATTTAAAAGCTACCCCTATGTAGAAATTATACTTCAATATGCAGGCGTGATGGTGTGTGACAGAACGCAGGAGAGGTACAAATGAACCCGCTATATAATAAGTGTCCTTATTAAAAGTCAGCATCTACAGTGTTGGTAGCTGCTGACTTTAAAACATTTTTTGGGTGGAACACCTCTTTAAAGGGCCTAATTCCTAAAAAATATATTGACAAAAGGGTATAATATATGGTGGAAAGCTAAAACTGGCTACTTCTACATAATAAGGCACAAAATATATATATTTTTTAAGTACTGTAATGCAGTGGTCATCAACCCTGTCCTGCAGGGCCCACTAACAGGCCAGGTTTGCAAGGTAACTGAAATGCATCACATTTGATATCATATGATATCATTTGCTGCTCAGTGATTGCAGTATTCCAGTCTGCATCTCCCCAAGGTAATACATAAAACCTGGCCTGTTAGTGGGCCCTGCAGGACAGGGTTGATGACCACTGCTGTAAAGATTTGTACTTTATAATTATCATCACAAAAAAGTATCTTTAGAGAACCTGTCAGAATATCCCTAATTAAAGATGTCCAAATTCCAAAATTCCAGTCACCAATGAATATAATATCTGCTTACATAGAGCTGAAAATTAGGCTGAACTACATGTAGGCTACGTAGAGCTGACATCCTCATGCTCCAGCCAAAATGACTGCAGTAGAGGCCAGTATTAATACCACTTACTCCTGCTGTCTGATGTCACAACTGGGAGCAGACGCATGTAACTTCCAATGCACACGCCCACCTCCACCCTCCTTCAATACAATGCGCATGCACCAAACACCCACCCCCACTCAAATGCCATGCTCCATGAGGAAAGACCACCTAGGCCTAACAGGAAAGGGGAGTGAAAGGATATGAACCATTGTGACTCCATTTTAGAATGAGTATCCATTTCATGTATACTTATTCAGGCCACATATTTGCTAGGTATTATTCTGCTCTCACACATATCTCAGAAACCATTTTGTTTGAGAACAAGCTATGTTCCTTGATTCCTATATTTATGACCTTTTAGCTTATGTTATTGTTTTATAGTTTGCAGTCAAGATTCTGTATTAGTGACGCATGTCAGTGTATTGTTATGAGAAACTTGCCTATAAATGACCTTGTTGATCTACTTTTAATATGTTATCTTTCAGGGGCGGACTGACCATAGGGCAGTTCGGGCACGGACCGAGGGCCCGTGACCAGTAGGGGGCCCCATGACAGCTGAGCTTCCCCTTCGATCTACCCGTCAATCACAACTAGCTGACGGGTAGATCGGGTCCTGAATCACTGCGTCCTGCTAAGACTACAGTGTAAACAGACCTCTTGTGATTCGCTCCTCCGGCCGGCCCCTCCTCCCCTTCCGTCCACCCCAGGTGCTTCTATTTGTCATTGTCATCACCTCGGACGGACGAGAAGAGAGGAGGGGCCGGCGGAGAGGAGCGCATCACGAGAGGTATGTTTACAGCCGCTTCCCGCGCTACTCTGCATCTGAAGGAAGCTTGTCCTGACCTGCTGTGTCCCTGTACATGTGCCCAGCATCCTGAACACTGCCCCATACCCTGCTCTCACACTGCCCCATACCCTGCTCTCACACTGCCCCATACCCTGCTCTCACACTGCCCCATACCCTGCTCTCACACTGCCCCATACCCTGCTCTCACACTGCCCCATACCCTGCTCTCACACTGCCCCATACCCTGCTCTCACACTGCCCCATACCCTGCTCTCACACTGCCCCATACCCTGCGCTCACACTGCCCCATACCCTGCTCTCACACTGCCCCATACCCTGCTCTCACACTGCCCCATACCCTGCTCTCACACTGCCCCATACCCTGCTCTCACACTGCCCCATACCCTGCTCTCTCTCTCTCTGCCCCATACCCTGCTCTCTCTCTCTCTGCCCCATACCCTGCTCTCTCTCTCTCTCTCTGCCCCATACCCTGCGCTCTCTCTCTCTCTGCCCCATACCCTGCGCTCTCTCTCTCTCTCTCCCATACCCTGCTAGCTGCCCATACCCTGTTCTCTGCCCCATGCCCTGATATCTGCCAATACTTTGCTCTCTGCCACATGCCCTGATATATGCCCCATGCCCTGATGTCTGCCCATGTCCTGCTCTGTGCCCACATGCCCTGCTCTTTGCCTCAAATTTTGTGTGCCCCCTTGCCCTACTATGTGCCCCTGCTCTGATGTGTGCCCCCATGCGTGCCCCATGCCCCGATGTGTGCCCCTCATGCCCTTCTATGTGCCCGTGATATGCCCTACTGTGTGCACCATGATGTGCTCTACGGTGTGCACCATGATGTGTCCTACTGTGTGCCCAATGCCCTACTATATGTCCCACTGTGTGCCCAATTCCCTCCTTTTGGCCCTGTGATGTGTCCTGAGCCCCCATGCCCTGCTGTCTGCTCTGTGCCCCCATGCCCTGCTGTCTACCCCATGCCCCACTCTGTGACCCCATGCCCTGATATCTGCCCCATGCCCTTCTCTGTGCCCCCCATGTCCTGATGTCTGCCCCACACCCTGCTCTGTGCCCCATGCCCGGCTATATGCTCCCATGCCCCTAGGCCCTGCTGTGTGCCCCCATGATGTGTGTGGATGTAGCTTGAGTGTGGGCAGGGATACAAGGGGCCCCATGATCTCCTGTTGCCCGGGGGCCCCATGAGTTGTCAGTCCGCCCCTGTTATCTTTTGCACCTGGTGTATGACCAGGCTTGTGCTTTATGATGCATATTATACTTGAAGTAATGTTATATAAAGCCATGAATAAAGATATGTTATCAGATCTCTCTCTGAATCTGTCTATGCGTACATTCATTGGACTAAGAGGGGTCTCTGGCGCTGTACTGAGTAGGACGAACAACGGGGTCATATCGTGGTCGTACTTGCCCCCACTCCTTTCAATTGGCGTAGTCGGCAGGATCATCGCGGCATTTTGTTATGGTAAGTGTCAAAATAATTTTTTTACCTTACCGTGACATATGCTCACAATCGTCTGAATTTTAAATCTGTGTGGGGGAAGTATAGACTTGTTAAGTGTTTAGGAAACACTAACAGTAGGCTTTAGGAAGGCCTAAAATAGTCCTGAGTGGCTATTATAACGTGTTTTGGAAACATAAAGCGTTTTTGGAAAACGCAAGAAGCGTTCTGGGAACACATAGAGCATTTTTATAATGCATCTCACAGTCCTGGGTGACTGTTACATTTAAAGGTGTATACACAGAATAGGTTGGCACGTTGTTCTGATAAAACTCAGGTTGCTTTTGCTTATCTTTCTATCGCATAGATGTATAAGATAATTTGTTTGAGTGATACGAGACGTAGATGTCGTTCCATATTATATCTTGTGAATATTGTAGGTGTGGAATATTACTGAAACATACAGGACCCAACAATTACTTACACATTATTAGATATATTAGTGAGAGACCATATAACTTGCACCATTCTACTGCTACAGTATCGCACCCAAAACACTATTGCAAAACCCAGCTATTATATAAACTTAATTGCCATTTTCCCGTACCACAAGAGTTTATCGGACAGACCTTGGGTCATTTACAAGAGTTCATTCTCTGTTTCGACGGTTTATATTAAATCTCCCTCAAACAGGAGCCATCCGAGCAAACACGCTGGGACCGTCTGAAGTCAGTCAGCGCCAGTCTGCATCCCTACATTTTTGAGCTCTTATATAAGTATAATCTTGTAGAGAAGTAATAAGAATATTGTTGGTGCCTGGTAAGTGCCAAGAATATGTAAGTGGACTGTTGGTTTGTTATTACAGTAAATCAGTTAGAGTATACCCTACCCTGTTTGCCCCCAGTCACTGCATTATTTATATCCCTGTGACATTTCATGAATAATGGGAGAACCACCCCCCTATGTTCCCCAAAAGTATGTGCAATGTTTGTACCCCACACTAACTGTACCAGCTCAGCTCTCACATCAAGGATTTTTTGCTGCAACAGTGTACCAAACCCAGCCCGTAACACGGAGACCCCAAGCCCCGCTGCACAGTTATCAACTGCACAGCAAGAGTGTCCAGAGAGACACTTATCCCCTCGTAGCAGAAAGGGATATTTCTGGAGTAGTGATTATAAACACTGACACAGGATCGTTAAGGGGGGCAGCAGGAGGGTCAGACTTACAAGTTACACCCCCTACTGCATTTTAAAAGTACATAGACAGAATCTAGAAAGTTTCTAGGAGGAGAGGACATACATTTTGTATAACTTGTCTAGGGAAATATGATTTAAAGAGAAGCCAAACTGGTCAGGGACAAGTCTAATTTGCGACCACCTGTATAATTTTGTTGGTCAGACAGACTGTGTCATATATGGTGCTTTGGAAGCACATAATATATAATATATTTTCAATAAAGGGTTTTGAGAAGCCTAAGACAGTTTCGGAACAAACGGTTACAGACTGTTCTGAGAAATAGTAAACAAAGACAGGGTTTTCATAACAAAAGGCAGTTTGACCTCCCAACTAGAAATCATTCTCTGTTACTGAGATATTGTAAAATGTCATATTTCACTAGACAAGTTATACAAGACCATTCACATGTCCTGGTTGTACACTAAATTAAAAAAAGCAGGAACTGTGCACGGTTCGAAAAAAATGAAAGAACTCATGAGGCGGGTCTGAGCATTTATGCTAAATGACTGTTCCGTTTTATGTAGGATCTGAGATTTTTTTTGATAGGCCTCAAACAGTTTAACTAAGTAGTGGGAAGAACTATGAGTGAGGGAGAGGAAAAAACTCAGACCTCTGTCGCTGTTCTTTTCTGTTGTGTGACAAATATAAAATAATCTGTTTGTTTGTAAGGGTGATATTGAATTAAAGTGATTGTTTGTAATTATGTGAAGGTACATGAAGGTCTTGTACTTCCATGGGCCTATGAGTAAATATGAAAACTTACAAATGCTGATGTTGAGGGTCAATGGACTCCCAGACCAAAAAGATGGGTGAAACCCCGCTGGTGATGGAAAAAGCGACCGCGGTGGCAAACGTTAATTGCCTTTTTATTTTTGTTAACAACGGTTTAGTAGTTAATCAGTGTCTGGGGTCCATTGGCTAATACAGAAACAAAGCATTTGAAAAATGTTGGGTGTGAAGTGAAGTTCCATAGGGTTCCTCAGGGTTCTCTGTGAAGGGAAGGAGGAGTTTGGAACGAGTTAAAATATTGTGTGTGACCGGGTGGGTTGAACATACGGGAATATTAAAAGGAACTTGAGCATTTATTATTTGTATTGTTTATATTGTTAGGTAAACATTGTGTGTGTGTGTGTATATATATATATATATATATATATATGTATATGTATATGTATATGTAAAGTTCAGTTATTTTAGTGGAAAGATGGGTTGAAAATAGCAGAGCACTAGTTTGAACATGGGTTCAGGGTCAGAGCAGAAGGATTCTGTCTTCAGACCCAACCTAAGAAGGATGCCAAGTTTCTGGCAAAATTCCCCTAATTCTCAGGTGCAAGCCACAACCCATATAGAATATTGTTTTTTATCCACCCCCCCTCCTTATTCCTGAACAGAAACAGAACATAGGGGACAAGGAAATGAGACAGGATGAGCTGAGACCTGACTGTATCCACTTGCCCACCAAGCCTGTTTTTCAGATTGGGTGTTTACGAGACTAAAACAGTTTTTTTTGCTAGAAAATTACTTAAACCCCCCAAACATTCTATATTTTTTTTTCTAACACCCTAGAGAATAAAATGGCAGTCACTGCAATACTTTTTGTCACACCGTATTTGCGCAGCGGTCTCTCAAGCGCACTTTTTTTGGAAAAAAATGCACTTTTTTGAATAAAAAAATAAGACAACAATAAATTTGGCCCAATTTTTTTATATATTGTGAAAGATAACGTTACGCTGAGTAAAATGATACCCAACATGTCACGCTTAAAAATTGTGCCCGCTCGTGGCATGGCGTCAAACTTTTACCCTTAAAAATCTCGATAGGCGACATTTAAAAAATTCTACAGGTTGCATTTTTTGAGATACAGAGGAGGTCTAGGGCTAGAATTATTGCTCTCGCTCTAACGATCGCGGCGATACCTCACTTGTGTGGTTTGAACACCGTTTTCATATGCGGGCGCTACTCGCATATATGTGTTCGTTTCTGTGCGCGAGCTCGTCGGGATGGGGCGTTTAAATTTTTTTTTTTAGTTTTCTTATTTATTTTAATTTAGTTTATAATTTTATACACCGAAATAAATAAAAAATAAAAAAATATCACTTTTATTCCTATTACAAGGAATGTAAACATCCCTTGTAATAGAAAAAAGCATGACAGGTCCTCTTAAATATGAGATCTGGGGTCAAAAAGACCTCAGATCTCATATTTAGGCTTAAATGCAAAAAAAAAAAAAAAAAAAATTTAAAATGTCATTTTTTCAAATAACATAAAAAAAAAATGTCTCTTTAAGACGCTGGGCGGGACTGACGTTTTGACGTCACTTCCGCCCAGCAGAGCTCTGGGGACGGGTGGGGGCGATTTTTTTTTTTTTTTTTTTTTCCCTCACTCGTATCCCCGCTGAGGAGCCGAACGGACCCGATCGCCTCCGCCGCTACCGACGGCAACGATAAGCGGCAGAGGGCACGGGAGATCGGCGGGAGGGGGGGGCCCTCTCCCGCCACCGATAACTGCGATCTCACGGTGAATCCGCCACGGAAACCGTCGTTATCAACAGAACCGCCCACAGAAGAGCTGCTGCCGTTACTGAGATATCCATCTTTAAAAACATGACGTCTTTTTACAATGAGGCCAAGGGCAAGTGGTTAAATAGGTCCAATAAAATATTCGGCATTGTGCCAAATAGGTATTTTCTTGACAGGAAGCTTATTTTGAAAAACGGATTTTTGCACGTTAAGTCACATATTAGGGTATCTCCGTGCAAAATATTGCCATTTGGCATTGGGCCAAAAATCAGAGTTTTTTTTGTAAACACAGCCTTTGAAGAACATAAACACTTTAAATGCTTTTAAGCTTAAATCTGTGTATTAGCTGAGCGATTGCAGTGATGCTGACACCCTGTTCTGAGGCATAAACAAAAAATGTATAATTTAAAAAAAAAAAAAGATAAGAAGGGATACTGGATATTGCCCTAGAACACCTCTATAAACCTGTAACAGGGCTTGAGGGAAATTTAGTTATACTTGGAGCACCAATTTTACCTGATGTGCCATACCACTGCAACATACCATTTTCACCCCGTAGTGATTGGTTTAGCAAATATGTTTTAGCGTCCTGGTGGATGAGGAGAGGGCATCCCTTTGTGGACTAATCAATCTGTTGGAAATGTATCCTTCATGGCTGATGACTAACCTGGTGGATAATATCCTCAGGGTTATGTACCTTTGTGGTCTACGCAATTATGCTCCAGACCACATTTGCAAGCCCACCTGAGAGACACACCTACACATAGATCAGCCCTGCTACAGTATGTAGTTACTCTTTGGAGGCCGGTTGTAAGGACGGGTTGAGTTTGCACCCAGAAGGACACTCTGTATTCAGAGTCATTGGATCCTTTAATTGGGGTCGGTGGATATATTTATATATATAGAGATAGAGGGTTTTTCTTGGTTTCACTTAAAGGGCCAGAAGTTGTTTTACTTCGGCAGGTGAATCAATCAAGCAATAAGTTAGATTGATTGGCTGTTTTCAGCTTTCCAGGTTTTTTTCTGAGGTAGCCATCCTAGCATTTGAGGCCCACATGTGGGAGCAGACCAGACGGCTAAGGATGCTGCATTACAGCCCCAGACACTTGATGGTTCTGTGCAACTCACAGATTCCACCTAGTTCTGGCCCAGTATAGCTGGGAAAAATAATTCAACTTTAAGGACCCCAGCACGAGAAGAGCAAGTGGTCCGCAGGGGGCATCTTCGGAATCAATGTGATCTTTTATGTCTGTCAGCCATTCTGGCCCCTCCACAGCCCTGCAGCCTGACACATGGAACGTGTCTTCAGTAACAGGCAGTTATGGTTACCCTGGTAAATAAACAGTCTAAGAGGCAAAGTTCACCACAGTTGGTTTTATAATATACCACTTCTTGTTTTACCTGCTACCAAAGGTGTTACCAAAGGCTGAACCTCCCTTCTGGAAGTATAAAAGATATGTCCGGGTGCCCAAGTGAAGGTATCTAAATAGTGCTGGGGATGTAGCACCCAGATTTTGCCTCCTCGTTATGTTTTGTATGCAGGGAACAATTGTAGGACTATGGCGGGTGTCCTCACCAAAACATGGTGGAGAGCTTTGCCCTGTGTGGTTTCTTTTTCCAAAGAGTGGTTCAGGTCCAGGGTATACCTCCTGAGCGATGGTGGTAGGGGATGGGAACATCATTTACCCTGGGCGGGCCAACTATAAATGTTACCTAAAATATTTACACCCATGTCTACTCAAAGTTTGGGCAGATATGGAGTTATTCCAAAGGCTAGGAATAACCTTTTTTGGGATTGAGCAGGAGAACAGGGTAAGGTAGTGTCACAGCATGACTGTATACACATTGCTCAATGGGACATTTGTCCCAGGTCATTTATGGCCTCCACTGATTTTCCTGATATACACAAGGGTTTTTGTAGATTCTGCTGTTATTAGAGTACATTGTACATTGCAGAATCAGCCGCTAGAGCCTCCATGAGATGCAGGCAGCACATACCCAAATGCCAGTACTAACACTAGAGTACAATAGCACTGCTAGATCATTATTAGATCTCCAGACACATACCACAGAGGGAGATTTGAAGGTTTGGGCGGGGAATGACTCGGATAAGTCATAGGTGGACTTTTCCTCAAAGATGGGAAGCCAGTCCCCGCAGCTAGTCCATGCACAGCTAGTGCACTTTTGTTTATAGCCCAATACCATGGGGTAGGTCATAGAGGTAGGCAGAACACATGTGACATTTTACTGAAAGATTTCTTTATCGCAAACCTCCCTAAGCTTGTTAAAGCATATGTGTCACAGTGCATCACATATATCAGGGATAAATCAAACATACCACACAAGGTGAAACATGAACACCTCCCGTACTACACCTTTCACTCATCTATAAATAAATTTTGGTCATCATGGATGTGTTCCATGATGGGTGGAAGCATTCAAATCCACAAGAGAAGACTCACAGGCAGTGGCATACCCACGCAGGAAATTATTCCTAAGTAGGGATGTCCATTGCAAATAGGAGAGCCACAGGGAGATATTTCCATGAATGGGATAGAATGTTACCAGTAGTTCTTGCCAAGATCAGAATGACCCGGTAAAGCCATAGGGTAGTTTCCCACCCCAGAACACCCCTTATCTTAGAAGCAGGAGATCTTGATCAGATAAGGGAGGAAAAATGTCAGAAAGTTAATTGAAACTTTAGACCACGTTGAAAGAAATGTTGCTCGCACATCTTCTTTCTATTCACAGAAACCAACACATCCCTTTAGACCTCCTACCACTAGAAGTGGCGGTGACCCGGACAGCCATCTTAGTGGAGAATTCCCAAGCCTGGATCCATGCCAGTCAAGAAGGAAAGGTCGAGGTGGATTGTGCGAGGCAAGACAAGACACAGCTAAAGCTTCAGTTCCAGAGGTGAAGCAGGTGTTATAAATCCTCGGAAAGCAAATACAACAAAAAGACTTTGTTTTCTGCTCCGGATTCTGAGAAACTTTGGACACTCCTGGGGATGACCACGCTTTCAGTGTTCCACCAACATGGAATATAACTATGCAATAAAAAGTGATGAGCGCAAAAACTAAACTAAACTAAAAGGCGCAAGTGGGCAAAAAGTATATAAATATAATACAAACTACAACCACAAAACAATAAATAATGAATAAACCAAAGTCCAGTGGTAGTGATGAATCACAACTGCATAGTGATGGACGCAGAAACCAGTCCAAAAACGTGAATAATTGACAATAAATGTGTAAATTCAATAGCTTCTATCCCTTTAAGCAATCGGGAAAATCAAGAGACGTCTTCAAAGATAACTGTGCTCACAGAGCGCTTACCTCACAACAGAGAGAAAGGGGCCTCAACTCAATCCTCGATAATGTTGTTGAATTCCGTCTTGGATAGATAATGCTGTCCACATCCAGGCGTAATCAGAGTCCGCTCACCGTAGATTAAGCACATGCATGGAATGGAAAAAATTAAGCTCTCATCGTGAATTATGTAAAAACTGGAACCAGTTTAATGGATAAATTCACTTACAAACAAAAACGGGTAAAAAACGCCAACAACGGCACTTCCGGTCAGGGTGTCACGTCATGGAATATAACTAACTGTATATATCACCCAGAAGATTTAGGTGTCATAAAAGACATCTGTGGAAAAGGAACTGACTCTAGCCATGCTGAAGGACAGGCTAGAATGAAAAGAGAAAATCGGTGAAAGTTTTGCCGACAAAATGTTATTGCTAGAGTTTAAGTTTAAATATGCTTATGCTAGCAAATCTGGATATGACAAATGTTGGATATGTAGTAAAATCCAAGGGTACCACTAGAATCCCATTTTAGGCTTTAGTACTCCTCCTCTAAAATAGTACCCCACTTGTTTGTCTTACTGATGTCACAAGAACATTTTCAGACAACACTTTTGTGTTCCAAGCCATGGGTAGAAGCCATTCCCCAGTTTTGTGCTTTAAGTTAGGTAATTCCACAAGAAGTGCTACAGCTTGCCAACATGCTGCACTTCCAGCAGCATCACGGGATAGCTCCTTCTTCCGTACCTCAGACCTTTTATTCCTAGACGCCAACCCAATTCTACAGTAGGACAATTGTCAATTATAACATTCTCTGGTCTCTTTTTATGAGCTAAGGAGAATTGTTCAAGGGTTGCCTTTAGCCCTTAATTATGATGTTATTATTATTTTATTTGGAAATGAATGCTTTTCTTTGAGACTTTGGGGCAAGGATAAATTATAGGGCATAATTATTGCCAAGAGCTGGATTAGGTTTCCTTGGATACTTGTACAAAATGTTAGAATTGCCCTGCAACATGCACAGGGATTTTCACTTATATGTGGAGGGGGAAATATTCCCTCCACTCTCATGTACCATGGACTTGGCTGTCATGTACTCTCACGTACCATGGAGTAAGGCTTGGCTGTTGTTCCTTACTTAACTCCTCACTGATATTTTTTTATTGCTGCAATTCCATAAGATCTCATAGCGAACATAAACCATTAATAGTATAGTTTTTCCAGGCCTGAGTAGTTAAAGATTTTGATTTAGCTCATTGATAGCTTTTGTTGTGAATAACCTTTAATCACTTCCTGCCATCAGGACGTCCATTAACATCCTCGGTTTGCAGTAGACATGTGCAGTTCATTTAGTTTCGGACAAATTTACATTTTTCAAAAATTTCCAAATTACAAAAATTAGTACTGAATCCGGATAGAAAAAAAAAAAACGGATGAAATTTAAATAGTTTTAGAACTGATTTCTAATCATTTTAATTTTCTAATTTAAATAGCTTTTGAATTTCCAAAGAGAATAAAATAGAATAGAAAAAAAACCGAATAGAATAAGAAAGAATATAACAGAAAAATAAAAGAATATAATACAACAGAACAAAATAGAATAGAAAATAAAACAATGGAATATACTAGAATAGAATAATAGAATAGAATAACATATAAATAATATAACGATCTTCTGAAATTCGAATTTCGAATAGAATAAAAAGAATAAAATAGACTAAAATTGAAAATAATAGAATAGAAAAACAGAATAGAATTTAACCATTTCCTAAAATTCAAATAGAATCAATTTGAATTTAAATAGAATAGAAAATAACAGAATAGTATAAAAAAGTAACAGCATAGACTAGAAAGAAGATAGAAAGAAAATAGCCATCTTCTGAAATTCGAATTTCAAATAGAATTATTTGAATGTGAATAGAATAGAATATAATATAAACTAATAGAAAATAAAATAGAATATAAAATAATATAATATAAATAAATAGAACAATTAAAAATAGAATAGACTAGGATAGAAAGAATATAACCACTTCCCAAAACTCAAATAAAATCATTTTGAATTTAAATCAGAAAAAAAATAGATTAGAATAGGAAGATGGTTATTTTCATTATGTTCTATTCAGTTTTTTTTTCTATGCTATAGTGTTATTTTCTATTCAATTTTTTTTTATTATATTCAAATTTTAATTGATACTGTTCTCTCTCTTTGTCTAAGCCCACATTAATGACAGCAAAGAAGCAACCATTTCCAGGGACAGTACATAATTTGCATGATCCGTTAGGCTCACCTAAATAACTTGTGATGGTTTACTGCTAAGAGAGCAGTTGGTAAACTTTAAAACATCTTCACAACCAGCAAGAATGAGTTTAGTTTGCAGCTGTTACCTATTCTCCTCCCCTGCCTCCCTTTTGCCTAATGCCTTGTTTCTGACCCAAGCAAAGCAACAGGCTCATTGTAAACATCATTCAGACAAATAACTTCTAGAGAGTCTTGTTTCAAACTAGACATGTGCAGAACGAAAAAATGTGTTTAGTTTCATTTTAATTCCTTATTTACATAAATTTGTTTAGTTAAATTTGTTTAATCTGTTTAATTCATTTTAGGAATTAGTTTTGTTTATTTGAACATGATTTGAATTCAATTTTCAGATTCAAATTCGGATTGATTTGAAAATTTGCACATCAATTTCAAAAGGTTTTCTAATTCGAATATTTTTCTAATTTGAATCATTTTTGAATTCGAATCGTTTTCCAATAATTTTCCAATTTCGAAAGTGAATAAAATAGAATAGAAAATAAAGAACAAAAATTGAAACAAATAGAATAGAATATAACAGAACATAAAAGAATAGAATATAATACAGTGAAACAGAACAAAATAGGATAAAAAATTAAATAAAACAATACAATGGAAAATACATGAATAGAATAGAACAAAAAAATGAATAGAATTGAGTAGAAAAATTATAACCATCGTCTGAAATTGGAATAGAATAGAAAATGTTTAAATAAAAATACAATCAAATAGAATAGAAATAACATAAAGATAAAGACTTGTGATTCTCCCTGAAGAATGAGCCCTGTTCAGATCTGAGACGGCTGTTTCCTGTCCCTCCACAGCTCAGCTCTCCAATGAGTGTAGAGGAGCAGAGAAGAGAGCTGCTGACTGACAGTCAGCAGCTCTCAGCTCTGGGATCTGTGAGAACTAAGTCATCAGTGGCTCAGTTCTCAGTGCAGAGACGTCGGGGGACAGCTGCAGCATCGGTCTGATGCTCCATCCACCTAGGTAAATATAAATATCCAAAGAAAACAAAAAAAACATACTTCTCTTTTAGTTGGTGCTTCCCATTTAGAAGATTCCAAAAAGTCCCCTATTTTTCTTCCAGAAACAAGACTCTCTAGAAGTTATTTGTCTGAATGATGTTTACAATGAGCCTGTTGCTTTGCTTGGGTCAGAAACAAGGCGTTAGGCAAAAAAAAAAAGAAAACTAAACTCATTCTTGCTGGTTGTGAAGATGTTTTAAAGTTTACCAACTGCTCTCTCAGCAGTAAACCATCACAAGTTATTTAGGTGAGCCTAATGGATCATGTAAATGATGTACTGTCCCTGGAAATGGTTGCTTATTTGCTGTCATTAATGTGGGCTTAGACAAAAAGAGAGAAGCTCGGCGGGACAAGGCATGTTTTAGATATTTTTTTTTTTTTTTATTATTATTTATTTTGCCTTTTATTTTACACTGTTCTTTTCAAAAATAAATATAAGTCTGAATCCGCTGCAGAGACCACTTTTATTGGAAAGCGGACCACCCACTCTTGAAGAAGATACAGGGGTTATTGGGGTTTTTGTAGCCAGCTGCTGCCATAACAACGGTATTCCTCTTCAAAGTAGAGACGTAAAACGACAACAGGCGGTCTGGAAGTGGTTAAAGCGGTATTAAATCCAGAAACATCTATTATATTGCAGAGTACAAATTATTAGATGTGGTGGCTGCATTCATTTTTTTTTTTTCTTATGCTTTTTTACCCTTATTTTTACCTGGATTTTGTCAGGGAGTCATCACTTTAACACAGCTCAAACTAGTAGATGCATAAAAAAATTGTATACAGTGTAGAAAATGTACAATGCAAGGTGTATAATATAGGACAATTCAAGCTGAGAAATTGTCTATTAAAGCGGAACTTCACTCTCTCAATCAAAATTGACTAGTTTTAATCCTTATGGTGCTGGCTTTAGTAAATAGACTGTAAAGTATATTCTATTTACTTGTTTTAGACTTTTTTTTTACATTTCTTCAGTAAATTCCAAGTTTCCAGCTTAACCACTAGGAGGTAAGGAAGGGGTTAAGTGTGTTCTAGGGAGTGATTCTAACTGTGTGGGGGCTGGGTTACCAGTGACATGACATTGATCACTGCTCCCAGTGACAGGGAGCAGTAGATCAGTGGCCTGTCACAAGGAAGAACAGGGAAATGCCTTGTTTACAAAGGCATCTCCCTGTTCTGCAGCTCCGTGACACGATCGTGGTTTACCAGCGGACATCTAGTCCATGGGTCCCGCGGGCATGGTCACAGAGCTCACGGCAGGGGAACACGCCCGTGCGTTGCTTTGCGCAGCTGTGCCATTCGCCGACGTATATATACAGGAGGCGGTTGGCAAGTGGTTAAACTGCAATATATTACATTTTTTTTTTTTTTTTGGTTTTAATACCTCTTAATCTTTAAAAATTGCCTGGTAATGATGAAGTATTACAAGCTAGTACGCAAGTGGTTAAAATACTTTTTAAAGGGGTTGTAAACCCTCATGTTTTTTCACCTAATGCAACCTATGCATTAAGATGAAAAAACTCGCTCTTCCACTGTCCGGGATTCTCGGCTCTTGATTGGATGGATTGATAGCAGCGCAGCCATTGGCTCCCACCGCTGTCAATCACATCCAATGACATGGGCACCGGGAGGGACGGGTTTTGAGTGCTACATTCAGGTGTTTATGGACATAGAATGCTAGTTTCGGGAACGTGCCCACAACACAACCCCCCGGGAGATCGCTTATCCTAGGGGGTTATACGATGTGGGGAGGAGCCGAGAGAGATGCTGAGGGACCCCAGAAGTCGAGGATAGGGGCCACTCTGTGCCAAACAAACTGCACAGTGGAGGTAAGCATAACATGTTTGTTATTTAAATAAAAAACAAAGCCTAATGCCACACAATCATTTTTCGGCATGAAAAAAAAAATGTTTTTCCAACTTCATCATTAAAACGACATTGCCCACACACCATCGTTTAAAAAAATGCTCTAGCAAAGCGCAGTGATGTACAACACGTACGATGCCACTGTAACGGGGGAAGTTCCATGCGGATGACGCCACCCTTGGGGCTGCTTTAGCTGATTCCGTGTTAGTAAAAGACGATTTGCGCTTTTCTGTCTGTTACAGCGTGATGAATGTGCTTACTCCATTACGAATAGTAGTTTTACCAGAACGAGCGCTCCCGTCTCATAACTTGCTTCTGAGCATGCGTGGGTTTTTAACATCGTTTTAGCCCACACGATCATTTTTTACAACACGAAAAACGACATTGTTTAAAACGTCGTTAAAAAATGCAGCTTGTTCGGAATTTTTTGTTTTTGTTTTTCAGAACCCGAAAAATGATGTGAAGCCCACATACGATCATTTTAAATGACATTTTTCAAAAACGTTTTTTTTCATGCCGAAAAATGATTGTGTGTATGCGGCATTACAATTACTTTAACTGTATAATCTATTGAATATTTTCTGTTCTGTAATCTAGCTTTAACAAATTTGCATTTGATTCTTCATCTACAGTTCACCTAGATATAGATCATGTACCAAATCATGCCACTTTCTATTAATAATTTTCTTTTACAGTACGTCAATATCTCATAATATATTGAGTTCTAAAAGCTCAGTCGCTTGATTTTTTTTCCCTGACACCATCTTATTTTATCACATTGTCATCCTGTAATTCTTTTAGGAAAAATTTACAATTTTTGCATTATAATTTCTTCCCTTAAATGAAATTTATAGTTATTTCATACATATTTTATTTATTTCTGTGAAGACTAAATACATTTTTTTATATTAGTATACAGCATATTAATATTTTTATTTTATATTAGTCTGCAGGAGCATTATGCTGTTTTTTCGGTTTCAACATTTTTATTTTATTTTCAAAGAGATACAAAACAACAATACCATCTGTGCTGGGACTGTTCAATACTGCAACGAATATAGTATGGTATTAAGAGCAGCTAAAAAGCTAATGTATGTACACAGAAAAATTAAAACATGTAGGACCCACAATCCATGATCCATATGCAAGCTTAAAGGAACACTAAAGGTTTGTTTTTTTATTAGAAAAATTGATTGCTGTAAGCTAGAGCATTTAAATATCACTTACCTCGTTTTTCCTTTTGACCTCCAAAATACAGTAATCCAGGTTTGAAAATGCCATTTCCTGTCTCTCCTCTTCTTGCTTTCCACCAGCACCTGAGCTGTTTGGCATGGTGGAAAGTAAAATGTGCTCACCCCCCTCTCCCTATGACTACAGCCCTGCGTGAAGGTGCTCTCTTATCCCTCACAGGCATGGAGGCTAAGCCTAATGGGAACTGTAGTTCCCATTAGGCCGTGATGCAGCAAGAATGAACCCACACTGCAAACCAGGAAGCCAGTGAGAATAACGATTCAGGAGTGACGGAGGTGAATAAAACAGCTCGATTTCAACAGGTATCAAACTTGTTATAATGCAAAACATTACTTTTTACTTTATCAGCTACTGTCAGACTTTACTTTAAGAGGAAAATATTGTTGTCTTTACAACCCCTTTAATTGCAAATAGTAGAGTCCCGTAATAGCAATGGGAGGAGGGGAAAGGAGGGAGACAAAGGGGGTGCTAAGAAAATTAGTATGGGGGAGGGAAAAAGAAGAAAGGGCATGTAACAAGGGGCAAGGTAGAATAATTAGAGGTAACTTAAGCTAAATAGATTCAGGGTAGGTTACCAGGGTTTCTAGATGTTGAGAACTTTTGTCTGCAAGACAGGGAGGAAAGGTTTCTCATTAGCCAACAGTGCATTCATATGCATTTTACCTTGTCATGCCACCATAGATTTCTTCAAGCTTCGGGTGATGTTACACTGCTTTCTGTTCTCTTGTTTGTTCTTACCTCATAAATAGCTAATTGTTCATAGTGCTTAATAGCTCTAGCTGAAATTTTCACATGAAGGTGAATGAGTAGGACACCCTTTCCATCAGTTTCCTTCCTTTTAACTCCATCCAAGGTCTCATTTAGAGACAGCGGGTCTGAATGGAAACCACCTGCTCTGCTCACTCATATTGGTCTGAGAATTAATGTCATAAATCTCCTTTAAAGAGACACCAGCAAGGTATATTGTCCTGTTAAAACCTCCATTTCAATAATAGGGGCACTTACCAGATCCTATTGACCCTCCATTTCTAGAGAGGTCAATCGAGCAGTGATCAAAACCATCTATAGGGTATTGCAGGTAGAGATACACTTCTATGGAACCTGACCTCCACTGCTTGTCTCCAGACTGGTCATGTCAGATACCATGGACCAAATGTCCTGGGGATCAAGATAAGGTCACGTTCAGGCAGTTTGATTGTTAAAAATGGATACTCCAAATGGCAGTAGCGTTTCACACGTCTAGAGGACTTCAAGATTGGCACCCAGGAGATTTGATTTTAACCAGCAGGTTAAGCAAAGTCATGCACATTGTTTTCTCATCGCGGGAGATAGTAACAGCTTCAGCCAAGCATTGCTTAGCTGCAAGACTCAGAAAAAAGCCCTGTGAATGTGTCCGCCCATAGTCTGGATCAAGCATGTTTACCAGCATCACCACAGCCAAGTGAGAATCCAAGCTGTTTTTTGTGGCTAGAGATTGAGCAAATCTTCTGGTATCAACGGGGCAACATCTTGTGTTAAATTAATCTTGAAATCCTAGACAATTGAAACACTACTGCCGTTTGGAGTATCCATTCAAAACAATCTATCGTAAGATAGAGGGTCAGTAGGATCTGGTAAGCACACCCCCCCCCATTATTGAAGGTGGGGGTTTTTAAAGAATGAGTCTTTATCATTGTTGGTGTTGGATCTCTTTCAATGCATTTTAAAGAAGATGGCCCAGATTCAGGTACATCTGCGCATTATTGGACCGGCGTAGCGCACCGCCTTTACGTTAGACTTGCGCAATGTAGCCACGTAATCACCCTATTCTCGTAGCTTTTGCGCAGAAAATTGCGCATGCGTAACGTTATTTCAGAGGCGTAAGGCGGAGTAATACAAATTGGGAAGGACGTGGGCGGGTTACATTGAAATGAGCCGTGACCCCATGCAAATGAAGGGCCGGCCGGCTCGCGCATGCGCGCTTGAAGGAGACCATGGTCAGCTCCGCTGTGCGCATGCTCACAACTCTGGAGCGGCACAATCAGTGAAATTGGAAATGGACTAAGGACTACGCAGACAGCATAAATAGACAGACACAAACGCACTTGCATTGCAAAAGTACATCCCTTTGTCCCTTCCCATTTAACCAAGTGCTTTTGTCCCGTTTTTCGTTGCGTTGTGTTTTGTATTTGTCAGATTAGTGTTCTGTGTGATCAAGTGTTTGTTAGTAGATCTTTGAAAGTGTTTTTTGATAAGTGTTTGAGAGACTGTTTGTTTGATATATTTCTGTTAGTTTGTTTTCTTGCTGAATTTTTGCTGTTTGTTTTTGTGACTGTTTTTTGCTGAGAGCTTGTGTGATTTTTTTGGGTGTTAGTTTTCTCTTTGTGTGTGTTCTTGCTTGATTGGTTGTGCTTGTTTTTGTGACTGATTTTTGTTGACTGGGAGTGAGTTTTTTTGGAAGTATGACAGAGAGAAAGAGAAAACTCAATTTTACTTTGGGGGAAAAAAGAATTCTTGCCCGGGCCATTAGCGATTATGGGCGTTTCCTCCACGGCCCGGACAGTGCCAACACCACCCCGGCCAGGAGGAGGAAGATTTTGGACCTCATCACTGAGCACGTCAATTCAGCGGGGGAGGGGGAGACACGGACCCGGTCTGGGATTGACAAAAAAATTAATGACCTCCGGCGTCTGGTCAAACAGAAGCTGTCCAAAATGCTTGCCCATGCCAGGGGCACAGGAGGGGGCCCACCATGCCGTATTAGGCTGACAGCGGAGGAGCGTGCGGTGGCCCTGACCTTTCATCGGCATGAAGTGGAGGGCCTGCCCGGCTTTGACTCAAGTCCGGAGGCCGTGGTGCCAGGTAAGTATTTTTTTTAATATCAGGTGTGTAGCATGTGTGGGGGAGGGGGTGAAAGGGAATATGTGGCAAGTGTGTGGATCCTCCAACCTGTGAATGTTTTGTGTCATCCACAGATGTGCAGGAGGGTGCAGGGCCATCTGGCCTGACCGCACCATCCCCGGGACAGCAGCCTAATGAGGCCCCCCAACAAGGCCGGAGTCCGCGGAGGAGGTTCAAGAGGAGGAGGAGGTTGAGGAGGAGGAGGAGGAGTTGGAGGAGGAGAATCATGAGGAGGAGGAGTCCATGTCAGGCACTGGACTTTTGGTTTTTGAGGACTCTTCCCCTCTGGCTTGGTGGCAGGCAGCCCTCCCTAAGGGGGAGCCCCCCCTCCTCCCCCAACATGGCTCCCCTCCCAAGGGCCTCCCCTTCTCCCCGGCCACAAGCATCAGCTGGAGGCAGGAAGTCATCCCAGAAGACCAGGGGGGTGGCCGATGATCTGCCCGCCACTCTGAGAAGGGACCAGTTCCTCCAGACCCGCCATCTGGGACAGGTCAGCCAGACATTGGTGCGGATGGAGGAGAGCCTGTCCTCCATCAAGGATACGCTGGGGAACCTGGACTCCCACTCCCGGGCTTTCACAACCTGCCTAAACGAACTGCAGGCGACATCAGCAGGCGTTGGGCAGGATGTGAGGGCCCTTACCCAGGCTATCCAGGCCAACACGGCAACACTTGGTGCTGCCCTGGACAGAATAGCTGTGGCCTTGGAGGACAGGCCGCCAGGTGGGCAGAGATCAGGGGCTGCTCCTCCTTCCCCGGTTTTCCCCCTCCCCCATGAGTCTCCCCTGAGGAGCCGGGGCCGTGGCCGGGGGCGCCCCAGGTGTGGCTCACGTCAAGGGCAATAATGTTTTTCCCCCCTTTTTTTTTTTTGGGGGTTGTGAATGCTGTTTGAATGTGGGGGTGACATTCCTGCCGGAAAAGGGTTGTCACCCTCAATTTTGGTGGAGAAGGGTTCCCCAGGACCAGGGAGAAGTGATCCCCAGGTCCGTGTGAATGGTGTATGAATGTACAGTGACATAATTGGAGCCTTGGCGTGGCGTTGCTGCTCACAAGTCCTGCATGGTGGACTGGTGCCAATCCAATTTGATGAGGATGTGGGGTGTGTGTGCTAGGGACCACAGTGGTGTGCATGCATGCATTCTCATTGTGCCATGATTAATGTGTATGTTTATAGTGCAAAGATGCCCAATGTGAGCTGTCTCCTGGCTGCTCTTCCCTCAGAAGACGGAGTATCCTCGGTTAGGGGGGGATTGTCTGGTTCAGGGGTCAGGTCATCACGTAGGTCAATCTGCAGGCCCTTTCTTACTGCAAAGTTGTGCAGCATGCAACATGCACCGATGATCTGGCACACAAAGTTTGGGGAATACAAGAGGGTACCCCCAGACTTATCCAGGCATCGGAAACGTGACTTCAGGAGGCCAAAGGTGCGCTCCACCACTGCACGTGTTTGGGCATGTGCTTGATTGTATCTTTCCTCTCCTGGGGTTTGGGGGTTCCGGATAGGAGTCATGAGATGGGGTCCCAGTGGATATGCAGAGTCACCTGTAAGGGAAAAGACAGGAGGATGTTAGTCATGCATGTGCCCCTTGTGATGTGTGCATCATGGGAGGGGATAGTCATGCCTGCCACCCATGTCACTCACCAACCAGCCAGGTGGCCCCATACACGTTCTGATTGAATTCCATTCGAATGTGGCATTGATTGTATATGTAGCTGTCATGGCTGGACCCTGGGTGTTTGGCACGGACGTGCCATATGAGGCCTTGGGCATCGACTATCACCTGTACGTTGATGGAATGCCAATGCTTCCGATTGCGGTACATGTGCTCTGTCTCCTGGGGGGGCTGGAGTGCCACATGTGCAATCAATGGCCCCCACGGTGCGTGGGAATCTGGCAATTCTGTAGAAATCTGTCATTGCCTTCAGCCGCAGCTCCTCAGTGGTGGGTTTGATGATTTGGTTGGCCATGCATCTGAGGATTGCAGGGACAACCTGGTGCACACATCTGCTCATGGAGGATTGTGACATCCCAGCCACCACTCCACTTGAACGCTGAAAAGAGCCACTGGCAAGGAAATGGAGTGTTGCCATGACCTTCACCAGTGGCTGCACTGCATGTGAGCAGTGTGTTGGGCTGGTGATGTCCTCCTGCAAGGTTGTGGTTAATTCCAGGATGGCATGAGGGGTGAATCTGAAGATGCGATACACCTCAGAATCACTCATGCCAAACAGGTCTATGCGGGTGCGGTATATCCTCTCCCGTGCCATCCTCCGTGCCCTCCTCCTTCTTTGCTCCTCTAAAGTCAGTAGTATAGCTATGCGCGACGATGCTCCTGGCATGTTGGCATACAGATTGTTGTGCAACACGTGTGACTGCTGAGCTCCTCACTAACAGTGTTGCTTTATCTAACAAGTAGACTTGTTTTCTCTTTTTAGACCAGCTTTTATATGGTCTAATTTTAGACAGGACATTTTGCTGTTGCGCACACTGCGTAGCCCCAACGTTCTTTTGTGGATCCCCGTAAGTCCCTCATTAGCATATTTGACTAGCAAATCAATGGTCTGTCTAGCGCAGTTTTGCGCGGACGGATGCGCCTGTCTAACGAAATTACGCCGGACAAAAAAAAATAGATTTCTTGCGTATCTCGCTTTGGGGATGCCGTGCATCGAAACGCACGCGCACATTTAGACTTACGCATGCGCATCTCCTGTTGCGCAGGCGTAATCGCTCTGTGAATCTGGGCCGATGTCTTTATTAATTCTTCACGTATTCACATGGATGTTATATATCATTCTAGTGTTATGTTTCACTGTATGTTTATTTAACCAATTTGCATATTGCACAAGTGCGGCTTTGTCTTTTTGTACGTGCAATTACTATGGTGATATCACATGACTAAGTTGCTGCTCTCCACAAACTATTTTAGAGACTATATTGGCACTAGCACGATTTCTGAATAAGATTTGTCCTATTTTTACCAAGTAACCTAATATTCTGGACGTTTATCATGAGAAAGATGACATGAAAATGTTCTCAAGGGTGTAATAATATTTTTAAAAGACACACGCGTCCAAGAATGGAAAACTAAAATGTGATTCATATACTTCCTAAATAGTTTGCAGCTGAATTTAAATGCTATGAATTCTTACAAGATTTTTGTGTTGCCAAATATAATCTTGGCTAAAAAATAAGCAGATTTACAAATTAGGTCTAACTGTAAGTTGTGGACCGACTTCATAAACAATGAATTGGCCAATTAAATGTCCTGACAATATTGTCGAATAAATATCCTAGTATTAAAGTATATCCACGATCAGGACTGAAATTACCAGTAGACACAGTTGGCCTGCACCTAGAGGCAACAGAGGCAAATAGGGGACATACTAAAACATTTAATGTGAAAATGGCTTAATGTAGCTTAACGAGCAATAAAGTGCCTAAACCTCAATCAATTGCCCTGAAACTTTGCACAGCCTAAGATCTTAACTACCCAAACATATCCTATAAGTTTTGTGCTATTTGGTGTTCCACAAGGCAAACTAGGGACATTAAGCTTGTTTTTTTGGGAGCTTAATGTAGCTTAACGTACGAAAAAGACCTTAAATGTTAACCAATTTCCCCCAAACTTCACACAGTAGAAGGCTCTATCGATGCCAACATATTATGACAATTTCAGCTCATTTGGGTTATCACACCAAAATTTATTCACATTAAGCTATAATTTACAAGGCAAAAAACAGAGCTTAATGTACCATAATGTACCTAAACCTCAATCAATTGTCTTAAAACTTTTCACAGCCTAAGATCGTAACTACCCAAACGTATCCAAGAAGTTTTGTGTGATTTGGAGTCCCACAAGGCAAACTAGGGACATTAAGCTTGTTTTTTGGGGAGCTTAATGTGGCTTAACGTACAAAAAAGACCTTAAATGTTAACCAATTTCCCCCAAATGTCACACAATAGAAGACCATATCCATGCCAACATATTCTGAAAATTTCAGTTCATTTGGTTAATCACACCAAAAGTTATTCACATTAAGCTATATTTTACAATACTGAAATCGGCTTAATGTAGCTTAATGTAGCTTAACGAGCAAAAAAGTGCCTGAACCTCAATCAATTGCCCTGAAACTTTTCACACCCCAATATCTCGACCTTCCAAACATATCCAAGAAGTTTCAAGTGATTTGGTGTCCCAGAAGGCAAACAAGGTACATTAAGCTTGTTTTTTGCGGAGCTTAATGTGGCTTAACGTACGAAAAGGGAAAATTTATATCAAATACTTACCGTAATTTTCCTTTCCTGATGGACTCCATGGCAGCCAACGTGTGGTTAATCCCGCCTCTCATACCTCATAGGACCCTACTCCCATAAAGCTTTGCGTCTCCCCATAGACTGTGTTCCGTAATATAGCCTACTCCAGCAAGGGGAGGGAAACTCCTGCTGCCATGGAGTCCATCAGGAAAGGAAAATTACGGTAAGTATTTGATATAAATTTTCCCTTTTCCTGACAGACTCCATGGCAGCCAACGTGTGGGAAATAACTAGCCGACACACCCGGGTGGGAAATTGCTGATTAAAGAAAAAAAGGTTTAATTGACATTGTCAACAGATAAAACATGTAAACCAAAATCAACCGACGACAAACAGGCCGGTTCTACGCAGTAATGCGTCATGCATGTGTTTAATGACGACCAGGAGGCCGCCCTACAGATTACTTCTGGGGAAACATGCCGGGCGGCTGCCCATGATGTGGAGATGCTACGAGTCGAATGCGCTGTCACCGCTTCAGGAGGAGCCAACCCTTTTGCTTTGTATGCCCCTTGGATTACTTGAACTATCCATGCAGCGATGGTTCTGGGAGAAGCACGCATTCCCCTGCTTTTTCCATGGAAGGAAACGAACAGATGGTCAGATTGACGGAAGGCTGCTGTGGCTTCCAGATATTGTCTTAATACATGTCCGACGTCTAGAGGATGGACATTAGAGCTCTCAGGAGATCGAAAAGTGGGGAGAACAATTTCTAGATTTTCATGAAAGACCGATGTTACCTTGGGATTGGATCCCAACATGGGAATTAGTACGACCCGATCAGGGAAAAAAGTAAAACGGTTCTTTGGATCCTAGAGAACCTATTTCTGAGACCCTTCTGGCTGATGTTATGGCCACAAGGAAGACAGCTTTTGAGGACAGATCTTTGATTGACAAGTTATCCGAGTGCGTAGTTTCTGAAAGGAAGTCCAAAACAAAGGGAAGGTTCCATTTTGAGAACCTTGGTTTTCTCTGTGGCCTAAGCCTCATGGCACCTTTGAAAAATTGTTTGACAAGGGTGTGTTTGGCCCATGAAAACCCAGTGAAGGCCGAAATGGCCGAAATTTGAACTCTCAGGGAGCTGACTGATAAAGACAGATCCAGACCTGTCTGAAGGAAGCCAAGAACATCCTGAATCCTAGGATTACTAGGGGATCCATCCATGGAAGAGACGAAATCTGCAAATTTTGACCATATTCTCTGGTAGACCTTGTTGGTGCTTGATCTCCTCGCACTTAACAGAGTGGAGATGGCTTGATTTGGGCAGCCTAACGCAATAAGCCTTTCCCTTTCAAAAACCAGACCATCAGATGAAGACGGGATGGACATGGATGGGGGGTTACCCCTTGTAACAGGAGATCTGCCCTGTTCGGAAGCGGGACTGGAGCCCGGAAGCTCAGATGAAGCAGCAACGGGAACCATGGTCTGTTGGGCCAATAAGGGACTATCGCCATCACCTCGACCGCTTCCCACCTGAGTCTTGCCAGGAACCGGAGGATGACCGGGACTGGAGGAAAAGCATAGGCACTGTGAAAGTTCCACTGGTCTGTTAGAGCATCCACTCCGAACGCTTGGGGACAGCGACCCCTCGTATAGAATTTCTCTAGTTTGTAATTGCATGGAGATGCAAATAGGTCGACTTCCGGCACAACTCCCAGGGATAGGACCCAGCTGAAGACTTCGCTGTGGAGAGACCATTCGTTGTGGTCGAGTGTTGTCCTCGAAAGGAAGTCTGCTTGGAGATTTTGAGATCCGGGGAGATACACAGCTGTTAAATCTGAGAGATGTACTTGTGCCCACGACATGATCGGATCCACTTCCTTCAGCAGGGACAGACTGCGGGTGCCTCCCTGTCTCTTTATGTATGACACAGCTGTCGTGTTGTCTATTCTCAACAGGACTGACGATCCCTTTACTATGTGAAGAAAGGATTGAAGGGCACGGTAGGCCGCACGGAGTTCCAGGGCATTGGAACTCACACTCCGGGATGGTAACGTCCATTTCCCTTGAGCAAACTCCTTCAAGCACAGAGCCCCCCAGCCGCTGTTGCTGGCATCTGATGTAATTGTGATCCAGGAGATCGGGGCTAATGAATGGTAGTTGAGGAGATTTTTCCTTAGTAGCCACCAAAGAAGACTCTCTCGCATCGACGAAGTTATTCGAATGCGTTGATCCTGAGACTTCGGATCCCACTGTTGGAGAAACCCCTTCTGAAAGGGCCGCATCCTCCATTGTGCCCATCTCACCATGGGGACTGTGGACACCATGGTGCCCACTATCTTGAGGCATTGCGAGGCTTTTAGAAAGGGAGAATCCAATGCAAGCCGGACTCTGTCCCGGACTACCGGGATCTTTGTCAGGGGTAAGGAGATGGAACATTGAACTGTGTTGAATTGAGCTCCCAGAAAAACCAGAGATTGTGTGGGTTGCAGATGACTCTTTTCCCTGTTTATCAGCCAACCGAACTCGGTCAGGGTGGAAATGACCTGGATCTGGTGTGTCAACAGCTGTTCCTTGTCTTGCGAAAGTAACAGTAAGTCGTCGAGGTAGTGATGAAGTCGAATGCCCTTGGTTCTGATCAGGGCGACGACAGCCAATAGAAGTTTTGAGAACACCCGGGGCGATGTTGTGAGCCCAAACGGGAGACACGTAAATTGGAGGTGGACATTGTCTACTGAGAACCGGAGATATTTTTGGAACTCCGCTGCGACTGGGACATGGAAGTAGGCATCTTTTAGGTCTATGGACATCAGCCAATCGCCTGGCTGAACCGTCTGACGAATAGTAAGCAAGGACTCCATCTTGAATTTTTCCTTTTTGATAAAGGTGTTTAGATGTGTCAGATCTATTACCGGTCTCCAAGAACCTGTCTTCTTTAGAACCATAAACAGGGGCGAGTACATCCCTTGACCTCTTTCGGAAGATGGAACATGAATAGCGGCACCCAGAGCTAGGTGAGAGCTTGTGTATAACAGAAGAATTTTCCTTTTTTCTTCTGAGCCGGGTATTGTTGTGGGTACAAACTGTAGCCCGGGTGGACTGATAAAGGTCCAGGTATGGCCTGTAGACACTGTTTTGACAGTCCAAAAATCTCTTATTGAGGCTGCCCAGACATGTCGGAACTGTAGTAGCCGAGCGCCTACTCTTTCCGTCTGGGCTGGCTTCGCATCAAAAGGACTTAGGGGCATCACGTCCGGCAGACGAGGGTCCCTTAGGGGGCTTCTGTCCAGAGGGCTGGACTCTCCTCCAGTTTTTCCGGAACTCGCGACCAGGTCTATACCGGCGCGCATCTCTTGAACGGTCTTGATCTTGCCTAGGGAAGGATCTCCTCTGACCGAACGGACGGCGATCCTGAGGAAGGAACCCAGACTTACCCCCAGTGGCACGGGTGATAGCGCTGTCCAGCTTGTTCCCAAACAGGGAAGACCCCTGAAAGGGGATTCTGCACCACCCTTGTTTTGAAGCGGGATCAGCCGCCCAAGGGCGCAACCACAGAGCACGTTTAGCTGTGACAGAGGAGAGCATGATCCGCGCCACCAACCGGATAATGTCAAGGGAGGCCTCCCCCAGGAAGACGGACGCCATTCTCAGCTCATGAACCGGTGTGCTGCTGAGCACATCTTCGGAGACGTTCGCTAAGGTAGAATCCACTTCATCCGTCCAGGATTCCATTGCCTTAGACAAGGCAGCTAGGGCTAGAGCCGGTTTACAAGCCATGCCTGCTGTAATATATATACGTTTCAGATCTGTGTCTATCTTTCTATCTAGACCGTCCTTAAAGGAGACGGTATCTTCCAGAGGGAGTGTGACATGTTTCACCAACCTCATCACGGCGGCATCAACCAAGGGAGCTGATTCCAAGTGTTTAACATGTTCACTTTTGAACGGGTACATCTTTGCTACTTTTGAAAGCAAAGAATTCTTTCTGTCCGTGCTGGCCCATTCGTCAGAAATGATATCTCCCAGTTCACCCAAGAAAGGAAAACTAGGGCGCTCCTTTTTAAGTTGTTTGAAATATTTTCTCTGTTTGGAAGGAGATTCCACCGGATCTTCCCACCTCAAGGCGATCTTTACCGCTTTCACTAAACTTGGTACTAGGGAAAAATCAAATCCTGCAGGATTGACAACACTCTCTGCTTCACTGACGGAAGACGCACTTGGACTGCGTACACGTTGAGAGGGACCAGGCGTTTCAGGATTATCCTGTGTAAGCGCTGGAACTGGGTCATCAGGAACAGTAACATCACATCTGGAACCAGATTTGTTCAGGGATTCCTGGACTACTCTCCTGACCAGAGCCTCCACCTGATGACCATCATTTCCTCTCTCCCTCACCGCCTTGGAATAACATAGTTCACAAAGGGATCTTCCTTCCGAGACCCGAGCTCTACATCCCCAGCAGACTCTCTTACTGGAGTGGCTGGAATGGCGGTGGGAATGGCGGCCAGATGAAGATCTGGAGCCTTCTTTGCGGTGTCAAGAAGATGACCTGGGGCGTCTGGAACTTGATCTGGAGTGACGATGCTGTAACCTGGATTCGTCAACAACTTCGCGTGCTGAAGATTGATGTTCAGACCTAGAGGGGCTGATGAGGAGGAAAGAGTTAACCTCTGATTACACAGAAACCCAAACAGCCAGGTAGGGAAAAAAATAATTTTTTCCATCCTACCTGCAGCGCAAGGGTTGGCCACTGGGGGGCGGTGAGACATCCATAGTGGAAAGGAGTCACAAGAACTGCTAAGACAAACATATCAATGTAAGATGCAGCATGGATGAATCAAGCAAACAGGGCTTTAAAAAGGCAGAAGGCAAGAACATACCTTGAAGAGGGAAGACTATCAATTTGGGGCAACGAAAACAGCAACAGCACAGCCTGCGTGTGTCCCAAAGATAGCTGTTTTGACAGCTATTTAAACCTGCCGCCCTGATGATGACGTCACCGCGCGCACGCCGCTCACGCCGCAATTGCGACGTGACAGGCGCACATCCCCACACAGACCTCGCGCGCATGCGCGATCGCGACAATCCGATCGTACTGCGCATGCGCATCCAAGCCTCAATCTCGGCTGGAACCAGCGCAGGCGCAGAGACCAGAAAACAACGAACTGGAACGCAGATGCGTTCCAGCGGCCATGGCCACGGCGGAGACAAAACAATCAACAAAACAACATAGAGTACGGCTGCCATGTACAAGGTAAGAGAGGATAATACGTTACCAAGGATACCATTGCCGACCTGTCCTGGAACTGAGAGCTATGAAGCTCACTCCGCACTATTCGGGCATTCTTAAAGGAATAGAGGCCTCCAGCTAATAGCTAGGACGTTTGGCCTTGTTGCTGCTTGCCTGCCAATGGCTGGTTAGTAAGCACCTGTTGATATTGCAACCGACGCCCATGTCTACCCTGCTAATAGCTGGGATTTGTTGGACACCAGAAGGTGAGCTCTATGTGCAGGATCATCAGGACTGAGGAAAAAAATAAAAGGTATTTCTTCTTTTTTCTGCTTTAACAGCATAGGTCCTAGGAGGAGGACAAAAAAGGAACACAGTCTATGGGGAGACGCAAAGCTTTATGGGAGTAGGGTCCTATGAGGTATGAGAGGCGGGATTAACCACACGTTGGCTGCCATGGAGTCTGTCAGGAAAAAGACCTTAAATGTTAACCAATCTCCCCCAAGATTCACACAATAGAAGACTCTGTCCATGCCAATATATTCAGAAATGTTCAGCTCATTTGGTTTATCACACCAAATGTTATTCACATTAAGCTATATTTTACAATACTGAAATTGGCTTAATGTAGCTTAACGAACAAAAAAGTGCCTGAACCTCAATCAATTGCCCTGAAACTTTGCACACCCCAAGATCTTGACCTTCCAAACATATCTACAACATTTCAAGTGATTTGGTGGTCCACAAGGCAAACTAGGAACATTAAGCTTGTTTTTATTGGGAGCTTAACGTACAAAAAAGACCTTAAATGTTACCCAATTTCCACCAAATGTCACACAATAGAAGAACATATCCATGCCAACATATTCTGAAAATTTCAGTTCATTTGGTTAATCACACCAAAAGTTATTCACATTAAGCTATATTTTACGATACTGAAATCGGCTTAATGTAGCTTAATGTAGCTTAACGAGCAAAAAAGTGCCTGAACCTCAATCAATTGCCCTGAAACTGTGGACACCCCAAGATCTCGACCTTACAAACATATCTACAAAATTTCAAGCGATTTGGTGTTCCACAAGGCAAACTAGGAACATTAAGCTTGTTTTTTTGGGAGCTTAACATACAAAAAATACCTTAAATGTTAACCAATTTCCACCAAACTTCACACAGTAGAAGACTCTATCCATACCAACATATTCTGAAAATTTCAGCTTATTTGGTTAATCACACCAAAAGTTATTTGCATTAAGCTATATTTTACAATACTAAAACATTTAATGTGAAATTAGCTTAATGTAGCTTAACGAGCAATAAAGTGCCTAAACCTTAATCAATTGCCCTGAAACTTTGCACACCCCAAGATCTCGACCTTACAAATATATCAAAGAAATCTGAAGCGATTTGGTGTTCCACAAGGCAAACTAGGAACATTAAGCTTGTTTTTTTGGGAGCTTAACGTACAAAAAAGACATTAAATGTTAACTAATTTCCACCAAACTGCACACGGTAGAAGACTCTATCCATGCCAACATATTCTGAAAATTTCAGTTCATTTGGTTAATCACACCAAAAGTTATTCACATTAAGCTATATTTTACAATACTAAAACATTTAATGTGAAATTAGCTTAATGTAGCTTAACGAGCAATAAAGTGCCTAAACCTCAATCAATTACCCTGAAACTTTGCACACCCCAAGATCTCGACCTTTCAAACATATCCAAGAAGTTTCAAGCAATTTGGTGTCCCAGAAAGCAAACTGGGTACATTAAGCTTGTTTTTTGAGGAGCTTAATGTGGCTTAACGTACAAAAAAGACCTTAAATGTTAACCAATTTCCCCCAAAATTTCACACAATAGAAGACCCTATCCATGCCAACATATTCTAAAAATTTCAGTTTATTTGGTTAATCACACCAAAAGTTATTCACATTAAGCTATATTTTACAATACTGAAATCGGCTTAATGTAGCTTAATGTAGCTTAACGAGCAAAAAAGTGCCTGAACCTCAATCAATTACCCTGAAACTCTGCACACCCCAAGATCTCGACCTTTCAAACATATCCAAGAAGTTTCAAGCAATTTGGTGTCCCAGAAAGCAAACTAGGTACATTAAGCTTGTTTTTTGAGGAGCTTAATGTGGCTTAACGTACGAAAAAGACCTTAAATGTTAACCAATCTCCCCCAAACTTCACACAATAGAAGACTCTGTCCATGCCAACATATTCAGAAATGTTCAGCTCATTTGGTTTATCACACCAAAAGTTATTCACATTAAGCTATATTTTACAATACTGAAATTGGCTTAATGTAGCTTAAGGAGCAAAAAAGTGCCTGAACCTCAATCAATTGCCCTGAAACTTTTCAAACCCCAAGATCTCTACCTTCTAAACATATCCAAGAAGTTTCAAGCGATTTGGTATCCCAGAAGGCAAACTAGGGACATTAAGCTTGTTTTTTTGGGAGCTTAATGTGGCTTAACGTACGAAAAAGACCTTAAATGTTAACCAATCTCCCCCAAGATTCACACAATAGAAGACCCCATCCATGCCAACATATTCTGACAATTTCAGCTCATTTGGTTTATCACACCAAAAGTTATTCACATTTTTTTACAATACTGAAATTTGCCTAATGTAGCTTAATGTAGCTTAACGAGCAAAAAAGTGCATGAACCTCAATCAATTGCCCTGAAACTTTGCACACCACAAGATCTTGACCTTCCAAACATAATTAGAAGATGACAGATGACCCCATTCATGCCAACATATTCTAGTGTAAAAAGAGCCTAATGCAGTGGCGTACTAAGTCGGGGGGGTGTGCTGCAGCAGGTGCCACACACTGAGGGGGGTGTCAGGCCGATAAACCCCTTCCGTGACTGAAGACTTGGCAGAGAAAGAGCCGCAGCCTAGGTAACACATCGCATGCTGAAGCTGCCTAGCTTTGCGGGGGGGTGCGAGCCGCACCCTGAGTGATACCCATCCTGTCGGCAGACCCGTGCCCCGGCCGCAACAATCCCCTTCTCTCATGGCCACGCCGTGGCTCTGATAAGTCTTGGCTGCGACTGTCTCGCAGTCACACAGCCGAGCAGAGTGAAGCCGTCCTGCCTCCTCCTCCTCTGTGTAGTCTACAAGTGCTGTGTGTGCAGCACGCGGCACGCTGATCATCTGAGCCGAGCGAGGTGCATTATGGGTCTTAAGGGGGGGGTGTCTGCACTGTTGTAGGGGGGTCTGCACTGTTGTAGGGGGGTCTGTATGTTTGGGGGTCTGTATTTTTGGGGGTCTGTATTGTTGGGGGGGCTGATTTGTAGCGGGAGGTCTGTTTTGTATGACAGCTCTTATATAGGTGAGGCAGGGCCACCCGTCACATAACCCATCCCCCTCTGACGCACCCTCTGACTATGTCACTGGGGAAGCCCAGGCTTTCCCTTGCGTCAGAGGGGGACGGGTCACGTGACGGGTGGCCCTGTCTTACCTATATAAGAGCTGTTATACCACCAACCACCGGGCAAGGGTTGTGGGGATGAGACCCTTGTTGAGGGCATGTGGTCTGGTACGGTTCAGGAGGGGGGGCACTCTCTCATTCCCCCCTCTTTTCTGTGGCAGGCCAGGTTATGTGCTCGGATAAGGAGTCTGGTGTGGATTTTTGGGGAAACTCCACTCCATTTTTTTTTTAATTTGGGGTGGAGTTCCCCTAAAAATCCACACCAGACCTGAAGGGTCTGGAATGGATATTTGGGGGGAATCCCACGTCATTTTTTTTTATTATTATTGACGGCAGGGTTTCCCCTTAAAGGGGAGGTTCTCCTAAAAAGAAACTTTTAACATTGCCTGTCTCTTCTTAATAACATGTAGAATCGGCTGGTAGTTTAAAAAAAAAACGTCCGTACATACCATTTTCGGCATGTAGTCTCACCGTCGCTTCCGGGTCTGGCGGCCGGGGATGGGCGTGCCTACTTGATTGACAGGCATCCGATCGACGCATACAGCGCGTCACGAGATGCCGAAAGAAGCCGAACGTTGGTGCGCATGCGCCGTATAGAGCCGCACCAACGTTCGGCTTCTTTCGGCATCTCGTGACGCGCTGTATGCGTCGATCGGATGCCTGTCCCCAAACATCATACCCGGAAGCGGCGGTGAGACTACATGCTGAAAATGGTATGTACGGACGTTTTTTTTTTAAACTACCAGCCGATTCTACATGTTTCTAAGAAGAGACAGGCAATGTTAAAAGTTTCTGTTTAGGGGAACCACCCCTTTAATATCCTAACCAGACCTGAAGGCCTGGTAATTGAATTTGGGGGGACCCCCATGCTTTTTATTATTTTTTATGAATGAATTCTCTCTGAATTGCTTTTCGAATTTGCCGCGAACACCCCAAATTGTTCGTTGTTTACCAAACATGCGAACAGTCAATGTTCAAGTCGAACATGAGTTTGACTCGAACTCGAAGCTCATCCCTAGTTCTGAGTAATTTTCTAGCAAAAAATAAATATGATTTTTAGATGAAGGTGAGAAGTGCCAGAATAGGCGTGGTATGGAAGTGGTTAAGCTAAATGTCCATCATTTCCCTTGTGGGAAACCAAAATCCATAAAACTTTCAGGATATGGCTGAGAAGATTAAAACTTTGGTTGTGCAAAGTTTCAATTGATTAACCACTTCAGCCCCGGTAGGATTTGCCCCCCTATTGGACAGGCTATTTTTTGCGATACTAGACTGCATTGATATAACTGACAACTGCATGGTCGTGCAACATTGTACCCAAACAAAATTGACGTCCTTTTTCCCCACAAATAGATCTTTGTTTTGGTGGTATTTGCTCATCGCTGCAGTGTTTATTTTTTGCGATATAAACAAAAAAAGAGCGTCAATTTTGAAAAAAAATTCCTTTTTTTTTGCTTTAATAAATATCCCCAAAAAATCAGTTGAGGCCAATTTGTATTCTTATACATATTTTTGGTAAAAAAAAAAAATAGCAATAAGTGTATATTGTTTGGTTTGGGCAAAAGTTATAGCGTTTACAAAATAGGGAATAGATTAATGGAATTTTTATAGAATTTGTATTTTTTATTACATTTTTTCTAGTAATGGCGGGGAGCTGCGATTTTTACTGAGGCTGCAACGTTATGGCGGACAGATCAGACACTTTTCTGGGACCACTGACATTTATAAAGCAATCAGTGCTATAAAAATACATTAATTACTGTGCAAATGTCACTGGCAGGGAAGGGGGCGATCAAGGGGTTAAATGTGTCCTTAGTGTGTTTCTAACTGTGAGGGGATGGGAATGACAAGAAGGGGAGCCAGGTCTTTGTTCCTACTTAGTAGGAATATACAATCTGTCTCTCCTCCCCTGTCAGAACAGAGATTTGTGTGTTTACACACACAAATCCCCATCCTGGCTCTCATGCCTGCTATTGCTGGTTGCAGTGGCGAACGCGCCTGCTCGCCATGCGCATTGGGTCCCTCACCGCGCAGTGGGCACGCGCCTGCTATGGCTCTTAAAGGACATTTATTCATTTGTGTTGACACATGAAAAGATAAAATATTTACAAAAATGTGAGGATGTACTTACTTTTGTGAGATACTGTACCTCCTCTGTACAGTGTTTTTTAAAAGAGCAGTTCTGATCCTTCTCTTCTCAGTTTCCTCCCTGGCGCTCCTGGCTGCTCCCTGCTGCCAAATGCCCCCACAGCAACTAGCTTGCTATGGGGCACTCGAGCAGAGCCGCAGCTTTGTGTGTCCATTTAGACACAGAGCCATGGTTTGGCCCCGCCCCCTCTCTCTCCTCAATCTGTCACTTGGCTCTCGGGTGGAGGCGCCATCATCTTCAGTAAGGCAATCAGGAAGTGAAGCCTTGCAGCTTTACAGCCTGGCTCCCTACTGCACATTCTCGAGTCGCTCTGCGCAATCCCACTGGTCCCTGCTGTCTTCTGGGACCTGTGTGTCTCCCAGAAGACAGAGGGGGATGGAGGAGGCGCCGGACATAGTGTAGATATCGGCGGGTACTGCGGCTATCTATGCCCGGGAGTGGGAGCAAAACACCTGTATTAGACAGGTATCTGCTTTCCCCTCCCCCTGAAAGGGGTGAAATGTGACATGACGCGGAGTCGGGGAGAAAACGAAAAGTGGAAGTTCCATTTTTATGTGTAAGTCCGCTTTAAGATAATGACGTAATATATAAAAAAAATTGTAAGTTCAAACAAGTTTTTCTTTCTGTGAATATTGTCCTGCAACAATATTTTTTTTTTTTTTTTTTTTGCAATCCTTAGACAATTAAATGTAATAAAACTAAACAAATGGCATTTTTTTCAGCAGTAAATATATGTAAAAAGTTCTAAAAAATATTAATAAGCGAAGCAAACTGATTTTTTTTTATTAGATAAATAAAATAGAAAAGAAAAAAAATCACCAGGAAAAATATATTTGAATAGAGAAGGGGAATATAGAGTTAATCAGTGCTGATTAGAGAAAACTAAAGGGTTAATAAGGGGTTCAACAGAGGAACATGTAATTAGAAAAAAAAATGTTTTGCCTTGTCATGGTTGCTTTAAGTCTCTTCACCTGCAAATCAAAGTTCATCCCTATATAGAAACAAAACACAGAACATTACAATTGATACAATGTTTCAATGTAACTTTCTGTGAAGTGTTTGTTGATAAACTTTGCCAGCCTGCTTCTTTTTTTTAATTTATTTTGTCAGCTGCTGCTGAATTGCTCTGTACTGAGAAAGGGAAGAGTAAAATATAGATTAATGTGAATAACTTTTTGTGTGATAAACCAAATGACCTGACATTTTCAGAATATGTTGACATGGATAGAGTCTTCTATTGTGTAAAATTTGGGGGAAATTGGTTAACATTTAGGGTATTTTTTGTACGTTAAGCTCCCAAAAAACAAGCTTAATGTCCCTAGTTTGCCTTGTGGGACACCAAATCGCTTAAATATTGGATATGTTTAGAAGGTCGAGATCGTGGGGTATGCAAATTTTCAGGGCAATTGATTGAGGTTCAGGCACTTTTTTGCTTGTTAAGCTACATTAAGCCAATTTCCGTATTGTAAAATATAGCTTAATGTGAATAACTTTTGGTGTGATTAATCAAATGAGCTGAAAATTTCAGAATATTTTGGCATGCTCACCTATATAAGAGCTGTCATACAAAACAGACCTCCCGCTACAAATCAGCCCCCCCAACAATACAGACCCCCAAAAATACAGACCCCCCAAACATACAGACCCCCCTACAACAGTGCAGACACCCCCCCCTTCAGACCCATAATGCACCTCGCTCGGCTCAGATGATCAGCGTGCCGCGTGCTGCACACACAGCACTTGTAGACTACACAGAGGAGGAGGAGGCAGGACGGCTTCACTCTGCTCGGCTGTGTGACTGCGAGACAGTCGCAGCCAAGACTTATCAGAGCCACGGCGTGGCCATGAGAGAAGGGGATTGTTGCGGCCGGGGCACGGGTCTGCCGACGGGATGGGTATCACTCAGGGTGCGGCTCGCACCCCCCCGCAAAGCTAGGCAGCTTCAGCATGCGATGTGTTACCTAGGCTGCGGCTCTTTCTCTGCCAAGTCTTCAGTCACGGAAGGGGTTTATCGGCCTGACACCCCCCTCAGTGTGTGGCACCTGCTGCAGCACACCCCCCCGACTTAGTACGCCACTGCATTAGGCTCTTTTTACACTAGAATATGTTGGCATGAATGGGGTCATCTGTCATCTTCTAATTATGTTTGGAAGGTCAAGATCTTGTGGTGTGCAAAGTTTCAGGGCAATTGATTGAGGTTCATGCACTTTTTTGCTCGTTAAGCTACATTAGGCAAATTTCAGTATTGTAAAAAAATGTGAATAACTTTTGGTGTGATAAACCAAATGAGCTGAAATTGTCAGAATATGTTGGCATGGATGGGGTCTTCTATTGTGTGAATCTTGGGGGAGATTGGTTAACATTTAAGGTCTTTTTCGTACGTTAAGCCACATTAAGCTCCCAAAAAAACAAGCTTAATGTCCCTAGTTTGCCTTCTGGGATACCAAATCGCTTGAAACTTCTTGGATATGTTTAGAAGGTAGAGATCTTGGGGTTTGCAAAGTTTCAGGGCAATTGATTGAGGTTCAGGCACTTTTTTGCTCGTTAAGCTACATTAAGCCAATTTCAGTATTGTAAAATATAGCTTAATGTGAATAAATTTTGGTGTGATAACCCAAATGAGCTGAAATGTTCAGAATATGTTGGTATCGATAGAGCCTTCTACTGTGTGAAGTTTGGGGGAAATAGGTTAACATTTAAGGTCTTTTTCGTATGTTAAGCTACATTAAGCTCGCAAAAAACAAGCTTAATGTCCCTAGTTTGCCTTGTGAGACACCAAATATCACAACACTTATAGGTTATGTTTGAGTAGTTGAGATGTTAGGCTGTGCAAAGTTTCAGGGCAATTGATTGAGGTTCAGGCACTTTTTTGCTCCTTAAGCTACATTAAGCCAATTTCAGTATTGTAAAATATAGCTTAATGTGAATAACTTTTGGTGTGATAAACCAAATGAGCTGAACATTTCTGAATATGTTGGCATGGACAGAGTCTTCTATTGTGTGAAGTTTGGGGGAGATTGGTTAACATTTAAGGTCTTTTTCGTACGTTAAGCCACATTAAGCTCCTCAAAAAACAAGCTTAATGTACCTAGTTTGCTTTCTGGGACACCAAATTGCTTGAAACTTCTTGGATATGTTTGAAAGGTCGAGATCTTGGGGTGTGCAGAGTTTCAGGGTAATTGATTGAGGTTCAGGCACTTTTTTGCTCGTTAAGCTACATTAAGCTACATTAAGCCGATTTCAGTATTGTAAAATATAGCTTAATGTGAATAACTTTTGGTGTGATTAACCAAATAAACTGAAATTTTTAGAATATGTTGGCATGGATAGGGTCTTCTATTGTGTGAAATTTTGGGGGAAATTGGTTAACATTTAAGGTCTTTTTTGTACGTTAAGCTCCCAAAAAAACAAGCTTAATGTCCTTAGTTTTCCTTGTGGAACACCAAATCGCTTGAAATTTCTTAGATATGTTTGTAAGGTCGATATCTTGGGGTGTGCACAGTTTCAGGGCAATTGATTGAGGTTCAGGCACTTTTTTGCTCGTTAAGCTACATTAAGCTACATTAAGCCGATTTCAGTATTGTAAAATATAGCTTAATGTGAATAACTTTTGGTGTGATTAACCAAATGAACTGAAATTTTCAGAATATGTTGGCATGGATAGAGTCTTCTACCGTGTGAAGTTTGGTGGAAATTAGTTAACATTTAATGTCTTTTTTGCACATTAAGCTCCCAAAAAAACAAGCTTAATGTTCCTAGTTTGCCTTGTGGAACACCAAATCGCTTCAGATTTCTTTGATATATTTGTAAGGTCGAGATCTTGGGGTGTGCAAAGTTTCAGGGCAATTGATTAAGGTTTAGGCACTTTATTGCTCGTTAAGCTACATTAAGCTAATTTCACATTAAATGTTTTAGTATTGTAAAATATAGCTTAATGCAAATAACTTTTGGTGTGATTAACCAAATAAGCTGAAATTTTCAGAATATGTTGGTATGGATAGAGTCTTCTACTGTGTGAAGTTTGGTGGAAATTGGTTAACATTTAAGGTATTTTTTGTATGTTAAGCTCCCAAAAAAACAAGCTTAATGTTCCTAGTTTGCCTTGTGGAACACCAAATCGCTTGAAATTTTGTAGATATGTTTGTAAGGTCGAGATCTTGGGGTGTCCACAGTTTCAGGGCAATTGATTGAGGTTCAGGCACTTTTTTGCTCGTTAAGCTACATTAAGCTACATTAAGCCGATTTCAGTATCGTAAAATATAGCTTAATGTGAATAACTTTTGGTGTGATTAACCAAATGAACTGAAATTTTCAGAATATGTTGGCATGGATATGTTCTTCTATTGTGTGACATTTGGTGGAAATTGGGTAACATTTAAGGTCTTTTTTGTACGTTAAGCTCCCAATAAAAACAAGCTTAATGTTCCTAGTTTGCCTTGTGGACCACCAAATCACTTGAAATGTTGTAGATATGTTTGGAAGGTCAAGATCTTGGGGTGTGCAAAGTTTCAGGGCAATTGATTGAGGTTCAGGCACTTTTTTGTTCGTTAAGCTACATTAAGCCAATTTCAGTATTGTAAAATATAGCTTAATGTGAATAACTTTTGGTGTGATTAACCGAACGAGCAGAAATTTTCAGAATATGTTGGCATGGATAGGGTCTTCTATTGTGTGAAATTCGGGGTAAATTCGTTAACATTTAAGGTCTTTTTTGTACGTAAAGCTCCCAAAAAAACAAGCTTAATGTTCCTAGTTTGCCTTGTGGAACACCAAATCGCTTCAGATTTCTTAGATAGGTTTGGAACTTTGAGATCTTGGGGTGTGCAAAGTTTCAGGGCAATTCATTGAGGTTTAGGCACTTTATTGCTCGTTAAGCTTCATTAAGCTAATTTCACATTAAATGTTTTAGTATTGTAAAATATAGCTCAATGCAAATAACTTTTGGTGTGATTAACCAAATAAGCTGACATTTTCAGAATATGTTGGCGTAGATAGAGTCTTCTACTGTGTGAAGTTTGGTGGAAATTGGTTAACATTTAAGGTCTTTTTCGTACGGTAAGTCACATTAAGCTCCCCAAAAAACAAGCTTAATGTCCCTAGTTTGCCTTGTGGGACCCCGAATCACACAAAACTTCTTAGATAGGTTTGGGTAGTTAAGATCTTAGGCTGTGCAAAGTTTTAAGACAATTGATTAAGTTTTAGGTACATTATGGTACGTTAAGCTCTGTTTTTGCATTGTAAAATATAGCTTAATGTGAATAAATTTTGGTGTGATAACCCAAATGAGCTGAAATTTTCAGAATATGTTGGCATCTATAGAGCCTTCTACTGTGTGAAGTTTGGGGGAAATTCGTTAACATTTAAGGTCTTTTTTGTACGTTAAGCTACATTAAGCTCCCAAAAAAACAAGCTTAATGTCCCTAGTTTGCCTTGTGGGATACCAAATAGCACATAACTTATAGGATATGTTTGGGTAGTTGAGATCTTAGGCTGTGAAAAGTTTCAGGGCAATTGATTGAGGTTTAGGCACTTTATTGCTCGTTAAGCTACATTAAGCCAATTTAACATTAAATGTTTTAGTATTGTAAAATATAGCTTAATGTGAATAACTTTTGGTGTGATTAACCAAATGAGCTGAAATTTTCAGAATATGTTGCCATGGACAGAGTCTTCTATTGTGTGAAGTTTGGGGGAAATTGGTTAACATTCAAGGTCTTTTTCGTACGTTAAGCCACATTAAGCTCCCCAAAAAACAAGCTTAATGTACCTAGTTTGCCTTGTGGAACACCAAATCGTTTGAAACTTCTTGGATATGTTTGGAACGTCTATCTCTCGGGGTGTGCAACGTTTCAGGGCAATTGATTGAGGTTTAGGCACTTTTTTGCTCGTTAAGCTACATTAAGCCATTTTCACATTAAATGTTTTAGTATGTCCCGGCAAATAGACAGTTTTTCTCTGTATATTTATTGGCCACAATTATTTGCCATTATCAGCAGACATTCAGTAATCTTATATAAGTTTATTTATTGAATCATAAATCCAGGAGCACTGAGAAGATCAAGACACCAGCAATGGTAAGCTAGGAGGACAGCCAGATGCAGGATCTAACGATAAAACATGAAAACACTGTACACACGATCGGATATCTGATGGAATCTAATCCGTGGGATTTTTTTATCGGATATACGATGAAGCTGACTTTCGTCAGTCTTGCCTACACACCATCGGTCAAAAAACCGACGGTGTCCAACGCGGTGATGTAAAACACTAAGACGTGCTGAGAAAAATGAAGTTCAATGCTTCCGAGCATGTGTCGACTTGATTCTGAGCATGCGTGGATTTTTGACCGATTGGGCTACCACACAGACGATCATTTTTTTTTCTATTGTTTTTTTATCCATAGGGAAATTTTAAAACATGTTCTATTTTTTTTCTTCAATAGAAAACAAACATATCTGGCCCACATACAATCGGTTTGTCCGATGAAAACGGTCCATTGGTCTGTTTTCATCAGACAAACCGATCGTGTGTACAGGGATTAAGAACTACACTCTGGGGAATTACATCATATTATAATTTTTTTATATTTAACCACCTCAATACCGGGCCTATTCTAGCACTTCTCTCCTACATGTAAAAATCATCATTATTTTGCTAGAAAATTACACAGAACCCCAAAACATTATATATGTTTTTTTAGCAAACACCCTAGGGAATAAAACAACGGTCATTGCAGTGTTTTATCTTGCACGGTATTTGCGCAATCATTTTTCAAACACCTTTTTTTGGAAAAAAAAATGGTTTCTTTAATTAAAAAATAACAAAACAGTAAAGTTAGCCCAATTTTTGGTAAAATATGAAAGATTATTTTACACCAAGTAAATAGATACCTAACATGTCATGCTTTAAAATTGCGCACACTCATGAAATGGCGCCAAACATCTCCATAGGCGACACTTTGAAAATGTTTACAGGTTACCAATTTAGATTTACAGAGGAGGTCTAGTGCAAGAATTGTTGCTGGCACTCTAATGCACGCGGCGATAGCTCACATATGTGGTTTGAATGGCGTTTACCTATATGGGCGGGACTTACGTGTGTATTTGCTTTTGCAAGTGAGCTACCGGGGACAGGGCCATTTTAATTTTTAATTTTATTTTACTTATTCATTTATTTTTTTACACTTTTTTTCACTTGTATTCCTATTACAATGTAAACATCCCTTGTAATAGGAACTGTGTGTGACAGGTCCTCTTTATGGAGACATGCGGGGTCAATAAGACCCTGCATCTCTCCTCCAGGCTGGAAAGCATGAGATCGTGAAAAAATTTCACCGATCCCATGCTTAGTATTACTTACTAGCTGCAATCGCCGCTTTGTTTACTTCCGACGGTCATGGAGATGACTGGTGACAATCTGGTCACCAGTCATCTCTATGCTTCCTAGCCTCCGCCAAATGATTCTTTCTCAGGGCCACCGATGGCACGGGAGAGCCCGGAGAAGCACTGCATGTGGCAGTTCCACCGCTTGATCGTTCTTATAGGCGGCGGGCGGGGACATCCCCCCCCCTCCCGCCACCTATAAGAACGATCAAGCGGCGGAACTGCCACTATGATCGTTCTTATGGTGCACAGAATTGCCAGCACTAAGGCCCCTTTCACATTGTGGCGGTATATCGCCGCTAAAAATAGCGGCGCTATACCATCGGATTTGCCGTGAGTTGCAGGCCGCTAGCGGTGCGGTATTGACCCCCCGCTAGCGGCAGTGAAAAGGTTAATACCGCAGTATTGCCGCGGTCTCCCATTGTTTTCAATGTGAAGGAGCGGTGAAGGAGCTCCTCTCACCGCTTCTAAGATGCTGCTGACAGGAGATTTTTTTATCTCCCGCTAGCGCATCGCCTCAGTGTGAAAGCCCTCAGGCTTTCACATTGAGGATGCAGTGAAGGAGTTTTTCAGGCGGTATAGCAGCGCTATTTTTAGCGCTGTACCACCTGAAAAACTCCCCAATGTGAAAGGGGCCTACAGAATGATATCTGAATGATGTCTCTAGCTGCAGGCATCATTCAGATATCACTGCACAAAGCCCAGGACGTCATATGACGTCCACCCAGGATGGGAGATCCCATCTGTGGATGTCAAATGACTATGGGTCAGTAGTGAAGTGGTAAATTTGTTTATGTGATGGGTCCCCTTTGAGCATGAATATATCAAAAACATATGTGTTAAAATCATGTATTACTTTGGCAAAGCAAAAGCATGATTTAGTCTTATCATTAACCATGCATTACTCAATTATGGCATTAAGTAATAATGATAGAAATGAAAGTTAGAAACTCCTGCTACTGCTAATGCAATTTCTTTATTTTCAAATTAATTGGTATACACTTTACAATAATTGTCTAGGCAAAAAAATGCCATTAATACAATTAGAGATGAGCAGAGTGATTTTCGGCTTTTGACTTTACTGTATTTAATTGTTATTTACCTGCTTTTGCTTTAAAAGGTTCACTTTATTTTTTTACTGTCTATGAAGAAAAAGCCACAAATCAGTAAGGATAAGGAGTGATCTTTTTCTTTGACACAAGAAGTCAATTGAAGGGGGCTTCCATAAACCCTCAGGAGCTATGGGAAGCCAATTGCATTCTTAAATGGCTCCAGACTATTTACACATAAGTATTTCAATGTTAAAACAATTATGATAAAATCTATTTAAAAAAAGCCCTCATTCACATCTGTAGCTCTAGGTAGAGATGTGCAAATCTGACCAGCATGTGTTTATGAAAGATTGTTCTTGACAGAGCAACCTGTTCTATGAGAAAGTGAGCTGCAACCTGGATAAAAGGAGGCCTGTTGATGTAGTGTATCTATATTTTGCCAAAGCATTTGAAACGACACCCATAAATGCTTATTTACAAACCTAGATCTATTGGCATTGAAGATAGAGTATGTACTGTAGCTAGAGAGAAAACTGATTACAGGAGCACATGCAAAGGGTTGTGATAAACAGAGTATCTTTGGAATGGTCTGGAGTTGTGAGTGGGGTGCCCCAGGGCTCTGCCCTGGGACCAATTTTGTTTAACTTGTTCGTAAACAATATAGTGGTTGGTATATTTAGTTCTGTCTCCATATTCGCAGATGATACAAAGCTAAGCAGGGTAATAACTTCACAACATGATATTAAAACTTTACAAGAAGTTTTCAACAAATTAGAGAGATGGACAACTACATAGCAAATGAGGCGTAATATAGATAAAAGGTAAGTAATGCACTTGGGGGATAAAAATATGAATGAAAACGACATGCTTTGGTAGAACCTCTGAGGAAATCAGGGATGGAAAAGGAGCCGGAGTTCCTAGTTGATGGAAGACTCAGCAATAACATGCAATGCCAAGCTAAAACAAGCAAGTCCAGCAGTTCTGATCAACAGTCCCCAGGAAGGATGTGCTAGAACTGGAAGAGTCCAAACAAGGACAACAAAGCTAATAAGGGGGCTGGAGGACCTCAGTTATGAGGAAAGGCTCAGTCTCAGGTCACTCAAAAGGATACATGGCCACTTAGTGAAGTTGAACTAAGAAGAGCTTTAAAGTATAACTAAAAGCAAAACATTTATTTAATTTTTTTTAGGATTGGATAGAGTGGAGGGGGATTTTAACACCTTTCAGATTTGATTGCTATCTGTGCCCCCATTAGGGAGATTCATCCTATCTATTGGTACAGTTTACCATTATCGTTGAAAGTGAAAGTAAGAGAAAATGCCCGATTTCGAGTTTCCCCAGAAAAGTAATAGAGGGAAAACCTTCCAATGGTGACACTAGTTTTAGTGATCTGGGGTCTCCAAGGGATTCCTTAATTTCCTCTGACTTCCTGTTTGTCTATGAGACAGGAAGTAAAGGACAATCTCTGCAATGAGACAAAGATGTCAGAAAAAATATGACAGGAGATACACAAATCCGCCCCCCAGCGCTCTATCTAAAATGTTTTTTTTTAACCTTACCAACTATATAAGAGTTCCTACTGACAAGTGTTTCTTAGGTTCCCAGTTGATTAATGAACATATACAATACTGAGAAGTAGTATAATCTTTATTTTATGAACACTCAGTACCCAAATATCTTATTAATAGAGCATACTTCCCATTACAAATCTTAATATTGAGAAACATTTCCTGTGTAACAGATTTCATCTTGTTTTCTATTAATCCCCAGGGTATATCTGAAATTAATCTGCATTTACCCTGAGAATAAAGATTCCCAGAAACTTTCTATAAATTACCTTGAACATAATTTAACAAAGTAATCATATCATCATTTAAGTTGAGAAAGTTTAGCTTTGTTTATTAAGCTAAATATAAGGCCAAGTACATATCAAATTGCCTGGTAGATAACTCGATTTTAACTGCAGATTATTTGGAAGCAGAATATTACAAGGCATTTTTATAGTACTTCAGGGACATTGTTTCTTCAACATAATAATATCCAGGACTAAAATTGTGAGAAACAACAATAAAGCAATGGTCAAAGGTAGTTTTTTTTTATAATCCTGCAAATACCAGTCATGTGCATTACTTGTGCACAACTGTAAACAAACCATATGAATATACTTTTGAAAATTAAATACTGTATTTATTGGTGTATAACACTCACTTGTTTACCCTGAAAATAGAGGGTAAACTGTGCTTGCGTGTTATACACAGGGGCTGTGGAAAGTTTTTTTCCTGAAACTTCCCTCTTAAAGTTAGGGTGTGTGTTATATGCCTGTGTGTTATACACCAATTAATACAGTATATTCAAAGTATTAGGATGACCATAAATGGCATGAAAAGTCGAGTCATCTTCAGATTTTTTGGAGGTGATAACAAGAACATTTGGCAGTTGGAATTGCTCATTTACATGCAAGGATGTCTCACTGTAAGCAGTCCCAATCCTCTCTACTATAGAGCAGGCAAAGAAAAAGGGTACCAAGTGTACTAGACAATTATAGTAAGGTGAGGATTATGTGTGGTACCAGGAATGAAGTGACTTGTCCAAGAATGTTAAATATTTCACCACCCATTATTCAAGGCGAGGCATTACGGATTTCTTTTTCATTTGAAATGCTATTTCAGCAAACATTTCTAATGTTTATTTATTATAATAAACTACCACAATAATCTGTTTAATTCATATTAAATCAGGTAGACTGAAACACTGCATAGACATTGGTAAATTTTAATGATCAGACAGCCTAAATCTAGGTTGAATCTACTTAGAGGATTGTTTAAGCTTTAATTCTAAAGAGACCAGTGGCCAAAGTTTTTAAATGAGTTAGGAATCTTCACCCAATAAATTGTGTGAATATTCATTTTAATTATACAGTCATGTGCAAATGAAGTAAGGAAACAGGTATTTACTTTGCACACGTGGAATATTTTAGTGAAAATTCACACAATATATTGTTTTATGATTCTCAACTATGTTTGTAAACTAACCTCACTGACACTTCACCCCTTAAGGCACCGTGCATCACTAATAATGGCAATTAACATGTTTTGATGGTATTTGAGCACTAAGGAAATTAATTATTTAAATACATTGCTCGTTTCTAAAAAAAAATTATAGAAAGAAAAAAAAATAACAAATAAAATAGGTAAGTACAGTCAAAGCAAATATTTTGTGTGTGAAGTAAGGTTACATTATTGTACAACAAAATCTTTAAACTTCCAGCTATATTAACAAAGCTGCTTAGAGTCAGGGGTTACTGCAGAAAAGCAGAAAATATTTGTAAATATTACACCATAATGAATTTATTAGAACATAGTTACATTATTCACAAAACTTGGCAGAAACATTTTACTCTGGCTAATTAAAGAAATGCTGCATGTCCAAAAGCAGTTTTCTTGATGTCACATTCCTTTAAAGGCAACCTGTCAGGATAGAAATGTGGGAGCTGTAATAAATAACATAATTTCTATCTGCATCCTTATTCTTGCTATTATTTCTTGCTCTACTAGTTCTATGGCTCATTTACCAAATTGGCATAGATTTTGAACTTCAAAATGGGAATGCGCCCTGGAAAAGTATAGCTGAGCTTACTTTGACTGCCCAGTCATTCTCAGGGAAACTGAAAACGGAACAGAATGTTGCCTAGCGTATGAAAGAGAGTGAAGTGGACAATAATCCAACCATGACATGAAAACTTTACTTGGTGAATGTTCTCTACATCTTTAGTAAATCAACACCAATGAGTCATTGACCCTTAACCGCTTTAAGACCTCCCCACCTACATATACTGCGACAGTGCGACCCCTTAACAAAAAAATTGTGTACCTGTACAAGATTTTTTTCTACAACTCGCGCTGACGGAGCCCCACTTCCACTGTGATTTGACATAGCGGGAGCCAATTAGCAGGCCCGGCGGATTCAATGTCTTCCAGAAACCCAGTGATCATTTAAGTGAGAGGCAGAATGGCAGTCTGCCTATATAAACAAGGCAGATCACAATTCTGCTTGTAAGGAAGACAAAAATCTTGTGTTTCTGCTAGAAACCATCCCCCCCACAGTAATAAAGCACTCCCAGGGAGAACATTTAACCCTTTGATCATCCCTGATGTTAACCCCTTCCCTGCCAGTGTCTTTACTACAATGACCGTGCATTTTTTAGCCCAAAAAGTGTCAAAGTGTCAGTTAAGTGTCCGATTTGTCTGCCGCTGATTATTACTAATAAATAAAAGTCCACAAATCCGCCCCACAGTTTGTAGACGCTTTAACTTTTGTACAAAATCAATTATTTTTTTTTACTCATCTGGAAATGCCTGTTGCTATGCGGTCCCACAAAATCTGCCCTTGGTATCACCTAGTATTCTGAAATCATCTCCCTCTTATGCTCCTGGGAGATGTGTGTCCTCATTTCCCAGGATGCTGTGCACTACCCAATCATCACTCCCAATCCAAGACTTCCAGGAAGTAAGTGCTTGTAGGCTTCACAATGCCCACAAGCAAAATGACAACCATGTGGACCTAGTTTTATAAACTATCTTTTCTGAATAACTATGTGGAGCAGTGGCGGATTGTAAAATAGTAAGTGACCGGATTTATATTATAAAAATGCATGATGAAAGGACATACATTTAAAAAATGCTAATTGTGGTTGGAACCCTGCTTTAAATTTATGAAGAATATTTTTTATTTATTTTTTGTACAATTTGTTTTATAGCAGAAAGTAAAAAATATTGTTATTTTTTTCCAAATTTTTGGTCTTTTTTTGTTTATAGTGCAAAAAATAAAAACCACAAAGTTGATCAAATACCACCAAAAGAAAGCTCTACTGCGGGAAAACAAGGACATTGATTTTATTTGAGTAGAGCATTGCAGTTAAAACGACACTGTGCAGTTTTGCAAAAAAAAGGCTGTGTCAGGCTCCAAGCTCCTGATTTGCAGATACTTGTCTCAGCTCTATTACGTATCTCACAGTAAAGGAATAATAAGAATGTCAGCTCCACAGATTTCACTTTAAAAATAAGTCAGAAACGCTAGCTCCGTAATTTTTCTGGACAGATTCCTTTTAAGACCCAATTTCCAGTTCCTAAAAAAGAAACAATAAGATTCCTACTCACTTCCTCCACAACTTTCCATTCTTTTTTTTTTTTACCCTCTTCATATGTGTATATAACCTCTATGGTCTTTATGGTTTTCTATCCAGCACTAGCCTTTGGGCAGAGTACAACAGCACACTTGTTACACACCTTGGTGGTGTGTCGTTACTATGGGACTTTACATTTGAGGATTTAATGCTGCCTCCTAGGACTGGGACCATTGTAACAACACATATTTTAGTCAAGAGGACTACAGAAGGTGTGGTGATGACTGACTGTGCTCAGAAAAAGGCATTTGAGGTTGGATGTCAAACCTGGAAGTGGGGTGGCATCTTTAGATTAGAACAGAATCGTTGTAACACAGTGGAGAGGAGAGGGGACATTGGACAATGAATGTTGCTTTTTTATTATCAGCATGGTTTAAAGCATGGTTTAAAGTTTAGTTAATTCATTTTTCTAATTCAGCACAAGGGATGGTACTTACCCCTAGTATGAAGTGTCCCTTGTGATGGTGTTGACTGCCCCCCTATCATACCCCACAGCTGTAATATGCTGGAGTTATGACTATGTCCATACTCTACCGCCTTCTCTATTCATAGAAGCTGTACTATAGCGAATGAAAATAATTCTATACATGGAGGCTGGACAGATGAATGAAAGGTCTCAATGGGGAATAGGGATTGCAGAAATGGCAAGCATAAGTACCTGCGACAGGTCCCTCGGCCCCTGAAGCAATAGAGGATTATGGTTGTGGTGTATGGAAAAGGGGCAGAGGACAGAGGATTTCAACTATGACAGCCGGCACCAGCACAAAAGCACTTTAGCCTTTTTTTTTTTTTACTTTTATCTAAACTTGGGGCCAGATTCACAGAGCGATTACGCCGGCGTTACAGGAGATGCGCGGCGTAAGTCTAAATTTGCACATGCGTTTCGATGCGCCGCATCCCCAAAACGAGATACGCAAGAAATCTACTTTTTTTTGACCAGCGTAATTTCGATAGATCGGCGTATCCGTCCGCGCAAAACTGCGCTAGACACACCATTGATTTTCTATTCAAATATGCAAATGAGGGAGTTACGGGGATCCACAAAAGAACGTTGGTGCAGTGCAGGCTACGCGCTGTGCGCAACAGCTTTACGTCCTGTCTAAAATTAGACCATATAAAAGGTGGTATAAAATTAGACAATCCATCTACATGTCAGCTAAAGCAACACTGTTAGTGAGGAGCTGAGCAGTCACACTTGCTGCCCAACAAACTGTATGCCAACATGCCAGTGGCATCCATGCTCATAGCTATACTACTGACTTTAGATGAGCAAAGAAGGAGGAGAGCACGGAGGAGAGCACGGAGGAGAGCACAGAGGAGGGCACAGAGGAGGGCACAGAGGAGGGCACAGAGGAGGGCACGGCAGAGGAATAATTTTTTTTCCAAAAAAAAATTCTTTGCTTTTATAAACATTTTTACAAAAAATAAACATACATATATACATCAATACATAACATACATACAAATTACAAACACGGTCTCACTATCTTTCAATAGCCCTTTAAAACCTTGATGGATATAATAATCTAATCTGATACAAGCCCCTCACTCTTCACTTGATATATCACACACGCATAGACATCTTTGGCATGAGAGATTCTGAGGTGTCTGCCAGATCATCGGTGCATGTTGCATGCTGTACAACTTTGCAGTGAGAAAGGGCCTGGAGATTGACATAAGTGATGACCTGACCTCTGAACCAGACAATCCCCCCCTAACCGAGGCTACCCCGTCTTCTGAGGGAAGAACAGCCAGGAGCCAGCTCACATTAGGCATCTTTGCACGGTAAACACACACATTAATCATGGCACAATGAGAATGCATGCATGCACACCACTGTGGTCCCTAGATCACACACTCCACCACAAATGAGGGTGACACCCCTTTTCCGGCAGGAATGTCACCCCCACATTCCAAAATCATTCACAAACAGAACCAAAAAAAAAGAATTGACCAGCAAAAATATAATTTTAAAAAAATAACAACAAAGAAAACACATAAAAGACACAAATCACTCTGCAAAACAGTCCCCAAATATCTCAAAGACACGTCACAAACAAACAAACAGACGCAACAAACAACAGAACAAAAGCACCTTGCTGTATAAGAAGGGATACAAAGGGATGTACTTTTGCAAAGGAAGGGCGTTTGTCTCTGTCTATTTAAGCTGTCTGCGTAGTTCACTAAGTTGCCCGGGTCCACTTCCAATTTCACTGATTGCGCCGTTCCCGAGTTGTGAGCATGCGCACAGAGGTGCTGACCATGGTCTTCTTCATGTGCGCATGCGCGAGTCGGCCGGCCCTTCATTTGCATGGTGTCACGGCTCATTTCAATGGAACACGCCCACGTCCTTCCCAATTTGAATTACTCCGCCTTATGCCTCGTAATTAACGTTACTCCGGCGCTAATTTCTGCGCAAATACTACGAGGATACGGTGATTGCGCCTCTACATTGCACGGGTCTAACGTAAAGGAGGTGCGCTACGCTGGTCAAAAAATGCGCCAATGTACGTGAATCTGGCCCTTAGTCTTTAAAGTGTATTTCCACTTTTCAGCCAAATTAGGACAAACCTTACTTAATATTTGTTAATATCCCCATTCACATGGCATTATTAAAATCTAACCTTCTTTTTTAGATGCTCTTTTATGGAAACTCCAGCACCGTACATTTTGAATAGTGTGTTTATGAGAGATTTGGGCAGCTGTGTCTACCATAATTAATCCTAATCCTTAATCTCCACTAAGCAGGCAGATCTTAAGCCAGCCATAGATGGCGCAATTTTCTTTCTTGCAACCAAGGGTTGCATGAAATAAAATTTCTCGATTCCCTCATCAGCACACTTGGGTACAATCGGCCTGCCCATACAATCAATTGAATATTGGCCGGTCCCGACGGTGCGCATGCGCGGGACTTCCGGGAAGACGCTCTGAACGGGAGCTCCGAGCCGCCCCAGCATTCCGGAGCCCACAGCGCCAAAAGCATTGGGAGATTGTCTCCGAGGACGATCGGACAGGGTAGCGGAGGGAGCGGAGCACATCCCTGAATGCCAGGTTCCGACGCAAGGAAGGGTTTCAGCCGACAGCTGGACTTTGGCCTAACGACTCCAAAGACCTCCAAGATGGCGACCGCGGCCTCTCCTCGTGGTGACGAGGCGGGCCAAGACAGTATTGCGGACCCTTCTTCTCCAATCCAGCATGTCCTACCCTTGCTGGCAACTCCTGTGAGTACTGTCCCCCGCCACCTGGCATCACCAGCCTCCACAGAATCCCTCCTCAGTCGCACTATGGCAGACATTATGAACACTCCCATGCTGCAATCCCCCTTGAGCCAAGCTGACTTACAGATGCCTTCCCCCATCCCTCAGCCCCCTCAGTCTGACATGGCACAAATACTAAACTGCTTCTCTGACATGCTGGCAGCTGGACTGACACAAACAGCAGCGCAGATCACATCCTCCATTAAAGCGGATCTGCAATCTATAGGTGCACGCATGGATGCGATTGAGCAAGCGGTAGACAACACTTCAGCCCGCACCAATCAAAACACAAACTGCATCCAATCACTCCAAGACCAACTTGAAATCGCATTAGCCAAAATCGACGAGTTGGAGAATCGCAGCAGGAGATATAATTTCCGCATTAGGGGACTACCTGAGGAGGTAGTCAATATCCCTGAAGCAGTGAAATCATTCATTAAAAATATCATACCCGATATTCCGGAACATAAACTTGAGCTGGACAGGGCCCACAGAGCTCTACAACCCCCTCGCCAAGATGGGCTTCCAAGGGATGTAATAGTCAAGCCCCACTACTACAACGTGAAAGAGGAGGTTATGAGGAGATCACGCAATGCTGAAGACCTTAACTTTCAGGGGAACAAAATACAGATCTTTGCAGACATTTCACCGACCACAATCCAAAAGAGGAGGGCTCTGAAGCCCCTCTCGGGGGTTCTCTCACAGAAATCCATCAAGTATAGGTGGTCCTTCCCATTTCGCCTGCAATTTGATCACAAAGGCAAAACCTATGGCTTCTCAAGCTTCGGGGAAGGAGAACAGCTGCTACTGCGTCTTGGATTCATCAACCAAGAATTACCCCCCCGAGACTCTTCTCCTAAACCCGGCTCGTCCAAGAGACCCTCCACTGGCAGCCCCATCACCCCATTGTGGAACAAGCAACAACCAAAGAGGCACCGAGACTCCCGCCCTCCTAGATGACTTTTCATCCCTGACCCGTCTCTCAGAGACAGCTGTGCCTTAATTCGAGTATCCTAATCCCTATCTGAATAGTGCTACTCACTACTCCATCCGAGACTGAGTTTATCCCTCTGTCCCCTTTGTTAAATATGCTGCGACTCGCCTCCTCAACGGGGTTTCACCACTTCGCTGTCCTAGCTCTCCCCTTTGGGGCCAGCACAATGCCAGTTTGCTGAGTATTTTTTGTTTCCCATTTTTGTTTTATGTTTTATCTTTATTACATTCATTGTGTGTTTGATTGAGTCCCCTGTGCAAGAGAAGAGGCGGGGAGTATATGTATTGGATATCCACAGGACCTCTGGAAGGAGAACACGATCCAATGCCCTATACTCCTTGTTATCTATCTGTCCTTACCTGAGATGTGATTGGGGGTGGTCACCCACCCCCCTATGCTCCCTAAACCTGACCCCCCCTTGTTTTCCCCCCCTCTCCCCTGCCCCCTCCACCCACACCTCTCCCCCCTACCATCCCTAATCCTTCCCCCTCCCATTCTGTTTTCCCTTGGCATCGAGGATTGCTAATTTTTGATTTCAGTATCTACCAGTTTGTTCATGTTACATTTTTATTCAATGTTTTCTACTTAAGTCTGCAGTTAGATATGCCCCTGAACCTAGATATATCCCATATATGATTATATTTTTTACTGTGGGCTTCCGGCCTGGGGCGGACGAGCATGCCACCTTAACCGCGGTACCAGATAAGAGCTAGCTCTTTCTGCGACTGCGGGCATACGACCCACATAGGGTTCGTCACCTTCCTGAACCCAACATTGTGTTGGGTCTCAGTAGTGGTCTAGGCCATTCGATCCTGTTTGTTTTCATCCTTCCTAGTCAATCTTGCCTAGGTCTTCTCTCATTCTCCACTCTTATCTTTCTTCACCCCTTTTTCCATATGTCTGAATTTTTCTCACGCTATTATTTTTGCAATACTTCTTTTCTCTCCCAGGAACCGACACGGAAGGTCCTCAAGTACACTAGCACTTGGTTGCGACATCTACCCAGTCCACCGATGCGATTTCCCAGTAAGGAGCGGATCACGGTAGGTCTCTCTTTTATGTGCTCGTGCGCACCCTCTTTTGTCCATGGCTGATACACCTTCCAAACCAGTAACCCTTAGAATAGCTTCACATAACACACAGGGTCTGAACTCTCCGTCCAAACGACGCAAAGCCTTTCAGAGCTATCATACACGGGGCCTTGATGTAGTCCTACTCCAAGAGACCCATTTCCCCAGCAGCTATAATCCCCCCTTTCTTCACCGTGGTTACCCCACCTTTTTCTTAGCAAGTGCTGAAACCAAAAAGAGAGGGGTAGCGATACTTTTCTCCAAAAAAACCCACTTTGAACACTCATTAACGATTACAGACAAGGAGGGTCGGTATGTCCTAGTTAAGGGTTCAATAGAAGGGAGGGTCCATACCGTGGTTTCCTATTATGCCCCCAACGAGGGACAGGCCAAATTCTTCTCCGTATTACTTCACACACTAGCACCACACTTTGAGGGACGGGTTATCCTGGGAGGTGACTCCAATGTCACCTTTGACACTATTCTAGATAAATCTAAGATGGGGACTCCCAGCCATAAAAGACCTTCTAAACAGAGCCTTCATATTGCACGCCTTCTAAACTCCCTGGGCCTCATAGACGTTTGGAGGGAACTCAACCCTTCGGCAAAAGATTACACGCATTACTCGGGTCCCCATAAAACCTACGCCAGAATTGACCACATCTTCCTTCCCACACCTGACATTCACGCTGCCTCCCATGCCTCCATTCACAAAGTCCCATGGTCGGACCACTCTCTGGTGCTCGTTAGGCTCTCTGGTACTTTATCCTCCCCTGGGCCTCGCCCGTGGCGATTAAACTCATCTCTTCTTTCTAACCCGGTGCACTGCACTTTGCTGGAAAAGGAGATTCGGGAATACTTCGAGAACAATGACACAAACGATATCTCCCCCTGTTCTCTTTGGGGGGCCCACAAAGCAGTGCTTAGGGGGAAGATTATCCAACTTACATCACAATTGAAGCGGGAACGTAAGGCCGATATTGAGAAACTTGAGAAAGAATTCAAAACCCTAAGCAAGAACCATAAGAGTAATCCTTCTCAGACTTCACTGGCCAGGTTGGATGCTAGCAGGTTAGCACTTAACATGGCTCTAACTTCTACGGCGGACAAACACCTAAAATGGCAGAGTAGTAAACACTATATGCGAGCTAATAAGTTTGGACCACAGTTGGCAGCAAAACTCACTCCCAAGCTGAGGTCATATGCCATTCCTAAAATTAAGACTTTGAGCGGTAATTTATCCCAAAACCCTGTGTCAATACTTAAGACTTTCCAATCATTCTATTCCACCCTATACTCCTCCAACTCCCAACACCCACTCGCAGATCTTGACACCTTTCTGCAGAACGTCCCCCTCCCTAGATTATCAGATCCCCATCGCTCTATACTAGAATCCCCCTTCCAGGTAACAGAAATCTGTGATGTCATTAAGACTCTTAAAAAGGACTCGGCCCCGGGTCCTGACGGGTTCTCAAACCAATACTATAAGACATTTTCAGAGATCTTAGCCCCTTATCTGGTCCGTTTCTTTAACTCCTTGCGCAGAGACACTCCTCTAGACCCCTCGGCAAACTTGGCATTCATTTCAGTAATTCCCAAACCGGGGAAGGATTCGAGCGAAGTAAGCAACTATAGACCTATCTCGTTGATCAATAACGATTTGAAGATAATGACAAAAATTTTAGCGAACAGAATGGCGTCCTTCATTGGTTCCTACATTAGCAAGGATCAGGTAGGGTTTATGCCGGGGAGGCAGGGACCGGACCAGATTCGGAGGGCAATAGATGTAATCTCACTGATGAGATCGGGTTGGGACGGAGGTCTACCCCAGGAAGGTTATTTACTTTCCATAGATCTGCAAAAAGCGTTTGACACGGTGGAGTGGCCTTACCTCTTCACCTTGCTGCGCAAGTGGGGCTTTGGCCCTGACTTTATTAAGACGTTAGAGGCTCTCTATTCCCACCCGATAGCACAGGTGAGATTCCAAGGTCACTTCTCGGAGCAATTCCCCATCAGGAAGGGCACGAGGCAAGGATGCCCCCTCTCCCCCCTCCTATTCGCGGTAGCCATTGAGACTTTGGCAATCGCAATCAGAAATCATCCGGGTATCCAGGGGGTTCGCTGCGGCCGAACGACGCACAAATGCGCCTTATTCGCGGATGATGTACTTCTCTTCATCACTTCTCCCCTCACCTCAACCCCTAATGTGACCCGCCTTCTTGCCGAGTTTGGCAGTGTGTCTGGTCTCAAAGTGAACATGTCCAAATCTATGGCTCTCAATGTATCAACGCCTCAGTCTCAAGTAGACAGCCTGAAAACCCGCTTCCCCTTCTCCTGGAACCTCACTTCCATCCCCTACTTAGGCATCCAACTCACCTCACGACACGACCTCCTACACAAACACAACTATCCCCCTTTGGTAAAGAAGCTAACAGACGACCTCCGTCAATGGTCGCTGCATAATTTATCTTGGCTGGGCCGAGTTAATGCAGTCAAGATGACCCTTCTGCCTAAAATATTGTATCTATTCCGCTCCCTGCCCATCCCAGTCACGAAATCCTATATCACCTCTCTGCAGTCCGCAATTCTACGCTTTGTCTGGGATAAATCTGGATATCGTTTTTCCAAATCCGTCCTGTTTAGGCCCAGATTAAGGGGGGGGCTGGGATTACCAAATCTGTGGTGGTACTATCGCGCAGCCCAACTTAGTCAGTTCTCGACAATCTACTTAAAAGGCCCCAAACCAGATTGGGTTTCCATGGAAAGAGCCGCAATCCCTGGGTTTACCTTAGATTTTCTTTTATGGTCCCACCCCAAAACTCGCCCCCCAATCTTAGCGCCTACACTATCCCACTCCATGGCTCTGTGCGACTCCCTACATAAACATAATTCTCTGATTTCTCATTGGCACCCACTGGCCCATATCTTTCGCAACCCCCGATTTCCCCCTGGTTTAGACATAGTCGCCTTCAAGTGGTGGCTTGACAAAGGCCTATACAGAATTGGCCACTTTTTCAACTCAAACGGACCTCTTACTCTAAGCTATTGCACCTCTAGACTTAAAATGCCCCCTTCCGAGAAGTTCAGGTTTTTTCAACTCTCCCACTTCCTACACCAGGTTAAGAAAACCAGCCTAGAACTACCTTCGGTAACGCCCTACGAACAGTGGTGCTCATCGGCCATGGACACGAGAGGCGGGATATCCCTGATATACTCTGCTTTAGCCGAGCCTATGGAGAGAGCACCTTACATGACGAGCTGGGAACGTGACCTATCCCTTGATTGGACACTAGAACGCTGGCATAACAATCTGGCTCGCTCCTATAAAGGCATTTTGAATGCATCGCTGGTTGAAGCGAACCTCAAAGTTATGACCCGTTGGTATCTGGTCCCCACCCGCATCGCCAAATTTTACCCACAATCTTCCCCTTTGTGCTACAGGGGTTGTGGGCTTTTGGGCTCCATACTACATATAATGTGGGAATGCCCCAGAATCCGGTCCTTCTGGCATAAAATTTTCTGTCTTATCAGGAAAGTCACGGGAGTAGGGGTAGTCCGTGATCCCACCATAGCCTTACTCAACAATCCTATTCCGAAAATTCCCAAGAGCTCACAATCTCTGATCTCCTTTATCCTTCTGGGAGCCAAAATGACCATCTCTAAGGCCTGGAAATCCCCATCAGTCTCCTTCCTAAAAGCTAAAAACAAAATTTCTTGGATAATGACTAATGAGAAGATATCCAACATTATTCTAGATAACGTGGACGGCTTTAAGCTCATCTGGGAACCCTGGGCTTCCTTTGTTGGTATCCCCCTTTGATTTGATTTTTTTTTTTTTTTTCTTGATTATCTGGGTATCTGATCTAGTTAACCTCACCTCGTTTCCTCCTCAGAATAAGAATCCTGAGAGTGACAGACCTTCCGTGTACTTCCTAACCCTTGATCCTTTCTTCTCCCTCTCCTACCTTTCCTATTTCTATCTCTTTTCTACAATCTGTTCATCTTTCCTGGTATGCAAACCCTTCTTTTTAGCTATTGTAGGGTTTTTGGACCCTATAGGTCCCGTAGGGTTTTTCCCTGTGTTTGTATATCTGCTTTATATTTTTGAATAAGGTTTACAGCACAACAAATGGTGGTGCCAGGAGAGCCTGGGGCACTCCCCCCTCCCCTGGTACATATGATTTCGAGACCCTATTGCTGCATAAGAATTCAGCCTAGGTCATAGTGCCTCACCATTTAGAGTGTCTCCTTGCAGCCAGTTCTACACTGCGAGCAGGTATTTTCATGGGACCACCTCGCAATATCTACCCCCGGGGCAGCATGATCCCTTTTGGGGCTCGGGGTGAGGATAGGGCGAGGACTCTGTCCCGTTTAGTCTAATACAACTTTACTTGCTCTCAACTGTTGTAACGGTTCATGTAATGTTTAGTCTCACTTCTGTTACAGTCGTCACTGTTTGCTTAACTTTGTATTCTTTGCAAAACCTTGAATAAAAATTATTTAAAAAAAAAAAAAAAAAGAATATTGGCCGGTCCCTTCTGAACTGACTGAGATTCGAACCATCTTTGGCCCGGCTTTAATTATTAGTTGTAAACTAGATTTGAATACTGTCTGTTCCATCAAAGGGTTAAAGGTTTAGAAGCTAGCCTTCTCCATTGTATGTTATTGAAAGGAGACTTAACCCGTCCTTAGGATTGATTCACTCTGATATTGTTCATAAATCTTTGCATCCAGCCAAGTTCTTCTCCTGAGAAACATCTAAAAGCTAAATGTAACGGTCACCACCGTTTACGATTTCCATTCCGACCCAAGACTCCACAATCCGGCAGACACGACCCATTCCATTTCCCTGAATAACCGAGACACAAGCTCTGGTTCTGGTTCCAAAATTAATGAATACTTTAATGGTACACTCAGCTGGTTATATACAGTTTAGGAACCAAGTGAACAACGAATCAACTCCACCCACCACACTACACAAGGAACTCAATACACATTCTCTTAGACAATGACATTCAGGTGAGTTAATTATTAGTCATTCCCCAGATGTCCCGTCTCTGACAATAAGCTATTCTCACCGGATACACAATACACAGACGTCTGACCTTTAGAGGGTGCTAACTCACAACACATACAGTTGTATTCAAAATTATTCAACCCCCACTGAAATTCATTGTTTTGGCCAGTTTGACATTGATTTTGATCATTCAGTCATCCTGCTTACAATTAAATCAAAGAGGCACGTGTAGGTCAGACAAATATAACATAATATTTATAATGAAATAACCACAAATGTCTTTTCTGTGCTCACATCATTATCAGTTTTATTCAACCCCCAAGTGACATTCTTAGTACTTAGTACAACATCCTTTTACAGTTATAACAGCTTTTAAACGTGAATCATAGCTTGACACAAGTGTCTTGCAGAGATCTACGGGTATTTACGCCCATTCGTCATGGTCAAAAGACTCCAGTTCAGTCAGATTCTTAGGCTTGCGCACTGCAACTGCTTTCTTTAAGTCCCACCAGAGGTTCTCAATCGGATTTAAGTCTGGTGACTGCGATGGCCACTCCAAAATGTTCCAGCCTTTAATCTGCAACCATGCTCTAGTGGACTTGGAGGTATGCTTGGGATCATTGTCCTGTTGAAAGGTCCAACGTCTCCCAAGCCTCAGATTTGTGACGGACTGCATCACATTGTCATCCAATATCTCCTGGTACTGAAGAGAATTCATGGTACCTTGCACACGCTAAAGCTGATTGACCCCCCGCCATGCTTCACAGTAGGCAAGGTGTTCTTTTCTTCATAGGCCTTGTTCTTCCTCCTCCAAACATAGCGTTGATCCATGGGCCCAAACAGTTCTAAATTTGTTTCATCAGTCCACAGAATACAATCCCAAAACTTCTGTGGTTTGTCCACATGACGTTTGGCATACTGCAGTCGACTCTTCTTGTTCTTTGGAGACAGCAAGGGGGTATGCCTGGGAGTTCTTGCATGGAGGCTTTCATTACGCAGTGTGCGCCGTATTGTCTGAGCAGAAACTTCAGTACCCACATCTGACAAAACTTTTCTCAGTTCCTCAGCAGTCACATGGGGACTTTTCTCCACACTACGCTTCAGGTAGCGCACAGCAGTCAAAGTCAGCATCTTCTTTCTGCCATGACCAGGTAGCGTCTTAACAGTGCCCTTTGCTTTGAATTTGCGAATGATGCTTCCTATGGTGTCTCTTGGTATGTTTAACATCTTTTCAATCTTCTTATAGCCATTGCCCTTCCTGTGAAGAGTAATCACCTCTTCTCTTGTCTTCCTGGACCATTCTCTTGACTTGACCATGTTTGTAACCACACCAGTAAATGTCTAGAAGGAGATTAGTATCACAGTCATTTTAAAGCTTCCTAATTGGTGCTTATTAGGCTTTATTATCGCTCCCTGACATCCACAGGTGTTTTCAATACCTGATTGAAAACACTTCAATGAACCTCTTTTCTTCAGAGTGGTAGTCTTTAAGGGGTTGAATAATTGTGTAAATGAAGAATTCACAAATTAAACATTTACTACTTTATTACAAAACCAATTGATGTAATTGTAGTTGCATATGGTTCTTTAAGTCCTTGTAGGATTTTATTCTGAATACAATTACAAATGTACACTAAATTCCCCAAAACCCTATCATCAATAGTATTTTCACACAATACAGTGTCATTAGCATCCACAATGAAATGTCTTTCAGAAGCCAGACTCATTTAACACCTCAAAGTTAGACATCTGACCTTTACAGACTTAATTAGTACAATAGACACAAAACAGTATTAACATCACACAATGGACAATGAAATATCTTCGGAGCCGACTCAATTAACACCTCAACAGTCCATTGACCTGTTCATAAGGAACAACTTGTAATATTTCGAGATATCCTGCAATACATGAATTATCATTAATGTCCCATCTCATGTAATTCATGATATCATTCCTCAGTCATCATATGCCCCTATCGGACATAGGATGACCCTAGACCCAAGAGTCATTGGTGAAGCTGGCACAAGCGTACCCCGCATCCTTCAAAAGTCTCTGAGTATCATGGGCCATCCCATTACACTAAGGTTGGGTCAGGTTTTTTTTCACTCAAGCAGCTGGTTGAACCAAAAAAATTGACCAGGTTCCCCCCATCCACACATTTGAGTTATATTGTGGCTGTGTTATTGTATTCTGAGAGAGGGGAGACTTCCCCTCAGTCAGAATACACCGATCAGTGCACTGGGCTGGTTGGACAGAAGTCAATCAATTAATCAACTTCTGGTCAACCACAGTGCCCATACATGGATTGGATATCAGTCCCTGCTGAACCAGCATAAGTTAAATGCATGTATGGTCAGCTTAAGAATATGTGAATGGGAACACATAAACATAAAATGTTTTTTTTTCAAATTGGACTACAAAGGTGAATTTTTTTTAAGGCATTGTACAGGATACCAGGGATGGGTCCAGGATTATAAATATGTGTTACCTTTTAAGGTTGTGGTCTCTTAAAGGGAAATATCTAGAAGGGGTAACCCACCTGCAGAAGAGGCCTGAAAAAGAAACAAAATAGTAAGCAGGTCTTAGTGAGGGCTTGTATAGAACAGGATACAGGGAATGAGAGAGCTGTGGACTATATGGCAGCTGGGTTTTGTGACTTTTTTCCTGGATCAGGCAGGAACTTTGAAACACGGTTGTAGAACAAGTTTATACTGGTTTTAAGCTGATGTTTTTCTTTACACCAAAGTACATGAAACTGTTGTGTTTCCTTATGCTGAAGATAATCTGCTTTATTTGCCTTTTGAAGAAATATATTTTTTGAAGACTTTGCTTTACTATACCCCCAGAATATCACAGTATATAAAGGAGATCTGTGTGATCCATCTCTCATCATTATTAGTGCTACAGTCACATTATAAAAAATACTCGTTTTACAATACTCATACAAAGTGGACTAATGACTCAGCATGTGAGATTATAAAAAGACACTAGTGCATTCATTTAAAAATGCAAAGAACAAGAGGAAAAATGTGATTGCACATAGTGTCCATCAAAAATAATATTTTATTGTGCCAGCTACTATTATATCTCGTGGTTATAGGTCTCTAAAAAACAATGATGCACCACCCTTTTCTGAATTAAATTCTTATTTGAATGGTCAAATGCGAACAATAATATAAATATTTCTACAGAAGAAAGACTCATAATTGAAAACACAGTTCTGGTAGCCTGGTATCAGAGCAGTAGCTGGCATTTTTGAACCACGCAGGATAGGAGTGGGAAAAGTTGAGGCCTGCAAACTATCCAAGAGTTCACACTGCACTGAGTGACCATGGCTTAAAGTGGGTCTTCTTACTTTGGTGGTAAGTGGGAGCTAACAATATATTTATATATAACAATATATTTGAAGTCAGTGATTACTTACCTGTGAAATGAGAAATGATTAGCAAAACACATAGAATACAACACACAAACACATAACCTGCTAAAAAAGTTTGGTCTCCTTCCTTCTCCTTATCGCTTTTTTGCTGTTATATATTTTCTACAGAGATATGGTTCCATTTGCAGCAGGCAGCACAACTATTAATTTAGATGCATAGATCATCTCTTGTATATTGGACACACTGTATTGAATAAATGATACCAATTTAATTCAACGCTGTAGTAATTGCCACATATTCATAACCTGTCATGTGATATGAGAATGAAATACATCTAGGGCATGTTGATTAAGTTACAAAATACTCTGGGCTATGTGAGCTATCACGATTCATTAACTAACTTTCTATAGTCTTTTCTTATGAGCAGCGTGCTCCAGCATGAGAAAGAGTCTCTATTATAGCCTTCAGAAATTAGCTATGATTTTTTTTTGTTTTTAAATAGCAGCCAAAGCTAATGTTTTGTACCATGCAAATAATGTTATCTTGTAGAATAGAGAGGGCCACCTCAAATACAGCACTTTTAACTATGGTCACTATTTGTTTGCATGATCTTATTTCATAATTTTGATTGTAAGCTCTAAAGAACAGAGCCCTTTAATTCATCTTGTATTAAATTGTATTGTACCTGTACTGCCTGCCCTCATGTTGTAAAGCGCTGAGCAAACCATTGATGCTAAATAAATCCTGTATAGTAGGTATTTACTACCACATGCAGATCACAGTTTTCTGTGTACAAAATCAAAGATGATTTTATTAACCACTTAAGACCCGGACACATATGCTGCTAAATGACCCAAGATGTTTTTACAATTCGGCGCTGCGTCGCTTTAACAGACAATTGCGCGGTCGTGCGACGTGGCTCCCAAACAAAATTTGCGTCCTTTTCTTCCCACAAATAGAGCTTTCTTTTTGTGGTATTTGATCGCCTCTGCTATTTTTATTTTTTGCGCTATAAACTAAATTAGAGCGACAATTTTGAAAAAAATCACTTTTTTACTTTTTGTTATAAAAAAAAATCAAATAAACTAAATTTTAGTAAAACATTTAGGCCAAAATTAATTCAGCCACATGTCTTTAGTAAAAAAAAAAAATCGCAATAAAAAAAATAGCTACCTAGCGGGAACAGCGACACTAATACAGCAATCAGAAAAATGATCGCTTAGTGACGCTGGCAATAGGGAGTGAAAGGGTTAACTAAGGCAGTGATCAGGGGGTTAAAACTTTAAGAGGGGGGGTACGGGGGCTATCCAGAACCTAACACTAACTAACTTTCACACTGCCTGTCACACTGACACTAAATGCAGTGATTAGATCACTGCATTCAGTGACACTGTGACAGGGGGGTGATCACAAGGGAATAATGTGCCTACGTGTGTGTGTGTGTCAGGCGGCGTACACACGGCCGAGGTTCTCGGCAGAAACAAGCGAGAACCTCGCTGGGAGCCGCATTCTGCCGAGAACCTCGGCCGTGTGTGGGAAACACCGCTGCGATGAGAGATTACATCATTTCCTCCTCCTGTGTAAACACAGGAGGAGGAAGGGACACGAAGGGGGAGCGCTCCCATTGGCTGGGAGCGATCACGGGGGGGCGAAAAAACGGACATCCGCCCGCTCGTCGGCGATCGCTCCCAGAGCCAGGGGAACCGCCGCACGCTGCGGAGGGGGTCCCGATCGGACCCCCGAACCGCACAAAGGCGAGGACGTAAATATACGCCCTTGTGCCTGTACGAGCCATGTTGTGGACGTACATAGGTGTGCGGCGGTCCTTAAGTGGTTAAAATAAAATAAAAATGAACATAACTGTGCTACCACATGAAAAACACACAGGCACATTCGTAGCACCTTAGGATTGGAGTAGAGAGAAAATGAGTTGAGCAATTCTAATGCCGCATACACACGATCACTTTATGTGATGAAAAAAAACAACGTTTTCTGTGAAGTAAAAAACTACGTTTTTGAAACTTCACTTTTCAAAGACGATGTTGCCTACACACCATCGTTTTTTCACAAAAAGCGAGGTTACGTTCACCACTCTTTTCCATTGAAGCTCGCTTCATAACTAGCTTCTGGGCATGCGCGGGTTGAAAAACTTTGTTTTAAACAACGTTTTTTGCTACACACGGTGACTTTTTGTGAAACAAAAATTTACGTTTTGAAAAACGACACATAAAATTGAAGCATGCTTCAATTTTTTTTTGTCGTTTTTTACAAGACATAAAACGACGTTTTCCCCTACACACGGTCAATGAAATTGACGTTTTTAAAAAAAAAAGTGATCGTGTGTACGCGGCATTATTGTTTAAATCCCCCAGATTTGTGAAAAGCTGCTGAAAGAGGACAAAGAAAGTAGGTACCTAATTTTATTATTAGATCATTAAAGGTGAGGAGAAGTCTGAAGAAATTTAGCTATCGTGAAGAAGAAAGATTTTTATTTAAATGTCTTTCACATAAACATCATGTAAAGTTTGTAATGTATTGGGGGTATAAATAAGAAGGCCAGTATGGTGGCCTGAGTTTATGGGAGGAGCCCGGAGGGTATTTAAGCAGCCCACTCACACATGCTCTTTGTCGGTTCAGTGTGCAGTACTACACGTCACTGGGCCGACTCTTCCCAGCTCACCTCATGTCCGTGAGTCTGCACATTCAATCGCAGTCGACATCGCAAGTGCATTGCGGCTTCTCCGTTCATGGTCTTCGACGGCGGTTCTCACTTACTGTCGCAGGTTGTATTCAAACCTTTTGTATTATGTGCAATCTTGCAGTTCGTTATGCTTTCTTTTGTAAAAATCTGCCTCTGGGTTATTGTTGCTCATGTTCTAACATCTTAGTTACAAGCTTGGTACATTTGTAACTTCCTCCTGCCAAACAAACTATTTATTTGTATATTCAGTGTCCATGCTTGCTATCTCATTCATTTGGAGATTAGCATATATTCTTTGTATGGGTTCTTTGGCAGATTGAGGTGGTAATTGAACTCACCTGCTGCCTTGTCTGCACTTGATTAGCCTGGGGGATGGGTGGCAGGTAGCATACACTCTACAACCAATTCACAGCAGATTTGTTCAACACTCCTTACTTCCGATTCGTATCGGATTTGTTTCGTGCATTTTACAACCGTTTTTGTATCAGTAATTTCTCTTTATAACTGTTTTGTATCAGATACATTGCATACTTTCCACCATTGCCATTCTATGTTTCCCCCATGCCGTGCGTTTTAGTTTCCGCAGCGGAACTTACGAATTGTTTGTACACGGTTCTTCTCTCTCATTTATTTACCAAAGTTATCGCCTGTGCGTCATGCATGGCGCCACACCACACCACGCCACACTCTTCGGATGTGTTGCACATCCACTCCAGTCCAAGCAAACCCAGTTGCATGTTCATTGTCCCAGGTAGGATTCGTTAGCTTGTTTGTCATGTCAAAATTCGTGGCCACTCACGGTGTCACCCACATCATGTTCGGTTCCCACAGTGGAGCTTATAAAATATTCGTACGCACTTCTCGTGTTCTATTTTCTACACCAAACCTTGTTGTTTTGCCCCATGCATGGCATCGCTACACCTTTCCTACATGTTTCACTCCAGCCACAGTCTGCCGCAAACTCACTCGCATGGCCCACTGTCGCAAGTAAAATTTGTTATTAAATTCTTTATGTCCTATCAATGTGCTACTATTCGTTGTTTCCAAAATCGTTCATTAGTGGCCCCAATGGAACCTACGATTCATACAGGCGTTGTCCTTCTACCCTATACTGCTTGCTTAAGGTACAAACAAATCAGGTGTTTCTATCCTTTCTCAGTAACCCAATTCTTATTGATTGAGATCTTGCAACCATGCAAATCATCTCAGCAGCCTGACACCCTTGTTAAGACCCTTGCAACACATGACCTTTTCAAAACGCAAAACAAAATATATATAAAAACGCAAAAAAAAAAGCGCAAAAAAAAACAGCAAAAAATAAAATAAAAAATGTTGCCACCACGCAATCTCAGCCCCTCGGCAACCTGACACCTGTTGAGACCATTGCAACCATGCAAAATCGTCTCAGCAGCCTGACACCCTTGTTGAGACCCTTGCAAACGCAATATCGTCTCAGCAGCCCTACACTCATTGAGATCCTTGCAACCACGCAAAATGATCCCAGCAGCCTGACATCCTTGTTAAGACCCTTGCAACACATGACCTTTACAAAACGCAAAATAAAAAAAAAAAAAATATATATATATATATATATATATATATATATATATATATATATATATAAAAACGCAAAAAAAATAAAAACGCAAAAAAATAAAAAAAAACGTTGCCACCACGCAATCTCAGCCCCCTGGCAACACCTGTTGAGACCGCTGCAATTACGCAAAATCGTCTCAGCAGCCTGACACCCTTGTTGAGACCCTTGCAAACGCAATATCGTCTCAGCAGCCCTCACACTCATTGAGATCCTTGCAACCACGCGTATATCGTCTCCGCAGCCTGACACCCTTAAGACCCTTGCAACACATGACCCTTACAAAACGCAAAAAAAATATATATACGAAAAATATATATATATAAAAAAAAAACGCAAAAGAAAAACGTTAAAAAAAAAACGCTGAAAAATAAAAATTGCCACAACGCAATCTCGGCCCAGGAACCTGACACCTGTTGAGACCAGTGCAACCACACAAAATCGTCTCAGCAGCCTGACACCCTTGTTGGGACCCTTGCAGCCTCCCACTCGATAAAGACCTTTGTGGCCACGCAGTCTCACCCTAGCAACCTGGTATTCATTGAGATCCTTGCAGCCAGGCAAATTGTCTTAGGCCTCATGTACACTGCTGTTGGTAAACGGACGGTTAGGAACACTTGGGTGTTTTTTCAGCCGCCCCCAATCTCTCCTCTGTTATCTTACCAGTACATCTACACAGGGTCCCCAATCTCTCCTCCGTGTTATCTTATCAGTACATCTACACAGGATCATTATAGTCGTTTCTAGGCAGTTGAGTTAGAAACCTTCCTGGGAAAAAAAATAATAAAAAAAAATGGGTTCAGTCGGATGTTCAGAGGCATTCGAAACACCAATGCCTGTAACGGCGTTTCGTTCACAGTCGTTTTCATAAAAAAAAAAAAAAGGAATATTGTCTCAGCAACTTGACACTTATTGAGACCCTTGCAAATGTAATATCATCTCAGCTACCTCACACTCGTCTAGACCTTTGCAACCACACAATCTTGTCTCAGCAACCTGACACCCGTTCAGACCTTTGCAGCCATACATAGTCATCTCCGCAGCCCAACACTCACTTGAGACCATTGCAAACGCAACATCATCTCAGCAACCCCTCACTTGTTGAGACCCGTGCAACCACACAAGGCCATCTCAAAACAACCTCATAATCATCGGGACCTTTGCAACCGTGCAATATCGTCTCAGCAAACCAGACTGAGACCCTTGCTACCACGCAATGCCATCTCAAAACAAACTTCATAATAATCGAGACCTTTGCAACCGTGCAATATCGTCTCAGCAAACCAGACTGACACCCTTGCAACCACACAATGCCGTCTCAAAACAAACCTTCATACTCGAGGCCCCTGCAACCACACAATATCATCCCAGCAACCTGACACTCACTGACACCCTTGCAATCACATAATATTGTCTGCAGTAGTATAAAACACTTTGCAGCGCGCACCACGTGCAAACCCGAATACAAACTAAACTTGCAAACACACCTCAGTGACAATCTGCCACACAAACACACAGTGGCACCTACATGGCCATTCATCTTTAGTGGCACACGGGCCACTCATCTTTTCCCTGTATTTTCCCCTGCAGTTAGTTCAGGTTTCCATCCAGCACCAGTGAGTGCACGTTGGTCAGCGAGTGCACGTTGGTCAGCGAGTGCACGTTGGTCAGCGAGTGCACGTTGGTCAGCGAGTGCACGTTGGTCAGCGAGTGCACGTTGGTCAGTTGGTCTGCAAGTGCACGTTGGTCAGTGAGTGCACGTATATCGTCTTGTTGAGCACCTGTGTATTGTCTTGATTTTCTCACACCAATGCAAGATCCAGTCCAAGTTCTCAAACTAGACCAAGCATCAGTAGCAGACTTAGCTATGTGGGACAACTTCCCCACCTGATAGAACAGCATTTCAATCTTCATCCCGGCAGTGTCAGCCGAGCCACCACAGGCTTTTGCGTGCATTTTTCGTCCGCCACTGGTTCTCCAAATCTTGGCCCCCAGAAATTCTCTTAAATTTCTGCTTCACCCAGTCTTCATCACGCCTCGTGCTGTACCCCATTGTGGCAGCTGCCTAGGTCTGGGGCCACACTTAAACTGGACAGACAGTGTTCTTCACCACAGACAATCAGGCCACAGCCGACTTAATCAATTAAGGTAGATCAAGCCTCTCCCCATCATGTCCTTCCTGAGCAGGATCGCGCAGCTGTCACTCCGTCACCAGTTTAATATCTTCTGTAGACATATTCCAGGCAAATGCGAAATTGCAGCTGATGCTCTGTCCCATTCCAACCTTACTTTGTTTTTCCAGCAAGAGCCTGAAGCCGACCCAATAACCATCCCTGTCCCACCCTGGTCATTGCTGACGATGGACTGAAGTAGCATCTCACCAACTCAACCCAGCTTATTAACCACTCCTTGGCACACAACACACTGAAGGCCTATCGCACTGCTTGGAACACTAACCGCTAATTTTTGGCCACTTGCCTCGGAGCAGCTATAGGCAACGTTAGACACGTTCTAGTCTTCATATCGTATTGCCACACGCAGCTGACCCTTTCTCACAATACTATCATGGCATATCTAGATGGCGTCCAGCATTTCCTGTCCCTGCAGGACCCCAGTAAACTGTCAGTATTCTCAAGCCCATGCAGTCAAGTCCCTCCTACAGGGCATACAGAAGCACCAACCTGTAGTCAGTGGCAAGCGCCTACCTTTCAAGAGTGCCCTCTTTAGGGACATGTCTGAAATCCTTACTCCTTCCCCATTTAGGGCCCTGCCCAGCATAGTCACCCAAGCAGCCATCTACCAGGCCTTCTACGGTTCCCTACTACCTAGTGAATTTACAGTCAGTGGCTCCGGCAGTCAGACACTGCTCCGACGCCACCTGACTCGCTTTCGAACCCCTACACTCTCAGTCTGCAAACGCAACAAACCAGCCCCGGTGGTTGACATCAACCTGTTTCAGACTAACAATGCCTGACGCCCAGTGACGGTGCTTGACCGACTACTGCTCCATCTACCCAGCCAATCTGATGGTAGCTTGTTGCTAACATTTCTAAACCAGCTCCCTGAGTGGCAGCCAGTTTGTCAAGCATGTCAGAATCCTAAGCAACTTGGGCTTCAAACCCCAGTCAGTTCTCTGGACATTCTTTCCGAATTAGAGCAGCCTCAACTGCCTCCCAATAGGGAGTACCAGACCACGTAATCAAGATACCAGGCTGATGGCAAGTCTCCTTGTTTTGCCACATACATCCCAAATCCTCAGGAAGAAATGACACAAGCCTTTACCAAGCTGGCTCAATAAATACAAGAAATCAATATAACCCATTTCCCTATCTGAGTCTTTTGCCCCCTTTTCTTGGCATACTGACCAGACCACCAAGGCACACTTCAGGTCTATTTATGTTGTAAGTCTTGTCACATGTTTATGTGATCCACATCACTCTCAGTCAGAGGGCCAAGACCATAAATAAGAAGGCCAGTATGGTGGCCTGAGTTTATGGGAGGAGCCTGGAGGGTATTTAAGCAGCCCACTCACACATGCTCTTTGTCGGTTCAGTGTGCAGTACTACACGTCACTGGGCCGACTCTTCCCAGCTCACCTCATGTCCGTGAGTCTGCACATTCAATCGCAGTCGACACCCTCCCGCCCTTCCCTTTTTTAGGGCACTTCTCAGCATATCCTTCTTCAATTAACTACCCATTACTTACTTTGGGTATGCCCCCTTTTCTTGGCATACTGACCAGACCACCAAGGCACACTTCAGGTCTATTTATGTTGTAAGTCTTGTCGCGTGTTTATGTGATCCACATCACTCTCAGTCAGAGGGCCACGACCATAAACACAGTTGGACATCTTAGCACCATTACATCTGCTATTTTTTTTTTGTTTGTTTAATCAACTCCTTGCTGTTATTAAAATAAAATATGTTTTCATAATTATGCTTTATAATCAGCGTACACTTTTAAATTTAAAGATGTATTACATCTTTAGTCCAATCATAAATAGAGAAAATAGAGAAAATACCTACCTCTGCATTGGCCACTGTTCTAGAAACGTTCTAGTAATGTACCTTGTATGTTACTCTTCTATATCTACTGTGAATTTTTTCAAACACACCTTAATACCCCTGACACTAGCCTCTGTTGTGAGTATTATAAGACAAAGTTACCCTATTTTATTGTAAATAAATGTGCAGCACCAAAACTATATAGTGATCAAATACAAAGAAATAGTCAGTGAAATATCAAGAGATACATAAAGTTTGTAATGTAATCTGTGCAAAAATAAATTACACTACTACTGTGTCTATATGATGAAACAATTTGTTCCAAATGTGTCACAATCCACCATTGAGTAAATAGCACATTATAGTTGTAACACCGTTCAAATCAGCATGATTAGATGGCTGCAAACAGCCTGCTTGCACTCCTCTGTCAGCACAGACCCAAAATGGATGATGACCTACAGGTAAGAGAAAGAAGCATCCTGAAAAACTGGTCAGTGCTACCAACACTTTATCAATATATGCAGGACCAGGAGCAGTAGTCTATGCCAGGACATATGCTGTACAGTATATACCATAGTTTTACTTGTAAAAAGTAAAAGTCTGGAACTGACAAGGCTTGAAGTAAAATGATGCAGACTTTATTCTTGATGTGTTTCAGCCCCAAACTTTGGGCCATAGTCATAATCAATCAATTATTATGACTAAGGCACAAAGGTTGGGATTGAAATACATAAATTCTTTCACATAATGGATTATTTTATGTCTTGATGGATAGATAAAGAATAAAGTCTGCATTATTTTACTTCAAGCCATGTCAGTGCCAGACTTCCACTTTATACAATCCGCATGACAAAAAAAAGCTATTGCTTGGCATACGAGTACATCGGTATGACATCAGCACTACAGGTTTTGACCCTTACATGTTTTGTCCAATGAGACGTCTTCAGAGGGACCTTTAGCACCTAGTGCCCCTTATTTAGGGCGTGGTTCAAAAACTGAAAGCCATTTTACCATAGCCATCTGTTTATTTACATACAGTATCTGCCATATTATCAGAGACCAAGTCAGTTGGTAGCCTCTGAGGGAAAGCAGGTGCCACCATAGATAAAAAATAATATTTAAAACCATATTCAAGGTGAAATGTGTATCAAGCCAAATCAATTCCAGTACGACAAAATAAAAATGTAAATCAATCCCGGTGACCATAGTGTCACGGTAGTTAATAAACATCACAAACTAAGACAATATGACTTAAAATCACCATATAGGGCCGGTTCACACTGCTGTGCTGTGCGACGTCGGATGCAATTCATGCCGCACTGCAGTGCAATTCACGTGCAATGTCTTTGCACTGCGATCTCAGCCATACAGATTGAATGGCTGAATTCACATCACATTCAGATGAAACTCATACAGGACCCTTTTTTTGGTCCACAGCAGAATCAAATCGCATGGGTGTGAACACCCATGCGATCCGATCACTGTCTGAATTTGCAGTTCGCGCTGCGATATGCAAAATTATTTGGAGGTGTCATTAGCTTTCTATTGACACTCCCAACATGCGATGCGGGAACCGCATCACTGAAGTATGAACCGAGCCATAATTTTACAAAAAAGATAAAATGAATAATAATTATCCAGACACAGAAATCAAAGAAAAAAAATAATAAAAATAGAAATAAAAACTACTGTGACCATAAACGTGTATCACCAATTTATCTATAAAACTGTTTATGTCCCAGTTTAAACCATGGAGTGCAAAAGTCCTAATATCATGGATCCATTGCATCTCAAGTTTAGAGATGTCAAAGGTCCAATTGCACCCCCTCCAATAAGTGTGTAAAATATTAATCCCCATAAACCTAATCCCTTTGGGGTCTTTATAGTGATGTTTCCTAAACTGTGCAGAAAGACTATTCCCCCCATTAAAACCTCTTTTAATGTTAGAAATGTGTTCCCTCGTTCTATCTTGTAATCTTCTTTTGGTTCTCCCAATATACTGTTTACCACAAGGAAATTGTAGGAGATATACAACATATTTCATGTGATAAAGGACTAATCTCATATTTCTTGCCTGTAGTTTCAGAAGGGAACCATTTGATTGTATTGCACATGGTGCCATTCATGGTACATACGATAAATATTATGCATTTATTACGAGGGTAGAAACCTTTTAGAAGAGAGTGCAAGTCAATCTTAGAAGAGGGGTTGTTCAAATATAGGGCAAGTCTATCCTTAATAGGGGTCTTCCTAAATATTTTCTATGGATTTCTCTGTAAACACCTAGCAAGAATTGGATTTTTACCCAGGCTCCCCCAATGTGTTTTAATAATTTGCCTAATATGTTGGTGTTATATAGAAACGTTGGTGATGAAAGGACATATTAAACTTTTCTGATCTTGTAAGAGGTATTAACTTCTATCTGTTCAATGGTATTGTCCAAATCTAGCTTTTAGAGCATTGGCCTGCATATGAAAATTTGTAATTTTAGCCTTAAATAAGCAAACTGCCCTTTTGGGGGCATTCCTTAGCAAAGCCAGATGGTGGAAACTGGTTTTAGGCATATACTGTAGCTATTTCTAGCAATACTCATAGCAATACTAAAATAAATCATAGAAATTATACAATTATTTGAAAAATAAGAAATAATCTTCTCCTTGCTGTACTCAAAATACAGATTGATGGTCAAAATGGTTATCATCCAGCACCCGCATAAAACCCTGCAATGAGCATAACTGTAGGGATAGACTTGCCCCAAATGTGATCAACACCTCTTCTAAGACTGAATTGTACTCTCATCTAAAAGGCATTGCAGACTAATATTATATCATATATTATTATTATTATATGATATTCCTTTAAAAAAAGTTAAACCTGGCCACTCACAACTAAATGTATAATTCTCCTCCCACCTGGCCATAAAAACATTGTCCAGGCTAGGAGCAAAGTTAGCTCCCATTGCCACTCCCCTGTTCTAACCACTTCAGACCTGCGCTATTGACAAAATACGTCAACAGCGCGGACCTGAGGTGCCAAGTTGACGTCTTTGGACGAATAGTGCATTACCCGCTAACTATTTGTGGGAAAAAAAAGGACGTCAATTTTGTTTGGGAGCCACGTCACACGACCGTGCAAATGTCAGTTAAAGCGGTGCAGTGCCGGAAGCTGAAATTTCGATTGGGCACGAAGGGGGTTTATGTGCCCAGTAAGCAAGTGGTTAAAGATAGAAACACGTATCAAACCAAAAATAATTATGGGACATGGCAAATGTAGGAGTAATAAAATATATATATTTTTTAGATGGTTTAATATGATTAGTAGTGTCCAGATGATTTTGGACCGCCTCCATACCATCTGTATGCAATATGTTTGTGTAAAGTGAGGTAACATCAGCAGTGATCAGAAAGCTTCCTTCAACTTGTAAATTTTTAAGATCATTTAATAATGATTGGTACCTCTAAGGCGGCGTACACACGACCGAGGTTCTCGCTGGAAGCTGCATTCCAGCGAGAACCTCGGCCGTGTGTACGCTCTCGGCGAGCAATCCCGTTGAGCAGAAATAGAGAGCATGTTCTCTATTTGCTCGACGGCCCGCCTGGATGAATGGCTGGTTGCCATTCCCGACGGGCGGGTCGCCGAATCTGACGGCCGGAACGGGCGGAACGATGTGTTCTGCCCGTCGAGGTTCTCTGCCGTGTGTACGCGGCTTCAGATATGAGGAAGAAGTAATTTTTTCTATATAGTCTACAATTCATGTAAGCACTGATTTCATTACTGATTTTATTTATATATTTCTTGATATTTCACAGATAGAGATGGGCCAAACACATCCCTTTTCAGTTGCACCATAGGTGAACCCTATTAAAGTCTATGGGACCCAAACCTGAAAACATTAAAAGTCCCCATTTTAAAGACTTAAATGCAAGTTTTACAGGAGCAGTGATTTTAATGATGTTTAAAGTGCAACAATAAAAATTAAACCCATTCACCAAAAAATAATAAAAACACAGAGACAGTTTTTGACAATTCCTTTATTTAAAAACAAAACAAAAAAACAATGTCCTCTGATGTAAATCCATCCTCAACCATGATGCACCGCCGGACCCGAAAAATAATAAAAAAAACCTCTCTGCTGTTACCACTTAATAGCTGAATGATGGCTACAGGGCGGTTTCTTAACTCTGAGAGGGCGTACATTGACGTCCTCCCAGAATTGCACTCCCACGTGCCCTCTGGGGTGCTCACACGGAAGTGTCCTTGACCGCCGGGTCCAGGGGACCCAGCGCATTGTGGATCATGGTAAATGGCTGCTGATATCGGCCGTTTACCATGTGATCGCTCCATCAAATGATGAAGCGATCACTTGTAAACAAACCGACATCATTACATGAGAGATCTATCGATCCCTGCTCAGCCATCCCAGCCAAACACTGCAATACTCTGCAATACCCTGCAATACTCCGATCGGTACAGTGTGAGAAGGGAAGGGATCATAACACCATAGCTTGTGGACTATAACTTTCACAAAGACCAAATAATATACACCAATTTGTACTTATTTTTACCAAAGATATGTAGCAGTATACATTTTGGCCAAAATGTATGAAGACATATTACTAATTTGCTAAATTTTATAACAGAAACAAAGAATTTTTTTTTTTTTTTACAGAATTTTTAAGTCTTTTTTCTGTTATAGCGCAAAAAAATAAATAAAAAAACCCAACAGTGATTAAATACCACAAAAAGAAATCTCTATTTGTGTGAAAAAAAGGACACACATTTCATATGGGTACAGTGTTGTATGACTGAGTAATTGAAGTAAGTAATTGAAAATTGGTCTGGTTATTAAGGGGGTTTAAGTGCCCAGTTGGCAAGTGGTTAATTACGATGCCCCAAAGCACCCACCCCCCCATAGCTGCTCAAGACCTGCCCACCTCTGACATCGCCTATCAGTTTTGACAGCTGGCATACCACAGAGTGGGAGCCTAGGAGTGGGAGGGCATCAAGGGAGGGGTGTGTGGGTGAAGGTGTTTGGGAGGAGCCTAATCCTCTTTTTGGGGAGGGTTGGCTTTTGGTACTGCGTTTATACATAATAATATATATGTCCAATAAAACATTTTTTTGTAGCTTGAGAAGGTGCTACATCCTCTGTGGTGTTTTTGTTCTCAATGCTGATCTGTCTTTACCTCTGATGTAATTATGCCGGTCTCTGTGACCTCACCAGAGGGGGAATTCCCCTCAATTCCTGTCCTTGTTTCCCCACTAGAGGGAGATTTCTTGTCTCTGTTACCCCACTAGATAGAGACTTCCTGTTTCTCTGACGCCACTGGAGGGAGATTCCTACTCACTTCCTGTCACAGTGACACCACTGGAGGGAGACTTCCCCTCACGTCCTGGCCCTGTGACACCACTGGAAGGAGGCTTCCTATTTCTGTGATCCTACTGTAGGGAGACATTCCGACAATTCCTGACTCCGGCACAGGAACAGACATAAACACATTGTCAGAGGTTCAGCGTTGTACTATAAATGTGTTCTTGTCTGTGACCCCCATAGCATATGTTTCACGTCATCTCCTGTAGTATGGCTACAGTCTCTGATCAATTTGTTTATCTGCTGTTGTGGCTGGAGGGGGAGACATTGCATATAAAGATTTATGTTGAAGTGGGCGAAAACACCCATTCAACATGTACAGTCCTAGTGTACCCACCCACATTCAATGCAATTCCTGGAGGTTAAAGGGAAATGTAGTTCCTTTTCTTGTAGAGAGAGAGAGGGGAGAGGATATGATGTAATCCCTGCTGTTAGACCTTGGCCGAGCAGATGCTGTTATATTTTGAATTACAGAGATGACTTCCTGAAAATCCAGTTAGACGTTTCCCTTCAATGGTAAGGAATTTAACAAATGTATTAACTGTTTAGCGTTTTGTGTAGGGGGGTGTACTAATGGATGATGTATTTGCCTGTCTCAGAGTTCTTCTTTAAGTCCTAAAAAAATTTTTTAATCAACAATAAAATATTTAAACATTAAATCCACATTCTTCATCTGTAGTTTATATATATTTATAATTTTATTTCAAATACAGGATGCTTTGTAATCTTACTTCAGAAAATTGATTACCTTACAGTCAGCTAAATCAATATTTAGCAAGGATAAATGTATTTTAGTTGTTTTTATATGCATTTAAATGTATTCACTGGATGGGCACAAAAATAATGGCTTATAATAATATGCTTAACATCAGATAACACAAGACACAAGAATATGCCAATTTCTAAACTGATATGCAATGTCACTCTCCAAATTATATTGTAAAAGCAATTCCATTGCTAAGACCTGGGTCATTCTTATGCAAGCGCACTCTGTTTTCAAAGAAATCTGACAAAGGTGCCTGAACTCCATCTTGATTTCAGTTTATTTTATTTTATTGTTTTTTTAATATATCAAATACAGCTGCTGCATGGTAAAATACCCCTGCTGTGGCTGTAATGAAAAACTTGTGCCTATTCATTTGTCAAATATAAGGTCATGTAGGCATTCTCCAACTGCCAATAAGAAACCCTTTTATCGCAACTTGTTGGAAATTTTTGTATACATTGATATAGCAGGGATGATTTACTAAGGGAATAGCACAATAATTTACTATGCAAAATGAACATGCACTACTCATTTAGTAAATCAACCCCACAGTGTGGATAAGGCCACACTGAAATGTTTAAAGTATTTTAGTTATTACCCCAACATGGTGCAAAAAAATTAAATTCCCTATCTAGAGCAAACACCTTTCAAAAATGATAAATAAGGAAACATTAAAGGGGTTGTAAAGGTACAATTTTAGTCCAAAGGAGGGGGCAAACATGACACTCCACGCCAGGGAGAAAGCCTTGCATTACTGTGTGGAGTTACAGACAGAAGAACAGGAAGTGAGGATTTCTCAGAAGAAATAAGGACATTTAAAAGCAAAATCGAAGGATGAGGTAAGTGAAGGAGGACTGCACTAAGGTAAAGGAAGCTATTTATAAAAAATACCTTTACAACCCCTTTAAGGCACATACTGTCTCATTCAACAGCAATCCTCTTCTAATATAGCTCCACCATCGATTATAATATTTCTGATGTCCCACCACAGATTGGAACCAAACGCACTAGAATATATGACCTTCAAATTATCAGAGGGTCATATTCAGCAATGTACCTATGCTCACTCAAACAGCATCCCATAATATCTACAATGTTTTTCCACTTTAAACTGGTTCCATAATCAACGGTAGGGATGAGCCGAACACCCTCGGGTTCGGTTCGCACCAGAACGTTCGAACAGACCGCGGGTTTGCACGAATATTTCGAACCCCATTGAAGTCTATGAGACCCGAACGTTCGAATTCAAAAACGGTCATTTTAAAGACCAAAATTCAATTAAATGTTGGAAAACGTCGTTCAGAACCCGGGTCTTGCCCCAGGGAACATGTATCAATGTAATTTTTTTTTTTTAAAACGGCCGTTTTTTGCGGAGCAGCCATTTTAATGATGCTTAAAGTGAAAAAAAATAATTCCTTTAAATATCACACCTGCTGGGTGTCTATAGTAGTGGCACGTGTTTAGAAATGTCCCTGCACAACATGAAAGGACCAAAAAAAAAAGTAATTAATGCTACTTGCGCAAGTTCTGTGTGGCAACATTATGTCGAATATTTTAGCGGTGTTGGGGGGCCATTATTGTTGTGTGAAAGAACATTTTTAGAAAAAAGGGCACCCCTCAAACATACTGTAATTGGAGCGCAACAAGGAGCCACGTGCAAAGTATTGCATCAAAAATTGTTATTAGGCGCCCCTGTTAAACAGGGGCTGGAAAATTGTACCTTGAGCACAACACAACACTTGCAACCCCTCCCAATAACTCCAATTGGAGCGCAACAAGGAGCCATGTACAAATTATTGCATCAAAAATTGTTATTAGGCGCCCCTGTTAAACAGGGGCTGAAAAATTGGGCCTTGGGCACAACACAACACTGCAACCCCTCCCAATAACTCCAATTGGAGCGCAACAAGGAGCCACGTGCAAAGTATTGCAACAAAAATTGTTATTAGGCTCCCCTGTTAAACAGGGGCTGAAAAATTGTGCCTTGGGCACAACACAACACTTGCAACCCCTCCCAATAACTCCAATTGGAGCGCAACAAGGAGCCACGTGCAAATTATTGCATCAAAAATTGTTATTAGGCGCTCCTGTTAAACAGGGGCTGAAAAATTGTGCCTTGGGCACAACACAACACTTGCAACCCCTCCCAATAACTCCAATTGGAGCGCAACAAGGAGCCACATGCAAATTATTGCATCAAAAATTGTTATTAGGCGCCCCTGTTAAACAGGGCCTGGAAAATTGTGCCAACATTTCTTACTACCTATCAGCAAGAAAAGTGAGGAGGAGAAGGATATTCCATCAGCAGCATAAGAGGACAGTCACTCAGCATCAGCAGTCTAAAAGGGATCCGACATTTCAACAAAAAATATATTATTCATTAATATCAGCATCAGGTGCTTGGTAGCTGGTGTTGATCCAAGCCTGATTCATTTTGATGAAGGTCAGTCGATCAACAGAGCTGGTGGAGAGGCGCACCCTGTGATCAGTGACAAAGCCTCCAGCAGCACTGAATGTCCGTTCTGAAAGAACACTGGATGCAGGGCAAGCCAGTAGCTCAATTGCGTACTGGGCAAGCTCTGGCCAGTGATCCATCCTCAAGACCCAGTAAGCCAGAGGATTTTCGTTGGGGAAGGTGTCCAAGTCGGATCTTGCCCCTAGGTATTCCCGGACCATGTAAAGCAGACGCTGGCGATGGTTGCTGGAACCGGTCAGACCTTGGGGCTGCGGACTAAAAAACTGCCTGAACGCATCGGTCAGACGACCACCTTCTCCACCGCCCCTTCTGTGACTCACCGAAGCCTCAGCAAGACGTTGTCCAGAGCCAGGTTTTGGTAATCCCCCCGGTTCTGGGAACGCATTGCACAGACCCTTCTGCAAGGCCTCCCGCAGAAGTTTCATCTTCTGCTCCCTCTGCGATGGCAACATAAGGTCCGCAACCTTACTCTTGTAACGTGGATCAAGGAGAGTCGCCAGCCAGTAATGATCCCTCTCCTTAATAGCACGTACACGAGGATCCTTACGCAGGCTTTGCAGAATCAGGGAGGCCATGCAGCGTAGGTGTGCTGAGGCATTCGGGCCAAAGTCCTCTGGGTCACTGAGGACGACAGGATCCACAGGCACCTCATCCCAGCCACGTAAAACTCCACGTGCTCCTTGGGACTGTAAATGATCCCTTGAAGACTGCTGCTGCTGAGTGCTAGGCTCCACCTCCATGCTGCTGATACAATCCTCCTCCTCCTCCTCCTCCTCCTCCTCCTCCTCCACTTTCTGTGTGCTAGGTGGGCAAGCAGGACCACTGTCTGTGTAAAGGGGGCCTTGAGAGTTAAGGAAATCCTCCTCTTCCTCCCTCTGTTCTGCCTTAAGGGCCCTGTCCATTATTCCACGTAGCGTGTGCTCCAACATGTGAATAAGAGGGACAGTCTCACTGATGCACTGCTCACCATCCTCGTGACCTCCTCCAATGGTGACAGGACAGTGCATGTATCCCTGATCAAGGCCCACTGGCATGGGGAAAAAAAAACTAGCTCCCCTGACCCAGTTCTGCTGCCATATTGGCACAGGTACTCATTCATGGCCCGTTGCTGCGTGTGCAGCCGCTGCAGCATGGCCAACGTTGAGTTCCATCTGGTGGGCATGTCACAAATTAGGCGGTTCTTGGGCAGTTTGTATTCCCTTTGGAGGTCAGTCAGCCGAGCAGTGGCATTATATGACCTCCGGAAATGCACACAGACTTTCCTGGCCTGCTTCAGGACATCCTGCAATCCCGGGTACCTGCCCAAGAACCGCTGCACCACCAAATTGAGGACATGCGCAAAACAGGGCACGTGGGTGAGTTTTCCCTGTCGCAGGGCAGAGAGGAGGTTGGTGCCATTATCGCTGACCACCATTCCAGGCTTCAGCTGGCGTGGCGTCAACCACCTCTCAGCCTGACCCTGCAGAGCTGACAAAACCTCTTCCCCAGTGTGGCTCCTGTCTCCCAAGCACACTAGCTCTAGCACCGCATGGCATCTCCTGGCCTGCATTCCTGCGTAGCCCCTCGTACGCCTACGGAGCATGACTGGTTCGGAGAAAACGTCACCACAGGAAGAGGCCACAGAGGAAGAAGAAGAGGAGGGGGTGGAGGAGAGAGGTGTGTCACAAACAGTAGTAGTGCTTTGGAGGCGTGGTGGCGGAACAACCTCCAAAACTACTGGACCTTGTCCTGCATCCTTCCCAGCTGCCAGCAGAGTCACCCAATGCGTCGTAAAAGACAGGTAACGTCCCTGTCCATGCCTTCTGGACCATGAGTCGGCGGTAAGATGCACCTTACCACTGACCGCCCTGTCCAGTGAGGCATGGACATTGCCTTCCACATGCCGGTAGAGAGCCGGAATAGCCTTCCGTGAAAAAAAAGTGGCGTTTTGGTACTTGCCACTAAGGTACTGCACATTGCACAAACTCACAGAAGGGGACAGAATCTACCAACTGAAAAGGTAGCAGTTGAAGTGCTAGCAATTTCGCTAAGCTAGCATTCAACTGCTGGGCATGTGGATGGCTGGGATTGTACTTCTTTCGGCGCTGCAGCAGCTGGGGCAGGGAAATTTGCCTGGTACTATCAGTAGATTGACCGCTACTACTAGCTTGTGACACACCTATTTCTACACCTTCACTGCAGGCTTCAGAGAGGACTGGGGGTCTACTGGGGTTGGAGGTCCCAGAAGGGCAAGGGGGGGTACGCTGTTGTCTTTGGTGTGGGTCTTTCTGGTGTGCTTGCCAACGAGCTGCATGGCAGGTCGACATATGTCTGGACAAGCATGTGGCACCCAGGCGGTTGATGTTTTGGCCACGCGAGATACGATTGCGACATAAGTTGCAAATAGCAAAGGTACATGTGGACATGTTTCAAAAAAGGCCCACACCAAAGAACTTTTGCTGTACCGGTCAGACACAGCAGCGCCATGCACAAGCGCCATAGATGTGCGCTGTAATGCAGTGGGTGTGACCTTAAGCTGACCCCTGGAGGGCATCCTGCCTCTTTGGAGATGTGCCTGTGCATCGTCCTCCTCCTCCTCCTCCTCCTCCTCCTCCTCCTCCTCTCTCCTATCAGGCACCCAGGTAGAGTCAGTGACCTCATCATCCCCTCCCTCCTCATCACTGTCAACAACCTGGCAGTATGCTCCAGCTGGGGGAACATCATCACTGACAAATTGCTGTCCCTCTCGGCCACCCCCTCTCCCTGGGCTCACATCAATGCCTTCCTCTATCAGTGTTCCGTCATCGGAGTCTTCAAAACGCTGCGCATCTTCCTGCAGCATGTACCCCGCACTGTGTTCGGGGGACTTCTCAGGAGGACATGGTGGTACTAGGGAAGTATTGTGTGAAGCCATTGTGCAGAGGGAAGAGGACGCCTTGGCAGCTGCTTTGCCAGATAAACTTTGATCTGTCTGTGTGAGAGAGGATGAGGAGGATGAGGACGGCTTGGTCATCCACTCTACTAATTCCTCTGCATGTTGAGGTTCAACACGGCCAGCTCCCGAAAAGAAGGACGAACGGCCACGGCCACGGCCACGGGCTGAAGAGGATGCACCACATCCACTACCAGCGTTACCTCTACATGCAGAGCCTGCTTGCCCTTGTGACTCTCTGCCTCCCTTTGTTCTCCTTCCAGACATATTGAAGTGCTCAGGTGGTATGTAACAGCACACGTACAGTGGCACTACCTGCGCTCAGGTGGTATATAGCAGCACACGTACAGTGGCACTAACTGCGCTCAGGTGGTATATAGCAGCACACGTACAGTGGCACTATCTGTGCTCAGGTGGTATATAGGAGCACACGTACAGTGACACTATCTATGCTCAGGTGGTATATAGCAGCACACGTACAGTGGCACTAACTGTGCTCAGGTGGTATATACCAGCACACGTACAGTGGCACTATCTGTGCTCAGGTGGTATATAGGAGCACACGTACAGTCGCACTATCTGTGCTCAGGTGGTATATAGCAGCACACGTACAGTGGCACTATCTCCAGCGTGTCGGGATCCTCCGGGGTAATTGACCACGCTATAGAAAGTGCACCTCAACTCAACTCATCTGTGCTCAGGTGGTATATAGGAGCACACGTACAGTGGCACTATCTGTGCTCAGGTGGTATATAGCAGCACACGTACAGTGGCACTAACTGCGCTCAGGTGGTATATACCAGCACACGCACAGTGGCACTATCTGTGCTCAGGTGGTATATAGGAGCACACGTACAGTGGCACTAACTGCGCTCAGGTGGTATATACCAGCACACGTACAGTGGCACTATCTGTGCTCAGGTGGTATATAGGAGCACACGTACAGTGGCACTAACTGCGCTCAGGTGGTATATACCAGCACACGTACAGTGGCACTATCTGTGCTCAGGTGGTATATAGGAGCACACGTACAGTGGCACTAACTGCGCTCAGGTGGTATATAGGAGCACACGTACAGTGGCACTAACTGCGCTCAGGTGGTATATAGGAGCACACGTACAGTGGCACTATCTGTGCTCAGGTGGTATATAGCAGCACACGTACAGTGGCACTATCTGTGCTCAGGTGGTATATACCAGCACACGTACAGTGGCACTATCTGTGCTCAGGTGGTATATAGCAGAACACGTACAGTGGCACTAACTGCGCTCAGGTGGTATATACCAGCACACGTACAGTGGCACTATCTGTGCTCAGGTGGTATATAGGAGCACACATACAGTGGCACTATCTGTGCTCAGGTGGTATACAGCAGCACACGTACAGTGGCACTATCTGTGCTCAGGTGGTATATAGCAGCACACGTACAGTGGCACTATCTGTGCTCAGGTGGTATATAGGAGCACACGTACAGTGGCACTATCTGTGCTCAGGTGGTATATAGGAGCACACGTACAGTGGCACTAACTGCGCTCAGGTGGTATATACCAGCACACGTACAGTGGCACTATCTGTGCTCAGGTGGTATATAGGAGCACACGTACAGTGGCACTAACTGCGCTCAGGTGGTATATAGGAGCACACGTACAGTGGCACTAACTGCGCTCAGGTGGTATATAGGAGCACACGTACAGTGGCACTATCTGTGCTCAGGTGGTATATAGCAGCACACGTACAGTGGCACTATCTGTGCTCAGGTGGTATATACCAGCACACGTACAGTGGCACTATCTGTGCTCAGGTGGTATATAGCAGAACACGTACAGTGGCACTAACTGCGCTCAGGTGGTATATACCAGCACACGTACAGTGGCACTATCTGTGCTCAGGTGGTATATAGGAGCACACGTACAGTGGCACTATCTGTGCTCAGGTGGTATACAGCAGCACACGTACAGTGGCACTATCTGTGCTCAGGTGGTATATAGCAGCACACGTACAGTGGCACTATCTGTGCTCAGGTGGTATATAGGAGCACACGTACAGTGGCACTATCTGTGCTCAGGTGGTATATAGCAGCACACGTACAGTGGCACTATCTGTGCTCAGGTGGTATATAGGAGCACACGTACAGTGGCACTATCTGTGCTCAGGTGGTATATAGCAGCACACGTACAGTGGCACTATCTGTGCTCAGGTGGTATATACCAGCACACGTACAGTGGCACTATCTGTGCTCAGGTGGTATATAGGAGCACACGTACAGTGGCACTACCTGTGCTCAGGTGGTATATACCAGCACACGTGCGGTGACCCCAAATGCGCTCAGGTGGTATGTAACAGCACACGTGCGGTGACCCCAAATGCGCTCAGGTGGTATTAAACAGCACACGCACAGTGGCACTATCTGTGCTCAGGTGGTATATAGGAGCACACGTACAGTGGCACTATCTGTGCTCAGGTGGTATACAGCAGCACACGTACAGTGGCACTATCTGTGCTCAGGTGGTATATAGCAGCACACGTACAGTGGCACTATCTGTGCTCAGGTGGTATATAGGAGCACACGTACAGTGGCACTATCTGTGCTCAGGTGGTATATAGCAGCACGCGTACAGTGGCACTATCTGTGCTCAGGTGGTATATAGGAGCACACGTACAGTGGCACTATCTGTGCTCAGGTGGTATATAGCAGCACACGTACAGTGGCACTATCTGTGCTCAGGTGGTTATATAGGAGCACACGTACAGTGGCACTATCTGTGCTCAGGTGGTATATACCAGCACACGTGCGGTGACCCCAAATGCACTCAGGTGGTATGTAACAGCACACGTGCGGTGACCCCAAATGCGCTCAGGTGGTATTAAACAGCACACGCACAGTCAGAGCGACTGCGTTTCTGTGCAATTCAATAGCCCACTTGTATTAACAGCAACTGCCTTTCTGTGCAAATAAATAGCACATGTGCAGTAACAGTTAATGTGTCTATGTGCAATTAACTAACACGTGTACACTAACACGTTAGAGCATCAAGCACAATCTCCTGCCTGACAGATACTAATAGCAGAACTAGCTAAGCTATACAGTTTATAAATATATTGACAACTCCTAGGGATGTCAATATTTTCTCTACAAACTGTACATTTAAATATACTAACTAGTAGCCTCCCTGATCTATCTATCTATCTATCTATCTATCTATCTATCTGAAAAGACACTGTGGGGTAGATTCATGTAGATCAGCGGATCTTTTGATCCGCGTGATCTATCTTTTTTACGATCCGCCTGCGCCAGTTTTTGAGGCAAGTGCTGTATTCAGAAAGCACTTGCCTCGTAAGTAGCCCTGGCAGATCGTAAATCCCCCAGCGGAATGCAAATTCCGCGGCTAGGGGGAGTTTACTATTTAAATCACGCGCGTCCCTGCGCCGATCGTACTGCGCATGCGCCGCCGGCTAAATTTTCCAGCGTGCATTGCTTCAAATGACGTCGCAAGGACGTCATTGTTTTCGTTGTTAACGCAATTAACGTATGGCCGTATTCCCAAACGACTTACGTAAACGACGTAAAAAATTCAAAACTCGACGCGGGAACGATGGCCATACTTAACATAGGATACGCCACACTTACCCCGCATATAGCAGGGGTAACGATCCGCCGGAAAAAGCCGAACGCAAACAACGTAAAAAAAAAGCGACGGCCGGGCGTTCGTTTTTGAATCGGCGGTTCTCCTCATTTGCATATTCATCGCGTATAGTAATAGAAGCGCCACCTAGCGGACGGCGGGAGATTGCAGCCTAAGATCCAACAGTGTAACTCACTTACACCAGTCGGCTCTAAGGGAGATCTATGCGGAACCTGATTCGAGGAATCAGCCGCATAGATCCGAGCGTCGGATCTCACAGATACGACGGTGTATCAGTAGATACACCGTCGTATCTCTACATGAATCTACCCCTGTGTCTCTATCTCTCTCTCTCTCTCTCTCTCTGTCTGTCTGACTTCTCTCAAAGAAAGCCGGAACACACTACACGAGGCCGCCCGGGAGGCGGCCTTTTATAGTGTGGGGCGTGTGCTAAAGCCCTGAGCCCTAATTGGCCAAAGCACCCAGGCTTTGGCCAATTAGGTCTCTTCGTTTTTTGGACGCTGTGATTGGCCAAGCATGCGGGGTCATGGTGCATGCTTGGCCAATCATCAGCACGCAACGCCGCAGTGAATTATGGGCCGTTGCGCGTCATTCGAATTTGGCGCGAACGACCCGATTTGTTCGTTTTCAACGAACGATCGAACAGCCGATGTTCGATGCAAAAATGTGTTCGCATCGAACGCGAAGCTCATCCCTAATCAACGGTCAAGTATTTTACAGTCTGATAGCCAGCAACATCAAAGATTATCTATATTGTAATTCAATTTTTTCAAAACTATACAAAATTAAAGATAGTAAACAACTCAAATATGTTGAGAGCCCATATATGACTATCTTGTGTGTCTTGGACAGAGATAAGACAGTCCCTTTTGGAAATCAATCATCAACAACTCCAATGCTAGCCCTAGTGCAGAAGAAAAGCAGCTGCAACCAATGTGATGACATAACTAAGCTCCATGATACACATTTTGGGCCAGATTCAGAAAGCATTTACATCAGCGTATCTAGAGATACTTTAGGTGGACTTATAATTGTTTAACCTATTACCACACCAACACCAATGTTTTTCACGACTTTTAGGTCATATTAATATTGTTGTCATTTCTGTAAATATTGTTGTCTTTATCACTTATGGTATACAGGTAATCACATTATGTATTATGAGTGAAGTCTCCCATGTAGTCCTAGTGGCGCCCTCTATCGTTTCTTCTTTTTCACTTATTATAGGTACACACTATACCACTGAGGAGCAGTACACCACCTAATTATATTGCATTATCTTCACACAGGTGAAGATCACTATTTATTAGTTTTTGGCGCGGAAATTTTTTCCCTTATCTAGAGATACGCTGGGTAAATACTAAGAATAACCGGCGTATCTTTTTTTGCAATTCAGAAAAGAAGATACGCCGGCTTTCTTCTAAGATACGAACGACGTAAGTCGCTTACACCGTCGTATCTTAGTTGCAGTATTACGCTGGCCGCTAGGTGGTGCTTACGGCGGTTTTTGCGTAATATATGCACATGAGCTATTTACGCCGATTCCCGAACGTACTTGCAGCGGCGCGTCGTAGTTTACGTAGTTTGTGTAAGCGTTAGAGCGGCGTAAGGTTACCCCTGCTATAGGAGGAGTAGCCAATGTTAAGTATGGACGTCGGGACAGCGTCAAATTGTACGTCGGTTACAACGTTTGCGTAAATCGTTTGGGAATGGGGCTTGACGTTAGTTACGTTCACGTCGTTTACATTAAGAAAAAGCGATGTGATTTTGCGCATGCCCACATGGGATTGTCTACGGACGGCGCATGCGCTGTCCAAAAAAAACGTGAATTACGTGGGGTCATGATTCATTTACATGAATCACGCCCCCACTTCATTCATTTGAATTGCGCAGCCTTAAGCTGCAACACATACGCTACGCCGCCGTAAATAAGGGTGCAAGTTCTTTCTGAATAAAGAACTTGCGCAAATATTTACAGCAGCGTAATGTATCAGGGATACGTTACGCCAGCAGAAAGATCCGTGGATCTTTCTGAATCTGGCCCTTTGTCTTCAGTTATTATAATAAAATGTACCATGTCTGAATATACATATGCTTTGACTTGTTAATTCTTTCTTCTTTTGACATCAAATGACCAGAGTAATTATAAGCTCTTCCAAAACCCATTACAAATCACAGTAGACATCGTAAAGCATTTTAAATTGTAAATACTTACTAATAACTGCTGTGAACAATGGACAATACTAATGAAAGTAATTGGCATGCACAGTTCTTGTGGGTGTAATTTCTAGCCACAATAATACAACATTTTACTTGAGATGTACATTAATGTATATGTATAAAATAATTTAGATTTTTAAGTACCACCATTTATTGGCTTTACATGAGATGCACATATATAGTATGTATCTGTAGAGATGAAGTGTGTTTTTGGTATGACACCATTCATTGGGTAATTAAATAGATTTTAAGGCATGCAGCCTATTCTTCAGGTAATATCTAAGAAGAGGTCAGCGTGTCTCGAAAGCTTTCACTACAATCTATTTACTAATTTACTTATTAGCCAATAAGTGGTATCACCTTTAATCCAAACCTCTACTTTTGTTGTTGGGTAACAAGGTACATATGTAGAGTACTTAACCTTGTGTTTGAATAAAGCAGACATAGGATAGTGGGGTTGATTTACCAAGGGAATAGAGCCTGGCAAGGTGTATGCTTACTTAGGAAAGTATATGCTCAATTTACAAAATGAGCATGAGTCAAATGGGTTCATTTTGAATAACCAATGAATAACCAATAATATGTGAGGGAAATATTGGTATTTATACTACACCTTATTCACCAAGTGAACATACAATTTCCAAAGTAAACACTCTATTTGCTCATAAACAGTAACAAACTAAATGTGTGCATGTGTCAGTACCAAATCATTTAACATAATTTTTCCAGGCTTAAGACATTCATATGTGTATTGTATACAGTAATTCCGTAAAAAAAAAAAAAAAAAAAAAAAAAAAGCTAATCATTAGGCAGAACCTGGCCATTGACATGTGTCTATGAACAAGCTTTTATATGAGCAGTCAGTGGGCAGCCCAGTGACTTGGTGGTAAGTGGTAATATACTTGAAGATACCTGTTTCTTTAAACTGCTATACCACCATGTGTCTGTGGATAGTATATTAAAGAGATAAGAGTCCCTTGCTGGCCAACAGGTACATCCTTATTTGACAAGAGTAGGTGGGTGGGGTTTAGCATCAGAAAAGGGATCTAGGCTCCAAGTCATTAAGCTCCTTTCTCTCAAACTGAAAGCAGGAGGGGATTGGATGCTGTCTGAATAAGAAAGACAATTGCAGGCACTTTAGGGGGTACGCAAGTAGGTGTTTAATATTACTTAAAATAGGTTCAGACAATAAATCTTCTGCAGACTTTATTTCTCTTAGAATGCACCATGCCAAAACAGCAATTAAAAAAAGCAGCACAGAAGAAGGGAAGACTAAGATAGTGTTCTCTCACATTAATGTCATCTGAAAGCTTATATATCCTTCTTTAAACATTTCAGCCTCGGAAGACCAGAGCAGAGCATTGCTATTCAGAACTGCGTCGCTTTGGCTGAAAATTGTGCGGTCGTGCAATGTTGTACCCAAACAAAATTTACGTCATTTTTTTCCCCCACAAATAGAGCTTTCTTTTTTTGGTGGTATTTGATCACCTCTGCGTTTTTTATTTTTTGCGCTATAAACAAAAAAACAGCGGCAATTTTGAAAAAAAGCAATATTTTTTACTTTTTGCTAGAATAAATATCCCCCAAAAAAATCAAATACATTTTTTTCCCTCAGTTTAGGCTGATATCTATTATTCTACATATTTTTGGTAAAAAAAATCGCAATAAGCATATATTGATTGATTTTCACAATAGTTATAGCGTCTACAAAATAGGTGATCGTTTTATGGCATTTTTATTATTATTTTTTTTTTTACTAGTAATGGCAGCGATCTTAGGGCAAACACATCAGACACTTTTGACACTATTTTGGGACCATTGTCATTTATACAGTGATCAGTGTTATAAATAGCCACTGATTAATGTATAAATGGCATTGGCAGGGAAGGGGTTAAACACTAGGGGGCAATCAAGTGGTTAAGTGTGTCCTAGGGCGGTATTCTAACTGTGGGGGGTGGCCTACCTCTGACATGACAGCGATCACTGCTATTAATGACAGGGAGCAGTAGATCCTTGTCATGTCACTAAGCAGAGCAGGAAAATGCCAGTGAACATTGAGTTCACGGGACCAAGGCGGAAAATTCAAAGGGACATACAGGTACGCCCATTTGCCTGTACATGCATAGCACACAGCAAGCGGTTAAGCAACATAGAACACAATAATTTATTTAATATTTTCCAGTGTAATTGAATTCAGGCAAATAAATAGAGAATCTGCAACTAGTGGATTAATGTACTTCATTTTGTTTTGTAACTGTCACGGAATGTGCCACACTCCGACCGAGTGCTTCCGTCATATACCACTTTGTATCAGTCTTGATATAGATATCAGATATTCCAGCTGCCCTCAACACGCAACGAGACGAGACTTGTCTGTGTGCTAAGTATGGAGTCTTTAATAGAACCAAGAATACAGCCTTATATACAGTACAAAGAAGCAACCAGAACAATAATTAACATGAGCTAATTATGTAATCATTTAGCCAGACAAGGTGACTAGACGCCCTGTCTCCTCATTCATCTGCTGTACAATACACAATCTCTTAAGCGTAAACACAGAGCATCTTCTCACACACAATAGAGTCAATTAGCACAAACAAGGGATGTGTCTGGATGGTGACGGCATTAGCATCTAGCAGTATGAAAGAGTCACATCTACAATTAACCCTTTGAGTTCACAATCAAACAAACTTAAAATAGTCCTACAGATATCTTGGAATATAATGTGGATAATACATACATAATAATCCCATCTCAGGTAGTCCAAGATATCATTCCTCAGGCATCCTATGCCCCTAGTGGTCATAGGATGATTTTAGACATAAGAGAGTCTGAGTATGTCACAGTAATCCTGTTACATGTTAACACAACTGTGGTCACTGGAAACTCGAGTTTGAATGAAAAGTAAAGTGGCAAATATGTAAGGAAAAAAAATCCCATTCATAATTATATAAATATATATAACAAAAAGTGTGCATTTTACCATAAAGAAAAAAAAGGTATTCTTTGTTACAGGTAGTATGATTTAAGCCAACATTAAAAAACAAAAAAAGGTAACTATAACAATTTTCATTAAAAGCTAAGTCCTCTTAATTGGTTTTTCAACATGCTGTGTACTCATGTTTAAAATTATTTTATAGCTTCTAGTACTGACTATAATATGATGTTAACATGCACAAAATGTACATCAGCACATAGCCTTCTGCTGATGAAGCCATGCTTTTAGGTGGAGTATTTTGGAATAAGAGCTAGGGGCACTTCAAACTTTTAATGAAGGTTATAGCATAATAAGAACAACTTGTCTATACCTTCCTATGAGGCCGCGTACACACGATCAAACCGGTCCGATGAAACTGGCCTTAAGGCCAGTTTCATCGGACCAAATTGATCATGTGTACGGCCCATCGGACCGTTGTGCATCGGACCAAAGTTTTAAAACTTGTTTTAAAATCTGTCCGATGGACACCTGACCGTCGGACCAAAATGATGGTTTGTACACCAAAGAATCGGACCAAAAACTCGCACATGCTCAGAATCAAGTCGACGCATGCTTTGAAGTATTGAACTTCGTTTTTTCAGCACGTCATTGTGTTCTACATCACCGCGTCATGGCCCGATGGGATTTTGGACTTATGGTGTGTACGCACATCAGACCATAAGACCACTTCAGCGGTGGCCCGATAAAAATGGTCCATCGGACCATTCTCATCGGACCGGTCTGATCGTGTGTACAGGGTCTCAGTCTTCAGGCAAGAGATAAAAACATGAGAGAGAGAGAGATAATTTAGTAGAGATAAGCATGAAATATCAAGAGACAGCTTGAATGTACTCAAATAATACATGCAGACAACCTGTATGTTTCATTCAAACACACTGAAAACTGGGGGCTCTAATAAAACATTTAAAATGAATTAAATAAAGTTTTGTTTTAGTCCAGTGAGTGTAGATACTGTATGTGGAGGTGATGAAGCATTTTATACCTGACTTCTGAAATGATTAACCTTTACCTTCCACAAAGGACAGCAGCTATGTCAGTTAAGGCTTGAGACCATAGGAACTAGTGACAACATTGCTGTCAGCTCATGCTAGATCTACATCTTGGGTACACACGGGGCAGGAGGGAGTCCATTGCACATTGCATTTAAGTGTAATTATATTTTTAATTAAATGGAAAATATTTACAGCACAATAATTAATATGAAGTTAGGATATCATAAAATTATGAAAATTATTTTATAATTATCCAAATTGCATGTGAGCCCTAAAACACAGCTCATTAAATCGTGTTTACTTGTATGTTGTTTGTTTTTGTTTTCTTGATAAGTGTGTGGTTGTAACTGTGTAATGACATTATGATTAGGTTAAAAAAAAGTCACAAGCTCCATGGAGGCAATTTCCTTTAACATATTTTGGAGAGTGTAACATCAGAAATGGTGTCTTAATCAGTATGATGTCTAGTAGCCTAATGCTCTCTGTCTGCTGAAGTGTTGCCATTATTTTCTGCTCATTTTTGCAGCCGCTGTTTCAAAAATAAGATATGCATGCATATGTAAGCTATAGAATTAAAGTAAAGCATATTTAGCCTCTTGCTGCCCACAGAGCACACATGTGTGGTGGTAAAGAGAGTGAGCTTTAATGCCCATATGCAGCAAATAGGGTGGTGGTCAGTCAGCTGGGTTGGAGGAACATGTGATTGCAAGGAGCATGTTCACAGGAAAAGAGCATTCACAGGTCTGAGCTCATCAATATACTGCCTTTGTTAAAAGTTTTGCCTTTAGTTATACTTTTATTTTAAGTTTTAGATAAAGTGGAGAGGGGTTAGAACACCTGTCAGGTGTCTTTTTAATACTATACTACTGAAAGTAAAAGAAAATCCCAAAATTCGGGCTGCATCCAAAACAGTAATAAAAGGGGAAATCTTCCAATGGGAACACTAGTTCTGATGACCTTGGTGGCACCCTAGGATTCCAGAGATGAAAGAGAGATGGCGGCATTCCCATTCAGCAATTAAAATCTTGTATCCTTTATTGAACAGTGTTACAATGTTACAAAAAAAAAAAAACACAGCTCCATACAGGGAAACAGTTAACACATTTCACTCAGACACCCAGAGATTCCCTAATTTCTGACAGATTTCCTCTGACTTCCTTCCTTACTTTGGATATGGGACAGGAAGTGAAGGGAAATATACCTAGGGCCAGATTCAGGTAGATGAGAGCATCTTTGCTCTGGAGTAACGCTTCTCATTTACGTTACTCTGCCGAAATTTAGGAGCAAGTGCTGTTATTCATGAAGCACTTGCTCCTAAAGTTGCGGCAGCGCATCGCAAATGAGCCGGTGGAATTCAAATTGGGCGGGTACGGGGCGTGTATTATTTAAACTATGCGCGATCCCGCGGCGAACGTACTGCACATGCGTCGAGTGTCAATGCATCCCAGTGCGCATGCTACAAATTCTGTCAGTGAACGTCAATGACGTCACATCCCCATTCATGAATGTTTTACGCAAGCGACGCGATTTATTTTTTTCCCGACGCGATGACGACGGCTATACTTAACATAGGATACTCCACTAGGGGGCTGCTTTATCTTTACGTCACGTATCGCTTCCGGAAACGTCGTAAAGTCACTGCGTCGCGCCCGAAAACGATCGTGAATTTCCGGCTCCCGCTGATTAACATATTTTTTCAGCGTTAATCAGCGGGAACGCCCCCGGCACCATTTTTAAGTTGAAGTAACGATGCGATGGCGAAATTCAATTACGCTGCTCGCATCGGAACTCCAACCCGGCGTTTCTTGTTTTCTGGTTACAGAAAACAAAAACGCCGGCTTAAAGCGACAGTTAGGCTGGAGTATCACAGATACTCCAGCCTAACTCTACCTGAATCTGGCCCCTAGTTGGCAAAAATAAAACAGAGGGGGTTGTAGTCCTCCCCTCTCTATCCAAAATGAAATAAACTTTTGACTTTAGATACACTTTAACTGTCAGTTTGCAGACTGGGAGCAGTAAGGTGCCCAAGTTTCATTGTCTAATTGTAGCAGGAAAAAGTCAGGTCACTTACCTGACTCTGTAATTTACATAGTTACATAGTTAGGTTAAAAAAAGACACAAGTTCATCCAGTTCAACCATAAAAAAAAATAAACAAACAAAATAAAACACAGTACATCCCATACACCTAACTCCATACCCACAGTTGGTCCAGAGGAAGGCAAAAAAAAAATAGCAGAGCATGATCCAATTTGCTACCGGAGGGGAGAAAATTCCTTCCTGATCCCCCGAGAGGCAATCGGATTTACCCGGATCAACTTTACCTACAAAACTTAGTACTCAGTTATATTATGTGCATTTAGGAAAGAATCCAGGCCCTTCTTAAAGCAATCTACTGAGCTGGCCAGAACCACCTCTGGAGGGAGTCTGTTCCACATTTTCACAGCTCTTACTGTGAAGAAACCTTTCCGTATTTGGAGGTGAAATCTCTTTTCCTCCAGACGTAAAGAGTGCCCCCTTGTCCTCAGTGTTGACCTTAAAGTGAATAACTCAACACCAAGTTCACTATATGGACCTCTTATATATTTGTACATGTTGATCATATCCCCCCTTATTCTCCTCTTCCCAAGAGTGAATAAATTCAGTTTTTCTAATCTTTACTCATAGCTGAGCTCCTCCATGCCTCTTATCAGTTTAGTTGCCCTTCTCTGCACTTTCTCCAGTTCTCCGATATCCTTTTTGAGAACTGGTGCCCAAAACTGTACTTCATATTCCAGATGAGGTCTTACTAATGATTTGTACAGGGGCAAAATTATATCTCTATCTCTGGAGTCCATACCGCTCTTAAAGCGGATCTCCACCCTAAAGTGAAGATCCGCTGATCGGAACCCTCCCCCCCTCCGGTGTCACATTTGACACCTTTCAGGGGGGAGGGGGGTGCAGATACCTGTCTAAAGACAGGTATCCGCACCCACTTCCGGCCCGCAGTCTCGGGCAAAAGACGGGCTTTTCCCGTTGTGTGCTGGGAACTCTCAGCTCCCAGCACACAGCGGGAGCCAATCGCGGGCGCAGCGCGACTCGCGCATGCGCCGTAGGGAACCGGGCAGTGAAGCCGGAGCGCTTCACTTCCTGGTTCCCTCGCCGTGGATGGAGGGGAGAACAGCAGGGTGACGAGCGATCGCTCATCCTCTGCTGCGGACGCCGCTGGACTCCAGGACAGGTAAGTGTCCTAATATTAAAAGTCAGCAGCTGCAGTATTTGTTGCTGCTGGCTTTTAATATTTTTTTATGGTGAACCATCCGCTTTAATACAAGAAAGGACTTTGCTCGCTTTGGAAACCGCAGCTTGGCATTGCATGCCATTATTGAGCTTATAATCAACTAAAACACCCAGATCCTTCTCCACTACAGATCCCCCCAGTTGTACTCCCCCTAGCATGTATGATGCATGAATATTCTTAGCCCCCAAGTGCATAACTTTACATTTACCAACATTAAACCTCATCTGCCACAATTAGGCAGAGCATTGAGTAATTTGTAAATTGGAGACATCCTGCAAGGACATTATTCCACTGCATAGCTTGGTGTCATCTGCAAAGACAGAAATGTTACTTTGGATCTCAGACCCAATATCATTTATAAATATATTGAAAAGTAAGGGACCCAACACCGAACCTTGGGGTACACCGCTGATAACCTTGGAGTAAGAATCATTAACCACAACTCTCTGAATTCTGTCTTTCAGCCAGTTTTCTATCCATTTACAAACTGATATATCCAATCCTGTAGACCTTACCTTACACATGAGCCGTATGTGTGGAACTGTATCGAACGTTTTTGCAAAATCCAAGTATACCACGTCCACTGCCACGCCTCTGTCCAGGGTTTTACTTACCTCTTCATTAAAGGAAATCAGGTTTGTCTCACAACTTCTGTCTTTCATGAATCCATGCTGTCTGCTGCTTAAATAGTTTGTTTCCAGCAAGAACTCACCCATGTGGTCTTTTATTAAACGTTCCAGTATCTTCCCAAATATAGATGTTAAACTAACAGGTCTATAGTTAATTGGTAAAGACTTTGGGCCAGATTCAGGTACATCTGCGCATTATTGGACCGGCGTAGCGCACCGCCGTTACGTTAGACTTGCGCAATGTAGCCGCGTAATCACCCTATTCTCGTAGCTTTTGCGCAGAAAATTGCGCATGCGTAACGTTATTTCAGAGGCGTAAGGCCCCATGCAAATGAAGGGCCGGCCGGCTCGCGCATGCGCGCTTGAAGCAGACCATGGTCAGCACCTCTGTGCGCATGCTCACAATTCGGGAATGGCGCAATCAGTGAAATTGGAAGTGGACTAGGGCAACTTAGTGAACTACGCAGACAGCATAAATAGACAGACACAAATGCACTTCCTTTGCAAAAGTACATCCCTTTGTATCCCTCCCTATACAGCAAGGTGCTTTTGTTTATTAGCGTTTGTTTGTTTGTTTGTGACGTGTCTTTGAGATATTTGGGGACTGTTTTGCAGAGTGATTTTTGTCTTTTATGTGTTTTCTTTGTTGTTATTTTGTTTAAATTATATTTTTGCTGGGCATTTTTTATTTTTGCTCGTCATTTATTTTATTTTTTTGGTTCTGTTTGTGTATGATTTTGGAATGTGGGGGTGATATTCCTGCGGGAAAAGGGGTGTCACCCTCATTTGTGGTGGAGAAGTGAAACCCAGGTCTGTGTGAATGGTGTATGAATGTACAGTGACATAATTGGAGCCGTGGCATGGCGTTGCTGCTCACAAGTCCTGCATGGTGGGCTTGTGCCAATCCAATGTGATGAGGATGTAATGTGTCTGTGCTAGGGACCACAGTGGTGTGCATGCATGCATTCTCATTGTGCCATGATTAATGTGTGTGTTTAACGTGCAAAGATGCATATGTGAGCTGGCATGAGATGGGGTCATGAGATGGGGTCCCAGTGCATATGCAGAGTCACCTTGAAGGGAAAAGACAGGAGGATGTTAGTAGTGCATGTGCCCCTTGTGATGTGTGCATCATGGGGGGGGACAGTCATGCCTGCCACCCATGTCACTCACCAACCAGCCAGCTGTCCCCATACATGTTCTGTTTGAAATCTGTGGGGATGGGGCTATGATTGTATATGTAGCTGTCATGGGTGTCATGGGTAGTGCCATGTGTTGGGCTGCTGATGTCCTCCTGCAAGGTTGTGGTTAATTCCATGATGGCATGAGGGGTGAATCTGAAGATGCGAGACACCTCAGAATCACTCATGCCAAAGATGTCTATGCATGTGTGATATATCAAGTGAAGAGTGAGGGGCTTGTATCAGATAAGAATATTGTATTAGATTAGATTAAATTGTAAAGTTTATATAAGCAAATAAAAAAAAAAAAAACATCTCCCGTGCCCTCCTTAGTGCCCTCCTCAGTGCCCTCCTCCTTCTTTGCTCATCTAAAGTCAGTAGTATAGCTATGAGCATGGATGCCCCTGGCATGTTGGCATACAGTTTGTTGGGCAACACGTGTGACTGCTGAGCTCCTCACTAACAGTGTTGCTTTATCTGACATGTAGACGATTTTTCTCTTTTTAGACCAGCTTTTATATGGTCTAATTTTAGACAGGACATTTTGCTGTTGCGCACACTGCGTAGCCTGCGCTGCCCCAACGTTCTTTTGTGGATCCCCGTAAGTCCCTCATTAGCATATTTGACTAGCAAATCAATGGTCTGTCTAGCGCAGTTTTGCGCGGACGGATGCGCCTGTCTAACGAAATTACGCTGGACAAAAAAAAAGTAGATTTCTTGCGTATCTCGTTTTGGGGATGCCGTGCATCGAAACGCACGCGCACATTTAGACTTGCGCACGCGCATCTCCTGTTGCGCAGGCGTAATCGCTCGGTGAATCTGGCCCTTTGTTCCCTTTATAAATATGGGCACCACATTGGCTCTACGCCAATCCAGTGGTACTATTCCTGTCATTAATGAGTCCCTAAATATTAGATACAGTGGCTTTGAAATTTCAGAGCTCAATTCTTTTAGGATCCGTGGGTGGATGCCATCTGGTCCAGGTGCTTTATCCACCTTTATTCTGTCTAAATATTTCTGGACCATATCACTTTTGAGCCATTGTGGATTTGGGGCTGTGTCACTCCCACCCCCATTATGGACATGAGCTCCCCCATTCTCCATTGTATACACAGAGCTGAGGAAAGCATTTAATAAATTTGCCCTCTCTATGTCCTTAGTCACCCACTCTAGATTATTTTGTAAAGGGACTACATGCTCAGACTTGACCTTTTTACTATCAATATATTTAAAGATGTTTTTGGGGTTTGTTCTACTATCTTTTGCAATCTGTCGTTCATTTTGAGACTTTATACTCACCTGTTCACCTGTTCACAATTAAACACTCCCCTTGATTAGCAGAGAAAAAAAAAATGTTCACCTGATCACAATTAAACACTCCCCTTAGCAGAGAGAAATAAAAACCTGTTTAAAAAGTGTCAGAGAAAAGAGAGAAACAAATTACACTTGCAAGCAGTAACAGTTAAAAGCAAACTCCTGTTTTTTAACTCTTCTCACTTGTGTTTAAAAATCACACTTCTGTTTAGAAAATCACATGTAAGCCAGCACCATCAACTGGGAGCCAGCAAATTTGCCGAGCTATATAAATCTCAGGACTGAATTGACAGAAATACTGATCCTTTGCAAGGTAAAACAACTCCTGTATATGTATGTAAGCTGTATATGTATCTGTGTGACCAGAATTCAGTGTTAAAGCTAAATTGTTGATAATATGGTTTTATCTATTTTCACAGTTAACTTAGCTCTAATGATGTGTGCCTCATCAATGGCTGCTGCAGTGTTTATTACATATTTAACTTTTACTCAGGCAGCAATCTCCACTGAACATCCAGCGCTAAGACTCTGCAGAACTGTAGTTCAGGATGGAGTACACTTAGTACACTTAGTACACTTAGTGGATCACATACTCTGCACCTCATCCATTCATAAGAAAAGTCTTGCATTCTTTTTATTGAAAATAACACAAGACTCTTTTTGAATGGAGGAGGTACAGAGCAAGTGACCCACCATAATAATTGAACTAAGTGTTGTGCAGCCAGATCTATATGCCTCAGCTCTGGCAGTTCAGCGCCATTAGGAGACTGCTGCCTGAGTAAAAGTAAGATATGTAACAAAGAAAACTAACAAGGCTCAGGGAGGTGAGGAGTTGGATAGGCAGCCTAGAGGGTGGTACCCTATGTTCATGCTGGAAACTTGAATTTTTTTAAACCTTTCATGGATATGACAGAGTGAGATAACATCTGTCATGTTTGTAAAGTGCTACTATAGAGCTATTTAAAGATTGGTGGCCCTAAACTGTTTAATAATTTTATTGCAGAACACAAGCTGGTTGGGAAGACAGGGGAGTAGAATGGCAGGATGGAATCACAGGACAACTGGCCAAGAGTCACAGGAGAATTCTCTCATGGAAGAATCCCAAGCAATTGATAGCAACCTGCCTGAAAAGTCTGTCATCACAGAGGAGCCAGCTAAGCCCAGCCAGGTTTTCAGACATTGGACAAGCAGACCTGCAAGAGGGAGGGGTGGGCAAAGCATTGATTGCTTTATTGAGGTTGTTGATAAACTTCATCAAAAATTAGAAAGTCATGAGTCCGAAAACCATGCTTTTGTTATGCTCATGGTGGACATGTTAAAAAATATCTGCCCAGAGCGGAAACATAACTTGCAGAAGGCAGTGTTGAACCTTATGCACTCCAATATGCATGATGAGCCAGCAACCACCTTACTGTCATCAATACATTGCATCCCCCAATCCCATATCCAACTCCGTCCTCAATTCCCTCCACAAGCAGCACCCCTGTAACCCGAAGGGTGTATCAGTCACCTGGATTTCCTATAAATACATTCCCACTGCATGAAACCCAGTCTCCAAGGCCTTCAACCAGCAGTGGATCAACCATACCTTCAGATTGTGAAACAGTCTATCAACAGCTGTGGGTTATCAAATGTCCACCCACCATACAATTTTTCTTAGTTTTTTGCCTAATGTACTCATTATTGCCTGACTAATTTTACAGAGCTAATAGAAATAACTGGTATAATATGGTGTTGTCTGTATGGTCATTGTCTGTGCGTGCAGTCAGACAGATAACGCCATATTATACCATTGTATGGATTACACTTTTTCAATTTTCATATGTTGTTTTATATGTATGCCTTTTTGTTGGATTCCAACCTTTTTAATAATTTTCCAATAATAAAAAAAACATTTTTACCTCGTATGTCTCCTTCTTGTGGCCAATGTAGTCTGTCTTTGTAGGATACAGCCCCCCCCCCCCCCCCCCAAGTCCAATTTCCCTTACTATGACCAATTTCTCAGTTTAAGTTTGAGGTCAGGTTTTGTTGTGTGGTGATATTACTTACTCATATCTGTTTATGTTGGTGTCCCTCTCCCTGTCTCTCCTCCACCCGTCTTTGACTTTATACTACCTGTAGAATTTCTATAAAGAAATATTGAACCTTTAAGTAAAAGTTTAATTACAGTAAAATGGTGCATTTGCTAATTTGGTGTTTAGGTGCTATATTGTGCAATATATTACATACAGAAATTTGAAAATATGCATGGTGCATAATCTTCTGCAGCAATGATGAGAAAACAATCCACTTGCAGGATTATTAGCAGAAAATCTATTAAGCAATATGAAGCTGCAGGATTTATTTAACCTCTTACCGACTGCCTCCTGTATATTTCTGTTGGCAGAATAGCAAGGACGCGCAAGGCAACCTACAGGTACGTTGCTTTGAATTTTCCACTGTGCAGGTGCACGCGCGCCTCTGACGTGAGCTCTGTGCCTGTGACCGTAGGACTCCTGGTCTCGATGTCCGCCGGTGTCCCGCGATCGTATCATGTTACTTAAACGGTGATCAATGTCCTGTTCTGCCTTGTGACAGGACACTGATCTACTGCTCCCTGTCATCAGAAGCAGTGATCAATGTCGTGTCACTGGTAGCCCAGCCCCCTCACAGTTAGAATCACTGCCTAGGACACACTTAACCCCTTCATAGCCCTCTAGTGGTTAACTCCTTCCCTGCCAGTATGATTTACACAGTAATTAGTGCATTTTTATAACAATGATTGCTGTATAAAGGACAATGGTTCCAAAATAGCGTCAAAAGTGTCTGCTGTGTCCACCATAATGTCACAGTCATGATAAAAATTGCAGATCACCGCCAGTACTAATAAAAAAAATAATAATAAAAATGCCATAAAATGATCCCCTATTTTGTAGACACTATGGGCCAGATTCAGAGAGCCATTACGTCTGTCTAACTGGTGTTAGACAGGAGTAATTTCAAATTTTGCGCGCCGTATCACTAGTTTGAATCCTCAAACCATGATACGGCGGCGTTGGGCTTCGATCAGCAAGGCTTACGTCTTCGTACAAATAGAAAAAGAAAAAATCCGCTAACCAAAAAATACAAGTGATGGTGATATCAAAAAAGCAAAGGCAGCAATAAGCGTGTATATCACAGTAACATATAAAAAAGAAAAAATTGCGCCAATAAACAAATATAAAGTCCCTATATATTGAATAAATAATAAAGTCCACAAAAGTGCATATATTTAAATGACACCCAAGTGATTAATACGATCCAGTGAACCGCCACCTTATGGACAGAGGCTTACCAGCAAGCAGTGGGTAAACAGCATATCACAGCTCCACAGCTGTTCACAGGATGAAGACTGAAGACAAAATCAGCAGATGGCAGAAAACAAGCAGAAATGCAGCTCAAACAGCCGGTCAGAGGCCAAACAGATGACAATGTTTGATTCTGAAGTGTGGTCTCATAGATGGTCCTCAATACAGGTGCAGGAACTGTCAAACATAATGAAAGAAACGAAGAGGCCGCACATAGTGTAAAACCATCAAGGAGATTTAATATCGAATAAAAAAAACTACTTACAAACGAATATGAAATTCGATCATAAAACGAAAAATTGGATGCGATCCTAAAACGAATGCCGGCCGGCAACACGAGGAGCCTTTCCTCACAACGTCGAAAGCGGGGGCTATTGGCGTGCAGTGATGCCACCGCGTTCGACGTTGTGAGGAAAGGCTCCTCGTGTTGCCGGCCGGCATTCGTTTTAGGATCGCATCCAATTTTTCGTTTTATGATCGAATTTCATATTCGTTTGTAAGTAGTTTTTTTTTTTATTCGATATTAAATCTCCTTGATGGTTTTACACTATGTGCGGCCTCTTCGTTTCTTTCATTATGTTTGACGGTTCCTGCACCTGTATTGAGTACCATCTATGAGACCACACTTCAGAATCAAACATTGTCATCTGTTTGGCCTCTGAGCGGCTGTTTGAGCTGGATTTCTGCTTGTTTCCTGCCATCTGCTGATTTTGTCTTCAGTCTTCATCCTGTGAACAGCTGTGGAGCTGTGATATGCTGGTTACCCACTGCTTGCTGGTAAGCCTCTGTCCATAAGGTGGCGGTTCACTGGATCGTATTAATCACTTGGGTGTCGTTTAAATATATGCACTTTTGTGGACTTTATTATTTATTCAATATATAAGGACTTTATATTTGTTTATTGGCGCAAATTTTTCTTTTTTATATTTTTTACGTCTTCGTACGCCTTCGGATCTACGCTGCAATCTTTTTGCGGCTGCTGGGTGGAGTTCGCGTAGTTTTCAGCGTCGGGGTATGCAAATGAGCTTTTCCCGACGATCCACGAAGTTACAAATGTCGTTCGCAATCGCGTACGTCATTTTTTCGCTACGTAAAGTTAAAACAGCTATTAGCTGGTGTAACAGGAGTCACTTTTGTACATAGGGTGACAAAGAATCATAATTCATATTACATGAGATGGGACATTAATAATACTTCATATTGCAGGACTGAGATATCACAAGGAGTCATGATGACATGACCAGGTCAGCCAGTGAGTCATACCTTTTGTATAATAGGATATTGAAATATCCTAAGGTGTTGGCTATTCAATGTAAAGACACCCACTCTCACTGCCATTGTGTGACAAAGCTGTATAGAGAACTTATTCAACTAGATGTCTGTGTTACTATTCAAGGTTAATTGAACCCTATTGATAATACGGTGCCGTCATGTCTAGCTACCAATTAAAGAATTATCCTCAGTGAGTGAATAGGGGGGTGGAGATTACATTGTCCTGTGATTAACTGCATTATGTTGTACTGGATATAAGCAAGCTAAGAACCAATAAAGATATTCATACATTTTGGAAACTAGAGAACAGAGCGCAGTCTCGTTTATTCTGGGAAATGGAATGGATCATGTCTGCCTGGTTGTTGGTGTGTCGGATAAGCTTGTCGTGGTTGGATGGAAAGTCGTAAGCGGTGGTGACCGTTACAGCTGGTCTAACGTTATGCTGCCCATGTTAAGTATGGCCATCGTTCCCGCGTCGACTTTCAATTTTTCTTTTATTTTTTGCGTAAGTCGTCCGGGAATAGGAATGTCCGTAAACGACGCTACTCAAAAAAAAAATGACGTAACGATGTGATTTCGCACAATGCACGGCGGGAAATTTCTGAATGGAGCATGCGCATTTCGATCGCCGCGGGGACGCGCTTAATTTAAATGCCTCACGCCCCCTAATCGCGTAGTTTGATTCCGCCGGGAGAAATACACTACGCCGCCGTACCTTACGGGCCAAAATCTCTCTGAATTCCTCCTTGAGCCAGGTAAAGTACGGCGGCGTAGAGTATCTCTGATACTCTGCGGGAATCCAATTCTTTCTGAATCTGGCCCTATAACTTTTGCGCAAACCAATCAATATACGCTTATTGCAATTTTTTTACCAAAAATATGTAGAATACATATTGGCCTAAACTGAGAAAAAAAATGTTTTTTTTTATATATTTTTTGGGGATATTTATTATAGCAAAATTAAAAAAAATATTGCTTTTTTAAAAAAAATTGTTGCTCTTTTTTTGTTTATAGCACAGAAAATAAAAACTACAGAGGTGATCAAATACCACCAAAAGAAATCTCTATTTGTGGGAAAAAAAGGATGTCAATTTTGTTTGTTTTGTCGCAGGACCACGCAATTTTCAGTTAAAGTGACACAATGCCGAATCGCAAAAAGTGCTCTGGTCGGGAAGGGGGTAAATTCGTCCGGGGCTGAAGTGGTTAATATCATGCTTAGATGAACAAGATTGCTCCAGAAACCCTAGATTATTGCCAAAGTTATAATAAATGATACTGTTGTTGTGCATAAAACAAAAATATGGCACTATAGTTTACCTTAGTGTGATAATGAGTCTTTCAGTTGGTGAGATACTCCTCCAAAAGGATGTGTTCTGTTGCATCAGATAAATTGAAACCAGACCAAGCAATTGGTCAAAACTGTTTAAAAATAAATAATAAATAAGGCCATTTGCTAAATTGAAAATCAGAAGCATCAGCCAATGGTAGCTGTATGCTCACATCTATATGTGCATGTCCACATTTGGCATATGTAATTACCTTACCAGGGATATCCGGGTATAATTAAAAAACGCTCCCAGGACAAAGTCTGGATGAAACGCGTCAAGTGTGGCTGTGTGGCAACTAGTAAGAACATTTCATCACAACAATAGACATCTAGGCTGAATTGGCAGGTGCAGCGACAGTGCAGTGAGAAATTGCTGGTTTAACAAGTCAGCCCCAATCCCTGTAGAGCTCTGGTTGACATTTTAAGATGATTTTACTTATATATATTGTAAGTGCAATGTATGAAGATTGCTTTTGAATAAACATTGGTGTGTTTGATGTTATCACACTAGTGGAGCCTTTTGTTTGTTATTGCTCTCCATGTGATTGCACCTAATTGTCCATTGTGTGTGGAGAGGAACTGATATTTGGCTTGACCGTTTGTGGGTAATGTACTAATGCTAAACACAAGAGTGTGACGCAATATTTTTGGGTGAGCCCAATACTGACGTGAAGTGAGCTACATGACGGAGTGTGTAGTGTGAAGACTATCACCCTTTGGATGACTTTTTTTTTTTTTAGGGACATTCTATAGCACTTATATTGTATGGACTTGTGTCACTGAATTACGATTTCATCCCTTGCATTTATTTGCTGTTATTTAAGTGCTGCTGATCACCTTTATTATATATTATATATGTTTTGGAGGTGATCATTTTATAACCATTACAATTACCATCTAATATTATAGGAAGATCTTCTGGGTCCTGAATGTTTTTTATGTATTTTAGGAAATCTATAAAAAGCCAGTATTGTAGGATGGATTATTTTGAGAAATGTAAAGTTTTTTTAGAAAATAGTTTTTCACACCACTGAAAAAGTCAATAAATGAAAAAAAATGTTTTGGAAATTTTCCACTAGTGTGGGAGAAACTTTAGAGTACCATGTCTTAATATTCAGTATTCTCTGGCACACATTTATATATTGATCACAACTCACTGCCACTGCCTATCCTAGGAGAGGATTGAAGGATTCTGGTCCTAATGTCTGTTACCATTTGAAGTTCTGGTGGTAGTTTTGTCAACTCCAGGGGGCATATATTTTCAATCTGGATATATACTTAAAGTGGTTGTAAACCCACTTTTTGACTCTTACCTACAGGTAAGCCTATAATAAGGCTTACCTGTAGGCATAAAGAATGTACGGTTTAGGAGATATTCCCCTCGCAATGCGCCGCTGATTGCAGCGGTGCATGCGCAGGGGGGATCCTTGGCTGAAGGACATCAGCGCCGCTCCAGCCAATCACAGCGCTGGAGCGGCGATACCCGGAAGACGCGCCGGCGTGGACCAGGTAAGTCACTTCTTCTAGTTGCGAGGTAAGTATTTCATAATGAGCTAATATGCGAGCATATTAGCTCATTATGACTTTTGCCTTGCAGGTGTAAAAAAAAAAAATGTCAATGCAGGTTTACAACCGCTTTAAACCCTAGCACATAGTACCCATAAAAACATATTTATATTTACTGATGTATACTTGTTAATTTCCTGTGTGTATATATATATATATATATATATATATATATATATATATATATATATATGTATATATATATATATATATATATATATAATAAATAAAAAAAATATTGGGATACAAACATTTGTACTTAGAATTATGTGCATATTTTTCTTCTGAATATGTATATGTAACGGTCAGGGTTTAACACCGTTCACGATCTTCCATTCCACCAACCCAAGACAGCTTATACGACAGTTCGACAAGCCAGCAGACATGATCCATAAGACAAGCTCTGTTCTTTGAGTCAAACGAATGAATACTTTTAATGGCAGGCTCAGCTCTTCTTATACAGTTACAAGCAGGTTACAGTAATCAAAGGAACAAAGTAACTCTCCACCCCCCTAACATCACACAATGGGGGCTTCAATACACCTTCAGATGGGCTAATTATCCCCCCAGACGTCCTGACTCCCACAATAAGCTTATTCACCTGCGTAATACACATTCCTATGTCAGACAGTTTGGCACCGGTCTGACATAATTAACATTACCTAATTACTACATCTGAGAAGTCAGACGTTATGACTCTCACCTGCTATTCACATCACATATTATCATCATATAGACTTTAAACAGTGCTATTAGCATACACAATGAAAGGTCTTAGGAGCCAGGCTGAATTAACACCTAAAATCTAGGCATCTGATCTTTACAGACCTAATTATCATCTTAACAGTCTATGTTAAGCATGGAAGGAGACATCCTATTGCCCTGTTGTGGACAGCATTAACCAAACTGTAATATTCCAAGATATCCTGCAAAACATGAATTATCATTTATCAGTCACCATGTGCCCAAAAAGGTACTCCAGTTACATGGCTCCCTCCTTGTGGGACACTCCAGCAGACCCAGCTTGATCCTTTTCGGGTCAACTTGGGGATGTCCAGAACTAGGAGGCCGGGATGACCTCTGTTTGTCTACGTGAACCAGGTGCTCCTTCCAAGACTCACTGTAGATCGCAATGTCATCCAGGTATGCACAAGCAAAATCCTGGAAGCCGTCGAGGAGCCTATCCACCATACGTTGGAAGGTCGCAGGGGTGTTTTTCATCCTGAACGGCATGACCTTAGACTGGTACAGGCCGAATGGGGTAACAAATGCTGACTTGGGGATAGGATCCTCGGCCAGGGGAATCTGCCAATAACCTTTACACAGGTCAATTGTAGTTAAATAACATCCCCTGGCTATACGATCTAGCAGTTTGTCTACCCGGGGAATCGGGTAGGCGTCAGTGGTGGTCTTCTCATTGAGTCCCCTGTAGTCAACACAGAACCGGGTAGTCCCATCTTTTTTAGGCACTAGGACTACAGGCGAGGCCCAAGGGCTGTCAGAGGGCTCAATGACTCCTAACTGAATCATCTCCTGTATCTCCTACCACATTCCTTCTCGGACTGCTTCAGGGATACGGTAGGGGGCCTGTCGAAGGGGTGCTTGTCCCGGGGTCTAGACTTAATGCACAGCCAGAGTCATGTAGCCCGGTTTTTGGGAGAAAGTTGCCTGTTTCTCCCACAGAAGCCGCTTAGCCTCTTCCTTCTTTGTGGGACTTAACCGGTCCCCTAGCTGTACAAGGCTAATGAGATCAGTCTGGGGGTCGCTCTCTAGTAAATCCGGGTGGGGTACATTTTCTAAGTCGTCCGCAGCAGGAGCACATACGGCAGTGACATCCTCCTGCTGTTCCTGATACTCCTTCAGCATGTTCACATGAAAGGTCCGCTGGATTCTTTCATCTGAACAGCTGGCAATAACATAGGTAGTATCACATACCTGGGCTACTACTTTATATGGGCCTTGCCAGGATGCCTGCATCTTGTCGGTCTTCACCGGCTTGAGCACTAAGACCTTCTGCCCGACCTGGAAGATACGCTGTCGGGCCCCCTGATCATACCATCTCTTCTGTCTCCCCTAGACCGCCTGGAGATTCTCCCTTACCATCAGAGACAGTTGCTCCATGCGGTCCCTGAGTTCCAGAACATAGGGCACAATGGGGGTCCCCTCCCGTTCTATCTCTCCCTCCCAGTGTCCTCTACTGAGATCGAGGGGTCCACGGACCCTTCTCCCATAGAGTAACTCGAACTGAGAGAGAAACAAGTAGATTCCTGGGGTACCTCTCTGTACGCAAATAGCAGGTGAGGCAGAAATCTCTCCCAGTCTTTGCAAGCATCCAAAAAGGTCCTCAGTAGGGATGAGCTTCGTGTTTGATACGAACGTATGTTCGACTCGAACATTGTCTGTTCGTACGTTCGACGAAATTCGAACAAAATCGCCAAATTCGAGTGACGCAAAACGGCCCATAATTCACTGCGGCATTGCGCACTGATGATTGGCCAAGCATGCTGTATGTCCCGCATGCTTGGCCAATCACAGCGCGCAAAAAACAAAGAGCCATAATTGGCCAAAGCCTGGGTGGCTTTGGCCAATTATGGCTCAGGGCTTTAGCACACGCCCCACACTATATAAGGCCGCCTGCTGGGCGGCCTCATGTAGTGTGTTCCGGCTTGTTAATGAAAGCAGTCAGAGAGACAGAGAGATTTAGATAGCTAGTCTTTTTAGATAGCTAGATAGAGCAGGCAGGCAGGCTAGTCAGTTTAGCTTAATTTACAGTGTGTAGATAATATATATACATCCCTAGGAGTTGTACATATATTCATACACTGTATAGCTTAGATAGATCAGTTCTTCCTAATTCACTGGCAGGCAGGTGATTGTGCTATTTAAAGACGTTATCAAAGGCATAGACACCCAGCAGGTACAATATTTAAAGGACTTTTTTTTTTTTTTTTTATTTAATAAAATCACTGCTCCTGGAGCAGTGATTTTAATGATGCTTAACTGAAAAATTCCTTTAAATATTGTACCTGCTGGGTGTCTATAGTTTGCCTGTGAAAACATCTTTGAGAACCCGGGTCTTGCCCGAGGGAACATGTATCAATGGAAAAAAAAGTTTTAAAAACGGTAATTTTTTCAGGAGACTTGCTAAACTTTTTTCCATTGATACATATTCCCTGGGGCAAGACCCGGGTTCCCAAAGACGTTTTCCAACAATAACTTGAATATTAGTCTTTAAATTTTTTTTTGAATTCGAATGTTCGAGTCCCATAGTCTTCAATGGGGTTCTAAATGTTCGCGCGAACGGTCGGTCTGTTCGACGGTTCTGGTGCGAACCGAACGCGGGGGTGTTCGGCTCATCCCTAGTCCTCAGCATTTGCTTGAGGGTTCCATTAAAGCGCTCGCAGAGACCATTAGTCTGGGGGTGGTAAGGTGAGCTAAGCAGGGGCTTAATATGGCACACCTTCCACAACTGCTGGGTGAGCACTGCAGTAAACTGGGTTCCCTGGTCAGAGAGGATCTCCTGAGGGAACCCCACTCTAGTGAATATCTTAACCAGGGCATCCGCTACTGTCTCTGCATCAATATTGGACATAGCTACTGCCTCTGGGTAACGGGTGGCATAGTCCACCACGGTGAGAATATACTTCTTCCCAGATGGACTAGGCCTGGCCAAGGGACCCACAATGTCAACGGCTATGCGGTAAACGGGCTCCCCAATAATAGGCATAGACATAAGTCTAGCCTTAGGGTGGTCCCCACTCTTACCTACCCGTTGACATGTGTCACACGTTTTGCAGTATTGTCGCACATCCTGGTTAATATTGGGTCAAAAGAAATTCTGTGTAATCCTATGGGCTGTGCGACGGGACCCTAGATGTCCTGCTAGTGTGGTACATCATGCCCGATTCGCAGAATCTCCAGCTAGTATATTTTAGGTACCACCAGCTGTCTTTTCTGTGAAGGGGCCTTACTTCTCTGGGCTGGTTTGGGATCCTATACAGTCTGTCCCCCACCCATTCATAAAGCTCCCCAGAGGCGATTTAGTTTGCATGTGCTGCGCTATATAAGTTTTCATTAATTGATTCATTCATTATTCCCCTTTCCTGAGTATCTGCCTTAGCCCTATACTTCTGTAAGTTCGGTCCCCCCGGGTTTCCCTCCCGAATGTCTCTAGGGTATCCCAGCCTAGGGACGCCTGATCTATGGTACATGTCAGGGAAGATAGTCTTACCTGGGTCTCAGCAGCAAGCGGGCCAGTTCCCGCCTCATGGGCCTGGGCACGGGTAGTCACTGGGTTGGCTTCGTCAGGGCCCATCAGGGCGTAAGCAAAAACAAGGGGAGGCCAAATCATTCCCCAGTAGTACATCCGCTAGCAAATCTTTCATCACCCCCACATTCACGTGTCCTGAACCAACCCCCCAATCCAGGTGAACATGGGCAACGGGCAGACAGAAGACGGTGCCTCTTGCCACTTTTACGGCTACAGTGTCTCCAGTGTGCTGGCTCTCTGGGATGAGGTTCTTCTGTAGCAGAGTCATAGTGGCCCCAGTATCACTTAGCCCATTGGATACCTTTCCATTGACCCAGACAGTCTGCCTGTGTTGCTACCTGTTGTCCCGGTTAGCTGCTTGTACTGGATCAGCCTCGTGCAGGACGCCCCAATGTTCTTCCTCCTCAACGCAGTGGGCCGCAGGCATGGGTGTGTGGGGGTTTCCCCTTGCTGGCTGTCTCCATGACTGTGACTGCCTGGCTGGATTCAAGGGACAGTCTGACTTTTTGTGCCCTGCTTGTTTACACCCAAAACACTTGATGGGTTGTGAGTAGCCTTGGGAGTTGAACCTGGGCTGCTGAGGATAAGTGGCCGCTGGAGGTGGTGCTGTAGGGCGGTACGACTGGGGTGGGTAGGCGATAGCCAGAAGGAGTGCCGTTGATCGATAATCAAGTTGTTGTCTTGACCCCAGAGTTATCCAGTTTGCGGGGGTCTGTGTATTCGTCCGCCAGGCAAGCTGCTTCAGGCAAGGAGAAAGGTTTTTGGTCTTGGACCCACTCTCTGACTTCCAGGGACAGTTTTTCAAAGAAGTGCTCCAGCAGGAACACCTGCAGCACATCTTTCCCAGATTCTGCTTGGCATCCATCGACCCAGTAGGATGCAGTGCGGTGTAGGCGGCATGCCCACACAGTATATGAGTCTCCAGTCTGCTTGCTTGTCCCTCGGAAACTCTGGTGTGGCGGCATACCTGGCCAAAAGTGCTTCTTTTACCAGTCCATAGTTCATAACATCCTCGTCTGGGATGGCCCTGAATGCTTCACAGGCCTGGCCGGACAATTTCCTAGACAAAATGGTAACCCATTCATTTGTGGGCACCCGGTGTAGGGCACATTGCCGTTCAAAATCAGCAAGGTAGGGGGCGTGGCTACCGCGCAGCTGTATGGACGCCTGAGTCAGGAGCTCCGCTTCAGCGCTGGGGATACCCGCACGTCTCCCGGGGATGACAAAAAAATGGAAGAACACCGTTCATCCGGCGAAATTTTCTCCCTCAGGCCTAGCAGCGTGATCCAAGATGGCGCCGATGGCGGATCTCCGGCCTCAGGAGGAGGCTCCTCCATTTCAACACCGAGCCCGGGTTCGAGGGCTGGGACGCAGCACCGCTCCCCAGATGCATCCACCCCGCTCTCCTGCAGCCCGGTTAAATCGAAACCCCGTCTGTCGGCTGAGCCGCACGGCTCTCAGGTCAGTGCATTGCAGGGGTCCATGGAAGACACACGTGAGCTCTCAGCTCCCATAAACACCTTCCCTACCTCCAATCTCCCGGTCTCTGACACTACCTTAAAGGACATGCTGGCCTCCCTGCGGAGCTCCCTACACTCAGACATGATGGAGTGCATGAGAAGCTTCAGGATGGAGATGGGGGAACTAGGGGGCAGAGTAGACCATGTTGAAAGGAAAATGGGAGAATATGCTTCCTCCTACAATTCCCTGGTGGACTCCCACAATGACCAGGCAGATGAAGTCGCATGGCTCAGGGCTAAAGTCGCAGATCTCGAAGATAGATCTCGTCGGAATAACGTCAAATTACGGGGGGTCCCTGAGACGGTCCTACCTGCCCAGCTCCAGGAATACGCCCGTGAGCTTCTGGGGTCACTTCTGCCTTCCATACCTGAATCTGAGCAGGTAGTTGATCGGATACACCGTCTGCCCAAACCTGCCCACCTCCTGGAGAATATTCCTAGAGATGTCCTGATGCGGGTACATTTCTACCATGTTAAGGACCAATTTATGCTGGCTTTCCGCAAAAATCCCCACTCATCTGATCGATTTGCCAATCTACAAGTATATGCAGATCTCTCACAGCACACTATGCAGAGACGCAGGTCCCTTATCCCAGTGACGAAAGCTCTCCATAACCACAACATCGCCTATAAGTGGGGCCAACCAACCAAGCTTATTATAACCAAGGACGGTACTTCTAATGTAGTCGGGACCCTAGAAGAGGGACTTGCACTCCTGCGCAAATGGGACATTCTCCCTGAGCATCCCCCACTTGAAACAGGTCCTACCTCCTCCTCTCCTAGAGCTCAGTCCCGTGACGACTGGACACTGGTGTCGCATAAACGCAACAACAAGAAGAAATCTTAAAGCCCTTGTGCCTCAGGGGTCTTGTTACTCTGTGCACTACTTGATCCCCTGACCCCACTGGAGCTCCTTCCCACGAACTTCCCCTTCTTGAATTATGTGCAGCTACCCTGCTTCCGGATCCCGGCCGGGATCTCCATTTTTATGCTCATTGTTTTTTGTTTATGTTATAACCTTCCTTCTTTCAGTTCTCATGACTTTTCCCCATTTCCTCGTTTCCCTTTAGATGGATCCTGCTCTTTTTTCAATGAAGACGCTCCAACCATCGCCTACACCTGCCTCCTGGACCTGGCTGGATACGGAGGACCCGTCACAAGGTACTGTTTTCACTCTCCTGCTTGACCAATTATGGCGCTGACAGTTACCTCCTTTAATGTCCGAGGCCTAAACCACCCGGTCAAACGGGCTTCTGTGTGGAGAGAGGCACTGAAGCTGCATTCGGACATCCTTTGCCTTCAGGAGACACACCTGATGGCGTCAGGTGCACCTCCCTTCTCTCACATTAGATTCCCCCACATCTTCCAGGCTCCCGCCCCCAAAAAGCAAAAAGGGGTTCTCATCGCTATCAAGGATACTGTTAATTTTTCCCTCCAGGACTCACTGGCCGATCCTGACAGCAGGTTCTTGGTTCTAATTGGTTCCTTTAACAACAAATTGTACACACTGGTCAACCTCTATGCGCCCAACACCCACCAGCTCCGTTTCCTGAGGAAACTTTTCTGTAAAATCAACAAGATACGGAAAGGCGCTCTGGTTATATGTGGGGACTTCAACCTGACGGTTGACTTTGAGATAGACACCACCTCTAGAGCCAAACGCTCCATGCCTACCTTGCATTCCCTGTTACATGCTGAAAATGTGTATGATGTCTGGAGGTGTCAACATTCATCCGAAAGGGACTACTCTTTCCATTCCTCCAGACTTAACTCCTATTCACATATTGATTTGATATTGGTTGACAAAGGGTTACTGCAAAGGGTATCCTCGTCCGCCATCCACGACATCACTTGGTCTGACCACGCCCCGGTGTCGGTGGTGGTGGACGGGGGGCCCCGGTCTCCTCGCCCTTTGTGTGGAGGGGGGACTCCTATGTACTTCAGCATCCCTCCCATGTGGCCTACCTCTCCACTCTGCTGAAGGAATTTTTCACTGTGAATTCTGGCTCTGTCTCCAGTCCGTTCTCTGTCTGGTGTGCTCATAAGGCATATGTTGGAGGCCTTCTAATCCAACTTAGTGCACGGGTAAAGAGGCAGAGGGCACAGAAACTAGATTCCATACTTGCTGAAATTCGCTCTCTTGAGTCACAGAACAGGCAGGCTCACGACGCCCCAACTGCGGCCAAACTATTTGGGCTGCGTTCGGACCTCAGGAGACTGCTTCTTGAATGCTATGACAAACATGTCCAATCCCTTAAATTGTCCCACTATGCTTCCGGTAACAGGGTGGGCAAGCTTCTAGCTCAGCGACTGAAAAGTCGCAGGACGAAAACTACTATCCCCTTTCTTGTTAAACATTCAGACAAAAGTAAAATATATAACCCTCAGGATATAGCAAACTCTTTTGCAGAGTTTTACTCCTCTCTTTATAATCCTCGAGAGGACCCCTTCACCCCTCAACCTGCGGAGGAGGCCATCCGCTCCTTCCTGGCTGAGTTAGTGCTGCCTGCCTTGTCCCAATCCCAATTAGATTCCCTCAATAGGCCGATTACGGAGCCTGAGATTTTACGGGCAATTAAGACTCTCCCTACTGGGAGGGGCTCCCTAATGGTTACTACAGGGCCTTCGGCCCCCTCCTAGCCCCGGTGCTGGGCGATGTGTTCTCTGAAGCAATGCTCTCTGCCTCTTTCCCGAGTGAAATGCTTAATGCTTTTATTGTAACCATTCCAAAACCAGGGAAGGTACCTACCACACCTGCTAACTTCCGACCCATATCTCTGTTAAATACAGACGTGAAACTATATGCCAAGATTTTGGCATATAGACTGCTCCCTATTCTACCTTCCTTAATCAACCCAGACCAGACGGGGTTCACCTTGGGTAGACAGTCATCGGACGCAACCAGAAGAGTACTTGGGTTGGTACACCATGCCGGGGCCTCTCGGACGCCTTCTCTGCTCCTCTCTTTGGACGCAGAGAAGGCGTTCGACAGGGTGCATTGGGGTTACATGACCAGGGTCCTGGAGAAATTTGGGTTCACTGGCCCCATCCTATCGGCAATTTTAGCGCTTTATTCTTCACCTTGTGCGCAGGTCTACACCTCGGGCATGCTCTCCTCCACCTTCCACATTACCAATGGCACCAGACAGGGGTGCCCCCTGTCTCCCTCCATATTCAACCTTCTCATAGAACCCCTTGCGGAAAAAATTAGATCTCATTCGGGTCGTTCCCACAAGATAAGTTTGTTTGCGGACGACATTATCCTCTTTTTGACTTCACCTCATTCTTCCTTGTCCCAAGCTCACGGGGTTCTTGCAGAGTTTAGCCGCGTATCCTACTATAAAATTAACTACACTAAGTCTTTCATATTGGGTCTTAATCTCCCCCTCGCCTTCAGTCCCATCTGCAAACTACTTTCCCATATTCCTGAGCAACATCTAGTATACAATATTTGGGGATCCAAATTACGACAGACCTAACCAAACTAGCCGATGTTAATTATGCCCCACTAATTGATAAACTTTCCAGGGAGGCTGATCGCCTGGCCAAGGTCCACTTGACGTGGTCGGGTCGCTTAGCCTCCTTCAAAATGTTGCTCCTACCTCAAATCCTGTACGTTTTCCGCATGCTCCCTATTCCTCTAAAACGTAACCATCTCCAGGCCCTGAATAAAATCCTTAACCGCTACGTTTGGGGCACTAAGCGCCGCAGATGCGCGAGATCCCTTTTGATTAAAAATAGATCTGTAGGGGGCATGGGCCTGATTGATATCAGGGACTATCATAGAGCAGCCATACTTACCCAACTTAGATGTTGGATATCTCCTACCCCTGACACCCTATGGTGTGGCATAGAACAGGCTCTATGTCCGACCAAGGATCTCTATAGTGTCCTGATTCTTGACACTTGGCAGCCCCTCGCCCTGCGCCACCTACCGCTAACGTTCCAGGCCTCGCTGTTGGCTTGGAGGGAATTGCGCCATTTGGCATGTACGTCCTCCAACGCTACTCCTATCCCGATTCCCATTGAATCTCTTTCGTGCGTTATACCATACACCTCCTTCTCCAATTCGTCAGCCAAAGGCATCACTTGGATTGAAGATTTATTCTGCTACAATGTGCTCAAGCCCTTTGATACGCTTGTTGCGGAGTATGGTTTGACGCATGCAGATGGTTTTAAACATGCACAGGCCTCCCACTTCCTCAAAACTTTGCAATCCCGCCATTTATTGCTTCAAGATGTCATCTGGCAATTCTACACTAAAACGACCCCCTCCCCTAAGGGTATCTCCCTCTTCTACAACCTTTTTCAGGATAAATTACTCTTCAAGGCGTCCCCCCCCCCTTTTGTAAGTGGGAAACGGACTTGGGTAAAACGTTCTCTGCTGACCAATGGCAATACTCGTTTAAACTGATATACAAAGCCTCCAGGTGTGTTAACCATTGGGAGCTCTCCCAAAAGATAGCCCTGAGGTGGTACCTCACCCTGTATCGCATAGCTCAATTTTACCCTCAGCATCCTCGCTTTGCTGGAGAGACTGTGGAGAGGTGGGTAACATTTTCCACATTTTCTGGCTCTGTAAGGGCCTCACTAGCTATTGGAGGGGTGTATTTAGATGTATCTCCCGTATAACAGGCATATTGACTCCCCCTACCCCCGAGCTGGCACTTTTGAACTTAGGAAAAGAGGGATTCCCCCAGGATTTCCGAATTGTAGTCACTCACATTTTGCTAGCTGCTAGGCTGCTGGTGACTAGAGGCTGGAAATCTAATAAGGTGCCAAACGTAACGGAGGTCCTCGAGATCACGCAGATGAACTTCACTTTTGAGTCCTTGTTGGCAAGCAGGGAGGGCAGGAGTGCGAAGTTTGATATTCAATGGAGGCCCTGGACAGAGTGGTTCCGATTACAGCAGAATTGAAATGTCTTCTTACGTCTTGTTTCTTTGATGTGTCTTAAGCAAATGCCTATGTAGATTTGTATTTATATTTGTCTCACAGGTATCCATCCTTTCCCTATCCCCTTGCTCCCACTTCCCCCCTCCTTTATCTTCACCCTTTCCTTTCGCACTTGACTTTCCCACTATACTCTCGTATTACCCAGTCTGGAGTTGGCAGGAGGGAGAGACGGCTTGTCGCCCTCCAGCCCTTATGTGTTGACATGTTGTTTTTGTCCTTGTCCATGACTTATGTATCCCATTATGCTAACGGAATTGTTACTATTATACGATTTCTCCTGCTGTTCTCTGGTAATGCGAGTGTGTACTTACATATCCTTTTGTTTGTACTTTAAAAATTCTCAATAAAAATTATTGTAAAAAAAAAAAAAAAAAAAAATCAGCAAGGTACCCATCAATCTCCCCTTCAGTTTCATTTAAATTCTTAAAAGCAGCAAAATGTATTTGTCTCCTTTCAGTTGGTGCCACTGTGACTTCTGCTGCTCCAGAACCTCTTTGCGGTAGCAAATTTGCATCCACAGCCACTATAACTCGGCCTATGGTCTCCGGTGGGGGGTTAGGGCCATAATGTGCCAGTCTTATGTTAACAGCCCAATCAAAACTTGCTTCTTCGGGTGTCCTGTCTGTTACGCAGGGCCTTTTCGTTATGTTGGAACTTTCAGCTCCATCCATTTGGACAAGTTCTGTGATCATGTCCATCTTCTTACGGTTGCTGGCCAGTCTGCCCTGGCTCTTCAGTAAGTCCTTGAGGGTGGAGTGCTTTAGCCGTGCATACTGAGCATCCATTGTCCTGTGTCCTTGTAGCTGTTCTTCTGGTGATGGAATTATCCCACTGCTAGCCAACAATTGTAACGGTCAGGGGTTAACACCGTTCACGAACTTCCATTCCACCATTCCACCAACCCAAGACAGCTTATCCGACAAGCCAGCAGACATGATCCATACGAATTCCCCAGAAAGACCAGACAAACTCTGTTCTTTGAGTCAAACAAATGAATACTTTGAATTGCAAACTCAGCTCTTCTTATACAGTTATAAGCAGGTTACAGTAATCAAAGGAACAAAGAAACTCTCCACCCCCCTAACATCACACAATGGGGGCTTCAATACACCTTCAGATGGGCTAATTATGCCCCCAGATGTCCTGACTCCGACAATAACCTTATTCATCTGCATAATACACATTCCTATGTTAGACGGTTTGGCACCGGTCTGACATAATTAACATGACCTAATTACTACACCTGAGAAGTCAGACGTTATGACTATCACCTGCTATTCACATCACATATTATCATCAAATAGACTTTAAACAGTGTTATTAGCATACGCAATGAAAGGTCTTAGGAGCCAGGCTAAATTAACACCTAAAAGCTAGGCATCTGATCTTTACAGACTTAATTAGCATCTCAAAAGTCTATGTTAAGCATGGAAGGATACATCCTATTGCCCTGTTGTGGACAGCATTAACCAAACTGTAGTATTCCAAGATATCCTGCAAAACAAGAATTATCATTTATCAGTCACCCTATGCCCAAAAAGGGACTCCCGTTACAGTATATTTATGTAAATGTATGCCTTGATATAAGACGAAATGGACTTTGAAATGAATATAACCTAGGTACAACATATAAGCCCAGTGGCGGAACTACCAGGATCTTAAAAGTCGGACTTGCAAAAGGGCTCTAGCATTCTGCCACTGTGGTGGGCCCAGGGCCAGTGTCGGCATAAGGTACGATGTGCTGAATCCCGGAGCCCAGTCCTGAAGAATTTCCCGCAGGAAGCTCCGGTTATTTGCCTAACAGGATGCCATAGAGTGGGCACACTATATAGCTGTCCTGCATCTATTGCAGGGTGTCTGAGGTCCCATAGGGGCAATCACTCCCTCTGTAGCAGCCAGCATCTCTAGCCGCCGACCGCCTGCACACAGACCTCACTGAATCATCCTCCTCCTCAGCTCAGATGTTCTCCTGTAGTACACAGACATGAGGAGGAGGAGCTGTGGAGAAGGGACATTTCACTACAAGAGCCAAGCTAATGATCTGAGGTCTGTGTTTTTGGATGTATACATAGGAGGGGAGGTGGTAATAGGGATAGGATATACACCTGAATGAGTAATGGTGGAGGGAGAATATGTCCTAGGGGGTGCTTTGGGAGGGGTGAGGACTTGTGCTGAGTTGTGGATTGGAAATCCTCTACAACACCTTCTAGCACAAGTCCTCTCCCCTCCTAAAGTACGCCCCTAGCACATATGCCCCTACCAACCCCCTCCTTCAATTCAAATAGATGCTGCTTGCCTGAGGGCTTTGTCCTCAATTTCTTTTCTCTGTCTCAAAAGATAAACATCAGAGGTCTGTTTAGCTCTCTGATATTTCACCAAAGCCCCCCCCAACAGGGTGTTTAAAAAATTGTAAACAATAATAAGAAATAAATAAATGGAATAAAATGGTAAAAAATAGTGAAAAATAAATAGCAAATGAGACCAGTTGCAGAACTACCAGGGTCGCAAAGGTCAGACTTGAGTCCGGGCCTCAGTGTTCCACCACTGTGGGGGGGGGGGGCTGGCAAGGGAGTCACGGGGGCCCTTTGTGGTTTCTTGCCCGGTGACCCTGAAGTTCTAGTTATGCCTTTGTATCAGCCCTGTCATGAAGAAGCAGGTCTAACCTAAAAAAAAAACTATTTTTTTCATTACTGTTGAACATGTATGATTCTGACTTGTTCTAGTTATTGCAAGCCTTGTGTACATTGTAATGTGTAGTCATATATAATGGTTTTATGTTGGAGTTTGGTGTTGCATAGGAAAATCACTTTTTGGTATTTTATTGTGTTTCTACTTACAGTATTTGGGATGAAAAATACTAAAGTATTAAAATAAATATAGACTGTCTCCCCTCCTCGAATGTATTAGAGCAAAGAAGACTGGTAGAAATTAAAGCTATTAATTAAATTCAGATGTCATTACATAGATTAATGTTTCTCAAGTCCCCCAACAGGTCATGTTTTCAGGCTTTCCAGAGACACAGAGGATTTGATCAGTTTCACTGCCTTAGTAATACCACAGCCGTTTCTTCTGAGGGAAATCCTGAAAACATGACCTGTTGGGGGTACTTGAGGATTGGAGTTGAGAAACATTGATTTAGATAAAGTAAACAGAGTGAATGCCTCTGTTTCTCCTATCTGTTTGTAAATAAGCCCTGGTGTTTTCAGTTTTATCACATGTGCACAGTATGTGCTCTCAAATAATCAAAGCACATTTTCTTAATCCTAGCTTATATAACAAAGCCTTTTTTCACAAAGCTGCCTGTGATGCTTTTTCAGTTTGTAGATATGGTAGTTGATTGAGAACACCTGTTTATTTCTTACAAACAACTTAAATGGGAGAGATTAGCACTTGCTAGTATGCAGATAAAAAAAGTATTACTGTGCTCAAAAATGTTTTTAACTGTGTCTACATTTTAACTGGATTTTTAAATGTTTATACAGATCTGCTTTCCAAAGCTATAAAACATAAAATAAAAATCTAAATCAGAACCAAAGTACATTTTTTATATTGCAAACAACCCCATTAAAGTGTAAATTCATCCATACTTGCAAATTTGCATTATCTTTTGTATTATCCATATTTACTATTATCCATATGCCATCTTGACTAGTTTGTTTATCAGCATTGATATAATTGAAGATGGTAATGTAATCATTCCCTCGCAGGAAGTTCTCTGTTTTGTTTTTTTTTCTTTTTATTCTTTGTCATGAACTGGACATGATAGGGTAGTTCTATACCACTCCCAGTTCTCCACATCTCCTGACCTTTTTTAAGCCAAGTATTACTTTTTTTTTTTTAACGGCGGGGAGGAGTGATACAGTGAGCGGCTATGGTCGCCGGCTGTATCACGGGAGTGTGCCCGCAAGCACTCAACACCATGCTCGCTCGCTCGCATTAAGGTGTTAAGTCATTGTGGGGGGAGCCGAGGCAGCCGCCGAGGGACCCCAGAAGACCAGGTTCGGGGCCATTCTGTGCAAAACGAGCTGCACAGTGGTGGTAAGTATAACAAGTTTGTTATTTAAAAAAAAAAAAAAAAAACTTTTAGTGATCCTTTAAGGAGATTGATATATCTTTTATATTTGTAGCAGCTAAAATGACTATAGCCAAATCCTGGAAAACTAAAACTGTACCTTTTGACATCCTAAAGGCTAAATTATCCTGGATTATGACAAGATTCCATTATTTGTGAAATCATGGAATCCATGGATTGAGTATCTGAATGATAGTTCTAAAACTATTCACAATTGAGAATTACTTTACTAAAATTGGAACAGTGGGTATACTTTACATTAAAGTGGTTGTAAACCCTCTTTGACTACTTTTACCTACAGGTAAGCAGTGTTGTAAGTAACGGAGTTAAAATAAACGCAGTTACCTAACGCAGCCCCTTTTAAGAGTAACGAGTAATCTACCTGATTACTCTTCCCCTCACGGTAATGCAGCTCCCATTACTTGGGCGGCGTTACCGCAATTACATCTACCACCACTAGATGGCAGCAGAGTAATTGCTTCTGCCGGCGCTGTAAACATGAATATGGATGGAACTCCGCTTTAGAATCATGTGACCGATGTGATGGCCTGTCACAGCAGTCTGAAAACTCCCAATCGCAAGGAGCCCTGGATACAATGAGCCCCATCCACCTCACACTGACCTATCAACGGGGAACAACTCACATCAATCACACACACTGTGTGCGCAACCTGATCAATGATCCGGGGAACACATGGCCGGAACAAAATGTTCCACAGAACAAACGTTCGCTTTACAGCACAGTGTACACAGCGACATCTAGTGGTCAACATAGTAAGTGCAGGACACCTATACAGACCAATGATCAGCAGGTTATTTTTGGTCAGTGATTTCATCTCTTCATCAGACAACAAAGAAAAATCTGACATCCCCATTCCAGATCCTTTGCATCTAATAAAGCTTATATAAGATAAATAAAATAATAAACAATAAACTATAGAAAATTCTAAAAAAGCCTAATATAAGATTTTAAATTACAGACTCTGTAAACATCAAGGGAATGTATATTATAAACATACATTTTAATCCAGCTTATAATTTGGATGTAATATATAGCAGATGGATAAGGGTTTTAAGTCCTATTAGCTGCACAGACATGGTGGGACGGATGCACCTAGGCTGGGATATACACGAGATCACCATTTGTTTCCGGTTTTCTTCTCTCAAGGATCTGACATTCTTTTGTCTTGGAGTATTAACTCACTGTTCCCTGGCAAGCGCCCGTCACCTGCATTCTAAAAAAGGAAATAAATCATCTCAACAAAGCATTGTAGAATATTAAAAAGTAAGATGAGCAACACTGCAGGTAAGCCTAGATTAAAGGAGAAGACATGGTGGCGGCCGAGGAGGGAAACGAGGAGCGATTCGGGGGCTTCGATCTCAGGTAAGTCATTCATAATGAGTTTCTCTTGCAGGATTTTTTTTAATTTCTAGAGGGTTTACTTCCTCTTTAACATCTTTAAACTTCCTTTTCTTATCTTTCCTTTTATTCTTACCTTTATATGGTATCTATTTTGTCATTGACAGCTCCAGGTCTCATACTAACGTTCAGGAGCTAGAAAGACCAGTTCCCCATCACATGGTCTCTATGATAGCCCCTTATAGGCTATTACAGTGATCACTCACTGTACATTCCACCCTTGCGTTGTTTCTCCTCTTCACTGGTGTTTTAGGTTGGATTTTAGATAGGATCAAAGATAAAAAAAAGCTTATTTAGGGTAGAATGTAAAAAAAAGCATATTAAAATATTAGTGTTAGTGTCAGTGTCACTGTGTTTTAGGTAGGATAAAGAAGTGAAATACATACTATGTCTAGGCCCTACAACAGGTACAAACAGCAAAAACAAACATATATGTTATTACTGTAATTTTATGAAAAAGGAGAATTTATTTTGGGTACGCCTTTGGTGGTAGGTCATGGTAATGACACGAAATACAAAGCTATAATATCAAAAATTAAATGTTTTACAATTTTGGGATAGTTTTCCTTCTGTAATTTAAAACCTCAGGGGATATCGATTGCCATTTACCACCCAATGAAATCCCAATTTGTCCTGAAAAACAAGGTATAATTCCCTGTGATACACTAAGTAGTTGTGATGAGATGTACGGTTGTATTATTACAAGTTTCAAAACTTGATTCAGGTATTAAGATTTGTTTTATTCCCCATCATGAATGGGCTAAATTTTGTATAGGCTCATGCTATTTTCTGTGTTGCAAAAAAGTTTGTTGGAAAGTATTTGCAGTTTACAACCAAATTGAGGAAGTACTTAATTTATATATGTTACATGTCCCCATTTTCATAGCATAGAACAAATATATAAAAATTGCAGCTTACCTTTTTAGATAGTATTTTCTAGAACTTCCAGTAAGGACAAATTCAACATGGATATCTATGTTATAACTGGGGCTGGGATGTTTTGTTTAACAAAATGACTGTCTGGAGGCAGATCAGTTGTACTAGATTTGAACGCTGTCTTTCTTAACACATGGTTAAAAGCTTGGAGCTGGGTTTGTTTATTGTGTGTTAATTAAAACTAGATTCATTAGACCCACCAGTCCTCAACCCAGTTATTGAGACAGGTCATGAGAATCGAGTTGAGAAATTATTGCACTTGGCAAAGACACCTTCTCCTCAGGAACAGTCGTTCTCAATTCCTGTCCTTGGGACCCACTAACAGGCCAGGTTTGCAAGATGTCTGAAATACATCACAGGTGATATAATTTTCTGTTCAGTGATTGCAGTATCCTAGTCTGTAAGAGCCCTTTCACACGTGAGGACGAACGGTCCGCTTTTTCTAAGTCCGTAAACGGATCCACGTCCGTCTGGATCCGTTTTGTGGACGGAAGAAAACCCTATTTTTCTTCCGTCCGGTGGATCGGATCGGATGCAAACGGACAGACGGTCCGTTTCCATCCGATTCCCCATAGGGGATAGCGGAGGAGAGACAGGGCGGTCCCTGCACAGTGTGCGGGGACCGCCCTGTCCGCCGACAGCTGAGCGGGACCCCCCGCTGAGCCGACGGACACACACGGCTATACAGACGAAGTGCCGCTAGATGCGGAAGCAGTGGAGGAACTACGTTGGTGGTTACATCATGCCGTCGAATGGAACGGCAAGACCATATTCAGTTCCAACCCGGATTATGTCATAGAATCAGACGCGAGCCGTCACGGCTGGGGTGCTCGGTGCGGACCCTCGTCCACAGGAGGAACCTGGTCCGCAGGGGAGTCTCTCCTCCACATCAACACCTTGGAACTCCTAGCGGCTTTCTTTGCCGTCAGGAGTCTTCTTCCGAACATGTCCAACTGCTGTGTGTTATTGCGCATGGACAATGTCACCGCAGTGCAATATGTCAACCGCTTGGGGGGCTCCAGATCCAGAGTCCTAGCGGATCTAGCAAGAGACTTTTGGCACTTCTGCCTGGAACGCAACATCGTTCCCTTAGCAGAATACATCCCAGGCACCTCAAACCTGGTAGCGGATTGGAATTCTCGCTACCTTACCGACTCCAGCGACTGGCGACTGGATCGATCGGTATTCCTCTCCCTGGCTCGCCTGTGGGGTCCTTTCTATTTGGACCTGTTAGCCTCCCGCCTCAATCATCAGCTCCCACACTTTTACAGCTGGAGGCCGGATCCGGAGGCCCTGGCGATAGACGCCCTTCGTCAGACCTGGCCTCAAGGGACGCATTACGCGTTCCCTCCCTTCTCAATGATCCTCAGGGTTCTCCTGCACATAGCGAACCTGGGAGCCACGGTCGTGCTGATCACTCCGTGGTGGCCGACACAACCGTGGTTTCCCCTCCTTTTGGGGATGATGGTAGACTTCCCCAGACTACTTCCTCACTTCCCTCATCTCCTATCCAACCCGAGCGGGGATCTCCATCCCCTGATTGTGGATCACAACCTACATCTCCTCGCATGGTTGGTCTCGGGGTGCCGGACGCGGATAGCGATCTTTCACGAACAGCTAGAGACCTCCTCGCCCTGGCCTGGGCCCCGGGACTAGATCGGCATACCGGTCAGCCTGGCAAATCTGGGTGCGTTGGTGTGATCAACGACAGATCAATCCCGTTCAGGCACCTGTACCAGTAATAGCCAATTACCTGGCGGAATCTTTTGACTCCGGAAAATCCTATAGCTCCATCAACGTTTACCGCTCTGCGATTTCAGCTTACCACTCTCCAGTAGATTCGCTTCCCGTCGGTAAACACCCATTGGTGTGCCGCCTGTTACGGGGCGTAAAATTCACCCGCCCCCCGCGTCCTAAGTATCAGAACACTTGGGACGTAACTAAGGTATTAACCATGTTCTCGGAATGGGGAGACAATGACGCTCTCCCGCTAAAGTTACTGTCTTTTAAACTCACGATTCTCTTATGCCTGATTTCCATCAAACGGGTTTCTGACGTCAGGGCCTTGGATATCTCCAGGCGTCAATTTTCGCCACAGGGGGTTAAGTTCTCTGTGGTCCGTAGGACAAAAACGGGAATCCAATCGGTTTTCTATCCGTTTTTTCCCGCACACCCTCGACTATGTGTGGTTCGCTGTCTACAGACGTATGAGTCTCAAACAGCCTTACTGCGGTCATCGCAATTCTCCCAGCTCCTCATCTCCCACGTTCGCCCTCATCACCCAGTGTCTTCGGCTACGCTAGCCAGATGGGTAAGATGCACCATGGACATGGCAGGGATTGACGTTTCCCTGTTCGGTGCCCACTCCTCTAGGGGTGCAATGGCTACCAAGGTGGTCATCTCTGGAGGCTCGCTGTCGGACCTACTGATGGCGGCAGACTGGTCTTCCGAAACCACCTTCCGACAATTCTACTTTAGACCGGAGGAACACATATCTATGTCAATCCTGTGATTTATGATGTGATAATCTTGTTAGTTATCTTTAGTATTTATACATATGCTCATACATAGCTTTGAACTTGCATAAGATATGAGCCTCCTGTCTGATATATAATTCGAGATTTTCCTTGCTTGTGACGGAAAATATTGATTATATGAAGACAGGAGGCGATTATCTTCCCACCCGACCCAACCCTGTCACGGTTGTTTTTTCTTTTGCTCCAGGTTATTAAGGAACGCATCTCGCAGGCCAGGGGCTGAAAAGTCTTCCGGAGTTGTTTTTCATTGTTATTCCCCGTTGATCTACCTGTTCAGACCACTGGGTCCGGTTCATCGATGGTCGGAGGAATGGTTCGAGCTGAGTTCCAGTTTCTTTCCCGGGTTCAGACTGGTTCGCTCCAAGAAAGAGGAGGAGTTCAAAGAGACAGCCCTTTATATATCTGCGGACCTGTCACGTGATTGGCAGTCCTATCCAGAGGGCTGCTGGGACTTGTAGTTTGTTCAAAGATTTTTTCTGGTTAAATTCACTAAGAGTTGTATTTCTGCTGTGGGCGTTATTAAAGAAAGATAATGCATAAGATAATCGCCTCCTGTCTTCATATAATCAATATTTTCCGTCACAAGCTAGGAAAATCTCGAATTACTGTGGGACCTGCAGTCAGTGACATATGCAGGGTGTTATATAGACATCTGCTCCCTGTTTAGACCAGTAATCACAGTACCTGGCAGAAGAAGGCTTCCAGCACCAATTACCTTTCTGGCTCTGAGTTGTCGCATCACCAAATACCGACAGCTGCAAAGAAAATGTGAAAAGGGGTGTCACAACAGACCATGGCCCGGATTCACAAAGCACTTACGCCGAAGTATCTCGAGATGCACCGCGTAAGTGTAAATATGCGCCGTCGTATCTATACGCCGTGCCCACAAAACTAGATATGCCTGAAAATAGGCTTAATTCATCCGACGTAACTTGCCTATGCCGGCGTATCGTGGGCGCATATTTACGCTGGGCGCATCTGGCACACCCATGGATTTTGTATTCAAATATGCAAATGAGGGAGATACGGCGATTCATGAACGTACTTGCGCCCGACGCTGGCTACGCACGCTGCATGTAAATTGTACGCCCGGCGCAAAAAGTTATTCCTCATAAAGCAGGTGTAACTCAGCAACAGACGTTCACATGTCAGCTGGAGAGCAGCTGCAGCAGCACCGTTACGAACAAGCTGAGCAACCACACTTGTAGGACAACACATCTGTATGCTAACATGCCAGGGGCAGCCATGGTCATAGCACTACTGTGTCCACAGGCACGTAGGAGGGCACGGGAGAGGATATACCGAACGCGCATGAACGTCTTTGGCATGGGGGAATCGGAGGTGTATCGCATCTTCAGATTCAGCCCTGATGCCATCCTGGAATTAGCCACAACCCTGCATGATGAAATCATCAGCCAGACACAACGCTCACATGCAGTGCAGCCACTGGTCAAGGTAATGGCAACACTCCATTTCCTCGCCAGTGGATCTTTCCAACGTACAAGTGGAGTCATGTCTGGGATGTCACAATCCCCCATGAGCAGATGTGTGCACCAGGTTGTCCCTGCAATCCTCACACGCATGTCCCACCAGATCATTAAACCCACCCATGAGCATCTGCGGCAGAAGGCAATGCGGGATTTCTACAGAATTGCCGGATTCCCACGTACCATCGGGGCCATTGATTGCACACATGTGGCATTATGGCCCCCCCCATGCCACAGAGCACATATACCGCAATCATAAGCAGTGACATTCCATCAATGTACAGGTGATAGCCGATGCCCAATGACTCATATGGCACGTCCGTGCCAAGCACCCCGGGGCCAGCCACGACAGCTACATATACCGTCAAAGCAACATCACAGCAGAATTCAAACAGAATGTGTACAGGGACAGCTGGCTGGTTGGTGAGTGACATGGGAGTCAGGCATGACTGTCTGACCCCATGATGCAGACATCATGAGGGGCACATGCATGACTAACATCCTCCTGTCTTTTCTCTTCCAGGTGACTCGGCATATGCACGTGGGACCCCATCCTATGACTCCATACGAGAATCCCCAAACCAGAGGAGAGAGAAGATACAATGCTGCACACATATGCACCCGTGCAGTGGTGGAGCGCACATTTGGCATCCTAAAGTCCCGTTTCCGATGCCTGGATAAGTCCCGGGGGGCCCTGTTGTATTCCCCAAACTTTGTGTGTCAGATCATCGGTGCATGTTGCGTGCTGCACAACTACGCCATGAGAAAGGGCCTGGAGATTGACATATGTGATGACCTGACCCTCCAACCACACAGTCCCCCTCTGCCTGAGGCTACCTCATCTGCTGAAGGCACAGCAGTCAGGAGTTGACTCGTGGAACGTATCTTTGCAGGTTAAACACACACATTCATCAAGGCGCACGGACAATGCACGCATGCACACCACTGTGGTCCCTAGCTCACACACACCACATCCACCTCACATTGGTTTAGCCAAAGTCCATCGCACGGGACTTTGAGAGCAGCAAAGCCACGCCAAGACACCAATGATGTTGCTGTCCATTCATACCACATTCACACGGTCGCGGGGATAACCTCTCCCTGACGACCCAGGGTGACACACCCTGCTGGCAGGAATGTCACCCACACTCACACACCAGTCACACTGTAGCCTGCACTCCTAACCGTGTGCAAATATTACAAAAAAAAGGAACAGGCCATTGGCCAACATGGCATGCCCTTATAGGAGGACGGCACATACCTCTGTGCCCATCTCTCAAAATCTGAGCACAACAAAAAAAATGGCACTCATTTGCCCTGTCGTGGGCTAGGCATGGTGCCACAGCTCCGGCTCCTTAGTTGTCTGGAGGGAGCCTCGGGTGGAGGGGTGGGGCATCAGGAGGAGGATCATCCCCTCCTCTGTCACTCCTGCCAGATGCTGGCTGTCTGCCCTCCAGGGCAAGGGCAATGCGTTCGAGGAAGGAGTTGGTCCGAGCCTGCATCCGCAGCTGGCGGGTAGTGGTGTGCCGCTGGTGGCGCCTCATCTGCCTCCCCTCCGCCTTGATGGCAGCTGTGTTGGCCTGTACAGCCACTGCCAGGCTCCTCACCTCCGTCACGTGGCCTGATGTTGTGGCCTGCAGCTCCCCAACGTAGGTCACCACAGCAATGCAGTTCCCACTCACATCCTGCAGGCTGTCACAGATGGAGCTTCTCTGCTCAGCCTGCTGTGTGAGGCACCGCTGCACAGCCAATGTGCATGTAGCCTGGTTCTGGGCCGAGGAGGCCAGGCTGTCTGCCACACGGCGCAGGTCACCGGCTAGAGCACCCATATGGCGTGTCTGCCGGGCCTGCTCCCTCTGCAGCCCTCCTTGGAGGGCTCCGGGTACACCCCTGGTCTTCCGTAAAGCCTTCCTGGGGGAAGGAGAGGCGTGTGCTCTTCCAGACGGGGTCAACCTGGAGGGGGTAGACCTGGAGGGGTTCCACTGGAGGGGGTAGACCTGGAGGGGTTCCACTGGAGGGGGTAGACCTGATTGGCAGGGAGGTGTCTGAGGGTTCAGGAATGGAGGAAGCCTCCTCATAATACACACATTCCTCCTTGTGGAGATCCACTGGCTCCTCCACAACGATCTCCAAAGGAGAGGTGTGGGCACTCCCCTCCACCAATACTACCTGGCTTCCCAGGGGGTCAGGCCGAGGCACAGAATGTTCCTGGGATGGCGTGGGTCAGGCACCAGCATCAGACGGCCCAGCTCCCTCCAGCGCATCTGTGGATGACACAAAACATTCACATGTTGGTGGACCCACACACCTGTTACATGTCCCTTTGCACCCCCTCACATGCTACACACCAATTGGAGGATAAAACACACTTACCTGTCCTCAAGTCCTGGTCACCGGAGTCAAATCCCTCCATGCCCTCCACCTCCTCCTGCGCCAGACACCTGGAGACAACCTCCTCCTCATTAGTCAACCGCACAGCAGAAGTTGGTCCTCCTCCCGTGCCCCTGGCATGCCTCCTCATACTGGCCAGCTTATCCTGACCCGCCGTCTCATGTCATTAATTTTCCTTGTAATATCTTGAGGGGTCCGGGTCTCATGCCCAACTGCATTCACATCCAGGGTGATGTGCTCCAGGATCTCCCTCTTATGTGCCCTGCTGGTCCTGGCACTGTGGGAACCGTTCAGGATACGCCGGGCGTAAGCATTGCACCACGCTCGGACCATCATTTGCATAAGGTCACACCCACTTACACTTACGCTGGCTTACGCCGACGAAATTATGTTACGCCGGCGCAACGTTAGGAGCATTTGCTTTCTGAATTCAATACTTGCCTCTCTGCGTTGCGTCAGTGTAGCAGAAAAGAGATACGCTACGGCTTGCATATATATGCGCCAATGTATGTGAATCTGGGCCCATGTGTTTTGGAAACATCCCCTTTTTACCTTGGCCACTAGTCAGTCTGGCACCATGACATACTTTAAATCATACGCTTTCCTTAGCTCATTTGTCTCTACCATGATAGAGCCGACCCTCCAGACCAAACCTGGTCTTCACTTTGCAATCATCACTACTGAAAAGCATGATAAAGCCTAATGCCACGTACACACAATCATTTTTCGGCTTGTAAAAAACGATGTTTTTCAGCCTCTAGAAAAAAACAAAGTTTTTTCCAACTTCATCATTAAAACAACGTTTCCCGCACACGATCATGAAAAAAAAATGCTCTAGCAAAGCGTGGTGACATACAACGGCACTAAGTTCCATTTGGATGACGCCACCCTTTGGGCTGCTTTAGCTGATTTTGTGTTAGTAAAAGACGATTTGCGCTTTTCTGTCTGTTACAGCGTGATGAATGTGCTTACTCCATTACGAACGCTAATTTTAGCAGAACGAGGGCTCCCATCTCATAACTTGCTTCTGAGCATGCGCGGATTTTTCACGTTGTTAAAGCCCACACACGACCATTTTTTACAACTCGAAAAACGACAACGTTAAAAACGTTGTTAAAAATTAGAGCATGTTCGAATATTTTTTTGCCCGTTTTTCAGAACCCGAAAAATGTTGTGAAGCCCACACACGATCGTTTTTAGTGACATAAAAAAAAAAAAACATAATTTTTTAGAACCCAAAAAACGATTGTGTGTACGCGGCATTATATGCATTATGACTTTTTATCTTTAAAAAAAAGCATGTTGAAATCTATTTTGTTATCCGCGTACTATAAGTTCTTGTCATTATCAATCATACTGTGTGATCATTTTCTTTTTATTTAGGTTTACACTAATTTGTAGCAATTTAATAAGCAATGTTTCTATGCAAAAACTGCTCTTACCTGAACTTGATAATTACTTTTCCTTTACAAAAATGAATTTGCTCTGAAACAATTGTTATTTTACTGAGCCCATTAAAAAGCTATCATAATGTTCTCCTGACACATCATAAGTCTATAAACATTGTAAAGAGAGAAATCCGTTGTCAGGATTGATATGTAATTTCTTGTGTGCCTCATTACTTTCTATTCAAATGTACTTGCACACAATTTGCTTTGTATTCAATACAGAGTGTATCACCTGGGACACTTCAATCTTTTTCGCTGTTTATTTCTTTTTATTGTTGTAAGTACATCCAGAGAAAACTGGATGGAATTTCAGATTGAACTCATTTTCTTCTGTAGCTGTGAAACGTATTGGGATGGAGTGTAGGAGTTAACCCAAATCTTTGTTTGAAAAACATTTCAAGTTAAATAGGATAATCATCATTAGACTTTCTGAAACACTTCAGCAAGATTTAGTGCAATAAATAACTGCAAAATATGTGTTTTGTTGCATGTTTTTCTTTGTTACAGTTTTTAGATGAAGGCAAATACCTTCAATTTAAATGTAAAAAGAGAAATTTAAACTCAAGCTTTAAAATAAAAGAATACAACGCAGGCATCAAATCCTAATTATTGTCCACAAATGATGTCAAATCAAACTTATTTATTAAAGTGGTTGTACACCCTGTACAACCACTTTCACCTACAGGTAAGCCTAGATTAAGGCATACCTGTAGGTACTGGAAATACCTCCGAAACCTACACGGTTTAGGAGATATTTCCAATGTCCCTGAACGCTGTCATCTTCTGCGCATGCGCCAATGTATTTGGCGCATTCACACTTTAGAAAGGGCACACTGTGCCATGACTGGCGGCTCCCACGCACATTTGCAGGAGTGACGCCACACGATTCTGGTCAGACAGAGCAGGAGTCTACGGCCCCGGAAGGAAGAGGGCTGAAGATGGATGCTTCCATTCACCGGGGACATCCCAGGCTTTGGTTTCAGGTAAGTGACACATAATGGGCTACTATGCGATGCATAGTAGCCCATTATGCTTTGCCTTTGCAGGGATATAAAGAGGAAGTAAAACCCATCAGGGTTTACTTCCTCTTTAATAGACAAATGACCAAAACTTATATATAGAAGTCCTACATTTCAGTAATAGTAACAAAGCAAAGAGCAACGAGTAGCAATCAAAGCAACCACCAAAATTATTTTAGTTTAGGATAAGGTAGAGAGGGATTGAAACAAGTGGTGAACACAGTGTTCACCAATCCCCCAACTAGATTGATGTACCAGGTGGCATGGGAGAGGGATCTGGGCATAGCCCCTGAGGCAGAGGACTGGCGCAAATGGAGCTTGCAAATCCACAATGGTATGTTTAATGTTGCCCTGATTGAGGCAGGATACAAAGTACATGGCAGATGGTACTTAGTGCCTAAGCACCTGTCAAAAATGTATTCTCCTGCTTCAAGGGCTGTGGTCAGCTGGGCACACCACTGCACATATGGTGAATATGTCCTAAGATTTGCCGCTTTTAGATGAGGGTTCACTCATTTTATATTTTGGGTCACAATGGTTAACTACTTGCCGACCAGCCGCCGTCATATTACAGCGGCAGGTCGGCACTGCTACGCGAGAGCACGTAGCTCTACGTCCTATCTTTTGCGGCCGCTAGGGGGCGCGCACGCACCGCCGGTGGCCCGCGGGCGCGATTGCCGCCGGGCACGCGCGCTCGTTCGTTACAGAGTGGGGACCGGGAGCTGTGTGTGTAAACACATAGCTCTCGGTCCTGTCAGCGGGGAAACGCTGATCTCCTGTTCATACAATGTATGGACAGAAGATCAGTGATTTCCCCTAGTGAGGCCACCCCCCATACAGTTAGAACACACCAGGACCACACTTAACCCCTTCCCTGCACCCAAGTGTTAACCCCTTCACTGCAAATGGCATTTTTATAGTAATCCAATGCATTTTTATAGCATTGATCGCTATAAAAATGCCAATGGTCCCAAAAATGTGTCAAAATTGTCCGATGTGTCCGCCATAATATCGCAGTACCGGAAAAAAAAAACGCTGATCGCCGCCATTACTAGTAAAAAAAAATATATTAATAAAAATGCCATAAAACTACCCCCTTTTTTTGTAAACGCTATAAATTTTGCGCAAACCAATCAATAAACGCTAATTGCGATTTTTTTTACGGAAAATATGTAGAAGAATACGTATCGGCCTAAACTGAGGAAAAAAAAAGTTTTTTTAGATATTTTTTGGGGACATTTATTATAGCAAAATGTAAAAAATATAGATTTTTTTTCAAAATAGTGGCTCTATTTTTGTTTATAGTGCAAAAAATAAAAACCGCAGAGATGATCAAATACTACCAAAAGAAAGCTCTATTTGTGGGGAAAAAAGGACGCCAATTTTGTTTGGGAGCCACATCGCACGACCGCGCAATTATCAGTTAAAGCGACGCAGTGCCGAATCACAAAAAAGTGCTCTGGTCAGGAAGGGGGTAAATCCTTCCGGGGCTGAAGTGGTTAAGGATGCTAGTGTCACCGTACTAAACAAACTAGTGGAAAATAATCCTTGACATACCCAGACATTAATACATTTCATGTTCCTAGCAGCCAAAATTGCCATTGTCACAGCATGGAAAAGCCCTGTTATAGATATAACATTAATTCAATGCAAACTTACATGGATCATGCTAAAAGAAAATATAGTGAGTGTTCTATGTGACAAACAACTCCTTTTTTTTATAAAATATGGTCCCCTGGGCTTACCTATTTGCAGGTTCCTAATACATAGAACTGCTTATCTAGACAACCTACAGAGGCTTCCCGGATGGATTTTCCTTTATTTTCCTTGCTTTTCTTCTGTTTCCTTCTTTTGCTTACTCCACTTTGTCTTGGGTCAACCTTGGCATTGTGCTTTCGCAGTTCACTTGCTTCTCTCCTTTCTTTATAACCCAGACACTCTTGGGTATCATTTTGGGAATATGGTCCCTCATATGGGACAGTTGTAATATATGCCTTAAATATCACACAATATGAGTAAGAGGCATTATCGCCATCTGTACCAACTTATTCTGGTTATGTCTTAGTAATGTTGTGCACTAATGACCGCTTCATCAGGTGATTAGCCAGGAGGCTACCTCCTCACAGAGTTTGATGCTTCTACCCCTTATTTTTAGTTTATAATCAGTCACTATCCCTCCCTAGTTACTAAGTTATGTCTGTTAGAGCAGGGGTCATCAACCCCCTTTCTGCAGCCGCCCTTTGAGTTCGGGCGGGCAGCATGAGAGAGCCTTGCGGCTGGCATGAGACTACCGGGCGACCGGCATATGAGAGCCGGGTGGAAGAGATAAGCGAGCGTGAGGGCATAGCAGAGATGATATCATGTCTTTCCGCCACAATTTTCTTCCATGCAGCCGCTCCCCGGTGCCAAAAAGGTTGGGGACCACTGTGTTAGAGGGCCTCAAGGCAGACCTTACCTATGTGTTTGGTCTTAACCAGTTCCCATTAAGCCTTGCATTTCTACATTTTTTTGTTATCTGCTGGTAGCGTGCAAGGATTTTTTTCTGCTCTAATAATGATTTCCTTCTTTATTTTACTAAAACAATAAAAACTATTGAAACAGAAACACGTTAGCTTTTTATTACTGTCTGTGATCCCATTAGGAAGACTCACCAAGACTAAAAAGTGAAAGAATCTAAAATATTGGGTTGACACAATTCCCACAAGTTTAAGAAAATATGGTCCCACTGGATTACATCCTTGATAGATACCTTTTACATTTGTGATGATTTTTTTTTTTACATATACTAACCAACTCTTCTCATCCTGGTAATTTCCTCACTAACCCCCCCCCCCCTTTAATTTTTTGTGCTTTACAATTTTATATATCGTATATATAGTATACAATAATGTATTTTTTTTCCTTCATCTATTCTTAAAATAAATTAAAAATAATTACACAAAGAAATAAAAATATTGGGTTGGGGACATCTTTCATTGGGGACACTAGTTCTGGTGTCTCTGTTGACAACCAGGGGTTTCTCTTACTCTGGAGTCATATCCTATTCCCTGTTTTAACTATGGGACAGGAAATGAAATGAAAGCAAATCTCCTCAATGGGATAAAATATGAAAAAACGGACAGGCGTTAACCCTCCCTTACGCTATCCAAAAGTTTTGCTGTTCATTGTACTTTAACCCCCCTGGCGGTATTCCCGAGTCTGACTCGGGGCTAAATTTTCATGCTGCGATCGGTAACCCCGAGTCAGACTCGGGCTCGCCTCGCAGAATCCACAGGCACGGTTTACTTACCTTGTTCCTGGATCCAGCGATGCATCCACGCTGTGTGAGCGAGCGGGTGCTCGCTCGATTCACAAAGTGTCCCCGTGTGCCGCCGAGCTCCATTCCCTGCGACGTTATGATGCACGGGGCAAAGATCGGCGCCAAATTCAAAAAAGTAAACAAACACTATACATACAGTATACTGTAATCTTATAGAACAAATGTCATACCTATTAGACTCTTGTTTGGTCAGATTTAAGTGAGTTATTACTAAGAATTACAGGCCTACAGTATAAAACGCTAAATTTCCTTGCAAATAATGGTACCGCTTTTAGCGCCTAAAATCAGAAAGAATCATACCGCCAGGGAGGTTAAAAGGATAAATTCACCTTTTTATAAAAAATAATAAATGCACATCTTTTTGCAGGTAACAAAACGTGCATTTGTTATTTCTTTTTTGGGAGCCTGGAAAGCATTGCACCCATGATGGGTGCTATGCAGGGATCTTGCAGACTCTGGGGGTAATTTACTAAAGGAAAATCCACTTTGCACTACAAGTACACTGTAAGCTGTAGATCTGAGGAGGACATGCAAGGAAAATAAAACATTTTTTTTAGCTTGCACATGATTGGATGATAAAATCAGCAGAGCTTACCCTCATTTCATATATTCCCCTCAGATCTACTGTGACTGCACATCCAAGTGCATTTGTAGTTCAGAGTGGATTTGCCTTTAGTAAATCAACCCCTCTGTGTGTAAGCTGTCTGCCCGTACATCGTACAGCCAAGCAGTTACACATTACCAGGAAGCATCAATGAACTACCACAGTGCTCAACAGTACCATGGTAGTTCATTAAGAACTACAAGCCATAAAGTGCTTGTAAAATCGTTTGCTTCTCTTCGGCTCTGCACTGCACATGTGCACTTGCGGGGCTGGTCAATTAGCAATCCCCTAAGCTCAGGTTCAGCTAAGGTTCAGGCTTGGACTCATGCAAGGGGGGTGGGTTCAGGTGCACGGTGATGTCATGGCACTTGGCACCTTTTATGCAAGTTTGAAAGAGAATGGGAGGGTGACCAACAGCTTGAAATGGAGGTTAGTGTGTGGCAGCTTCAGGCCACAGAGTGACTGACTGATTGTCCCACAGAGTCTGTGGGGCAGTTGGTTGTCAGTCACTCTGTGGGGATCTACTAATGTAAGGGCAGACCTAGTGGAGTGAGAGAGTGAGTAGATGAAGGAAAGGGGGGGACACCATTGTGACCCTGACAGTGTAGTGGAGAACTTTGGGGACCGTTACAGTATATAAGAGGGCTCTGGAAACTCTAATTTTAAGGAGGAATGCTGGAATCTCTGATAGAAGAGAACCCATTACATCAGAGACCTGAGAAAAGGACATTTCAGTGATGTCTGCACACCACAAAGAAAGGCAATAGTCTCAGTGGCATCACTAGGGTTGGTGTCACATGATGCGGAACAAATTGGTGTCACCCTCCTCCACAAACTATAGTCCCCACTTAGTACAGACCCCCCTCCCTCAGTACAGACCTCCTTTACTAATTACAGACCCCCTCTCTCAGTATAGACCCCACACTAATTACAGACCCCCTCCTGCAGTATAGATCCCCCTACCTCAGTACAGACTGCCCTCACTAAGTACAGACCCCCCTCCCGCAGTATAGACCCCTCTCCCTCAGTACACCCCCCTCCATCAATATAGGCCTGATTACATTAGAATAAACTGTACAGACCTCAGAACAGTGCGGGACATGCACAGCTGTGTGTCCCTCGCACTCCCTCCTTCTGTGTACATATACACAGAGAGGAAAGGGAGGCTCTGCTGAGGTACGCGGTTGGTTAGACGCGAGAGACACGGATCAGTGTAGGGGCGAGGACTGCGCAGTGTTAGCGGCGCTGCTGCCCACAGCTGTCACCCCTCTGATGGGTGTCACCTGTGTGTGGCCCGCACCCCCCCCTAGAAACGCCACTGAATATTCTGAATGTTACATCTTACCTAATTCCTGTTAGGAAAGTTGATCTGAAATGATCTTGATGGGAAAAACATAGCTTAGACTTTTGAATGACTTGCTGGGGATAAAGTACTCCTTTATCTCTTGATATTGTTCTTTTGACCGAAACTAGTTGGGAGGAGCTACAGGGCTGACTTTATTACACCTGCTGGGGTGTCTGCATGTGATTGATTGTTTTATATGCAATTTTACTCCTGCCTTCTTAGCCCACTGTTGAACATCCTGGTTGTATGGTAACCCATCCTGGAATCTTGGCTCCTCTTATCTATCAATCCCATTGGGATACTAGGATAAGGTGCAGCCAGACCCCCATCTTGGGGCCACAGTAGCCAATAAGCAGCTTGAGATTTGGGTGTGTACTTTCTGGGTGTGAGGATTTTGCTATCCACACTGAAATAAGGATGTTTGTTGATACACAAATATAAATTAACTTTTTGCACAAGAGTACTTTTTATGAATGTTTAACACATTCTTATTTACAGTTTTTGATATACAGTATATGAATGTTTTACTTGATTGATTAATTGTTATGAATCTATGCACTTTATATTGCTAGTGCGACACATTTTTAAGTAGTAGTAATATGTATAATGTTTATGTAGACATAAACTGTAACTGTCACTGAAAAATTATAATTTTTCACAATTTTGTGACACTTTTTTATTTATTTTATTTGTTGGGTTCTGTAAGCTCATGTGCCTGTAAAGTCTTCAAAAAGCCATAATGTGCACGGACACATTGGCCGCTAACATGCAGGGTAGTTTCCAGACAGAAAACAAAATTAGTGCTCAAAAAAGCTCAAAAGCCGGCTTCTTTGAGATGCAGTGTGCACAAGTCCTTACAATACAGCTTGAAATAGTGTTATTAGAGAACAGGGTTAATGACCTTGGGAATTGCAGCTGCAAAGTGAACTGACAAAGCACAGACATTGCAGCACAGAGTGATAATGTTATCAGCAGCACAATCATTTCTGCCAATCCAGAAAGCAGTGGTCGGGTCTTGTGGACACCCATCTACATGGTTAAAAATGTGTGCCAATAGCCGCAACTCCCTGCAACATCTCATCTCACTGTAGTGCGAGCTGACATAGTGTACAGGTGAGACAATGCTGCTTTTTAATTCATCATAGGAAGCTGCATGAGGTAGAATTCACTGTTAAGAACAACAAGTATTTATGAGACTTTGCATAGGGACTAAGGCTGCTTTCAGACAGTCACTTTGCAGGCGCTATAAAGCTAAAAATAGCACCGGCAAAGCACCTTGCAATAGCCTTTCCTTTCACTCCAATGTGAAAGCCCGAAGGCTTTCACAATGGAGCAGTGCCCTGGCAGGACGATAAATATAAGTCCTGTCATGCCTTTTACACACGGTTGAACTTTTGACCGTGCAAAAGTCCGCCGGGAGTCAGTCGGAATTCCGACGTAAAGAAACAGAATAGGTTCTTTATCTAAGGTCGGTCGGACTTTCTGAAATAAAAAGTCCAAATGAGGCTACACACGGCCGGACTTTCCTAGAAAAATAGCCAGTCGAACTTTTTTCTCTGAAATCAGAAAATTGGGCCGTGTGTACAAGGAAATAGCGGCATTTTTGCAGCTCTGTAGGAGTGGTGTATACACTGCTCCTAAAGCGCCCCTACCCTTTAAAAAGCAATGGGCAGTGCAGACAAACCGCCCGTAAAGTGCCACTGCAGCGGCGGTTTTAACTCTTTTTTCGGCCCCCAATGCTTAGGTGTGAAAGTATTTGAAATTCAGAACAAAGTACACCACACGGAGGATGGACTGCGGGTGTCTGTGGTAGTGCAGTGCCACATCCTAAATATATTGGAAATAGCAGGACAAAAATGGACTTTCTAGCCACCAATTATAAAAATATGAATAGACTTTATTGATACAATTCCCACAAGGGTTATTGGACCAACATCATAGTGAGTACATATAAAAACATTAAAACAGAACAAATTATGATTAGAACAAGAACTGTAGTGAACAGCAGAATATAATTATCCAATAAAAATCCAAAAAAGAGCATCAGATCTCAAAAGAGATGTGATGATCTGTCATATATGGTGAATCACAGGCAGGCTCTACATGTTTCGTGGGAGGGCCGATTCTTCAGGAGCTAGTGAATTTTTTCTAAGAAGGAAACAGATTATTATTGTTTTGTACATGTATATTGATATACACAGTAACTCATGTGTAACAGGTGTGCATAACCAAAAAATATAAGACATGTGCAGTGAAGCACTATATAATCATAGCATGCAAATAGGACCATAGCCATCAAAGTGTCACCACAAAAGAGACTGTGTGTTAAAGATCCAACTGTAGAGAGATGTCGTGAAGCATCAGAAACAAGGGAAGGGTAAACACACAAAGGTGTTGTGATATTATATATAAAGGGTATTGGGGTATACATTGGTTAAATAGTTAAATCCAGTATTTTCTTCATCCCAAAAAGCAATAAAAGCCAGAATGTTAAAAGGAAGAGAGAAGGTGTGCACTTTAGCAGAAAGAGTGACAATAACACCAAAGTTGAAGGTGGTAGAAACAAGGTACTTGAGAAATTGCCTACCATACAAGATATTGGATAGAATAGGTAGTGTAATAGGTAATTGGATAGGTGTGAAAGTAGCCTTAGAGAAAGCAGTAAGAGCAGATGTACTTACAATTATTTCAGCACATATTGTTTAATGGGAGACCAAGGTTCTATTTAAAATGGTACAGATTTTTTTACATTAAAAATACAGCCATTATTTATGGTAATCGTTCAAACAGTAAGACAATACAACTATATCAAACCATCTACATGCCTTATAATGTAATAGCCTCTATAATTGGCATTATACAGAAAGCATTTGGTACACATTACTCTGTTTATTAGACTGGCATGTGAATGTTTTAATATTGCCTTTGCTGGATGCTTTCCTTTGTAAAATTTGTTGCTGACAGTCTGTTTAAAGGTTTGTTTTATCTGTTGTGAATATATAAATGCCCAAGAAGCTGATCTGTAATTGCTGCATCAAATTTTATTGTTACCATTCAATGAAAATGTGCATAGCTAATGGTGTTTACCCAATGTTTTGCCATTAACAGCTACAGCTAGAACTGTAGAAAAGCAGTAAAGTGCAAGAGTGTAAAACTCCAATAATAATAGGTGCACATTTAATAGCAGACCCATTTTGCTGCTACAACATATTCTTACTTTGACATGTTTCATAAGTTATTAAAGTCAATCTAATAATAAAACTTCTGCACAAAGAACATGCTGTTCAAAAGCAACAAGATTAGTTCAATATCATAAAGAATTTTATTTCTCTTTCCGGTTTATCTGATATGTTATCTTTTATATTTATTTTCACTTGGGAGCTTTTAAGGCACATAGGTAGCCACATTATTGTGACTGAGGGAAATGTGTGTGCGTATGTAATTATATATATATATATATATATATATATATATATAAATATATATATGAAGGCCAGTATGGTGGCCAGAGTTTATGGGAGGAGCCCGGAGGGTATTTAAGCAGCCCACTCACACATGCTCTTTGTCGGTTCAGTGTGCAGTACTACACGTCACTGGGCCGACTCATCCCATCTCACCTCATGTCCGTGATTCTGCGCATTCAATCGCATTCGACATCGCAAGTGCATTGCGGCTTCTCCGTTCATGGTCTTCGACGGCGGTTCCCGCTTACTGTTGCAGGTTGTATTCAAACCTTTTGTATCATGTGCAATCTTGCAATTCGTTATGCTTCCTATCCTGCATTTCTTTTGTAAAAATCTGCCTCTGAGTTATTGTTGCTCATGTTCTAACATCTTAGGGCCAGATTCTCATAGAAATCCGCTTGCGTATCGTAAGCCATTTGCACTACGCCGCCGCATCGTACTAGAGCAGGTGCCGTATTCCCTAACCATTTGCTCTGTCATTTGCGTTGGCGTAGCGAAAATGGCCCAGCATAAGCCCGCGTAATTCAAATGAGGAGGCTTGTATTTAAATTAAGCGCGCCCCAGCGTCGAACGAACTGCGCATGCGCCGGCCGGGGAAAAAGCCCAGTGCGCATGCTCCAGCTCACGACGGAATGCGTAGTTGAAACCGACGTCAAAACGACGTGATCGACTTTTATGCAATGCCCTATTCGCGAACGAGTTAGTAAAACGACGTAAGCGACGGAAAAAGCCGACGCTGACCCGACGCCATACTTAACATGGCATCCGACGGCACCCGACGGAACTTCGTAAGGTTACTCCACATCGAAGCTGGGGTAACCTTACGCGGACGAAAACGACGTACGCGACGACGGGGCGGCGTAAAAGCGATCGGTAATCGGCGTTCTAGCCTCATTTGCATATGCAAATAAGAAAACAACGTAAAGGCCACCTAGTGGCCGGAGTTGTCATTACAACTACGATCCGCAAGTGTAATGGTTTTACGCTTGTCGGATGTAGAAGCGTATCCATGCAAAAGTGATGCTAAGCATCACGCGCATAGATACGAGGCAAAAAAAACGGCGATACGACGGGGTATCTGAGATACTCCGTCGTAACGCCGCTGAGAATCTGGCCCTTAGTTACTACAAGCTTGGTACATTTGTAACTTCCTCCTGCCAAACAAACTATGTATTTGTATATTCAGTGTCCATGCTTGCTGTCTCATTCATTTGGAGATTAGCATATATTCTTTGTATGGGTTCTTTGGCAGATTGAGGTGGTAATTGAACTCACCTGCTGCCTTGCCTGCACTTGATTAGCCTGGGGGGATGGGTGGCTGGTAGGTGTTCGGTTTCACAGCAAGGAATAGCATACACTCTACAACCAATTCACAGCAGATTTGTTCAACACTCCTTACTTCCAGACCTTTCGGATTTGTTTCATGCATTTTACAACCGTTTTTGTATCAGTAATGTCTCTTTATAACTGTTTTGTTTCAGATACATTGCATACTTTCCACCATTGCCATTCTATGTTTCCCCCATGCCGTGCGTTTTAGTTTCCGCAGCGGAACTTACGAATTGTTTGTACACGGTTCTTCTCTCTCATTTATTACCAAAGTTTTTGCCTGTGCGTCATGCATGGCGCCACACCACACCACGCCACACTCTTCAGGATGTGTTGCACATCCACTCCAGTCCAAGCAAACACAGTTGCATGTTCACTGTCCCAGGTAGGATTTGTTAGCTTGTTTGTCATGTCAAAATTCGTGGCCACTCATGGTGTCACCCGCATCATATGTTCGGTTCCCACAGTGGAGCTTATAAAATATTCGTACACACTTCTCGTGTTCTGTTTTCTACACCAAACCTTGTTGTTTTGCCCCATGCATGGCATCACTCTACACCTTTCCTACATGTTTCACTCCAACCACAGTCCACCGCAAACTCACTCGCATGGCCCACTGTCGCAAGTAAAATTTGTTATTACATTCTTTATGTCCTATCAATTTGCTACCATTCGTTGTCTCCCATATCGCTCATTAGTGGCCCCTATGGAACCTACAATTCAAACAGGCGTTGTCCTTCTACCTTATACTGCTTGCTTAAGGTACAAACAAACCAGGTGTTTCTATCCTTTCTCAGTAACCCAATTCTTATTTGAGACCCTTGCAAATGTAATATCATCTCAGCTACCTCACACTCGTCTAGACTAGTGTTGAGCAGAATATGCCATATTCGAATTCGCGATATATCTCGAATATATTGTCGAATATTCGTGATATATTCGCTAAATACGAATATTCGTGATATTTTTGTAAGTGAAATCATTGCGAATTTTCGCTATTGCGAATTGCGATTGCGAATATTCGAGAAATGCGGAGGGAGCACTCTGATTGGCTCAGAATATTCGTGATATATTGCAATACAAAATAATTGAGAATATTCGGAAAATGCGGAAGGAGCACTCTGATTGGCTCAGAATATTCTTGATATTTTATCGTAATTTCGCAAAAATGCGAATGAGAAATTTATTGCGGAATTTCTACAGTAACACTCTGAAATCGAATATATGTGTAAATTTATTTAAAAACAGTATTGCGAGTTTCTCGAGCGCGCTTGCGCAATCGCGCGAACAACACGCACGCGCGACTACTTCCTGGAACTTGGACACTTGCCAGTTTCATTTTCCATAGGTAGTTGTTGTTGGTCTAGTGCCCAGATTTCTTTTCTTAAAAAAATGGTCGGGAGTAATCTAACACCAAGTGAGGAGAATTTGCTGATCTGTGTGAGTATTTGAATTATCTTTACCTGCATTTTAGACTAGTTTAAAAGTTAGTATATAAGATCAGATATTAGTATTTCCCAAACAATTTGTCTCCTGGTGTTACAAAACTACAAGTCCCAGCATGCCTGTACAGCTGCAGACACCCTGCTTGGTAAATGTGTATTTAGGCACTTTCCTTGCTATTTTGCATAATGAATTTAACATGTTGTGCACACCGGGCTAATTTGTTCAGATTTGGTGTTTACGAGACTAAAACTTTTTTTTGGCTAGAAAATAACTTAAAACCCCCAAACATTATATATATATTTTTTTTCTAACACCCTAGAGCAGGGGTCTCCAAACTTTTTACTTCGAGGGCCACATTCTATATTTTACTCATATCCGCGGGCCGGAAAAATAATTTAACTAAATAAATCCACAGTAGAAGAAGAATAGCATTTTACTTACTGTTGACCGCAGAACTGGATGATGGTCCTGTCGTCTAATAAAACGATGGAGCATCATTCAGCGGGTTAAACTACCAGCGTGCATGAGGTTTTACATCCGTGTCCTCACCAGTCTCCCCCACATCTGTGTCCCCACATTGGTGTCCCCATATATCTGTGTCCCCCACATTGGTGTCCTCATACATCTGTGTCCCCACATTGGTGTCTCCATACATCTGTGTCCCCACATTGGTGTCCCCATACATCTGTGTCATCTCATTGGTCTCCCCATACATCTGTGTCATCACATTGGTGTCCCCACACATCTGTGCCCCCCACCAGTCTCCTCATACACTTTTGTCCCCACACATCTGTGTCCCCACACTGGTGTCCCCACACATCTGTGCCCCCCACCAGTCTCCTCATACACTTTTGTCCCCACACATCTGTGTCCCCACACTGGTGTCCCCACACATCTGTGCCCCCCACCAGTCTCCTCATACACTTTTGTCCCCACACATCTGTGTCCCCACACTGGTGTCCCCACACATCTGTGCCCCCCACCAGTCTCCTCATACACTTTTGTCCCCACACATCTGTGTCCCCACACTGTTGTCCCCACACATCTGTCTCCTCACATTGGTGTCCCCATACATCTGTGTGATCACATTGGTGTCCCCATACATCTGTGTCATCACATTGGTGTCCCCACACATCTGTGCCCCCCACCAGTCTCCTCATACACTTTTGTCCCCACACATCTGTGTCCCCACACTGGTGTCCCCACACATCTGTGCCCCCCACCAGTCTCCTCATACACTTTTGTCCCCACACATCTGTGTCCCCACACTGGTGTCCCCACACATCTGTGCCCCCCACCAGTCTCCTCATACACTTTTGTCCCCACACATCTGTGTCCCCACACTGGTGTCCCCACACATCTGTCTCCTCACATTGGTGTCCCCATACATCTGTGTCATCACATTGGTGTCCCCATACATCTGTGTCATCACATTGGTGTCCCCATACATCTGTGTCCCCACACTGGTGTCCCCACACATCTGTCTCCTCACATTGGTGTCCCCATACATCTGTGTCATCACATTGGTGTCCCCATACATCTGTGTCATCACATTGGTGTCCCCATACATCTGTCTCCCCACGTTGGTGTCCCCATACATGTGTCCCCACCAGTCTCCCCACAAATCTGTGTCCCCACACTGTTGTCCCCACACATCTGTTACCCCACCAGTCTCCCCACAAATCTGTGTCCCCACACTGTTGTCCCCACACATCTGTTACCCCACCAGTCTCCTCATACATCTGTGTCCCCACATTGGTGTCCCCATACATGTGTCCCCACCAGTCTCCCCACAAATCTGTGTCATCACATTGGTGTCCCCATACATCTGTGTCCTCACATTGGTGTCCCCATACATCTGTGTCCCCACCAATCTCCCCACACATCTGTGACCCCACACTGGTGTCCCCACACATCTGTGTCCACACCAGTGTCCTCATACCTCTGTGCCCCCACACTGGTGTCCCCACAATTATGTGTCCCCACACTGTTGTCCCCACACATCTGTTAGCCCACCAGTCTCCTCATACATCTGTGTCCCCACATTGGTGTCCCCACACATTTGTGTCCCCACCAGTCTCCCCACACATCTATGTCCCCACACATCTGTGTCCCCACATCTGTGTGCCCACACTGGTGTCCCCACACATCTGTGGCCCCACCAGTCTCCTCATACATCTGTGCCCCCACATTGGTGGGGACTCAGATGTATGGGGACACCCATGTGGGGACACAGATGTATGAGGAGAGTGGTGGGGTAACAGATGTATGAGGAGACTGGTGGGGGTCACAGATGTGTGGGGACACCAGTGTGGGGACCCAGATGTGTGAGGACACAAGTGTGGGGACATAGATGTGTTGGGAGACTGGTGGGGGCACACATGAAGTGTGGGGACACCAATGTGGGTACACAGATGTATGAGGAGACTGCTGGGGACACAGATGTATGAGGAGACTGGTGGGGGTCACACATGTGTGGGGACACCAGTGTGGGGACCCAGATGTGTGAGGACACAAGTGTGGGTACATAGATGTGTGGGGAGACTGGTGGGGACACTGATGTGGGGACACAGATGTATGAGGAGACTGCTGGGGACACAGATGTATGAGGACACTGTTGGGGACACCGATGTGTGGGGACACAAGTGTGGGAACACTGATTTGTGGGGAGACTGTTGGGGATACAGATGTATGGGGACACTAATGTGGGGACACAGATCTATGAGGAGACTGGTGGGGCAACAGATGTGTGGAGACACAAGTGTGGGGACACTGATTTGTGGGGAGGCTGGTGGGGACACAGATGTATGGGGACACCTGTCTCCCCACAAATCAGTGTCCCCACACTTCTGTCCCCACACATCTGTGACTCCACCAGTCTCCTCATACATCTATGTCCCCACACATCTGTGACTCCACCAGTCTCCCCATAAATCAGTGTCCCAACACTTGTGTCCCCACACATCTGTGTCCACACACTGGTATCCCCACGCATCTGGCTCCCCACACTGGTGTCCCCACAATTATCTGTCCCCACACATCTATCCCCACACATCTGTTTCCCTACCAGTCTCCTCATACATCTGTGTCCCCACATTGGTTTCCCCACCAGTCTCCTCATACATCTGTGTCCCCACATTGGTGTCCCCATACATCTGTGGGCCCAATAGTCTCACCACACATCTGTGTCCCCATTAGGGCACCCCCTACTGCTGTCCCCATTAAACCCCCCTCCACTGGTGTCCCCATAAGAGCACCCCCCCACTGGTGTCCCCATTAGAGAACCCCCCACTGGTGTCCCCTTTAGAGAACCCCCCCACTGGTGTCCCCATAAGAGCACCACCCCCTACTTGTCACTTGTATCCCCATTAGAGCACCTCCCACTTGTGTCCCCATCAGAATTATCAGCACCCTGAAGTTTGTGCCATATCAGAGCCATTCAGCCACCCTCAACAGTAGTGTACAGTAATCATCTCGCATCAGCCCCCCTCCCTCCTCCATGCATGTGTACTTTACTAGCGCGTCAGACATTACACACACTGGCTGTTCAGACCTGCTGCACTTCCCGACTCCCGCCACGCCTTAATACACACTCGTTACTGGTTAACAGCGAGGCGGGAGGGGGAGCAGGGTGTTGTGGCAACGGGTCTAAAACAAATCATTGGCTGCTAGGATGCCCGTGGACCCAGCAGCCAACACAAACACAGTGAGACGCCGGGAGAGATTGCGGGACCTGCGCTGCATATTGCTAGGGACGAATATTCAGCGCAGGTTCCACAACTAACAGGTGGACCAGTGACTCCAGCTGCGTGCCGGAGAAAATGGCCTGGCGGGCCGGATGTGGCCCGCGGGCCGTACTTTGGAGACCCCTACCCTAGAGAATGAAATGGTAATCATTGCAATATTTCTTGCCACACCGTATTTGCGCAGCGGTCTTACAAGCGCTCTTTTTTTGGAAAAAAAGTAACTTTTTTTGAATTTGAAAATAACACAACAATAAATTTTGCCCAATTTTTTTAGATTTTGTGAAAGATAAAGTTACGCCGAGTAAAATGATACCCAACATGTCACGCTCAAAAATTGTGCCCGCTCGTGGCATGGCGTCAAACTTTCACCCTTAAAAATTCTCGATAGGTGATTTTTTAATAATTCAACAGGTTGCATTTTTTCAGCTAAAGAGTAGCTCTAGGGCTAAAATTATTGCTCTTGCTCTAACGATCGCGCCGATACCTCACTTGTGTTGTTTGAACACCATTTTCATATGCGGGCGCTACTCGCTTATGCGTCGCTGTTTCCTAAACGGAGCCTACAGCTGTTGCAAAACAACTCCCCGTTATTACCGGACAGCTATTAACTGTCCAGCCATGCTCCTAGTTAAAGTATAATTCTTGTACAGCTGGTGACGGGGAGCTACATGGTGTATCAGAGCATGCTGGTAGTTGTAGTTTTTAAATAACATCAACTCCATTATTTATTCTAAATTAATTCATCTGAAAGTCTAAAAAATGGCAAGATATAAAATCTGTCATGTTAACCCTGTCATTGATTAATAAGGCGAGAATGCTCTCAATGTTGAATACCATAGATTTCCGTCATATATCCATAAGGTTTTAAACAAAAGTATTATAATATACTTTGTTCTTCATCTTGCAGACGTTCCTGGAAACGGGGTATGATCAGCTGCAGAGTCAGGCGAAAAAGAAGGAGGTGGTGAGCTCCGTCCTTGAAAAATTAGCAGGACATCCTGGCGGGCCACCGGATCGCATGGCCATTGTGAAGAAGTGGTCCGACCTTAAAAGGCGGCATATGGACCGCGTCAGGCGTCTCCGTGCTAAATTTCACCCAGGTAAGTTATTGTTGACAGTTATGTTTTTTTTATCTATAGTGTATTTTGTGCGTGTACTCTAGAGAGGAGACGGACTGCAGGATTTGGGAGCAGACAGGCCTCCCCCAGAGGCAATATGCCACCTTTCTCCATGACCCTGTTGACAATGGCGTGTGAGAGGGGGTCCTCGCATACAGCCCGTCCTACCTGCTCCGCTTTGAAGGCCAACGTGGCAGAGGGACTCCCTATAAGGTAGTGAGAGGATTTGCCCGCTCAAACAGCCCCGTTAGTCCTTCGCCTCTCTTTTTAGAGACCGCGTGGTCAGAGTGCGCGCATGTTAACCCAATTTCGAGTGCGCGTGTAAGTGTGGTGGTTTTTGTGGGAGGGGGGTAGGCGTACTAAGCGCAGGCTTACCTCGCATAGCACTCCCACCGGAGGCCGGGCTGAGACCACCAAACTCAATTAACATGTAGCCGAGAGCGTGATCAGAACCCCTAGCTGCAGAGGTGAATGGCTTGTCAGCGCAGTGGCAATCGCGTTGACCCACCGCAGCTCCTTTGTTGACAGTTATTTAAGGTCATATGTAATTAATGTAAGGGCAGATGTTATTAACCCAGACGCCATGTTGTGGTAACATATATCACCACCAGCCAAGGTATTCATAGCACTGTTGAAAAAAGACATGGGACAGCAGACAGCAACACAGAAGTTATGTGGGAACATACATTTCCCATTGCTTTGCATGGGACTTTATACAAAAACCACGACCATCACAAATGGGGGTAGTTAATGGATAAATTAACTATCCTATGCTTTAAGTGGACGTGTAAGTAACATGTGACCAAGTGTTATCGAAATATCTACAGCTGTTATGAAGTAACATGTATTTCCCATAGAGTTGAATGGGAATTTAAAGAAAAACCACCACCATGGCAAATGGGGGAGGGTAAGGCTTAAATCACCTATACAATGTTGGTGGCTGACATATAAGTAACCTGTGTGCCAAGTTTCATGTAAATATCTTTCGCCGTTTGGACGTGATGCTGGAACATACATACATACATACAGACACGTTGAGTTTTATATATATAGATTCCCACTCAATTCATGTGTTAGGCGTGGGGTTTTCATAGTAATCCCGTGTGATCCATCAGGCCCTTTTTTTTTTAACATGATATAGTCTGAACAAAACAAAGGAGACAAAAACAGCTCATTTTACCATGGTGGCAGACCAGCTCACGCTCAGTCCCCTGTAGTGCCCACAAGACCCTTTAATATAACATTTTCCCATTGGTTAACTGTCTATATAAATTAATTTGTATTCATATACAATACAGCAGAGCACACCGAATTTGCATACGTCATTAGAAAATATTTTTCTAATATATGAACATTGTGTTATTCTAGGAGCTCCGCTACCAACTGTGCGCAACAAGCGCAAAAGGTGCCAGGACGCTGATGAGGAGGAAGAAGAGGAGGATGATGTGCTAGAGGAGGATGTGCCAGAGGAGGATGAGGCAGAGGAGGAGAGGGATGAGGATCAGCCAGGGACCTCCCAATCGCCAGCCACCGCTCCTGTTATGGAGGATGTCCCCCCCCCAAATAGTGCCGACATAGCGGATTGCAGTATGCTGGTGGCTGGAGAGGTGGAGGTGCCTCTAACTGGAGCTCCGTTTAGCCTCCTTCAGGAAGGTAAAGATGTGCACAAAGATTAATAACATTTCAACAATAAAATGTAGATATAAAAATGGAAAACATATAAAGCGCACCCGTCAGATTGCAGAACCATAATAAGGTATTTATGATAGAAGTATACAGGTAGTGCAGTATTATTAGGCAAGTTGTATTTTTGAGGATTCATTGTATTATTGAACAACAACCATGTTCTCAATGAACCTCAAAAACTCAATAATATCAAAGCTGAATATTTTTGGAAGTATTTTTTTTTTTTTTTTTTAGTGTTAGCTATTTTAGGGGGATATCTGTGTGTGCAGGTGAGTACTATTACTGTGCTGAATTATTCGGCAACCTAACAAAAAAAAAATATATATACCCATTTCAATTATTTATTTTTAACAGTGAAACCAATATAACATCTCAACATTCCCAAATATACATTTCTGACATTCAAAAACAAAACAAAAACAAATCAGTGACCAATATAGCCACCTTTCTTTGCAAGGACACTCAAAAGCCTGCCATCCATGGATTCTGTCAGTGTTTTGATCTGTTCACCATCAACATTGCGTGCAGCAGCAACCGCAGCCTCCCAGACAATGTTCAGAGAGGTGTACTCTTTTCCCTCTTTGTAAATCTCACATTTGATGATGGACCACAGGTTCTTCTCAATGGGGTTCAGATCAGGTGAACAAGGAGGCCATGTCATTCGTTTTTTTTCTTTAATACACTTTCTTGCCAGGCACACTGTGGAGTACTTGGACACGTGTGATGGAGCATTGTCCTGCATGAAAATCATGGTTTTCTTGAAGGATGCAGACTTCTTCCTGTACCACTGCTTGAAGAAGGGGTCTTCCAGAAACTGGCAGTAGGACTGGGAGTTGAGCTTCACTCCATCCTCAACCCCAAAAGGCCCCACAAGCTCATCTTTGATGATACCAGCCCAAACCAGTACTCCACCTCCACCTTGCTGGCGTCTGAGTCGGACTGGAGCTCTCTGCCCTTTACCAATACAGCCACTGGCCCACTCCTTTGGTCCATCAAGACTCACTCTCATTTCAGCAGTCCATACAACGGTAGAAAAATCAGTCTTTAGATATTTCTTGGCCCAGTCTTGACGTTTCAGCTTGTGGGTCTTATTCAGTGGTGGTCGTCTTTCAGCCTTTCTTATCTTGGCCATGTCTCTGAGTATTGCACACCTTGTGCTTTTGGGCACTCCAGTGATGTTGCAGCTCTGAAATCTGGCCAAACTGGTGGCAAGTGGCATGTTGGCAGCTGCACGCTTGACTTTTCTCAGTTCATGGGCATTTGTTTTGCGCCTTGGTATTTCCACACGCTTCTTGCGACCCTGTTGACTATTTTGAATGTAATGCTTGATTGTTCGATGATCACGCTTCAGAAGCTTTTCAATTTTAAGAGTGCTGCATCCCTCTGCAAGATATCAAACTATTTTTGACTTTTCAGAGACTGTCAAGTTCTTCTTTTGACCCATTTTGCCAAAGGAAAGGAAGTTGACTAATAATTATGCACACCTGATATAGAGTGTTGATGTCATTAGACCACACACCTTCTCATTACAGAGTTGTACATTACCTAATATGCCTAATTGGTAGTAGGCTTTTGAGCCTATACAGCTTGTAGTAAGACAACATGCATAAAGAGGATGATGTGGTCCAATTACTCATTTGCCAAATAATTCTGCACTCCCGGTCTGTGCTAGACACATAACAAGTGTATAGACATGATAATGATTGATTAATAAGCAAAAGAAATATTTTATTTATTTGTTAAGGGTCTTTGAAAAAAAATTGTTTTTTCTTATATCATAACAGATGTAAATGATTTGGAGGGTAATCAGGCCGCTATAAACAAAATAATGGAGAGGATTCTTGTTAATCGGCAGCAAATGGACTACCTCCAAAAGCAAACTAAAGAGCTGGAGAAGGAGCACGTCAAACTGATGGAAAACCAGAAAAAAATGGTGAAGCGCATGAGGCTTCACCTTCAGTAATAATTTGTTAAATAAAAAGCTTTATTTTTTTGAAATGTTTCCTTTGTTCTTGAGATTGTTTTTTAGGTTTTTCAACACATCTAACTTCACATCTAACACATCAACATCAACATCAACACATCAAACTTCATAATAAGCAAAATCATTTTATACTATTATTTTATTTAACACAAAACTAGGACAAACTAAAGTACACACACACAGTCACGACGAACACAAACTAAACTGTTTTAAAATGAACATAACAAAAGCAACAATAGATATAGATATAGGGCCAGATTCAGGAACAGTTAGGCTGGCGGATCCAGTGATCCGCCAGCCTAACTGTGACTTTGAGCCGGCGTTTCTGTTTTCTGTAACCAGAAAACAAGAAACGCCGGGTTGAAGCTCCGATGCGAGCAGCGTAACTGAGTTTCGCCATCGCATCGTTACTTCAACTTAAAAATGGCGCCGGGGGCGTTCCCGCCGATTTACGCTCCAAAAATATGTTAATGAGCGGAAATCGGCAATTCACGATCGAATTCCGGCGCGACGCAGTGACGGTACGACGTTTCCGGACGGGATACGCGGCACATAGATATACCTACATGGAGTTGGAGTATCCTATGTTAGGTATAGGCGTCGTCATCGCGTCGGAAAAAAAAAAAAAAAACGTCGCTTGCGTAAAACGTTCATGAATGGGAATGTGACGTCATTGACGTTCATTCACAGAATTTGGAGCATGCGCACGGGGAAGTTTTGACACTCGACGCATGCGCAGTACGTTGGCGGCCGGAACGCGCTTCGTTTAAATACTACACGGCCCGTACCCGCCCAATTTGAATTCCGCCGGCTCATTTGCGATGCGCTGCCGCAACTTTAGGAGCAAGTGCTTCGTGAATGACAGCACTTGCTGCTAAAATTGCGGCAGAGTAACGTAAATGAGAAGCGTTACTCTGGAGCAAAGATGCTCCCATCTAACTGAATCTGGCCCATAGAGAGAGAGAGCAAGAAAGAGAGAGAGAGAGTGCAGATTTGCTCTTGCATACAGGCTAATGGTTGCAGTATAAAGGCCGCAAATCAGGGCTTAACATAAAGTTTATTGTTTTATTAACACTTGCTGTTACGATCCAGTCTGGTAGCTTGTAGCGTTGGCTCTTGGTGGATCCGCTGTGCCAGAGAGGACATGAAGCAATACTCAGCATGGAGGCAGCAGCAGTAGTATTAAAATGTAATGTGACTAGAAAAGACAAAATTTCAGGGTAAATTGTGCGGCGTGGTCATGCCTCCACCAATACTACTGACTGGAGACGGTGCCCCTGGAGATGTAAATGTGATCCAACCGTGTGTCAATCCAGTTCGGTCCATTGCCCCATAAAAACCTGCTACATCAAAAACTAGCCCATCAAAAATGCACCATAAAAACGAGGGCTGCGCATCTTCACCCGTCTCACGATTCGATGCAATTACGATTATCAAGTCCACGATTCGATTCGATTCCGCGATGCATCACGATTGCAGCGCAAGTGCGCATGGCTCTCCCCCCTAAATACTAAAGGAGATGGTCAGAGACTGCAGACACAGTACAGCAGATGGTCAGAGACTGCAGACATAGTACAGGAGATTGTCAGAGACTGCAGACATAGTACAGGAGATGGTCATAGACTGCAGACATAGTACATGAGATGGTCATAGACTGCAGACATAGTACAGGAGATTGTCATAGACTGCAGACATAGTACATGAGATGGTCAGACTGCAGACATAGTACAGGAGATTGTCATAGACTGCAGACATAGTACAGGAGATTGTCAGAGACTGCAGACATAGTACATGAGATGGTCAGACTGCAGACATAGTACAGGAGATGGTCAGAGACTGCAGACATAGTACAGGAGATTGTCAGAGACTGCAGACATAGTACATGAGATTGTCAGAGACTGCAGACATAGTACATGAGATGTCAGACTGCAGACATAGTACAGGAGATTGTCATAGACTGCAGACATAGTACAGGAGATTGTCAGAGACTGCAGACATAGTACAGGAGATTGTCAGAGACTGCAGACATAGTACATGAGATGGTCAGACTGCAGACATAGTACAGGAGATTGTCATAGACTGCAGACATAGTACAGGAGATGGTCAGAGACTGCAGACATAGTACAGGAGATTGTCATAGACTGCCGACATAGTACAGGAGATTGTCATAGACTGCAGACATAGTACAGGAGATTGTCAGAGACTGCAGACATAGTACAGGAGATTGTCAGAGACTGCAGACATAGTACAGGAGATTGTCAGAGACTGCAGACATAGTACAGGAGATGGTCATAGACTGCAGACATAGTACATGAGATGGTCAGACTGCAGACATAGTACAGGAGATTGTCATAGACTGCAGACATAGTACAGGAGATTGTCAGAGACTGCAGACATAGTACAGGAGATTGTCAGAGACTGCAGACATAGTACAGGAGATTGTCATAGACTGCAGACATAGTACATGAGATGGTCAGACTGCAGACATAGTACATGAGATGGTCATAGACTGCAGACATAGTACAGGAGATTGTCAGAGACTGCAGACATAGTACAGGAGATTGTCAGAGACTGCAGACATAGTACAGGAGATTGTCAGAGACTGCAGACATAGTACAGGAGATTGTCAGAGACTGCAGACATAGTACAGGAGATTGTCAGAGACTGCAGACATAGTACATGAGATGGTCAGACTGCAGACATAGTACAGCAGATGGTCAGACTGCAGACATAGTACAGCAGATGGTCAGAGACTGCAGACATAGTACAGGAGATGGTCAGAGACTGCAGACATAGTACAGGAGATGGTCAGAGACTGCAGACATAGTACAGGAGATGGTCAGAGACTGCAGACATAGTACAGGAGATTGTCATAGACTGCAGACATAGTACAGGAGATTGTCATAGACTGCAGACATAGTACAGGAGATTGTCATAGACTGCAGACATAGTACAGGAGATTGTCAGAGACTGCAGACATAGTACAGGAGATGGTCAGAGACTGCAGACATAGTACAGGAGATGGTCAGAGACTGCAGACATAGTACATGAGATGGTCAGACTGCAGACATAGTACAGGAGATGGTCAGAGACTGCAGACATAGTACAGGAGATTGTCAGAGACTGCAGACATAGTACAGGAGATTGTCAGAGACTGCAGACATAGTACATGAGATGGTCAGACTGCAGACATAGTACAGGAGATTGTCATAGACTGCAGACATAGTACAGGAGATTGTCAGAGACTGCAGACATAGTACAGGAGATTGTCAGAGACTGCAGACATAGTACAGGAGATTGTCATAGACTGCAGACATAGTACAGGAGATGGTCATAGACTGCAGACATAGTACAGGAGATGGTCATAGACTGCAGACAGAGTACAGGAGATTGTCAGAGACTGCAGACATAGTACAGGAGATGGTCAGAGACTGCAGACATAGTACAGGAGATGGTCAGAGACTGCAGACATAGTACAGGAGATTGTCAGAGACTGCAGACATAGTACATGAGATGGTCAGACTGCAGACATAGTACAGGAGATTGTCAGAGACTGCAGACATAGTTCATGAGATGGTCAGACTGCAGACATAGTACAGGAGATTGTCATAGACTGCAGACATAGTACAGGAGATTGTCAGAGACTGCAGACATAGTACAGGAGATTGTCAGAGACTGCAGACATAGTACATGAGATGGTCAGACTGCAGACATAGTACAGCAGATGGTCAGAGACTGCAGACATAGTACAGGAGATGGTCAGAGACTGCAGACATAGTACAGGAGATGGTCAGAGACTGCAGACATAGTACAGGAGATGGTCAGAGACTGCAGACATAGTACAGGAGATTGTCAGAGACTGCAGACATAGTACATGAGATGGTCAGACTGCAGACATAGTACAGGAGATGGTCATAGACTGCAGACATAGTACAGGAGATTGTCAGAGACTGCAGACATAGTACAGGAGATTGTCAGAGACTGCAGACATAGTACATGAGATGGTCAGACTGCAGACATAGTACAGCAGATGGTCAGAGACTGCAGACATAGTACAGGAGATGGTCAGAGACTGCAGACATAGTACAGGAGATGGTCAGAGACTGCAGACATAGTACAGGAGATGGTCAGAGACTGCAGACATAGTACAGGAGATTGTCATAGACTGCAGACATAGTACAGGAGATTGTCATAGACTGCAGACATAGTACAGGAGATGGTCAGAGACTGCAGACATAGTACAGGAGATTGTCAGAGACTGCAGACATAGTACATGAGATGGTCAGACTGCAGACATAGTACAGGAGATGGTCAGAGACTGCAGACATAGTACATCTAAACACGTGGGCAGGAGTTTACAGCGTCAGTAGTGACCATAGTAGTCCATAGTGTCAAATAACTAGTGACATAGGTGTCGTGAGCAGCAGCAGTATTAGTAGCAGTAGACAATATAGTGTGAAATGACTCGGGAAAGAGCAGCCATGAACAGCAGCAGCAGCAGCAGTGGTAATAGTAGTATAGAGTGGCAAATTACTTGTGACATAGGTGTCTTCACTGATGCAGAGGACTGATGGGAAAAAGTCATGTGGTCAGATGAGACCATAATATAACTTTTTGGTCATAATCCCACTAACCGTGTTTGGAGGAAGAAGAATGATGAGTACCATGCCAAGAACGCCATCCCTACTGTGAAGCATGGGTGTGGTAGCATCATGCTTTGGGGGTGTTTTTGTGCACATGGGACAGGGTTACTGCATTATAATAAGGACAGGATGTTCGGGGCCATGTATTGCGAGATTTTGGGCAACAACCTCTTTCCCTCAGTTAGAGCTTTGAAGATGGGTCGAGGCTGCGTCTTCCAACATGACAATGACCCAAAGCACACAGCCAGGATAACCAAGGAGTGGCTCTGTAAGGAGCATATCAAGGTTCTGGCGTGGCCTAGCCAGTCTCCAGACCTAAACCCAATAGAGAATTTTTGGAGGGAGCTCAAACTCGGGTTTTCACAGCGATAGCCCAGAAAACTGACTCATGTAGAGAAGATCTGTGTGGAGGAGTGGGTCAAATATCCCTCCTACAGTGTGTGCAAAGCTGGTGAAAAACTACAAGAAAGGTTTGACCGCTGTAATTGCAAACACAGCCTACTCTACCAAATATTTACATTGATTTACTCAGGTGTTCAAATAATTTTTTTCAGCACTGTAAATAGATCAAGGAATGCATGACAAGGGACCCTTCAGCGCCCTGAACCGACGGCGGGTGCCAGAAAGTCACCGCCGATCCAGGACTCATTCATCTTTATGAATGTGAGTCTGTCCACGGAGTCTGTGGACAGACGGGTCCTCTTGTCCGTGACCACCCCACCTGCCGCGCTGAATGTCCGCTCAGATAGTACGCTGGAGGGGGGGCAAGACAATAGCTCCAGCGCATACTGAGCGAGCTCGCGGCAGGTGTCCAATCTGGCAACCCAGTACTCCATGGGGTCGTCGGTATTCATACTCTCCGAAGCACCGGCGGACGCCATGTAATCTGCCACCATGTGGGCCAGACGCTGGTGGTGACTGCTTCTGCTGCTGCTGGTACTGGGTTGATCCGATTGGAAGAACATCCTCATCTCTTCCATTAGGTCCCCTGCTCGGCTGCTGCTGGGTGCAGACACCTGCTGGGTGAGATGAGGGGTGACAACTGGAGGCCGGGGAGTTGCCTGCTCCAACCGGCTGACAATGCCTGCCTGCAGTTCCTCCATCCGGCGCTGCCTCCGACTGGCTGGGATGAACTGCTCCACTTTCCCCTTGCACCTGGGATCCAAAAGGGTGGCCATCCAATAATCATCCCTGCCCTTGATGGTCTTAACCCGGGGGTCCCTCCTGAGGCATCTCAGCATGTGGGCAGCCATGGGGAAGAGCGCAGCCCGCTGTGACTCCTCACTGCTGCCCAGGTCAATGAGGTCAGACTCTTCTTCCCTGAGGCGCTGCTGATCACGCTCAGAGATGCCCAACCCCCGGACTATCGGTGCCCCCAACACCTGCTGTCCCTCCTGGCCAGGCCCTGACTCCAGGACGACACCAGCAACCTCGTCCTCATCATCATCATCCTCCTCCTCCTCCTCCTCCTCCTCCTCCTCGTCCTGGCCCTGGTCTCGGTGGAGCAGTGCTGCCTCCTCCTGCTCCACCAAGGCACTCTCCCCAGCTTGGAGCAGGCGATCTAGTGTCCTCTCCAGCACGAACACTATAGGGAGCACGTCATTAAGGCCGACATGCTCCCTGCTGACCATCTTGGTCGCCTGCTCAAAAGGGCCCAACACCTGGCAGACCTGGTGTATCTGCCCCCACTCCGCACAGGTGATGTACGGGAGTGTTGATGCTGGGCCGGCAGTGGGTTGCTCCAGCAGGTACTGCCTCACCGCCCTTCGCTGCTCCCACAACCTCTCCAGCATTTGGAGGGTGGAGTTCCACCGCGTTACACTGTCCACAATCAGCCTGTGAGGGGGCAGCCTGTTGACCCGCTGCCACTTGGACTGGGACGCGGTAGCGGTTGGGGAGCGCCTGAAGTGGCTGGCAATCCTACGCACCCTTAGCACAATGTCACTCAACCCAGGATAGGTGCGCATGAACTTCTGCACCACTAGGTTGAGGACATGTGCCAGACAGGGCACGTGAGTCAGACTGCCAGCCTGAAGGGCGGAGAGTAGGTTGCTGCCGTTATCACAGACAACCATACCTGCCTGGAGCCTTCGTGGTGTCAGCCACTTCTGGACCTGAGCCTGAAGTGCGGTCAGCACTTCTTGTCCAGTGTGTCTCCGGTCCCCTAAGCTAACAAGCTGGAGCACGGCCTGACAGCGCACGTGCACCACACCTGAGTAGCTACGGGGGCGCTTGCTGGGAGGCTCAGCAGCTGCGGAGACAGAGGCTTGACGGAGACCAGCAGTTCTCCCCTGGACACCCCGGGGCGGCACCACAAAATCTGTTGCCGCCGATCCCTCCCCGGCGCCTTGGAGGGAAACCCAATGGGCAGTAAAGCTTATGTAGCGCCCCTGCCCATGCCTGCTGGTCCAGCCATCCATTGTCAGATGCACCCTGTCGCTGACAGCGTGATCCAGCGACAGGGTTACATTCTTCACAATGTGCTGGTGTAGGGCAGGGACACCAGTCCTGGCAAAGAAATGGCGGCTGGGGACACGCCATTGGGGTTGGGCCTGCTCCAACATCTGTCTGAAGGGGTTGCTGTCCACGATATTGAAGGGAAGAAGATGTTGGGCAATAACCCTTGCCAGGAGCCCATTGAGGGAACGCACACGTCGGTCTCCGGTGGAGAAGGGAGTGTTGCGTTCAAAGGCGTCTGAAATAGTCGCCTGGCGCCGGACGGCAGTGCGGGACACGGACGCGGAGGGTGCTGTCAAAGTAGAGGTCTGGTTGCCGGTACCAGTACCACTAGTAGAGGGAGCGGGGGGGCATGACCTGCTGGGAAGAGATGAAGCTGTGGCAGGGGCTGCTGTACCCTGCTCACTTGTGGTGGTGGCGCTGCTACCACCACCACGCTTCATTTCGTCATGCACCCGCCAGTGATTTATCCTCAGGTGCTGGTTCAGGGCTGTGGTACCCACCCGAGCCAAATTCTTCCCTCTCTTCACCCTGACTGAACAGATCCGGCAGATGGCCACTAGAGGGTTGTCTGCCACCAGGGTGAAGTAGGCCCAGACAGGTGACTTCAGCGTCACCCTCCCGTCAGATGGGGTAACGCTGACTTGCACCTGCTGGGACTCGGTACGCACAGGTGGAGCTGCCTGCTGCTGCTGCTGCTGCTGCTGCTGCTGACACCTCCTGCTGCCATCTCCAGTGGAGACCCTGACGCTGGTCTCCCTGGTGGTGACCTGGCGCACCGTTTCCACAGGGTGCCTACCTTCCCCGTCGTCACTGTCGCAGTGAGCCGACGAGACAGATGGCAACCATGATGGGTCACCCTCCTCGCCCCCAGAGATGTCAGACCAAGGGCTGTGATGTTGTGGTATGAGGGAACCAGCTGACATGGAGCCGATAGCCTGGCTCCGCTGTTCCCTCACCCACGCCTGGGTCTGACTAGGTGCTGATGTTTCCTGCACCAAAACAGCACCACCACTTTGAAGGGATGTCTCTGGGATACTGACGGCAGGTATCCCATACTCATCGTCCATCCCTTCAAAAAGGTCCTGACCATCAGGACAGAGCGGGAGCTCTGCCCGATGCATGGCCTCCACCAAGACATCCCTCTCACTGTCGCTGTCGAACAGTAAAATGCTGGACTCTTGGGGGCTGGGGGGGGGGGTACTACAGGCAATGATGTAATAGTTGAACTACTGGGAGTCGGGACCGACGACTTAGTGGCACTGCTGTGCCCCATGTAGTCCACCACTCCTTGAGCCTGAGATGGCAATATGGGGCGGCTGCCAGATGCAAAAAAATCACGCATGAGGCGGACTCCCCTTCCACCCGATCCTCTAGCAATAGTAGGGGCACGAGAGGTACCCCGTGCTGGCAGCGACCCAGCACTGGGAGTAACTCCCCTACCCCTGCTGCCACGGCCACGGATGCCGCTCATAATTGCTGATGTGTGTGTGTGGGGGGGTAAACTTTATTGGGGGAGGGAAATGTGTGTAAAATGTTTTTTGGTGTTTTTTTAAAAGACAGGCACGCAGACAAAGACGTACACAGACAGCTACTAAACTATAATAAAACTAGTACACCAAAGACAAGAACTACAAAAAAAGAAAAAGAAATGCACTCAACAAACACTAACTGCTTACACAAACGTATATGACTATAAACTAAGGCTACTTTTTTTTTTTTTTTTTTTTAAAACACTAACTGACAGGGACTACAACTACAAAAAAATAAAAAAAATAAAGAAACACTAACTAATAACCTTTTTTTTTTTTTTTTTTTTTTTTAAACACAGAACACAGACACTAAACACACACTAAAGTAAGCTAGCTGCAATAAATGTACACCAACAGTATGTACACTTACTATACAGAAATCTAACTAAAATGAACAACACAAAACCTAGCTTTTAAAAAAGCTCTTGCGCCTTTAAGGAATCAGGAAATCTGGAATATATGCAATTAAATCAATAAGAAGCAGTCAATAGCTAAGCTGCAACTTACTAAACTAACAGAAGTTGAACAACACAGCAGAAAACAAAAATGAGATTTTAAAAAAGCTCTTGGGCCTTTAAGGAATCAGGAAATCTGGAATATCTGCAATTAAATCAATAAGAAGCAGTCAATAGCTAAGCTGCAACTTACTACACTAACAGAAGTTGAACAACACAGCAGAAAAAAAAAAGAGCTTTTAAAAAAGCTCTTGCGCCTTTAAGGAATCAGGAAATCTGGAATATATGCAATTAAATCAATAAGAAGCAGTCAATAGCTAAGCTGCAACTTACTAAACTAACAGAAGTTGAACAACACAGCAGAAAACAAAAATGAGATTTTAAAAAAGCTCTTGGGCCTTTAAGGAATCAGGAAATCTGGAATATCTGCAATTAAAACAATAGGAAGCAGTCAATAGCTAAGCTGCAACTTACTACACTAACAGAAGTTGAACAACAGAGCACAAAACAAAAATTAGCTTTTAAAAAAGCTCTTGGGTGTATTGCTTTGAAAAAAGCAGTTTAGGATTATGAGCTGGAAAATATCCACTGGAATCAGTAAGTACTGTAGCAAATAGCAACCATAAAGGACAATGCTGATGATGATGCAAGATGCAAAATACCAGCAACACAGACACAGTCTCCACACTCTCTAGCCAAGTTCTGGATCTGCAATGAAATGCTGCTGGGAGTGACCTTATATAATGCCCATACAGGCAGGTTCCTATTGGTTGCTAACCTATGACGAGTGTGGAAGGAGAACTCTGATTGGCTCTGATGCAGAAGGGCGGAGTAAATAATCGCGCAATATCCCTACTGCCGAATATTCGCATTGCGAATATTCGGCAATATAAAAAAATCGCTTCAGCTACTCGGACCAAGGTGTCTAATAATAACAACAATGCTTTTAGACGTCGAAGGAGATCACTAGGATGTGATCTATTTTAATAATGAAACTGAAATAATCGTTCTGAGGCGGAAGAAAAGATAATCGCGCGATATCGCTACTGTCTCGTAATCGCATTGCGAATTTTTCGGCAAAATACAATGATCGCGCGATAAGCCTAGTGTCGCAAATTCGCATTGCGAATATTCGGTAATATAAAAGGATCGCTGCAGCTACTCGGCCCAAGGTCTCTAATCATACCAGCAATGCTTTTACACGTCGACGGGGATGTCTAGGATGTGATCTGTCCTAAAAAAAAAATTGAAAAAATTTGAATATTCGAAATAGCGAATATTCACCGCGAAATTCGGAATATATCGCGAATACTCGAATATGCCATATTCGAGCCGAATATTCGCAATACGAATATTCGTGAGCAACACTAGGCTAGACCTTTGCAACCATACAATCTCATCTCAGCAACCTAACACCTATTCAGACCTTTGCAGCCATACAAAGTCGTCTTAGCAAACTGACACTCGTTTGACACCTTTGCAAACGCAATATCGTCTCAGCAACCTGACACCCGTTCAGACCTTTGCAGCCATACATAGTCATCTCAGCAGCCCGACACTAACTTGAGACCATTGCAAATGCAACATCCTCTCGGCAACCCCTCAAAAAGAAAAACACAGAATTGTTGACAGATTTATTAAAAAATAAAAACTGAAATAATCACATGGTCCTAAGTATTCAGACCCTTTGCTGTGACATATATTTAACTCAGGTGCTGTCCATTTCGTCGTATCATCCTTGAGATGGCTCTACATCTTCATTTTAGTCCAGCTGTGTTTGATTATACTGATTGGACTTGATTAGGAAAGCCACACACCTGTCTATATAAGACCTTTCAGCTCACAGTGCATGTCAGAGCAAATGAGAATCATGAGGTCAAAGAAACTGCCTGAAGAGCTCAGAGACAGAATTGTGGCAAGGCACAGATCTGGCCAAGGTTACAAAAAAAATTCTGCTGCACTTCCTAAGGTTCCTAAGAGCACAGTGGCCTCCATAAACCTTAAACGGAAGATGTTTGCGATGACCAGAACCCTTCCTAGAGCTGGCCGTCCGGCCAAACTGAGTTATTGGGGGAGAAGAGCCTTGGTGAGAGAGGTAAGGAAGAACCCAAAGATCACTGTGGCTGAGCTCCAGAGATGCAGTCGGGAGATGAGATAAAGTTGTTGAAAGTCAACCATCACTGCAGCCCTCCACCAGTCGGGGCATTATGGAAAAGTGGCCCAACGGAAGTCTCTCCTCAGTGCAAAACACCTAAAAGCCTACACAGAGTTTGCTAAAAAAAAACATCTGAAGGACTCCAAGATGATGATAAATAAGATTCTCCTGTCTGATGAGACCAAGATAGAACTTTTTGACCTTAAAGCGGTATGTGTGGAGAAAACCAGGCACTGCTCATCACCTGTCCAATACAGTCCCAACAGTGAAGCATGGTGGTGGCAGCATCATCCTGTGGGGGTGTTTTTCAGCTGCAGGGACAGGATAACTGGTTGCAATCAAGGGAAAGATGAATGCAGCCAAGTACAGGGATATCCTGGACGAAAACCTTCTCCAGAGTGCTCATGATCTCAGACTAGGCCGAAGGTTTACCTTCCAACAAAACAGCTAAAATAACGAAGGAGTGGCTTCACAACAACTCTGTGACTGTCCTTGAATGGCCCAGCCAGAGCCCTGACTTAAACCCAATTGAGCATCTCTGGAGAGACCTAAAAATGTCTATCCACCAACTTTTACCATCCAACTTGACAGAACTGGAGAGGATCTGCAAGGAGGAATGACAGAGGATCCCCAAATCCAGGTGTGAAAAACTTGTTGCATCTTTCCCCAAAAGACTGGCTGTATTAGATCAAAAGGGTGCTTCTACTAAATACTGAGCAAAGGGTCTGAATACTTAGGACCATGTGCTATTTCAGTTTTTTTTAAAACAAATCTACAAAAATGTAAACAATTCTGTGTTTTTCCAGTGAGTACGCCAGTCCAGAACTGAGTGCCATATTCACGTACATTGGTGCATATTGTGACCAGCGTAGCACACCCCCTTTACGTTAGACCGGCGCAATCACCGTATCCTCGTAGTATTTGCACAGAAATTAGCGCCGGTGTAACGTAGATTCTGAGGCGTAAGGACGGGAAGGACGTGGGCGTGTTTCATTGAAATGAGCCGTGACCCCATGCAAATGAAGGGCCGGCCGGCTCGCACATGCGCACATGAAGCAGACCATGGTCAGCACCTCTGTGCGCATGCTCACAACTCGGGAAGGCGCAATCAGTGAAATTGGAAGTAGACCCGGGCAACTTAGTGAACTACGCAGACAGCATAAATAGACAGACACAAACGCACTTCCTTTGCAAAAGTACATCCCTTTCTATCTCTTCCTATACAGCAAGGTGCTTTTGTTCTGTTGTTTGTTGCGTTGTGACTTCTCTTTGTGATATTTGTTGACTGTTTGAGCTAGTGTTTTGTAGAATATATTTGATAGTGTCTTTTGGTGACTAGATTTGGTTTGTTTGTTTTGTTGCTTGATTTTTCCTGCTTGTTTTTGTGTGTGATTTTTGGTGATTGTTTGGGAGAGAGTTGTTGAATGAGTATGACTGAGAGGAAGCGGAAGAGCAATTTTTCTTTGGGGGAGAAACAAATTATTGCCCGGGCCCTTACCCAATATGGCCGTTTCCTTCACGGCCCGGAGAGTGCCAACACCACCCCGGCCAGGAAGAAGGAGATTTTGCAGAACATTACTGACCAGGTAAATGCATTGGGGGGGGGGAGACCCGGACATGCGAGGGGATCATAAAGAAAATCAATGACCTCCGGCGTGTGGTCCGTGGGAAGGTGGCCAAAATGACAGCCCATGCCAGGGGCACTGGAGGGGGCCCACCATGCCCTGTTAGGCTGACAGTGGAGGAGCGTGCGGTGGCCCACACCTTTAATAGACAACAAGTGGAGGGCCTGCCTGGCTATGACTCCAGTCAGGCGGCCGTGATGCCAGGTAAGTTTTTTTTCCCCTATCTGGTGTGTAGCATGTGTGGGGGGGAAAGGGAATATGTGGCAAGTGTGTGGATCCTCCAACCTGTGAATGTTTTGTGTCATCCACAGATGTGCAGGAGGGTGCTGGGCCATTTGGCCTGACCGCACCATCCCCGGGACAACAGCCTGATTAGGACCCCAGACAAGGCCGGAGTCCTCGGAGCAGTTGGAGGAGGAGGAGTTGGAGGAGGAGGAGTTTGAGGAGGATGTCATGTCAGCCAGTGGATTGTTATTTTTGGAGGAGTCTTCTCCTCTGGCTGGCAGCAGCCAGCCCTCCATAAGGGGTAGCCCCTCCCACTCCTCCCCCAACAGGGCTCCCCTCCCAAGGGCCTCCCCTTCTCCCCGGCCACAAGCATCAGCTGGAGGCAGGAAGTCATCCCAGAAGACCAGGGGGGTGGCCGAGGTTCTGCCCGCTAATCTCAGAAGGGACCAGGCCCTTCAGACCCACCATCTGGGACAGGTCAGCCATACTTTGGTGCGGATGGAGGAGAGCCTGTCCTCCATAAAGTATACGCTTGGGGACCTGGACTGCCACTCCCGGGCTCTTACAAACTGCCTAAACGAACTGCAGACTACTACAGCAGACGTTTGGCAGGATGTGAGGGCTCTCACCCAGGTCAATATGGCAACAATAAGTGCTGGCCTGACCAGAATTGCCGTGGCCTTGGAGGGCAGGCCGCCAGGTGGGCAGAGACCAGGGGCTGCTCCTTCTTCCCCGGATTACCCCCCCTCCCCATGAGTCTCCCCTGAGGAGCCGGGGCCGTGGCCGTGGACGCCCCAGGCGTGGGTCATGCCAGCGGTATTAATTTGGCTTCCCCCTTTTTTTTTTTTTTTCGAGTGAATGGTGTATGAATGTACAGTGACCTAATTGGAGCCGTGGCGTGGCGTTGCTGCTCACAAATCCAGCATGGTGGGCTTGTGCTAATCCAATTTGATGAGGATGCGATGTGTCTGTGCTAGGGACCACAGTGGTGTGCATGCATGCATTCTCATTGTGCCATGATTAATGTGTGTGTTTAACGTGCAAAGATGCCTAATGTGAGCTGTCTTCTGGCTGCTCTTCCCTCAGAAGACAGGGTAGCCTCGGTTAGGGGGGGATTGTCTGGTTCGGGGGTCAGGTCATCACTAATGTCAATCTGCAGGCCCTTTCTCACTGCGAAGTTGTGCAGCATGCAACATGCACCGATGATCTGGCACACAAAGTTGGGGGAATACAACAGGGTCCCCCCAGACTTATCCAGGCATCGGAAACGTGACTTCAGGAGGCCAAAGGTGCGCTTCACCACTGCACGTGTTAGGGCGTGGGCTTCATTGTATCTTTCCTCTCCTGGGGTTTGGGGGTCCCAGTGCATATGCAGAGTCACCTGTAAGGGAAAAGACAGGAGGATGTTAGTCATGCATGTGTCCCTTGTGATGTGTGCATCATGGGGGGGACAGTCACCAACCAGCCAGGTGTCCCCATACATGTTCTGTTCGAATTCCATTGGGATGGGGCTCTGATTGTATATGTAGCTGTCATGGCTGGATCCGGGGTGTTTGGCACGGACGTGCCATATGAGGCCTTGGGCATCGACTATCACCTGTACGTTGATGGAATGCCAATGCTTCCGATTGAGGTATATGTGCTCTGTCTCATGGGGGGGCTGGAGTGCCATATGCATGCAATCAATGGCCCCCACGGTGCATGGGAATCTGGCAATTCTGTAGAAATCTGTCATTGCCTTCAGCCGCAGGTCCTCAGTGGTGGGTTTGATGATTTGGTTGGCCATGCACCTGAGGATTGCAGGGATAACCTGGTGCACACATCTGCTCATAGAGGATTGTGACATCCCAGCCACCAATCCACTTGTTCTTTGAAAAGAGCCACTGGCAAGGAAATGGAGTGTTGCCAGGACCTTGACCAGTGGCTGCACTGCATGTGAGCGGTGTGTTCGGCTGGTGATGTCATCCTGGTGATGGTTAATTCCAGGATGGCATGAGGGGTGAATCTGAAGATGCAATACACCTCAGAATCACTCATGCCAAAGAGGTCTATGCGTGTGCGGTATATCCTCTCCCGTGCCCTCCTCCGTGCCCTCCTCCTTCTTTGCTCATCTAAAGTCATTAGTATAGCTATTAGCAAGGATGCCCCTGGCATGTTGTTGTCCAGCAAGTGTGACTGCTCAGCACTAACACTAAGGGTCCTTACACACGGAGCGGTCCGTTTTTCGGTCCGCTCCGTGTGTCCGTCAGCTCAGCGGGGGGTCTCCGCTGAGCTGTCGGGCGGACGGGGCGGTCCCCGCACACTGTGCAGGGACCGCCCCGTCTCTCCTCCGCTCTCCCCTATGGGGAGTCGGATGGAAACGGACCGTCTGTCCGTTTGCATCCGATCCGTTTGGCCGGACGGAAGAAAAATAGGACATTCTTCCGTCCGCAAAAACGGATGCGGATCGAGCGGACGTTAGCGGATGCATCATCCGCTAACGGATCCGCTCCCATAGGGACCCATTACAAGTCCGTAAACGGACTTGTAATGAGCGGACCGTTCGTCCGCTAGTGTGAAAGGGCCCTAACAGTGTTGCTTTAGCTGACATGTAGACGGATTGTCTAATTTTATACCACCTTTTATATGGTCTAATTTAAGACAGGACGTGCAGCTGTTGCGCACAGCGCGTAGCCTGCGCTGCACCAACGTTCTTTTGTGGATCCCCGAAACTCCCTCATTTGCATATTTGAATAGCAAATCAATGGTGTGTTTAGCGCAGTTTTGCGCGGACGGATACGCCGGTCTATCGAAATTACGCCGGGCCAAAAAAGTAGATTTCTTGCGTATCTCGTTTTGGGCATGCGCAAATTTAGACTTACGCCGCGCATCTCGTGTAACGCCGGCGTAATGGCTCTGTGAATCTGGCCCTGAGTTTTTAAGGGCCTGGTAGCCCACTTTTTTTTAAAAGCACAAAGTTCACAAACACATAAGCAGCCCTCGCAGGGGGTTCCACCATTACTGTATTTTGCAAAGTCAACAGATTAGCTTCCTAGCTTTCATTCTTGCCATCCGGCTGTTTCAGGCCTGTAGCCTAGGCCTAAATTCTGTTCCTCAGAACAAACAGTTTCCCAGAGTTAAGCACACAGCTAACTTTCTCCTATCAGTGTCTTGCTGCTAGATCATTAAGTACATCTGCCTCCTGCAGACATGCACACAGCCCCTGACTTCTCCCAGAGGGATTGGGAGTCACCTGACTCCCAGCACAGACCTCCTGTCAGGTCAGAACTAAAAAAAACAGGACACAGCTGTGCAATTATTGTGTCTTTCTCTGTCGTAAAACAGCAGTCTTTCACATAGCACAGAGTCCCACCCTTACAATATATATATATATATATATATATATATATATATATATATATACACACACACATATATACATATATACACACACAAAATGTTTCAACCACATGCTGCACTGGATCTCAAACCTCAATGCTGCTAAATCACTGCATGTACCAATTATGATATAAAGTGTACTGCAAAAATAATATAAAATATATCATTGCACATACATATTTATTATTTCAAAACATCATCCAAAGACAACAAACATATTTAACTAATGTGCATTAAATGCCCCCCCCCCCTAAAAAAAACCCTGCTACCAATCACTTAAGCCAGACAGCCACCTCCCGTTCTGACCTTTATTACAAAGGCCAAAATTGCATACAGTATACAGTATCTCACAAAAGGGAGTACATCCCTCACATTTTTGTAAATATTTTGTTATATCTTTTCATGTGACAACACTGAAGAAATTACACTTGTAAAGTAGTGAGTGTACACCTTGTATAACAGTGTATATTTGCTGTCCCCTCAAAATAACGCAACACACAACCATTAATGTCTAAAAGTGAGTACACCCCTAAGTGAAAATGTCCAAATTGGGTCCAATTAGCTATTTTCCCTTCCCGTGTCATGTGACTCGTTATTGTTACAAGGTCTCAGGTGTGAATGGGGAGAAGGTGTGTTAAATTTGGTGTTATTGCTCTCACTCTCTCATACTGGTCACTGGGAGTTCAACATGACACCTCATGGCAAAGAACAAGGATCTGGAAAAAAAAATGTTACTCAACATTAAGATGGCCTAGGCCAGTAATGGTGAACCTCGGCACCCCAGATGTTTTGGAACTACATTTTACATGAAGCTCATGCACTCTGCAGTGTAGTTGAGCATCATATCTGTTGTGCCAAGGTTCGCTATCACTGGCCTAGCCTATAAAAAGATTGCCAAGACCCTGATAATAGGCCTAACCAGTGTATGCATAAGGCCTCATACACACGACCGAGAATCTCAACAGGAAAAACCCGTTGTTTTCCCTGACAAGATTCTTGGCAAGAAACTCTTGCCGCCCGAGTGTACTGACTTTCATTTCAAAAGAACCACGGTTCTCTTGAAAGGAAAGTATGCAGTGACGACATCGCGCATGATGAGCATGCACTCGTCACATTCAATGCCGTCACCGCCATCTTGCTTCACCCTACCTATGCCGTGGAAGCTACCGCACATGCGTCAAAGTCATTTCGAGCATGCGCGGGTTTCCACGGCGACAGGTAAGTATACACACTCTCTGGTTTCTCGTCTGGAAACAGGCAAACAAGAATCTCGATGAGAAAAAAGAGAGCAGGTTTCTTTTTTTTTCTCATCAAGATTCTGGCCAGATTTCCAGACGAGAAACCTAAATGCCTCGTACACACGAACGGGAATCTCGGCAAGAAGGCGTTTTCTTGCTGGTTTTTGCCGAGAAACCCGGTCGTGTGTCCGAGGCCTAACTGTATATTCACTTTTATAGCCAAATTTGGATAATACCTTCTTTATCCACTTCCCCACCGCGCCATTAGCATTTTACTGCTACGGCGCGGTGGAGTTGCTTTGACACGACGTCCCTGGGACGTCCTCGTGCACTTCCGCGATTGCGTGTCCCCTGGGACGCGCTCGCGAAATTGTCCGTTTTCGCCGGGTCTAGAAGACCCGGCGCATCACGGATCACGGTAAATTGCCGCTGATAGCGGCCGTTTACCACGTGATCGCGCCGTCGAATGACGGCGCGATCACTTGTAAACAAACCGGCGTCATTTGATGACGCCGGTTCCTCCCTCTCCTCGCTCTCCTCTCTGTACAGTGTGCGAGGAGAGGGGGGGGGGAGCGGGGTGTCAGCAGCTGAGCTGTGGCTGGATCTGTGACAAATGCAGTCACAGATCCAGCCATCCCTCAATCCATCCCAGCTCTGCAATCCCCCCAGTACCCTGCAATCCCCCCAGTACCCAGCAATCCCCAGTACCCAGCAATCCCCCAGTACCCAACAATACCCCACAATACCCCAGTACCCAACAATACCCCACAATACACCAGTACCCCACAATACCCCAGTACCCAACAATACCCCACAATACCCCAGTACCCCACAATACCCCAGTACCCCACAATACCCCAGTACCCAACAATACCCCACAATACCCCAGTACCCAACAATACCCCAGTACCCCACAATACCCCAGTACCCCACAATACCCCAGTACCCCACAATACCCCAGTACCCCACAATACCCCACAATACCCCAGTACCCAACAATACCCCAGTACCCAACAATACCCCAGTACCCCACAATACCCCAGTACCCCACAATACCCCAGTACCCGGCAATACCCCAGTACCCGGCAATACCCCAGTACCCGGCAATGCCCCAGTACCCAACAATACCCCAATACTCAACAATACTCAACAATACCCCAGTACTCAACAATACCCCAATACTCGGCAATACCCCAATACTCGGCAATACCCCAATACTCGGCATGATACTTTGCAATACCCCAATACTCGGCAATACCCCAATACTCGGCAATACCCCAATACTCAACAATACCCCAATACTCAACAATACCCCAATACTCAACAATACCCCAATACTCGGCAATACCCCAATACCCTGCATGATACTTTGCAATACCCCAATACTCTGCAATACCCTGCGCGATACTCTGCAATACCGCCTATGGGGATTTTTAAGTAGCGAGGTTTGGCGCCATTCCACGAGTGTGCGCAATTTTGAAGTGTGACATGTTGGGTATCTATTTACTCGGCGTAACTTCATCTTTCACATTTTGAAAAAAAAATCGGGCTAACTTTACTGTTTTGTTTTGTTTTAAGCGCAAAACAGTTTTTTTTTTAAAACACGCGTTCAATAAATTTCTGCGAAAATACTGTGCGAGATAAAACGTTGTAACGGCCGCCATTGTATTCTTTAGGGTCTTTGCTAAAAAAGCATATATAATGTTTTGGGGTTCTATGTAATTTTCTAGCAAATAAATGATGATTTTTCCATGTAGGCGAGGAATGTCAGAATTGGCCTGGGTGTTCCAGAACGCCTGATGGCGCTCCCTGCATGTTGGGCCTCTGTATGTGGCCACGCTGTGTAAAAGTCTCACACATGGGGTATCGCCATACTAGGGAGGAATAGCAGAATGTGTTTTGGGGTGTAATTTGTGGTTTGCATATGCTGTGTGTGAGAAATAACCTGCTAATATGACAGAAACAAGTTTTTTTTTTTTTTTTTTACAGAATTTTCAGTCGTTTTTCTTTTATAGCGCAAAAAATAAAAAACCCAGAAGTGATCAAATACCACCAAAAGAAAGCTATATTTGTGTGAAAAAAAGGACAAAAATTTCAAATGGGTAGAATGTTGTATGACTGAGTAATTGTCATTCATATTGTGAGAGCACCGAAAGCTGAAAATTGGTCTGGTTAGGAAGGGGGCTTAAGTGCCCAGTGGTCAAGTGGTTAAATTTGTTACATATTCCCATTAGCATTGCATAAATAAACATTGCAGCGTATCTTTTTAATGGGGAACTATGTTTGCCATACTTAACCCTGTCTGCACTGTGCTAACAGATCTCATCTCAACAGTTGTAAACTAGATTTAAACACTTTTTGTCCTAACAATGAGATAACCATTTAACCACTTCTGACCGGCCCCACGTCCAAAGACGTCATTTTTTTGAAGATGGATATCTCGGTAATGGCAGCAGCTGCTGCCACAACCGAGATATCCATCTCTTCGTGGGGCGGTCCTGTTAATGATAACGGCGGTCATCGTGGCGGATTCGCCGCGAGATCGCCGTTACCGGCGGCGGGAGAGGGTGCCCCCCCCTCCCGCCGCTCTCCCGCGCCCTCCGCCGCTTACCGTAGCCGTCGGTAGCGGCGGAGGCGAACGGGTCCTCTTGCTGGCTGTCCGGGGATGCGACTGAGGGAAAAAATGTCCCTCAGCCGTCCCCATACCTCTGCTGGGCGGAAGTGACGTCAAAACGTCATTTCCGCCCAGCCTCTTAAAGAGACATTTAATTTGTTTACATTTTGACTTTTTTTTTTTTTTTCTTGCATTTAAGCCTGAATATGAGATCTGAGGTCTTTTTGACCCCAGATCTCATATTTAAGAGGACATGTCATGCTTTTTTCTATTACAAGGGATGTTTACATTCCTTGTAATAGGAATAAAAGTGATAATTTTTTTTTTTTTTTTCAGTGTTAAACATTATAAAATAAATAGAAATAAAAACGAAAACCAAAAAAAATTTTTTTTAAAGTGCCCCGTCCCGACGAGCTCGCGCGCAGAAGCAAACGCATACGCGAGTAGCGCCCGCATATGAAAACGGTGTTCAAACCACACAAGTGAGGTATCGCCGCGATCGTTAGAGCGAGAGCAATAATTCTAGCCCTAGACCTCCTCTGCATCTCAAAAAATGCAACCTGTAGAATTTTTTAAACGTCGCCTATCAAGATTTTTAAGGGTAAAAGTTTGACGCCATGCCACGAGCGGGCGCAATTTTTAAGCGTGACATGTTGGGTATCATTTTACTCGGCGTAACATTATCTTTCACAATATATAAAAAAATTGGGCCAAATTTATTGTTGTCTTATTTTTTAATTCAAGAAAGTGAATTTTTTCCAAAAAAAGTGCGCTTGTAAGACCGCTGCGCAAATACGGTGTGAGAAAAAGTATTGCAATGACCGCCATTTTATTCTCTAGGGTGTTAGAAAAAAAAAATATATAATGTTTGGGGGTTTTAAATAATTTTCTAGCAAAAAAAACTGTTTTAGTCTCGTAAGCACCGAATCTGAAAAACAGGCTCGGGGCTGAAGTGGTTAAAACCCAAGATATGTTATTGCATATTATAGAGAGGGAGCTCGTCCAGTTCCTAAGCCTTTCTTTGGGGACAGATCATACATGAACTTGTAGAGAAATGCTTGCAGTTAGCCATGACACCTATCAAACATCTAAAAGGTAAGAAATATAAAATAAAAACAGGTATTATGTGTGAATGAAAACACATAGGGCCAGATTCACAAAGACTTACGCCGACGTATCTACTGATACGCCGTCGTAAGTCCAAATGTGCGCCCTCGTATCTATGCGCTGATTCTTTAAATCAGATACACCTGAATTTTGCCAAGATACAACCTACGTAAGTCTCCTACGCTGTCGTATCTTGGGTGCATATTTACGCTGGACGCATTCGGCGTTCCCATTATAAATATGCAAATAAGCAAAATACGCCGATTCACCAATGTATGTACGCCCGACGCAGTAATCTACGACATTTACGTAAGGCGTTTTTCCGGCATAAAGATAAACCACCAAAAAGGTGGCGCCACTGTTTTTACGTTGTTTACGTAAGTTGTACGTGAATAGGGCTGTGACGTTCACGTCGTAGGCAGTGTACGATGTGTATCTTAGGCATTCTATTCAATGTGATTCTGAGCATGCGCGCGCATGCGCCGTTCGCTCGGCCACTCATTTACATGAGGTCACTGTTAATTTAAATGAAGCACGCCAACTACCTGCCTACTTTGAATTAGGCGGGCTTTACGCCGGCCTATTTACACTACACCGGCGCAACGTACGGCACGACTGCTTGAGAATACTGTTCTGGGCTCCCTGTTTTAAGTCGGCGTAGCCCATATGAGATGCGCTATGCCGTTCAAAAAATACGCTGCTGTACCTGAATCTGGCCCATAACATATAGCTGGTCTTCTCAAATTTTAATAAACTTTAATTTTACAATGGGGATAGGGGAGAAGGGTGTGGGGAATGTGATATACAGTATTTGAGGTTGTTTAGGTGCACACTGCTTTTGCACTTTCTTTTGCACTTTCTAATCTTATAGCTCTAAGAGCAGATGGTCAATAACATGTGAATGCTGTGGTTTAAGCACCCAAAAAAAAAGAAAGCAAGTACAGCATATTAGCATGTTGTATAGAATGATGCATTGTGGAATATGGGACATAGATCATGGTATATAGAATGAGGCAGTGGAAATCGAAAACTTACAGCATGGTATACTGAATGAAGTGTTGCAGAGTAGGGAACATACAGCATGGCATACGGAATGAAGTGGTGCAGAATAAGGTTGATACAGCATATTATGCAGAATGGGACAGTGTAGAATAAGAAATGTACAGCATGTCCTCATGTTATATGTATTGATGCATTGTGGAATAAGGAGCATATGACAAAGCAAATGGTGTAAGGCATTGCAGAATCGTAAAATGTACAGCATAACAAATGAAATGAGCTGGTAAGGAAAATGGAAAGCACATGGAATGAGGAGGTATGGTAGTATTCATACATTCGGATCAATTCGAACATCCAAAAAGCTGAAAGAACCAAAATATGAAAATTAAAGGATTACGAATAAGTAAAATAACGAACAAGCGAAAAAACGAGCGTATGATCTTAAAATATGAAAAACTGAAAAAGCAAAAGAGTGAAAATGACATCTATAACGAACGATTTGCATTCCGTATTTTAAATCCTTTGTCTGTTCGTATTTTCATTTGTATGTTCGTATTTTCATTTGTGTGTTTTGTAAATCTGTTTCTTTGTCTGTTGGTAAATTTGTGTACTTGTATCGTTCTTTAGAATGGGCACTGGGCAGTGTAGTTAGTGAGTAATGTATCTTACTTAATATCTTAGCCAATCAGCTTATCTCTTTTGTGCTGAGTCACATTGTACAGTGTAATGCCTCGTACACACGATTGGACTCCAAACAAACTTTTCCGTGGATTTTTGTCTGACGGGAGTTGGCCAGACTTTTGAAACCGAAAAAGTTTGTCCGATACACACGGTTAGATTTTTTGGAAAACGCTCATTTTGACGTTTGTTGGCAAAAAGTCTGACCGTGTGTACGGGGCTTAAGAGAAAGTATATCTTAATATGGATTAGCCGCATGTTGCTATGTATTTACGAAAGTACAAAATTACGAATCCATTAAACGAAAATTATTATCTAACAAAATTACGAATTTCAAAAATAAATTAGACAGAATTACGAATCATTCCGTATAAACTAAAATAAAACTGTTACGAAAATACGAACGGGTCCGAATAGGAAAACTTGCGTTTTATAAAATATGAACGGGTCCGAATAGGAAAACTTGAGTTTTACAAAATTACGAATCTTTACGAACCTACGGAATGACACGAAACGGAACGGAAAAAAAATACAAAAACTTTTGTTGTGCATATGTCTAATGAATAGGACATGTAAAATATGGAATATGGGAATGAGGCTTTGTGATTTAGCAAAAGACTTACGGAATGAGGGGGTAAGGAATAGGGAATGTGCAGGGTGGCATGAGAGTTAAGGCAAAAAGGCTAAAGCAAAGACAAATAACAGCAAAATGAGACAAAGGAGAATAATTATAAAGTACCCTAAAAAATGACTTACTTCTGCCCTGTTGCTTATCAAGATGTCCATCAGCAGGCTGGTTGGGAAAGCGTTAAGCAGAAGATCTTCCATCCTGTCTGTCAGACTGGTCCATGCCAACACACTTCCTCTGCTGTACCATGCAATAGATGTAATTTGCCAGTGCCACAGAGGATTTGAGTATTGGAAAATTTCCTCTGCTGATTTATATGTTTACAAATGACAGTGGTGATCAGGTTAGCTGTCAAATCTTTTGTTGTTTGGATGGGGTCAGGTGGCCCAGTGTCACATCAAGCCTAAAGAAGGGACACGTATGTCCCGATCGCGAAGCACTGCCCGCCAGCCTGAATCCCGGAAGTGACGACAACATCACATCACAGAGCCTCCACAATTCCCGTCCCAGCCGCCGGCCAGCGCTGTACACATTCAGTGCAGACAGGACTGCTACACGACCCAGATCTCCACCATCAGCCTGTGATTAGGGATGAGCTTCACGTTCGAAACGAACGTATGTTCGACTCGAACATCGTCCGTTCGATCGTTTGTCGAATTTCGAACAAAAACGATCGTTCGCGGCAAATTCGTGTGAAACGAAACGACCGTTTTTAAGATTTTTTTTTTCCATTGATATATGTTTCCTGGGGCAAGACCTGGGTTCTGAAAGACGTTTTCCAACAATAACTTGAAAATTGGTCTTTAAAACTACCGTTTTTAAAACTTTTATCCCATTGATATTACTACCAATGGAAAAAAAAGTTTTAAAAACGGTCGTTTTTTCAGGAGTCCTGCTCCTGAAAAAACGACCGTTTTTAAGACTTTTTTCCATTGATACATGTTCCCTGGGGCAAGACCCGGGTTCTGAAAGATGTTTTCCAACAATAACTTGAAAATTGGTCTTTAAAACTACCGTTTTTGAATTCGAACGTTCGAGTCCATAGACTTCAATGGAGTTCTAAATGTTCGTGCGAACGATCGGACCGTTCGACGGTTCTGGTGCGAACCGAACGCGGGGGTGTTCGGCTCATCCCTACCTGTGATGTATACACTCCACCAGGACTAATGCGGATGAAACCCACTTAACCCTTGACATGCCTGATTATCTCTACTCAAATGTGAGTGTTTTTAATCCCTTTTTATTAAAGATGTTTTAAATATGCTGCACTCAGAGGGCACCATTCTCTTTCTTCTTGTCAGGTGGCCCAGTGTGACTGACAAAATAGGTGATCTTTCCCACAACACTTCTCATTACTGTGGTCCTGATGGCCCCCACCAACTGCAAGGGCTGCTTTGGCAGTAGTTCTGCCAGTACCTCCACCCTAGGTAAGATAGTAGGTTACTGGCAGGATCACCAGAAAATAAAAAAAAACCTGCAAAGGAAGAAAGCAAATGCAGACACCTCATATTATTACTAGTAAGCTGAAATATAATACATTTTTTTTTGTTTTTTGTTTAACCACTTGTCATGTGGCCACTTATACCCCTTTTCTGACCAGGTAAATTTTCAGCTTTCGGCGCTGCCACACTTTGAATGACAGTTGAGTAGTCATGCAACACTGCACTCATACGAAATGTGTATAATTTTTTGGGACAGATAGAGCTATTGGTGTTTTTTAATCACCACTGTTTTTTTTTTTTTTTACTAAACAAATGATAAAATATGGAACATTTTATAATTTTCCATATTTTATCATTTGTTTAGCAAAAAAAGTGGTGATTAAATAACACCAAACGAAAGTTCTGTCCCAAAAAAATGATACAAATTTCATATGAGTGCAGTGTTGCATTACTTCTCAACTGTCATTCAAAGTGCAGCAGCGCTGAAAGCTGAAAATATATTATGTAATTATTAATGAGTTTAGTTTGCCATTACCAGTACAAACATGAGTGAAAAATTTGAAAGCAAATTAAGACCACAACACGGTATTGTTCACCGGTTCACCAGTTGTCTAGTGCTTAAGAACGGGACACTTAAATGTGGAAAATGTTGTTGAACTTTGTTCTAGCCTTGAACAGCAAGCATATGGCAAAAGTACAAAAGGCACATACAATATCTGTTAGAAGTCTTTTTTTTATATATTAAATCATTCGGCTGTTGCTAAAATAGGCACCAGGATATATGGCAGATGGTAGCTAGTAATGGCTCAAGCAGTTTCCTGTTCTCATAAAATACTTGCCAAATGACCTAAATTTTGGCCTGTACTGTTCAAGGAACTTCACTTTACTTCTCTTATTAAGCTAGTAAGCTCTGATACTAATCTCACATAATTATGCCTCAAATATACAAGCCTCTAGTACTCACATGGGCTTGTTATTGGCTGATTAGTTTGAAAAAACATATCTCTAGAGTTTGCGACTGTGTATGATTGATTATACCTTAAAATAGATATTTAAACAGAGCTCTTATTTATTAATTGTATTTTGTTTGCAATTTAGTGCAGTCGAAATCTACCTCTTTGTTGTTTTAATCAACCACAAATACACAAAGAAAAGTGTGCCACATTGATTTCATATATATATGAGAGTGAGTAAAATATCAAAGCCATTAAAATATACCCAGAAGTATCATGGAGATATATGATGCTATACCGTATGCTTTCAGAATCCAGTACAAAGTAATTTGGGACAGTAACCATAGCTAAATCACTCAAGAATGTTATTATGTGACTCAGTGCACTATTACTGAGTTTATTTACTGTATGTCTATTAATTTCCATATTTATCAGCGTATAACACGCACCCTAGCTTTAAGAGCGAAGTTTCAGGAAAAAAAACGTTCCACTGCCCCCTGCGTATAACACGCAGGTACAGTTTACCCTATATTTTCAGGGGAAAAAGTGAGTGTTATACGCCAATAAATACAGTGGGCCAGATTCTCAAAAGAGATACGGTGGTGTATCGCAGGAAACACCGTTGTATCTCTGTTTTTTTTACTGGGTATCTATGCGTGTGATTCCTAGAATCACTTACGCATAGATACAGTGAAGATCCGACAGGTGTAAAACACTTACACCTTCGGATCGTAGATGTAATTACTTTTCTGGCCGCTAGGTGGCCTTTACGTTTTTACGCCGCCCCGTCGTCGTTTACGTTGTTTCCGTAAGCGTAAACCTACCCCTGCCATGTTAAGTAGGCGTCGGGTCAGCGTCGTCTTTTTCCGTCGGTTACGTCGTTTTACTAAGTCGTTTGCGAATAGGGCATTGCGTAAGTGACGATCACGTCGTTTTAAAGTCAGTTTCAACGACGCTTTCCGACGTGAGCTGGAGCATGCGCACTGGGCTTTTTTCCCGGACGGCGCATGCGCAGTTCGATCGACGCTGGGGCGCGCTTAATTTAAATACAAGCCGCCCCCTTTGAATTACGCGGGGATACGCAGGGCCATTTACACTACGCCGCCGCAAACTATGGAGCAAGTGCTGTGGGAATACGGCACTTGCTCCATTAAGTGGCGGCGGAGTAGAGTAAATAGCTTACGCTACGCCACCACAGATTGTATGTGAATCTGGCCCAGTATGTGTTTAGATCTTCACCACTTCAACACCGGGCCTATTCTGGCACTTCTCTCCTTCATGTAAAAATCATAATTTTTTTGCTAAAAAATAAGTCAGAACACCCAAACATTTAAAAAAAAAAATTAGCAGACCCCCTAGGGATCAAAATGGCGGTCAGTGCACCTTTTTATCTCACACGGTATTTGCACAGTAATTTTTCAAAATATGTTTTTCTTTTTGGGTCACTTTTCTGAGGCATTTGACAGGCAGTGAGGAGGTGTTATCACATTTCCTTCCTGCCTGTTCTAAACCGTTTTTGATGTTTAGCAAAAAATAAATAAAAATCAGTGGTGTTTAAATACCAACAAAAGAAAGCTCTATTTGTGTGAAAAAAAAAAAAAAGTATCTAAAACTGTCATATGTGTACAGTGTTGTGTACAGTGTTGTATGACCACGTAATTGTTATTCAAAGTGTGACAGCGCTGAAAATTGGTCTGGGCTCTCTCTCTGTGCAGGCAGTGTGAAGCAGTCTCTCTCGCTTTCTGTGCAGGCAGTGTGAAGCAGTCTCTCTCGCTCTCTGTGCAGGCAGTGTGAAGCAGTCTCTCTCGCTCTCTGTGCAGGCAGTGTGAAGCGGGCTCTCTCGCTCTCTGTGCAGGCAGTGTAAAGCGGGCTCTCTCGCTCTCTGTGCAGGCAGTGTGAAGTGGTCTCTCTCTGTGCAGGCAGTGTGAAGCAGGCTTTCTTGCTCTCTGTGCAGGCAGTGTGAAGCGGGCTCTCACGCTCTCTATGAAGGCAGTGTGAAGTGGGCCCTCTTGCTCTCTGTGCAGGCAGTGTGAAGCAGGCTCTCTGTGTAGGCAGTATGAAGCAGGCTCTCTTGCTCTCTGTGCAGGCATTGTGAAGCGGGCTCTCTGTGCAGGCATTGTGAAGCGGGCTCTCTGTGCAGGCAGTGTGAAGCGGGCTCTCTGTACAGGCAGTGTAAAGCGGGCTCTCTCTCTGTGCAGGCAGTGTGAAGCAGGCTCTATGTGCAGGCAGTGTAAAGCGGGCCCTCTCTCTGTGAAGGCAGTGTGAAGCGGCCTCTCTCGTTCTTTGTGCGGGCAGTGTGAAGTGGGCTCTCTCGCTCTTTATGTGGGCAGTGTGAAGCGGGCTCTCTCTCTGTGCAGGCAGTGTGATGCAGTCTCTCTCTCTCTCTCTGTGCAGGCAGTGTAAAGCGGGCTCTCTCACTCTCTGTGCAGGCAGTGTGAAGCGGGCTCTCTCGCTGTCTGTGCAGGCCATGTAAAGCGGGCTCTCTCACTCTTTGTGCAGGCAGTGTGAAGCGGGCTATCTGTGCAGGCAGTGTGAAGTGGGCTCTCTTGCTCTGTGCAGGCAGTGTGAAGCTGGCTTTTTTGCTCACTGTGCAGGCAGTGTGAAGCGGGCTCTCTGTGCAGGCAGTGTGAAGCGGGCTCTCTCGCTCTCTGTGCAGGCAGTGTGAAAATTGGTCTGGGCTCTCTCTCTCTGCAGGCAGTGTGAAGCAGTCTCTCTCGCTTTCTGTGCAGGCAGTGTGAAGCAGTCTCTCTCGCTCTCTGTGCAGGCAGTGTGAAGCAGTCTCTCTCGCTCTCTGTGCAGGCAGTGTGAAGCGGGCTCTCTCGCTCTCTGTGCAGGCAGTGTAAAGCGGGCTCTCTCGCTCTCTGTGCAGGCAGTGTGAAGTGGTCTCTCTCTGTGCAGGCAGTGTGAAGCAGGCTTTCTTGCTCTCTGTGCAGGCAGTGTGAAGCGGGCTCTCACGCTCTCTATGCAGGCAGTGTGAAGTGGGCCCTCTTGCTCTCTGTGCAGGCAGTGTGAAGCAGGCTCTCTGTGTAGGCAGTATGAAGCAGGCTCTCTTGCTCTCTGTGCAGGCATTGTGAAGCGGGCTCTCTGTGCAGGCATTATGAAGCGGGCTCTCTGTGCAGGCAGTGTGAAGCGGGCTCTCTGTACAGGCAGTGTAAAGCGGGCTCTCTCTCTGTGCAGGCAGTGTGAAGCAGGCTCTATGTGCAGGCAGTGTAAAGCGGGCCCTCTCTCTGTGAAGGCAGTGTGAAGCGGCCTCTCTCGTTCTTTGTGCGGGCAGTGTGAAGTGGGCTCTCTCGCTCTTTATGTGGGCAGTGTGAAGCGGGCTCTCTCTCTGTGCAGGCAGTGTGATGCAGTCTCTCTCTCTCTCTCTGTGCAGGCAGTGTGAAGCGGGCTCTCTCACTCTCTGTGCAGGCAGTGTGAAGCGGGCTCTCTCGCTGTCTGTGCAGGCCATGTAAAGCGGGCTCTCTCACTCTTTGTGCAGGCAGTGTGAAGCGGGCTATCTGTGCAGGCAGTGTGAAGTGGGCTCTCTTGCTCTGTGCAGGCAGTGTGAAGCTGGCTTTTTTGCTCACTGTGCAGGCAGTGTGAAGCGGGCTCTCTCGCTCTCTGTGCAGGCAGTGTGAAGCGGGCTCTCTCGCTCTCTGTGCAGGCAGTGTGAAGCGGGCTCTCTCGCTCTCTGTGCAGGCAGTGTGAAGCGGGTTCTCTTGCTCTCTGTGCAGGCAGTGTGAAGCAGGCTCTCTTGATCTCTGTGCAGGCAGTGTGAAGCAGTCTTTCTTGCTCTGTGTGCAGGCAGTGTGAAGCAGGCTCTCTGTGCAGGCAGTGTTAAGCGGGCTCTCTGTGCAGGCAGTGTGAAGCTCTCTCTCTCTCTGTGCAGTCAGTGTGAAGCGGGCTCTCTCTCTCTGTGCAGGCAGTGTGAAGCGGGTTCTCTCTCTGTGCAGGCAGTTTTAAGTGGTCTCACTGCAGGCATTGTGAAGTGGGCTCTCCTATCTCTCTCTCTCTCTCTCTCTCTGTGTGCAGGCAGTGTGAAGCGGTCTCTGTCTGCACATAGAGCGGAAATGTGGAGTGGTCACTCTCTCTCTGGGGCAATGTGGAGCAGTCTCCCTTACTCTCTCTGTCTCTCTGTCTACTGCTCCAGCAAGTTGTGTGTTTTTGAGTGATCAATGATAATTATTTTCAGGAGTGATTCTATTAACTTGACTATAACCAATGGTAAACTCACTGGTCTGTAAATTCCAGTATCTACCTTGCTGCCCTTCTTGTGGATAGGTACAATATTAGCTGTTCGTCAATCATAGGAGAGATTGATTAAAAAGATCTGTTAATGGTCCAACAACTAGACCTTGAGTCAACATCTACAAAATAGACATGTGCAAACTTTTTATTTATTTTGTTTCGTTAAAAAATGTATTCATATGAAAATCCAAATTAAGGTTGAATCTGTTAATTGAAGGCTTATGGTGCCTGTCGGATGTTCTAAGAAGATTCTACGAAGCAGCTAAGCTGTACGACGCCGGTATCGTACATTTCCAGTCGAATGCTCCGCCCACAAGCTATAGTAGAATTCTAATGTTGTTTGACTAGTAACAATTATAATAATTTTTATTAGTAGTCAAATAACATTAGAATTTATCTATAGCCTTTATCTATACATTTGAACGTATATGTCCGCTCTCTACGATCGTATGTTTTTAGCTGCTTTGTCGAATCTTCATGTCGAACGGTATTATACATATTTTTGATCATATCAAATGATATACTTGTTTGTTTCTGTTCATGTTGAACAGTCTACCCCAACATTCAATGGAATTGCATTGTATCGAACACCACTAGTATCAGTATCAAGTTCAACACTAAAGCCCTGTACACACGATCGTTTTCATTGGACAAACCGATCATGTGTGGGCCCCATCGGTTTGTTTTCCATTGGTGAAAAAAAATAGAATATGTTTTAAAATTTTCCTATGGATAAAAACCGATAGAAAAAACGATCATCTGTGTGGAAGTCCATCGGTCAAAAATCAGATATCCGATAGTGTGTACAGGGCATAACACATAAGCAGATTAATAGCAGATGAAATGAAAAAGCTAGTTGAACTATAGCTTGCTTCACTATCTGTTCTGCTGCTGTGCTTATTGCTTAATAATTCAGGTTCCCTGTTAACAAACAAATGTACCAGCTAAGATTGACTGTCTGAAATGATTAAGTGTGTCTCTTTCTGCTAGCAATCTTGAGTGAAAGTAAGTTGGCTGTGCAAGTGTAGTTAATTTATCGCTCCCCCCGTTGAGCTGTGTGTTTCAACATCCATTTTAGGCACACTCTTCCAGACAATGAACAGTATCTTGCTTGTTTTGTTTTTTTGTTTTTTTTGGGGATTAAACTTGGATGGGAGAAAAAGGGACATGGGGTGCCCAAATGATGAATCTTTAGTAATGGAAATACATGTAGTTGAATTTGAACTGACAGTCTCTCTTTCAGCACACTACTTCATGATCACTCTGAATAAGTCCTAACATTTTCTAGTAGCAACCATTTTAGATGAAAAAGATAATTGTGCTAACTGATCCTTGGTGGACTACTGCTCTCAGCATGTCCGATGCGATTCCTGCCAACCCTCCTGACTGCAGCAACACAGCTCCAAAACAGCACAGTCTCTCCCTCCGGCTATACATCCAATCCTGGCATGTCTCCCAAAGCTTCTCACTCACCGAAACCAGCATGGAACCCACCTGAATGACTTTCCTGGCAGTGATCCCCGCTGTCTTCATCCTGCTCTTGTTCCAGGACACCTCTCAATGATCGTTTAAAAAGAGGCTCCCTCCGATAAATTAGCGGGGAGACACATGGCTCCAGGGCCATCTTAATAACATCTAGGGGCCCCTGGGCAAAGTAATGCACTAGGGCCCCTACCAGGGAGATGGTGACCCGCGGAACACTATGTGCGTGGTGGCAAGGAGAGAGTGTGGATAAATAATGCTACATATTGGGTGTGGCTTTTGAGTCTGATTAGAAACAAAAAATACACACAGTGAATTATCTCAAATTAAATTCACCCCCTATACACATTGTCCTCCCACCCCATATACACTGACTCTCTGTATACACTGACTCTTTTTTCCCTGTACACACTGCTCCAACTCCTTTTTGAAACTATCCCCCTCCCTGTACATACTGCCCGCCTGTCATAAATGCCTCTCCCAGCCTATCAGTGGCCTGTATTTATGTATGACGTTACACGGTATAGGGGGGGGGCAGAAAGGCACAGTACAGAGGGGTTAGGGGACACAGTAAAGGCGAGGCTGATACAGTATAGGGTGTAGTAATGTATAGTGTCAGGTTTGGGTAGTATGGGTGGTATAGTGGCATGTTTGGGTAGTATGGGTGGTATGGTGGAAGGTTTGGGTAGTATAGGGTGGTATAGTGGCAGGTTTCGGTAGTATAGGGTGGTAGAGTGGAAGGTTTGGGTAGTATAGGGTGGTAGAGTTGAAGGTTTGGGTAGTATGGGGTGGTATAGTGGAAGGTTTGGGTAGTATAGGGTGGTATAGTGGCATGTTTGGGTAGTATGGGTGGTATAGTGGAAGGTTTGGGTAGTATAGGGTGGTATAGTGGCAGGTTTCGGTAGTATAGGGTGGTAGAGTGGAAGGTTTGGGTAGTATAGGGTGGTAGAGTTGAAGGTTTGGGTAGTATGGGGTGGTATAGTGGAAGGTTTGGGTAGTATAGGGTGGTAGAGTGGCAGGTTTCGGTAGTATAGGGTGGTAGAGTGGAAGGTTTGGGTAGTATAGGGTGGTAGAGTGGAAGGTTTGGGTAGTATGGGGTGGTATAGTGGAAGGTTTGGGTAATATAGGGTGGTAGAGTGGAAGGTTTGGGTAGTATAGGTCAATATAGTAGCAGGTGTAGGTAGTATAGGGCGGTATAGTGGCAGATGTGGGTAGTAAATATTTGAGTGCATTGGGTCTTTTAGCTTTAGGATAATCATCCACACAGGATAGCGGGGGCTCTATGACTTTGTCATATTGTATGACATGGCTGTTGGGTGCTGACTTTCTTAATTTATAGCTGTACTGTGTGTTACAGATTGTTCCCCTCATTACATTCACAGCAAAGTCAGCGCCAGCCATGTGACACACTGTGACAAAGCCAAAGAGCCCCTGCTGTCCTGTGTGGAGGATTATCCTAAAACTATAAAATATTAGAAGGCACTGTGAGAACTTTGGATGATTCTTTTAGGATATCACAACGGGTGTGACACCTTACTCACTGTGTGCTGCTCAGTGTCTGCCGCGCTACCCGCCGCGCCACTCATATTCGTTTTACTGCTCCCTCTCTGTCAGCTCTCTCACTTCAGTCCCGCCACCTGAAAGAGAAGAGCAGCCGCAGCACTTTACAGATCACTCCGCCAAACACTGACATCAGGAAAGAAAGAGAGCAGTCGGTAGGGTCAGATTAAGAGCATTATGGGTCTGGTGCTGAGGATTTTGGTGGGCCTATTTATGAAAATAAATAAAATGAAAACACTTATTTTCTGATAAAAATTTAAATAGAGAGAGAGAGAGAGAGAGAGAGAGAGAGAGAGAGAGAGAGAGAGAGAGAGAGGGGAAGGAGGGAGTGAGAAAAAGGGGAATAGAGAGAGAGTGAGACTGTGGGGGAGGGGGAGCACAGCATAGTATGTTACATGGGGAGGGGTAATAGCAAAGCACATTACTAGGTGGGCAAAGCACATCACATTACAAGGTGGGCACAACACATTCAACGGTGAGCACGGAACAGCACAATGCATGGTTGGCATTGCACAATACAGCACATTACGTGGTGGGCACAACACAGCACATGCACACAGTGGGCACTGCACATTACATGGTGGGCACTGCACATGACACGGTGGGCACTGCATGATAGCACATTACATAGTGGGCACGGCACAACACATTACATGGTAGGCACTGCATGGCGCAGCACATGACATGGTGGGCGCAACACAGCAAATTACATGGTGGGCACTGCACAGCAATTTACATAGTGGGCACTGCACGACATGGTGGGCACTGCATGGAATAGCACATTATATGGTGGGCAAAGCACATGGCATTGTGGGCAATGCACATTACATGGTAGAAACTGCACATTAGTGGGCACAGCCCATGACAGTACATTACATGGTGGGCACGACACAGCACATTACATGGTGGGCACTGCATGGCACATAACATGGTGTGTACAACACATTACATGGCAGGCACTGAATAGTGCAGCACATGACATGGTGGGCACAACACAGCAAATTACATGGTGGGCACTGTATAACATGGTGGGCACTGCATGGCATAGCACATTACATGGTGGGCAAAGCACATGGCATTGTGGGCAATGCACATTACATGGTAGGAACTGCACAATAGTGGGCACAGCACATGACATAGTGGGCACAAGACAGCACATTACACCCACCCAGGTCAGTTTCTACACAATCCTCCCTCCCTAATAAGTTTACTAACCTCATCTGTTCCCAACAGCATGGCAGATGTCCCTCCTCCCAGCATGGCAGACTTCCTTCCTCCCGGGCTCCTGCAGGATAGGATGACATCAGCCCCCCTCCCCCACACATCTCCCTGCAGCTCTCGGACACCGAGAGGATCTGTGTGAGGGGAACAGATCCTGTGACAGGCATATTCAGGACTCGGCTGCAGCGGCTGGCACTTCTCCTCCATGTGCACGAGAGCTCCTCTTCTCTTCCTCCAGAACGCATAGTTGCCAACATTTGAAAAAAAATTCCAGGGACAATTTGCAGCACAGCGACTTCGGGGTGCAATTTCCATAGACATCTGTACCGCAACCCACACAGATGTCTCTGGAATCGCCTCTGAAGTTGGGACTGACCTATGGGAATGAAATTGTGTGAGTTCAGCTGAACTTGCACGATTTAATTCCCCCTGTCAGTGTGAACCTGGGCTCAATATCCATTGAAAAACTGTTTTAAAAATTCTGAAAAAATAAAAAAATAAAAAATAGAAATATAGTGACATGATTAAGGCTGGGTATACACTGGTGTGATGTGAGAAAGCCTGCGAATCCTGTGCAGGTTCCCGAATCGCATCAGATGGTTCACACTGATAGGGGGATGGGAGATTTGTATCAGATTTGAGGAAGCATGGCACTAGAAGAGAAGAGTGAGAAGCCATGCTGGAGAAGATAGGCTGAGTCAGGAGGATGGTAGAAAACAATACACAGGCTTGTTGGGGCAGAGAGTTGGAGGAATGAGATCCACTGTGATGTGAGACAGAAGGAGAGCACAGGGGTGATTGCATGGAGACATATTCTGGGCACTATCAGCTGTACATAGAAGGGAGAATGTGAGCAGGACCAGTGTCTAGAAGGGGGAGGAGTAACAAACTTACGAGGTAAATAGAAAATCATGCAGGAGAGAGAGTCAACATCACAGCACTGAGCTGAGTGCAGGGAGAGAATACCAGGCTGGGGATCGGCTGCCATTGTAGCAGAAAGTCAGAGGGAGAGAGACGCTGGTCAGCTGCTGGGCACCTTCACTTTCTGTACTTCCCGCTCACTATGCTCTGGGTTGTCTAACAAAGGGGCGGAGCTCCGGATATTGGCCCCGCCCACCCCGACATCAACCTGACAGATCCACTCAATCTCCCTGCAGCCATATGCCCCCGGCTTACCCCCAATCACTGGATCGCTGGATCCATGGTGATTGGTCACACGGCTGCATGTCCTGCTAGATAGCTAGGCTGTCAACAATGGATTTGGGTGCCACCAATGAATCCGGGGACCCACTAGCCGGGACAAGTCCCGGCAGGCTAAATTAGCCGGGACTAGGTCCTATTTGACGGGACTGTCCCGTTAAAAACGGGACGGTTGGCAAGTATGCAGAACGGCACACAGACAAGCCACTGCCATGAACCTCTAGTGAGGGAGGAGGGGCTATCTCTGCAGCCAGGAACTCTAAGCTAGAGCATGCAGCTGTGCACTGACTAGTGTCCATCCACCCAAAAATGAAAAAATAGTCCCTCAGCTCCCACCTTCTGGGCCCCGCTATTGAACTGATGGGGCCCAGAAAAATATATAAATTCACCCCCTAAGCAAGAAGGAGTAGTAGCACATGTTTACAAGGGGACAGGAAAGTGCAGGGGCCCCTGGGCAGCTGGGGCCCCTGGGCTGTGCCCAGGTGTGCCCGCTCATTAAGACGGCCCTGCATGGCTCTGACATATAGACACTGTATACTTTTTGAAAAGATTCCTGACATTCCTAAACCCTTGAGGCAACTATTACACACCCTTTGTATTGCAGTGATCTGGGCTATTGCCTTGAACTGGAAATCACCCACGGTCCCATTTGCTCAGGTTCTCTCTAGGATGGATTAAATCATGCTGTCTGAGCAAATATTTCACAGGCTTCAAGATACTATCCCTGTCTTTGACGCTAAATGGAACCCTTGGTGGCTGCTGCGTTTTCAAGAATGACCTGAGTCTTTATTTTTGTTTACTTTCTGTCTGAATGTGACCGTGTTTGGTATTTTCTCCCACATCTTTATTTTTTCTCTTTTGTTTTTCTTTTTTGTTGTGGTTGTCTTTGGTTTGCAGATAAAGGTTGTTTAGCACACACACGTAATCTTTATCTGAGAATGATATACCAGTTAGTGATGTAATTTATTGGTCTAATTTTCATGGTTGTCTATAATGGCCTGTTATCTGACTAATGTATGTATCCTTCTTTTGGATCCTCCTGGTGTCACTCTATACGTGTTATGATACGCATTGCTATATTGTACTGTAAACCCCTGTTTTTGCTTCAATACAATCTTATTTTCAGTAAAGAGAGACTCCTTCCAAGCTCCAGGCCTGAGTTCATCACCCCAAATAAAGGGGGTTCCCTCGAAGGCCACCACAGCCATCATTCAATTCTTCCACCCGACAACAACCAGCTGACCATGGATATATATATATATAACCTACTTGCAGGGCTGTCTTTTCCATTGGGCACACTGGGCAGTTGCCCGGGGGCCCCACTTGCCTGGGGGGCCCCATCAGCTGCCCAGCGACAAAATGGTGGAGAACGGCGGTTCAGAACTGTAGAACTGTATCGTGTCTACAGTCTCTGAGGAAGAGTCTGGAGAGGAGTTAAGAGTGGGAGCGCCGCTGGAATGGGGGTCACAGGAGAAGTCAGACATGAAGAGACTATAGGATAAAACCAGAGCAGCCAAGCTGGAGCCATCTGACTGAGCCTTGCATGGTGCACCTGAGAGGAGGTCAGTGATAGCACCACCAGGCCAGTCTAAGGGCAGGTGGTTGCTGATGAATAGGGGGAGTGAATACAAAAATATTAGTGCCCCCCCTTACCTTAGTGTATTTACTCTACGGAAGGTGGTTCCCCTTTACATCAGAGTCTGCAGGATTCCCCCTTACAGTGCTAGGGGGAACTCAGTCTGAGGACCGTGATGTAAGTGGGAACTCTGATGTAAAGAGAAAGCAGTGGATTCTGATATAAGGTGGTCTCTGGTCACCAGAGCCCCCCTCCACATCAGAGTTTCCCCTTACATCATGATCTGCAGTGTTCCCCTTTACATAAGAGTTCCCTTTCACTGTAAGGGGGAATCCTGCAGACTCTGATGCAAGAGGAAACTCTGATCAGGCTGGGTTACAGTAACCTAACCTTCATGCCAATGAAGAAATTTGTAAAACTGTAATTTTAGGTACTTTTTTGCAGTGCCAATAAAAAATTGTGGTTCTGCCAGTAAATTTCATGATTTTTGGCAGTAAATTCTTGTGCGTGGTTGTGTAGACAGGGCCCCAGTGCACTGTATTGCCCGGGGGCCTATAATGCTCTTAAGATGGCACTGCCTACTTGGTGCAAAGTGCTAGTGTGCCGCTCATTACTTTGCATCTAAACCCACTTGAGGCATAGTGCTAGTGTGCTGCTTCATTACTGTGTAAATAAACCCACTTGGTGCAAAGTGCTAGTGTGCCGCTCATTACTTTGCATCTAAACCCACTTGGTGCATAGTGCTAGTGTGCTGCTCATTACTTTGCACCTAAACCCTGTTGGTGCATAGTGCTAGTGTGCTGCTCATTACTTTGCATCTAAACCCACTTGGTGCATAGTGCTAGTGTGCTGCTCATTACTTTGCAAATAAACCCACTTGGTGCATAGTGCTAGTGTGCTGCTCATTACTTTACACCTAAACCCTGTTGGTGCATAGTGCTAGTGTGCTGCTCATTACTTTGCATCTTAACCCACTTGGTGCATAGTGCTAGTGTGCTGCTCATTACTTTTCAAATAAACCCACTTGGTGCATAGTGCTAGTGTGCTGCTCATTACTTTGCATCTAAACCCACTTGGTGCATAGTGCTAGTGTGCTGCTCATTACTTTGCAACTAAACACACTTGGTGTGTACTGCACGTGGTTTGTCGAGGTCCTTTTGGACCACCAGCCTCTCAATGGTGCTCCTCAGACGGACTCCCCACCGAACAGCAGTACAGCGTTTCATCCAAACGGGCTTCTACGGGGAAAGGAGGCTCCTTTCCCCGTAGAAGCCCGTTTGGATGAAACGCCGCGTCGGGTGGAGCTAAGTATCGCAGGCGTCACCATGTTCATTAGCTTACCAGCTGGCTGATTTGATCGATCGCGCGCCTAGCTGGAAGCATCTGCACACACGAAAACTTTTTTTGAATTCATGCTGAGAACCCGCATATGTGCAGGGTGAAGGACTGTTGTTTTTAATTTTGTCAGTGTAAAACTGAATTAACTGTCAGTTTCTTTTTAAACCTGTTACACTATGGAGTTCCTTTTTTCCCTATCTTTTATGATATCCTCAATTAAGCTGAGCATCTGAGCTACCCCTTGGAGTAAAACATCTCTTGGAGTGAAAAATCTCTTCAACCTTTCTGAGTAGTCCTGAGCTGTCAGCAGTGGAGTGATTTCTAGGACCCAGCCGCGGATAAGTGTGTTGAATGCTTTACTGACCCCTGGAAGGGTCCAACATTGCGGTAAGCGGCCATCTATCACTCCCTTACATAGAACAGATGAGGGTCATCATTGGAATTATCTACAACACTACATTGGGAAATTTCCTATGAACTGTGTTTCAAAGGCATTAGGAAAAAAGTTTTTGAGCACCTAATAATTGGAATCCTATTTGGGACGTTGTACATTCCTTTTTCACATATTATTTGTATTTATTTTCACTATTTGCAGGTTGCTGTGGAAACACATATTTTTCTATACATATGTCACATTGTTGCGCGCCTTTGTCCTTTGTATATATAGCTAGAGTAAGCAGGCTAGTTAGGAAAGCCCTGACTAGTGTAGTTCTAATAGGCCAACCCTCCCTTGACCCCCCCTTTAGCTTAACCTCCCCCACCCCCTTTTGCTTAACCTCCCCAACCTTTTCCCATTAACGAGATCGACACAGATATTGGAGTAAAATTGGCCACAACAGCCATTTATTTTATATAACCAAATTAAATATTTTAACCAAAATTAAATACTTTCAAATAAATTCCAACTTTTTCTTTATTAACAATACTTACAAAACTGTTATTATTAAACACTAGTCTCTTGGTCTTTTGACAGTACCCCATTAACCATTCCACCACCACACTGCTATACCTTTTCCATCCACGGCCCCCAGCCGACTCCAGCTCGGAGACACCCACTTTTTAACCCGCAGTGTACCACAACCGTATTACAGCGGACACCGTTCCACTGCAAATAACCCCATCATGGGCCCATCCCAAGATGAGCCCCCAACCATTTTCCATTCCATCTGTAAACTGCCACCATCCAAAGACCAAGGACACCGCCACAGCTGTCATGACAACCCGTACCGACCTGAAAGAAAGAAAACAAACACACAACACGAAACACAAAACCAACGGGGAGGGTGGGTGGGAAAACCTGCCTCCCTGTGTGAATTCCTTCCGACTTGTGCCACGTGGGATGCCCCGCCCCTGTATATATAGGGCTCCTCCCCCCACACTCTCCAGCCTCACAGCCACTCCCCTGGAGCACCTCCTTCAAAATTTAACCCTTCTGCTGTCCATCCTCCACTCTAGTCATGCCTGGCCCTCCGTTATCCTTTTTGTCCTGTCACTCTGGGCCTCCCTTGACTAGTGTAGTTCTAATAGGCCAACCCTCCCTTGACCCCCCCTTTAGCTTAACCTCCCCCACCCCCTTTTGCTTAACCTCCCCAACCTTTTCCCATTAACGAGATCGACACAGATATTGGAGTAAAATTGGCCACAACAGCCATTTATTTTATATAACCAAATTAAATATTTTAACCAAAATTAAATACTTTCAAATAAATTCCAACTTTTTCTTTATTAACAATACTTACAAAACTGTTATTATTAAACACTAGTCTCTTGGTCTTTTGACAGTACCCCATTAACCATTTCACCACCACACTGCTATACCTTTTCCATCCACGGCCCCCAGCCGACTCCAGCTCGGAGACACCCACTTTTTAACCCGCAGTGTACCACAACCGTATTACAGCGGACACCGTTCCACTGCAAATAACCCCATCATGGGCCCATCCCAAGATGAGCCCCCAACCATTTTCCATTCCATCTGTAAACTGCCACCATCCAAAGACCAAGGACACCGCCACAGCCCGAAAGGGAAAAACCTTTTCCTTAAGGGCCCCTCCACACCCGCAGGGCCCTCTGGATACCCTCCTGTATCCCCATCATCCACAAATCTATACCCACATCAGTTAGGTGAACACCATCCCTGAGCAGGTATAGCCCCACGTTTAACTCCAACTCTCTGTGTCTCACTACCAACCCCCCATGCTTTGCCACAAACCGTCCCAAAACCTTATTAACCTTAATCCTCCCCTTGTTGAGCCGATCCACCGACCTTGCCATACGCCAATTAGTACGTGCAACAATGTCGGACCACACCAGCAGCATCCCTGGGAAAGACGCCCGGAATGTCAAGACGTCCGCCTTAACAGCCGAGATCAAGTCCCCTATAGGCCGTATCCCCAAGTCGTTCCCCCCGACGTGTAACACCAACACATCTGGGGGACGATCGAGCAGAGCATAGCGCTGCACCTCCGGCAGCACCCTGCACCACCCCATCCCAGGGATACCCAACCACCTCAACGTTGCCTCCTGCCTGGAAATCCCCAGCTGCCTACCATTTGGCCTAGCCTCAGCTCTCCTGGCCCCCCTACACACATACGAATGCCCCATGATCCACACGAGGCGTGTCTGACCTCCATCTGAAAGACAAAAACAGCAGCCATAATAATCAGAAATCACCCCCCAACATCATAACCTGGGAAAAAACCCCGCCCCACTCAAACTTAGTCCAACACCATATGTGGGCGCACATAAGAGCGGAATCTCCTTGATTCCCACCTCCCAATTCTCTTAACTGCGGCCTCATCCAACCCACACCGGGCCGCCTCAGTAGCCGCCCCGATACGGAAGGAGTGCGAGGCAAACAGCCGCTCATCCAATCCCGCCTTTTTTAAGCACCTCCTGAATATCGCCACAAATTGAAACCTCGACACAAATGAACCATCCCCATGAATCAAAAAGGGGCCGCCCATCCCTGGTCGCACCAACAAAAACTCCCGTACCACCCGCACCGGACACACCTCCGAACCCGGCAAGGGATATAAAAACACATCCACCCCTTTTCCTCTCTGATCCGTCTTCGACCGCCGCAACCGAAAAACCACCCTGTCTTCCGATGCCCGTACATCCTCAAATAAGAGGCCCCCAGCCACCCGTTTCGACGGACTGACCAGCTCCCCCACCCGAAATGCTCCAAAAAACGCCACCGAAAAACTTGCCCGGAATAAACTCACCTCATATCCGGATGAACATACCTCCCCCAGGACTCCAAAAATCCTCTGCAACACGGAAAAAGACACAGGCCTACGCGCATCCTTGCGTGGGTGTCCCTTTTTGTACCCTTTAACCGTCTGTTTAACCCAAAAGCTCTTAGTGAAATCAGTCCCGCCTTCCAACTTAAACAAAAAGGCGAGACCCGCCAGTTTCTTCTCCAAAGCCGAAACTGACCCCCCACTCTCCATATGTCTGACTACAAAGTATATGACCAACCAACCCGTCTCCACCTCCCCCAGTTCAGTGTCCACCAGTCTTTTAAAACATGCCCATTCCTCCCATACCTTCCTGTATGCAGACCACGTCGGCCCACTCACCGACTTCCTGATCCAACCTGCTGCGATTCCAACGCAATTCCCCACATCCAACCCGGGCATGGGACCCCTTCCTTGTCCGCCTGTGGAGCCAGCTCTCTGAATCTGTCCCACTGAAAACGAGACAAAGCGTCAGCGAGTCTGTTGTCCACTCCCGGAATGTGCACCGCATACAGGAAAATATTCCATTGTAAACAGCGCAACACAAGGTGGCGCAGCAACCGAACCACCGGCAACGAAGACCCGGAAATCCGGTTAACAACTTGCACCACCCCCATGTTGTCGCAGTTCAAACGTATTTTCAAGTTCCTGCACTCTGCCCCCCAAAGCTCAATTGCCACCACCACCGGGAAAAGTTCTAACAGCACCAGGTTCTTTTCAAAACCCGCTGCCAACCATGACTCGGGCCATGCCTCCGCGCTCCACCGTCCCTTGAAGAAAGCCCCATAGCCTGTGGACCCGGCCGCATCTATAGCCAGGTCCAGGTCAAAATTGCTGACCGGTCCCGACATCCAAATCGCCCGCCCATTAAATGCCTCCAGAAACGTGTGCCACACCTGCAAATCAGCTTTCAGTTCCCCCGTCAGGCGAATAAAATGGGTCGGAGACCTCACTCCCGCCGTTGCTGCCGACAGCCGTCGGCAGAACACCCTGCCCATAGGAATGATGCGACAGGCAAAGTTCAACTTGCCCAACAGGGACTGCAACGCCCGCAACTGAACCTTGTTCCGCCCCATCAAACCCCGAATCTCCAGCCGAAGATTCTCCACCTTGTTCACCGGGAGCCTGCACTCCATCTCCTCTGAATCAATCAATATTCCTAAAAAACTCAACACCGTGGTCGGGCCCTCCGTCTTGTCAGCTGCCAATGGCACCCCGAACCTGTCCGCGATGTGTTGCAACGTTGCCAACAAAATCGCACACACATTGGAGGACGGAGGGCCCACGCACAGGAAGTCATCCAGATAGTGAATGATGGAATCCGAACCCGACACCTCCCTGACCACCCATTCCAGGAACGAACTGAACGTTTCAAACAATGCGCAGGATATGGAGCACCCCATTGGCAAACATTGATCCACATAAAACTCCTCCTGCCGCCGGCAACCCAACAGCCTAAAACTGTCCGGGTGAACCGGCAACAATCGAAACGCGGCCTCAATGTCCGATTTTGCCATGAGAGCTCCCTTCCCGTAGCGCCGAACCCACCGCACCGCCGCGTCAAATGACGTGTACGACACCGTGCATTCTTCTGGATCAATCCCGTCATTCACCGACCCCCCCTTTGGAAAGGAAAGGTGGTGAATGAGGCGAAACTTGTTCGGTTCCTTCTTGGGAACCACTCCCAGGGGCGAAACTACCAAATCCGGCAAAGGCAATTCAGTGAATGGCCCTGCCATCCTACCCAACTCTACCTCCCTTGCCAACTTTGCTGACACCACCCCAGGGTTCTCTAAAGCAGACCGCAGGTTCTTCGCCAAGGGAGGCACCTTCGACAAGGAACACGGAATGACAAAACCCTCGGAGAACCCTGACGCGAGCAGCCTCGCTGCCGCCCTGTCCGGATACCTATTTAGAAAAGGCTCCATCCTTTCCCACCTCACCGGTGTCGTCCCTCTTTCCAGCAGCCTCCCCCCCCCCTTTTCCTCTTTTGAAACACCGGGACAAGGGGTGGGCACCCCCGCAACCGGAGCACTCATGCTTAAAACGACAGGTTCCCCCAAACTTGCAGGAACCCTCGTTATATTGCCAACACACCCCCCACTTCTTTCCGGCCGGCGATCCAGAGGTGGTTGTACCCCCGGCCCCCCCATGAAAAAACGGGATATTAGTCCGGGGCGCAGACATCATCCGCATCCACAGAGTAATCTCCTTGTGATCCCACCTCAGCGTAGGGCGGACAGCCCGCCGTTGGCGAAACTGCTCGTCATACCGCAACCAGCCTGTCCCCCCATATGCCCGATAAGCCTCCCCTATCGCATCCATGTAGCAAAACAGCGCCGCACAGTGTTCCGGATTTTTCTCCCCTATGACGCTGGCCATAATCGCAAACGCTTGCCACCAATTGCTAAAAGTGCGAGGGATCAACCTATACCTCCTTTTTTCCTCATCCTCCTTCTTCGTACTGTCTGGCTTCACCCTATCTAGGTTGAACTTTTCCAGTGGCAGCAGGGAAAAAATCTCCACATACTCACCTTTTACGATTTTGTCTTTGACCTCCTGCTTCAGGTGAGCCCCTAACGGCCCATCAAAACAAACATATACCTCACCTCTTGCAGCATCATCCAAACGCACAACGTCAGTCCTACCCGCCGTCGGCTTCTCTCCCCCTTTTTCCACCCCCGCACCACCGTCAGGTACCACCCCTGTATCCCCCACCACCGTGGACTGTGCCCCCACTGATGCTGCCCCCACACCCACGGCAGGGCCAACCCACGGCGCCGCCTGCGGCGGCGTCCCAGGACCCCCCGCAAAACGTTGCAACAGGTCCCTCAACCCCCCCAACAACTCCTGCATCCCTCCCGGGGAGCCCTGAGCGGCAGGCACCCCGCCCGCCACCCCGGGACCCCCGGCTGACGTCCCCACATTTTGCCCATCACCCACATTAACCGGAGCACCCCCGCCCCCCACCCCCAACAAAGCACATAAAGCAGAAGCTACATCCCCAGAAGAAGCAAGATTGGACTTACCGAGCTGGCCGGGAACATCCCTCACAGTTGTCACAGGCACCTCCATCGCAGGCGACTCCTCCGGGCGACTGTCGTCCTCCGAACCTGATGCTTCACCTTCAGACCGATCTTCCAAGGCCGGCGTCATCGGCGATGTCAGCCCCCCAGGCGAGGAAGGCCTGGAGGCCGAAGATCCCAGCCTCCCGGCGGATCGTCCTCTCACACTTGACCCGGCCGTGGACGTCTCAGCACCCCCACTCCTGCTGGCAGGGCCCCGATTGGACCCCCCGCTGCAACTTGGGGACTCCGGCCTCCCCCCTGCCCTGGAACTGGTGGCCGCGATCCGGGACGGCCCCCCAGTCGTGTCACTGCGCCTCCCACGCTGAGTCCCCCCCCTCGCCGACCCTGTAGTGGAGGGGGTAACCGATCGCTCACCGCTGCCACGCCGATCGGGCACGGAACGGGCGCCATTCCTGCCCGTAGCTCCGCCCCCCGAAGTCGGCCTACTTGCTGAGTCCCGACCGCCAGCCCCCCCACCCGATGTGGATGCCCGTTTTGCAGGAGGGGGTGACTGCACCTCAAGGGGACTCCTGTTGCGCCGCTGGGTCACCGCCGCAGGCCCAGGCGAATACCGATCTGGCGGCCGCGATCGGCGGCCGCGTGGGGACACCACCCCGCTGTCTTGGGACCCCCCAGCTTCCTCTACCAAAAGGCCCCCAACCTGTTCCTCCAACCAACCTGGCCCCCGTGAAGCCACCGCTGAGCGCAACCGCGCCAAAATCAAGTCCACGCCGTCCATGCTTGGGCCTAGGTACAGGGAGCAGAGAACAAAACCTGCCTCCCTGTGTGAATTCCTTCCGACTTGTGCCACGTGGGATGCCCCGCCCCTGTATATATAGGGCTCCTCCCCCCACACTCTCCAGCCTCACAGCCACTCCCCTGGAGCACCTCCTTCAAAATTTAACCCTTCTGCTGTCCATCCTCCACTCTAGTCATGCCTGGCCCTCCGTTATCCTTTTTGTCCTGTCACTCTGGGCCTCCCTAGAGTGACATGACAAAAAAGACAAATAACGGAGGGCTGGGCATGACTGTGTGAGGAGTAGTGCAACAAAAGGGTTAAGGAAGGAAGGAGGTGCTTTCAGGGGAGTGGCTGTAGGAGGTCTGGTGACTGGGTAGGAAGAACCCCCTTTATAAAGGGGGGCGGGGGCACACGGGGGACATTCAAGGAAGTGTAGCACGCTGGGAGGCAGGTTTTTCCCTGCTCCCAGCTTTCATTTAGAAGACAGATTGGGGACTTTAAGGCTGGGTTCACACTTGTGCGGTGAGAATTTCAGCTTTTTTATCTCTGCAGATAGATAAGGGAAGTGTTCAGCAGATTAGCTCCGTTTTTGCTGTGAATTTGGAGACCTGGGAGAAGTTCCGAGTGAGAGGAGAGTGGGGGAGAAATGTATTGAGCTGAATGACAGAAATTCCTGAAGAGAACTGAACACATCTGCGAATCAGCTGCGTACCCATAGAAGATAATGGGACTGAATTCGCACCTGAGCCGCACTGCAAGGCCTCCACAACGCATACAGATTTCCGGCAATGCGCAGTGCGAATGCATCGCACATATGTGAACCAGCCTCATTGAAAACAATGTATTTAAAAATGTTCTGCGTATTAGATGCGGTTTAAGCCGCAACCAATTCGCACAGGTGTGAACCCGGCCTTAGGCGGCGTCTGCTTCACAAACACCCCCGGAGGGCTTGATTCACAGGTGGGTGGCTGTATGGGACGAGGCGGGGGGGTCGGGTACAACCGCGTTGGGGTCCCCACGCGCTCGGCGGCCGCGGGTTTTTTATTGTTGCTTCCCAGGGCCCGGGTCACAAACACGGCGGATGTACAGGAGCCCCCAGGTGGATCCTGGGTGTGGGGGGGGATGGAGCAGCCCCCCCACACTCACTGGGACATCAAGGGGGGGATCTCATTGGGACAAAAACGCGGGGGAACAGCCGGGGGGTCGTCCAGGATCGCGACCACCGGTTCCAAGGCAGTGGGGAGGCCGGAGTCGCCGGATCGGAGAAGGGAGGTCGAGCGGAGGTCCGTCGGTGGGAGCAGCGGAACGGAGACGTCCACGGCCGGGTCGAGTGGTAGAGGACGATCCGCCGGGAGGCTGGGATCTTCGGCCTCCAGGCCTTCCGTGCCTGGGAGGCAGATGTCAGCGAGGACGCCGGCCTCGGAAGATCGTTTGGAGGGGGAGGCATCAGGATCGTAGGAAGAGGGTCGCATGGATGAATCGACTGCGGTGGAGTTGCCGGTGACGGCCAGCCTGGTGAGTCCACTAACAATACTTTTGGGGAATTTTTGTTACTGCAGGGTGTTCGCTGGTGGGGGGCGGGGGTCCCCCTGTAATTGGGGTAATGTGGGGGGGGTAATGTTTGCCGACAACCAGGGGCCCCGGGGGGGCGGGAGTGTTGCCTGCTGCCCAGGGTTCCCCGGGGGGGGGGCTTACAGAATTTGTTGTGTGTTATTTTTTGGGACCTGGTACAGCATTGCCGGGGGGGGGGTGGGGACGCCATCTCAGGCGGCACCCTGGGTTAGGGGATCGGCTTGGGGGGGTTCCTGTGGCTGTTGGGGTACCTCCCCCGGTGGGGGGGGGTACGTGGGTGGTGCAGGACAGTAGTTCCTGACGTGACACGGGGCGTGAGAAGACGGGGTGGGGTCAGGACGGACGTGGTACGAATGGCTGATGCGGCCGAAGGTGAGTTATATATGTATGCTTGGGGGGGGCCGCTGGGGGTCTCATCTGAAGCAGGAGGTCAGGGGAAAAATCGAAAAAGGTGAGTATGCGGAGATTCTTTCCCTGTTGCTTTTGGAGAAGTTTAATTTGGATAGGGTGAAGCCAGACAGTTTTTGGAAAAGGATGACGAGGTGAAGAGAAGGTAGGGGTGATTCCTCGTACGTTCGGCGATTGGTTGCAGGCATTTGCGATCATGACCAGCGCCTTGGGCAGAAGAGCCCGGAGCACTGTTCTGTGCTTTTCTGCTATATGGACGCTATGTGGGAAGCTTATCGGGTATATGGGGGGTCAGGGGGGTTAAAGTATGACAAGCAGTTTCATCAGCGACGGGCTGGGCGCCCTACGCTGCGATGGGACCACAAAGATATCAGTTTGTGGATACGGATGATTTCCGCACCCCGGTCTAATACTCAGTTTTTCAGGGCGGGGCCGAGGGTACGCCCACTTCTGGATCGCCGGCCGGGAAAAAATGGGGGGGTGTGTTGGGGGAACAACGCCAGTGAGGGGGGAAAGGAGGGGACCTTTTTCGCGTAGATACCCAGACAGGGCGGCGGCGCCGCTGCTCGTGGAGGATTTTTTCCGAGGCATTTGTCATTCCCTGTTCTTTGTCGAAGGTGCAGGGGGATCGTGATTGACTCGGGGGCAATGGAGGGTATGCTGCTGGGGGACAAGGTGGACCTCCGGCTGGTGTTCCGGGGGGGAAGTTGGGGTGGAATGAGGTTCAGCTAAGGGAGTTGCAGTCACTGCTAGGTAAGTTGACCTTCGCCTGTCGTATCATTCCCATGGGCAGGGTGTTCTGCGGATGGCTGTCGGCAGCTACAGTGGGGGCAGGGCCCCCGACTCCTTCCATTCGCTGGTCAGGGGAATGTAAGGTGGATCTGCAGGTGTGGCACACCTTCTGGGAAGAGTACAATGGGCGGGCGTTTTGTATGTCGGGGCCGGTGAGCAACTTTGATTGGTAGATCGTCAGGGACGTGGCGGACTCCATGGGTTACAGGGGCTTTTTTCAGGGGACAATGGAGCGGGGAGGTGTGGCCGGAGTCCTGGGTGGCGGCGGGTTTTTAAAAGGAACCTGGTGCTGCTGGAGCTCTGTCATGTGGTGGTAGTGATCGAGCTGTGACAATATGGGGTTAGTGGAAGTTATCAACCGAGTTTCCGGATCCTCGTTGCCGGTGGTTCGGTTGCTGCGCCACCTCGTGTTGCGCTGTTTACACTGGAACATCTTTCTGTACGCTGGGCACATTCCGGGGTGTAGACAACAGACTCGCAAAAGCTCGGTTTTTCAGTGGGACAAGTCAGAGAGCTGGCTACGCAGGAAGACAGAGGAGGGGCCCCAGGCCCCTGGGGGATGTGGGGAATTGCGTTGGGGTTGCCACAAGCTGGCTCAGGAGGTCGGTGAGTGGGCCGATGTGGGCGGCGTACGCGAAGGTAAGGGACGAATGGTCTGTGTTAAAACGGCGGGTGGATGCCGAGCTGGGGGAGGTGGAGCTGGGTTGGTTGGTGGTGTATTTTGCGGCTGGACAGATAGGAAAAAGGGGGGGTAAAACAGGCGGGTAAGGATTACAGAAAAGTCACGTTCTTAGGGAACGACGGGGACCGGTGAATTTTCGATTTTGCAGAAGATTTGTGGCGTTTTGGGGGACATCCAGTTATGGGGTGAGTTTTTTTACTCCATACGGTTTTGTGGTGGCGTTTTTTCAAGTTTTTTAGGGTGGGTGAGTTGGTTGGCCCTTCCAGATAGGTGGCGGGAGGTCTAATGGTAGAGGATGTGCAGTCGGAGGAGGACAGCGTGGTTTTCGGCTTTGTGGGTCCAAAACGGATCAGAGGGAAAAAGGGGGTGGATGCGTTTGTATCCTTTGCTGGGTTCGGGGGTTCTGCCCTGTGCGGACGGTGCAGGAGTTTTTTAACTATACGCCCTGGGTTGGAGGGGCCCTTCTTTATGCATGGGGATGGTTCGTTTGTGTCACGGTTTCAGTTGGGACAGGTGTGTAAGAAATGTCTGACAACGGCTGGGTTTGCTGAGTTACAATTTACCTCACACACACCGCATCGGGCGGCCAGGTGCGGGTTGGATGAGGTGGCGGTCAAAAAGGATCGGGTGGTGGTGAATCTAGAATATTTCGTTCTTGTGTGCGCCAACACATGGCGCTGGATTGAGGTGTGGTGGTGAGGTATGGACTGGAGGAGGTGGGTTCATGATATTTCGGAGGGTCGTGGCATGATTATCACTGTTGTTATTTGTGGTCACTCACACCGCGTGTGGATCATGGGGCATTATTCTGTTTGCAAGGGGGGGCAAGGAGAGTGGATGCTAGGCCCGGATGTAGACAGTTGGGGATTTCCAGGCGGAAGGTGAGAATTCGTTGGCTGGAGGTTTCCTGGGAAGGGGTAGGGCAGGGTGCTGCCGGAGGTGCAGCGCTAAGCCCGGCTCGACCGGCCGACCGACGTGTCAGTTTTACATGTGTGGGGCAATGACCTGGGGGGTTCGGCCGATGGGGGATTTGATCTCCGCTGTTAAGGCAGACATACTTATGTTCAGGGCAGCTTTTCCAGGGATGTTGCGGGTGTGGCCTGACATAGTAGCTCGGACCACATGGTGCATTGCAAGGTCAGTGGCTAGCAAGAGGAACAAGGTGGTGGGGAGGTTTGTGGCTAAGCACGGGGGGATGGTTGTTCATTACACGGAGATGGAGGTTAATGTGGGTCTGTACCTGCTTGTAGATGGTGTTCACCTAACCGTTGTGGGTATGGATTTGTGGGTACTAGGTTACAGGAGGGGATCTAGAGGGCCCTGCGGGTGTGGAGGGGTCCGTAAGGGAAAGGGGGTTCCCCTTCCGGCCTGTGGCGGTGTCCTTTGGTCTTTGATGGTGACAGTTAACAGATGGAATGGAAATGGTGGGGGGGCTCATCGGTGGGATGGCCCCCGTATGGTGTTATTCCAGTGGAACGGTGTCCGCTGGTATACGGTTGTGGTACACTGCGGTGTAAAAAGGGGGTGTCTCCGAGCTGGAGTCGGCTGGGGGCCGGATATGGTAATGGTAACTCAGTGTAATGGAAAATAAAAAGGTTTAAGTGGGGTTGCTGTCAAAGACCAAATTGGACGGGTGTTAATAAAGTTATTTGGGTTAAAATGTTAATGAATAAAGTTTTGGTTACTTGGAATTAGTTAATTGGATTTAAATATTTAATTTGGTTTGAAAAAATAAATAGGCTGTCGTGGCCGAGTTTACTCCAACTCCTGTGTCTATCTCGTTAATGTATAAATGGAAAAATGTTTAAAGAATTTGTGGGGGTTCTAAAGGTGGGGAGTAAAAGGTTAGACTAACTAGTCAAGTTAAATTTACAGTGTGTAGAGGATATATATACATCCCAGAAGTTGAACATATATTTATATACTGTATAGTTTATTTAGATTAGTTCTTCGAAATCTGTCAGGCAGTTGATTGTGCTAGCTGCAGTGTTCTCACCTGTTATATTGCCCGTGTGCTCACTGCAACTAAACCCAATTGATGTATACTGCAAGTTTGCTGCTCATTACTTTGCAACTAAACCCACTTGTTGCACAATGCTAGTGTACTGCTCATTACTTTGCATATAAACCCACTTGGTGCATAGTGCTAGTGTGCTGCTCATTACTTTGCATCTAAACCCACTTGGTGCATAGTGCTAGTGTGCTGCTCATTACTTTGCATCTAAACCCACTTGGTGCATAGTGCTAGTGTGCTGCTCATTACTTTGCATCTAAACCCACTTGGTGCATAGTGCTAGTGTGCTGCTCATTACTTTGCCCCTAAACCCACTTGGTGCATAGTGCTAGTGTGCTGCTCATCACTTTGCAAATAAACCCACTTGGTGCATAGTGCTAGTGTGCTGCTCATTACTTTGCATCTAAACCCACTTGGTGCATAGTGCTAGTGTGCTGCTCATTACTAGCCCCTAAACCCACTTGGTGCATAGTGCTAGTGTGCTGCTCATCACTTTGCAAATAAACCCAATTGGTGCAAATTGCTGGTGTGCTTCTCATTACTTTGCATCTAAACCCACTTGGTGCATAGAACTAGTGTGCTGCTCATTACTTTGCACCTAAACCCAAGTGGTTCATAGTGCTAGTGTGCTGCTCATTACTTTGCAAATAAACCCACTTGGTGCATAGTGCTAGTGTGCTGCTCATTACTTTGCATCTAAACCCACTTGGTGCATAGTGCTAGTGTGCTGCTCATTACTTTGCATCTAAACCCACTTGGTGCATAGTGCTAGTGTGCTGCTCATTACTTTGCCCCTAAACCCACTTGATGCATAGTGCTAGTGTGCTGCTCATCACTTTGCAAATAAACCCACTTGGTGCATAGTGCTAGTGTGCTGCTCATTACTTTGCATCTAAACCCACTTGATGCATAGTGCTAGTGTGCTGCTCATTACTTTGCAAATAAACCCACTTGGTGCAAAGTGATAGTGTGCTGCTCATTACTTTGCATCTAAACCCACTTGGTGCATAGTACTAGTGTGCTGCTCATTACTTTGCACCTAAACCCAAGTGGTTCATAGTGCTAGTGTGCTGCTCATTACTTTGCAAATAAACCCACTTGGTGCATAGTGCTAGTGTGCTGCTCATTACTTTGCAAATAAACCCACTTGGTGCATAGTGCTAGTGTGCTGCTCATTACTTTGCCCCTAAACCCACTTGGTGCATAGTGCTATTGTGCTGCTCATCACTTTGCAAATAAACCCAATTGGTGCAAAGTGCTAGTGTGCTGCTTAATACTTTGCATCTAAACCCACTTGGTGCATAGTGCTAGTGTGCTGCTCATTACTTTGCACCTAAACCAACTTGGTTCATAGTGCTAGTGTGCTGCTCATTACTTTGCAAATATTCCCACTTGGTGCAAAGTGCTATTGTGCTGATCATTACTTTGCATCTAAACCCACTTGAGGCATAGTGCTAGTGTGCTGCTCATTACTTTGTAAATAAACCCACTTGGTGCATAGTGCTAGTGTGCTGCTCATTACTTTGCATCTAAACCCACTTGGTGCATAGTGCTAGTGTGCTGCTCATTACTTTGCATCTAAACCCACTTGGTGCAAAGTGCTAGTGTGCCGCTCATTACTTTGCATCTAAACCCACTTGGTGCATAGTGCTAGTGTGCTGCTCATTACTTTGTAAATAAACCCACTTGGTGCAAAGTGCTAGTGTGCCACTCATTACTTTGCACCTAAACCCACTTGATTCATAGTGCTAGTGTGCTGCTCATTACTTTGCAAATAAACCCACTTGGTGCATAGTGCTAGTGTGCTGCTCATTACTTTGCATCTAAACCCACTTGATGCATAGTGCTAGTGTGCTGCTCATTACTTTGCAAATAAACCCACTTGGTGCAAAGTGATAGTGTGCTGCTCATTACTTTGCATCTAAACCCACTTGGTGCATAGTGCTAGTGTGCTGCTCATTACTTTGCATCTAAACCCACTTGGTGCATAGTGCTAGTGTGCCGCTCATTACTTTGCATCTAAACCCACTTGGTGCATAGTGCTAGTGTGCTGCTCATTACTTTGCATCTAAACCCACTTGGTGCATAGTGCTAGTGTGCTGCTCATTACTTTGCACCTAAACCCACTTGGTTCATAGTGCTAGTGTGCTGCTCATTACTTTGTAAATATTCCCACTTGGTGCAAAGTGCTAGTGTGCTGCTCATTACTTTGCATCTAAACCCACTTGGTGCATAGTGCTAGTGTGCTGCTCATTACTTTGCACCTAAACCCACTTGGTGCATAGTGCTAGTGTGCTGCTCATTACTTTGCATCTAAACCCACTTGGTGCAAAGTGCTAGTGTGCCGTTCTTTACTTTGCATCTAAACCCACTTGGTGCAAAGTGCTAGTGTGCTGCTCATTACTTTTTAAATAAACCCACTTGGTGCAAAGTGCTAGTGTGCTGCTCATTACTTTGCATCTAAACCCACTTGGTGCATAGTGCTAGTGTGCTGCTCATTACTAGTGTTGCTCACGAATATTCGCATTGCGAATATTCGCAACGAATATTGCATATTCGAGTATTCGCGAATAACTCGAATATCGCGGCGAATATTCGCAATTTCGAATATTCGTATTTTTCAAATTTTGCCAAAAATTCGCAATTAATTAATCGCAATCAATTTCACAATCGTGAAATTTCTCAATTTTTTTTTTTTTTTATAAAATATAGCGAATATTCGTGATATCGAATATTCGTGATATTTTGTAGAAAAAAAAAAATCGCGAAATTTCGCATTGCCGAAAATTCGCATTGCCGAAAATTCGCATTTTTTTTTTTTTAAATATAGCGAATATTCGTGATATCGAATATTCGTGACATTTTGTAAAAAAAAAAAAAAAAAATCGCGAAATTTCGCATTGCCGAAAATTCGCATTGGCGAAAATTCGCAATTTTTTTTTTTATAAAATATATTCTTTGAAATATTCGCGAAATATCGCGAAATCGAATATGGCGTATTCCGCTCATCACTACTCATTACTTTGCACCTAAACCCTGTTGGTGCATAGTGCTAGTGTGCTGCTCATTACTTTGCATCTAAACCCACTTGTTTCATAGTGCTAGTGTGCTGCTCATTACTTTGTAAATATTCCCACTTGGTGCATAGTGCTAGTGTGCTGCTCATTACTTTTTAAATAAACCCACTTGGTGCAAAGTGCTAGTGTGCCGCTCATTACTTTGCATCTAAGCCCACTTGGTGCATAGTGCTAGTGTGCTGCTCATTACTTTGCACCTAAACCCTGTTGGTGCATAGTGCTAGTGTGCTGCTCATTACTTTGCATCTAAACCCACGTGGTGCATAGTGCTAGTGTGCTGCTCATTACTTTGCACCTAAACCCTGTTGGTGCATAGTGCTTGTGTGCTGCTCATTACTTTGCAAATAAACCCACTTGGTGCATAGTGCTAGTGTGCTGCTCATTACTTTGCAAATAAACCCACTTGGTGCATAGTGCTAGTGTGCTGCTCATTACTTTGCATCTAAACCCACTTGGTGCATAGTGCTAGTGTGCTGCTCATTACTTTGCATCTAAACCCACGTGGTGCATAGTGCTAGTGTGCTGCTCATTACTTTGCACCTAAACCCTGTTGGTGCATAGTGCTTGTGTGCTGCTCATTACTTTGCAAATAAACCCACTTGGTGCATAGTGCTAGTGTGCTGCTCATTACTTTGCAAATAAACCCACTTGGTGCATAGTGCTAGTGTGCTGCTCATTACTTTGCATCTAAACCCACTTGGTGCATAGTGTTAGTGTGCTGCTCATTACTTTGCAAATAAACCCACTTGGTGCAAAGTGCTAGTGTGCTGCTCATTACTTTGCATATAAACCCACTTGGTGCATAGTGCTAGTGTGCTACTCATTACTTTGCAACTAAACACACTTGGTGTGTACTGCACGTGGTTTGTCGAGGTCCTTTTGGACCACCAGCCTCTCAATGGCGCTCCTCAGACGGACTCCCCACCGAACAGCAGTACAGCTTGGAATCCTCAAAGGTGGGAACCCAGTTGCTTACTGGGTCCCCGTCGCTGTTCAGTTGCTCTGGCCATTGTGGTCCCAGAGCCAGGAACACCGCGTGGCACGCACGCCCCGGCCAAGTAGGCCATAACGCCGGGGCGCCGTGATGTAGTCACCCTAAAGGTGGGTGCCACACTCGAAGAAGAAGACCCAGAACCAATGGCGTCTGCCCCTTAAATACCCCTCTCCAGCATGCACAGCGAAGTCAAATCCTCCTGATTGGCTGCTGGGAAAGAGCACACAAACCTCGACTCCACTGCTGCCATCCGCAGCACCGGGGTTGGAAGAACACCCCAACACAGCAGAATAAGTCCACAGCACAGCCAAACTGAGACAGAGACCCTGTTTTACACATAACAATTTGGATCTGAGTTTAACTACACTCTGATCTCCCTCTAAATTTAACTAGCACCGGTACTGTAAAGTAACCAGGCGCTACACAAGATACCGCTGGGGATTCCCGTTTATAAACTTACAGTGCCTCATAATAAGCATGCTGACCAATCACAGCGCCGTCAGTAAAGAGAGACGTAATTGGTCAAAGCCAGGGTGGCTTTAGCCAATAATGGCTCAGGGCTTTAGCACACGCCCCACACTATAAAAGGCCGCCTGCAGATCGGCCTCATGTAGTGTGTTACGGGCTTCTTCCAGTTCAGACAGAGAGATAGAGAGAGATTGGGCCAGATTCAGGTAGATGGGGGCATCTTTAATCTGGAGTAACGGTTCTCATTTACGTTACTCTGGCGAAATTTTAAGAGCAAGTGCTGTTATTCATGAAGCACTTGCTCCTAAAGTTGCGGCAGCGTATCGAAAATGAGCCGGCAGAATTCAAATTGGGCGGGTACGGGGCGTGTATTATTTAAACTAAACGCGATCCCGCGGCGAACGTACTGCGCATGCGTCGACTGTCAATGCATCCCAGTGCGCATGCTCCAAATTCTGTCAGTGAACGTCAATGACGTCAAATCCCCATTCATGGACGTTTTACGCAAGCGACGCAATTTTTTTTTTTTTCGACGCGATGACGACGGCTATACTTAACATAGGATACTCCACTAGGGGGCTGCTTTATCTTTACACCGCGTATCTCTTACGGAAACGTCGGAAAGTCACTGCGTCGCGCCCGAATACGCCCCCAGCGCCATTTTTCAATTAAAGTTGCGATGCGATGGCGAAATTCAATTACGCCGCTCACATCGGAACTCCAACCCGGCGTTTCTTGTTTTCTGGTTACAGAAAACAAAAACGCCGGCTTAAAGTGACAGTTAGGCTGGAGTATCACTGATACTCCAGCCTAACTCTACCTGAATCTGGCCCATTGTGTTTTTCCTAGCTAGATAGAGTAGGCAGGCTAGTTAGTTAAATTTACAGTGTGTAGAGGATATATATACATCCCAGAAGTTGAACATATATTTATATACTGTATAGTTTAGTTAGATTAGTTCTTCCCAATCTGTCAGGCAGTTGATTGTGCTAGCTGCAGTGTTGTCACCTGTTATATTGCCCGTGTGCTCACTGCAACTAAACCCAATTGATGTATACTGCAAGTTTGCTGCTCATTACTTTGCAACTAAACCCACGTGTTGCACAATGCTAGTGTACTGCTCATTACTTTGCATATAAACCCACTTGGTGCATAGTGCTAGTGTGCTGCTCATTACTTTGCATCTAAACCCACTTGGTGCATAGTGCTAGTGTGCTGCTCATTACTTTGCCCCTAAACCCACTTGGTGCATAGTGCTAGTGTGCTGCTCATTACTTTGCAACTAAACCCACGTGTTGCACAATGCTAGTGTACTGCTCATTACTTTGCATATAAACCCACTTGGTGCATAGTGCTAGTGTGCTGCTCATTACTTTGCATCTAAACCCACTTGGTGCATAGTGCTAGTGTGCTGCTCATTACTTTGCATCTAAACCCACTTGTTGCATAGTGCTAGTGTGCTGCTCATTACTTTGCCCCTAAACCCACTTGGTGCATAGTGCTAGTGTGTAGTGTTGAGCAGAATATGCCATATTCGTATTCGCGATATATCTCGAATATATAGTCGAATATTCGACAGATATTCGCTAAATACGAATATTCGTGATATATTTTCGAAATGAAATTATTGCGAATTTTCGCTATCGCGAATGCGAATTGCGATTGCGAATTGCGCATGCGAATTGCGAATATTCGAGAAATGCGGAATGGAGCACTCTGATTGGCACAGAATATTCGTGATATATTACAATATAAAATAATTGCGAATATTCGAGAAATGCGGAAGGAGCACTCTGATTGGCTCAGAATATTCGTGATATATTACAATACACAATAATTGCGAATATTCGGCAAATGCGGAAGGAGCACTCTGATTGGCTCAGAATATTCGTGATATATTACAATACACAATAATTGCGAATATTCGGCAAATGCGGAAGGAGCACTCTGATTGGCTCAGAATATTCGTGATATATTACAATACACAATAATTGCGAATATTCGGCAAATGCGGAAGGAGCACTCTGATTGGCTCAGAATATTCGTGATATATTACAATACACAATAATTGCGAATATTCGGCAAATGCGGAAGGAGCACTCTGATTGGCTCAGAATATTCGTGATATATTACAATACACAATAATTGCGAATATTCGAGAAATGCGGAATGGAGCACTCTGATTGGCTCAGAATATTCGTGATATATTACAATACAAAATAATTTCGAAATTTCGAGAAATGCGGAATGGAGCACTCTGATTGGCTCAGAATATTTGTGATATATTACAATACAAAATAATTTCGAAATTTTGAGAAATGCGGAATGGAGTACTCTGATTGGCTCAGAATATTCGTGATATATTACAATATAAAATAATCGCGCGATATCGCTATTTGCCGAATAATCGCATTGCGATTTTTCGGCAATATAAAATGAGCGCTGCAGCTACTCGGCCCAAGGTCTCTAATCATACCAGCAATGCTTTTAGACGTCGATGGGGATCTCTAGGATGTGATCTGTTCCAAAAAATGTTTTAAAACATTCGAATATTCGAAATAGCGAATATTCGCCGCGATATTCGCGATATTCGCGAATACTCGAATATGCAATATTCGTAGCGAATATTCGCAATTCGAATATTCGTGAGCAACACTACTAGTGTGCTGCTCATCACTTTGCAAATAAACCCAATTGGTGCAAATTGCTAGTGTGCTGCTCATTACTTTGCATCTAAACCCACTTGGTGCATAGTACTAGTGTGCTGCTCATTACTTTGCACCTAAACCCACGTGGTTCATAGTTAGTGTTGAGCGGAATACGCCATATTCAATTTCGTGATATTGCGTGAATATATAGAAGAATATTCGCGAATATTCGCTAATATCGAATATTCGTGATATTTTATCCAAAAAAAATTTTGCAAAATTTCGCTAATGCGAAATTTCGCTAATGCGAAAATGATTGCGAAATTCTCATAAACGGAGATGATTTCCTGTATTACTAAACTAATATGAACTAAACACTAACTCTACACTAACTCTACTTAAAAGAAAGGAGAATAAGGGGGCAAAAGAAAGGCGGAGAAGATAATCGTGCAATATTCCTATTGCGCGATTATCTTCTCTGCCCTTCTTTTGCATCAGAGCCAATCAGAATAACTTGAATATTCGGCAAAAGGAATATTGCGCGATATTCCTTTTGCCGAATATTCGAGTTATTCTGATTGGCTCTGATGCAAAAAAAGGGCGGAGAAGATAATCGCGCAATATTCCGTTTGCCGAATATTCGAGTTATTCTGATTGGCTCTGATGCAAAAAAAGGGCGGAGAAGATAATCGCGCAATATTCCGTTTGCCGAATATTCGAGTTATTCTGATTGGCTCTGATGCAAAAGGACGCATCAGAGCCAATCAGAATAACTCGAATATTCAGCAAAAGGAATATTGCGCGATTATCTTCTCCGCCCTTCTTTTGCATCAGAGCCAATCAGAATAACTCGAATATTCGGGAAAAGGAATATCGCGCAATATTCCTTTTGCCGAATATTCAAGTTATTCTGATTGGCTCTGATGCAAAATAAGGGCGGAGAAGATAATCGCGCAATATTCCTTTTGCCGAATATTCGAGTTATTCTGATTGGCTCTGATGCAAAAGAAGGGCCGAGTAGCTGATGCGATTCTTTTATGTTGCCGAAAATTCGCAATGCGAATTTTCGGCAACATAAAAGAATGGCATCAGCTACTCGGCCCAGGGTCTCTCTCTAATCATACCAGCAATGCTTTTAGACGTCGATGGAGATCACTAGGATGTGATCTGTTTTAAAAATAAATTTGAAAAAATACGAATATTCGCCATAGCGAATATTCGCCACAATATTCGAGTTATTCGCGAATACTCGAATATGCAATATTCGTAGCGAATATTCGCAATGCGAATATTCGTGAGCAACACTATTCATAGTGCTAGTGTGCTGCTCATTACTTTGCAAATAAACCCACTTGGTGCAAATTGCTAGTGTGCTGCTCATTACTTTGCATCTAAACCCACTTGGTGCATAGTGCTAGTGTGCTGCTCATTACTTTGCCCCTAAACCCACTTGGTGCATAGTGCTATTGTGCTGCTCATCACTTTGCAAATAAACCCAATTGGTGCAAAGTGCTAGTGTTCTGCTTAAAACTTTGCATCTAAACCCACTTGGTGCATAGTGCTAGTGTGCTGCTCATAACTTTGCACCTAAACCCACTTGGTTCATAGTGCTAGTGTGCTGCTCATTACTTTGCAAATATTCCCACTTGGTGCAAAGTGCTATTGTGCTGATCATTACTTTGCATCTAAACCCACTTGAGGCATAGTGCTAGTGTGCTGCTCATTACTTTGTAAATTAACCCACTTGGTGCAAAGTGCTAGTGTGCTGCTCATTACTTTGTAAATTAACCCACTTGGTGCAAAGTGCTAGTGTGCTGCTCATTACTTTGCATCTAAACCCACTTGGTGCATAGTGCTAGAGTGCTGCTCATTACTTTGTAAATAAACCCACTTGGTGAAAAGTGCTAGTGTGCCACTCATTACTTTGCATCTAAACCCACTTGGTGCATAGTGCTAGTGTGCTGCTCATTACTTTGCACCTAAACCCACTTGATTCATAGTGCTAGTGTGCTGCTCATTACTTTGCAAATAAACCCACTTGGTGCATAGTGCTAGTGTGCTGCTCATTACTTTGCACCTAAACCCACTTGATGCATAGTGCTAGTGTGCTGCTCATTACTTTGCAAATAAACCCACTTGGTGCAAAGTGCTAGTGTGCTGCTCATTACTTTGCATCTAAACCCACTTGGTGCATAGTGCTAGTGTGCTGCTCATTACTTTGCAAATGTTCCCACTTGGTGCAAAGTGCTAGTGTGCTGCTCATTACTTTGCATCTAAACCCACTTGAGGCATAGTGCTAGTGTGCTGCTCATTACTCTGTAAATAAACCCACTTGGTGCAAAGTGCTAGTGTGCTGCTCATTACTTTGCATCTAAACCCACTTGGTGCATAGTGCTAGTGTGCTGCTCATTACTTTGCATCTAAACCTACTTGGTGCAAAGTGCTAGTGTGCCGCTCATTACTTTGCATCTAAACCTACTTGGTGCAAAGTGCTAGTGTGCTGCTCATTACTTTGCACCTAAACCCACTTGGTTCATAGTGCTAGTGTTCTGCTCATTACTTTGCAAATATTCCCACTTGGTGCAAAGTGCTATTGTGCTGATCATTACTTTGCATCTAAACCCACTTGAGGCATAGTGCTAGTGTGCTGCTCATTACTTTGTAAATAAACCCACTTGGTGCAAAGTGCTAGTGTGCTGCTCATTACTTTGCATCTAAACCCACTTGGTGCATAGTGCTAGTGTGCTGCTCATTACTTTGCATCTAAACCCTTTTGGTGCATAGTGCTAGTGTGCTGCTCATTACTTTGCATCTAACACCACTTGGTGCAAAGTGCTAGTGTGCTGCTCATTACTTTGCATCTAAACCCACTTGGTGCATAGTGCTAGTGTGCTGCTCATTACTTTGCATCTAAACCCACTTGGTGCATAGTGCTAGTGTGCCGCTCATTACTTTGCATCTAAACCCACTTGGTGCATAGTGCTAGTGTGCTCTTCATTACTTTGTAAATAAACCCACTTGGTGTAAAGTGCTAGTGTGCCACTCATTACTTTGCATCTAAACCCACTTGGTGCATAGTGCTAGTGTGCTGCTCATTACTTTGCATCTAAACCCACTTGATGCATAGTGCTAGTGTGCTGCTCATTACTTTGCAAATAACCCCACTTGGTGCAAAGTGCTAGTGTGCTGCTCATTACTTTGCACCTAAACCCACTTGATGCATAGTGCTAGTGTGCTGCTCATTACTTTGCAAATAACCCCACTTGGTGCAAAGTGCTAGTGTGCTGCTCATTACTTTGCACCTAAACCCACTTGGTTCATAGTGCTAGTGTGCTGCTCATTACTTTGCACCTAAACCCACTTGGTGCATAGTGCTAGTGTGCTGCTCATTACTTTGCATCTAAACCCACTTGGTGCAAAGTGCTAGTGTGCCGCTCATTACTTTGCATCTAAACCCACTTGGTGCATAGTGCTAGTGTGCTGCTCATTACTTTGCACCTAAACCCACTTGGTTCATAGTGCTAGTGTGCTGCTCATTACTTTGCAAATATTCCCACTTGGTGCAAAGTGCTAGTGTGCTGGTCATTACTTTGCATCTAAACCCACTTGAGGCATAGTGCTAGTGTGCTGCTCATTACTGTGTAAATAAACCCACTTGGTGCAAAGTGCTAGTGTGCTGCTCAGTACTTAGCATCTAAACCCACTCGATGCATAGTGCTAGTGTGCTGCTCATTACTTTGCAAATAAACCCTGTTGGTGCATAGTGCTAGTGTGCTGCTCATTACTTTGCATCTAAACCCACGTGGTGCATAGTGCTAGTGTGCTGCTCATTACTTTGCACCTAAACCCTGTTGGTGCATAGTGCTTGTGTGCTGCTCATTACTTTGCAAATAAACCCACTTGGTGCATAGTGCTAGTGTGCTGCTCATTACTTTGCAAATAAACCCACTTGGTGCATAGTGCTAGTGTGCTGCTCATTACTTTGCATCTAAACCCACTTGGTGCATAGTGCTAGTGTGCTGCTCATTACTTTGCATCTAAACCCACGTGGTGCATAGTGCTAGTGTGCTGCTCATTACTTTGCACCTAAACCCTGTTGGTGCATAGTGCTTGTGTGCTGCTCATTACTTTGCAAATAAACCCACTTGGTGCATAGTGCTAGTGTGCTGCTCATTACTTTGCAAATAAACCCACTTGGTGCATAGTGCTAGTGTGCTGCTCATTACTTTGCATCTAAACCCACTTGGTGCATAGTGTTAGTGTGCTGCTCATTACTTTGCAAATAAACCCACTTGGTGCAAAGTGCTAGTGTGCTGCTCATTACTTTGCATATAAACCTACTTGGTGCATAGTGCTAGTGTGCTACTCATTACTTTGCAACTAAACACACTTGGTGTGTACTGCACGTGGTTTGTCGAGGTCCTTTTGGACCACCAGCCTCTCAATGGCGCTCCTCAGACGGACTCCCCACCGAACAGCAGTACAGCTTGGAATCCTCAAAGGTGGGAACCCAGTTGCTTACTGGGTCCCCGTCGCTGTTCAGTTGCTCTGGCCATTGTGGTCCCAGAGCCAGGAACACCGCGTGGCACGCACGCCCCGGCCAAGTAGGCCATAACGCCGGGGCGCCGTGATGTAGTCACCCTAAAGGTGGGTGCCACACTCGAAGAAGAAGACCCAGAACCAATGGCGTCTGCCCCTTAAATACCCCTCTCCAGCATGCACAGCGAAGTCAAATCCTCCTGATTGGCTGCTGGGAAAGAGCACACAAACCTCGACTCCACTGCTGCCATCCGCAGCACCGGGGTTGGAAGAACACCCCAACACAGCAGAATAAGTCCACAGCACAGCCAAACTGAGACAGAGACCCTGTTTTACACATAACAATTTGGATCTGAGTTTAACTACACTCTGATCTCCCTCTAAATTTAACTAGCACCGGTACTGTAAAGTAACCAGGCGCTACACAAGATACCGCTGGGGATTCCCGTTTATAAACTTACAGTGCCTCATAATAAGCATGCTGACCAATCACAGCGCCGTCAGTAAAGAGAGACGTAATTGGTCAAAGCCAGGGTGGCTTTAGCCAATAATGGCTCAGGGCTTTAGCACACGCCCCACACTATAAAAGGCCGCCTGCAGATCGGCCTCATGTAGTGTGTTACGGGCTTCTTCCAGTTCAGACAGAGAGATAGAGAGAGATTGGGCCAGATTCAGGTAGATGGGGGCATCTTTAATCTGGAGTAACGGTTCTCATTTACGTTACTCTGGCGAAATTTTAAGAGCAAGTGCTGTTATTCATGAAGCACTTGCTCCTAAAGTTGCGGCAGCGTATCGAAAATGAGCCGGCAGAATTCAAATTGGGCGGGTACGGGGCGTGTATTATTTAAACTAAACGCGATCCCGCGGCGAACGTACTGCGCATGCGTCGACTGTCAATGCATCCCAGTGCGCATGCTCCAAATTCTGTCAGTGAACGTCAATGACGTCAAATCCCCATTCATGGACGTTTTACGCAAGCGACGCAATTTTTTTTTTTTTCGACGCGATGACGACGGCTATACTTAACATAGGATACTCCACTAGGGGGCTGCTTTATCTTTACACCGCGTATCTCTTACGGAAACGTCGGAAAGTCACTGCGTCGCGCCCGAATACGCCCCCAGCGCCATTTTTCAATTAAAGTTGCGATGCGATGGCGAAATTCAATTACGCCGCTCACATCGGAACTCCAACCCGGCGTTTCTTGTTTTCTGGTTACAGAAAACAAAAACGCCGGCTTAAAGTGACAGTTAGGCTGGAGTATCACTGATACTCCAGCCTAACTCTACCTGAATCTGGCCCATTGTGTTTTTCCTAGCTAGATAGAGTAGGCAGGCTAGTTAGTTAAATTTACAGTGTGTAGAGGATATATATACATCCCAGAAGTTGAACATATATTTATATACTGTATAGTTTAGTTAGATTAGTTCTTCCCAATCTGTCAGGCAGTTGATTGTGCTAGCTGCAGTGTTGTCACCTGTTATATTGCCCGTGTGCTCACTGCAACTAAACCCAATTGATGTATACTGCAAGTTTGCTGCTCATTACTTTGCAACTAAACCCACGTGTTGCACAATGCTAGTGTACTGCTCATTACTTTGCATATAAACCCACTTGGTGCATAGTGCTAGTGTGCTGCTCATTACTTTGCATCTAAACCCACTTGGTGCATAGTGCTAGTGTGCTGCTCATTACTTTGCATCTAAACCCACTTGGTGCATAGTGCTAGTGTGCTGCTCATTACTTTGCCCCTAAACCCACTTGGTGCATAGTGCTAGTGTGCTGCTCATTACTTTGCAACTAAACCCACGTGTTGCACAATGCTAGTGTACTGCTCATTACTTTGCATATAAACCCACTTGGTGCATAGTGCTAGTGTGCTGCTCATTACTTTGCATCTAAACCCACTTGGTGCATAGTGCTAGTGTGCTGCTCATTACTTTGCATCTAAACCCACTTGTTGCATAGTGCTAGTGTGCTGCTCATTACTTTGCCCCTAAACCCACTTGGTGCATAGTGCTAGTGTGCTGCTCATCACTTTGCAAATAAACCCAATTGGTGCAAATTGCTAGTGTGCTGCTCATTACTTTGCATCTAAACCCACTTGGTGCATAGTACTAGTGTGCTGCTCATTACTTTGCACCTAAACCCACGTGGTTCATAGTTAGTGTTGAGCGGAATACGCCATATTCAATTTCGTGATATTGCGTGAATATATAGAAGAATATTCGCGAATATTCGCTAATATCGAATATTCGTGATATTTTATCCAAAAAAAATTTTGCAAAATTTCGCTAATGCGAAATTTCGCTAATGCGAAAATGATTGCGAAATTCTCATAAACGGAGATGATTTCCTGTATTACTAAACTAATATGAACTAAACACTAACTCTACACTAACTCTACTTAAAAGAAAGGAGAATAAGGGGGCAAAAGAAAGGCGGAGAAGATAATCGTGCAATATTCCTATTGCGCGATTATCTTCTCTGCCCTTCTTTTGCATCAGAGCCAATCAGAATAACTTGAATATTCGGCAAAAGGAATATTGCGCGATATTCCTTTTGCCGAATATTCGAGTTATTCTGATTGGCTCTGATGCAAAAAAAGGGCGGAGAAGATAATCGCGCAATATTCCGTTTGCCGAATATTCGAGTTATTCTGATTGGCTCTGATGCAAAAAAAGGGCGGAGAAGATAATCGCGCAATATTCCGTTTGCCGAATATTCGAGTTATTCTGATTGGCTCTGATGCAAAAGGACGCATCAGAGCCAATCAGAATAACTCGAATATTCAGCAAAAGGAATATTGCGCGATTATCTTCTCCGCCCTTCTTTTGCATCAGAGCCAATCAGAATAACTCGAATATTCGGGAAAAGGAATATCGCGCAATATTCCTTTTGCCGAATATTCAAGTTATTCTGATTGGCTCTGATGCAAAATAAGGGCGGAGAAGATAATCGCACAATATTCCTTTTGCCGAATATTCGAGTTATTCTGATTGGCTCTGATGCAAAAGAAGGGCCGAGTAGCTGATGCGATTCTTTTATGTTGCCAAAAATTCGCAATGCGAATTTTCGGCAACATAAAAGAATGGCATCAGCTACTCGGCCCAGGGTCTCTCTCTAATCATACCAGCAATGCTTTTAGACGTCGATGGAGATCACTAGGATGTGATCTGTTTTAAAAATAAATTTGAAAAAATACGAATATTCGCCATAGCGAATATTCGCCACAATATTCGAGTTATTCGCGAATACTCGAATATGCAATATTCGTAGCGAATATTCGCAATGCGAATATTCGTGAGCAACACTATTCATAGTGCTAGTGTGCTGCTCATTACTTTGCAAATAAACCCACTTGGTGCAAATTGCTAGTGTGCTGCTCATTACTTTGCATCTAAACCCACTTGGTGCATAGTGCTAGTGTGCTGCTCATTACTTTGCCCCTAAACCCACTTGGTGCATAGTGCTATTGTGCTGCTCATCACTTTGCAAATAAACCCAATTGGTGCAAAGTGCTAGTGTTCTGCTTAAAACTTTGCATCTAAACCCACTTGGTGCATAGTGCTAGTGTGCTGCTCATAACTTTGCACCTAAACCCACTTGGTTCATAGTGCTAGTGTGCTGCTCATTACTTTGCAAATATTCCCACTTGGTGCAAAGTGCTATTGTGCTGATCATTACTTTGCATCTAAACCCACTTGAGGCATAGTGCTAGTGTGCTGCTCATTACTTTGTAAATTAACCCACTTGGTGCAAAGTGCTAGTGTGCTGCTCATTACTTTGTAAATTAACCCACTTGGTGCAAAGTGCTAGTGTGCTGCTCATTACTTTGCATCTAAACCCACTTGGTGCATAGTGCTAGAGTGCTGCTCATTACTTTGTAAATAAACCCACTTGGTGAAAAGTGCTAGTGTGCCACTCATTACTTTGCATCTAAACCCACTTGGTGCATAGTGCTAGTGTGCTGCTCATTACTTTGCACCTAACCCCACTTGATTCATAGTGCTAGTGTGCTGCTCATTACTTTGCAAATAAACCCACTTGGTGCATAGTGCTAGTGTGCTGCTCATTACTTTGCACCTAAACCCACTTGATGCATAGTGCTAGTGTGCTGCTCATTACTTTGCAAATAAACCCACTTGGTGCAAAGTGCTAGTGTGCTGCTCATTACTTTGCATCTAAACCCACTTGGTGCATAGTGCTAGTGTGCTGCTCATTACTTTGCAAATGTTCCCACTTGGTGCAAAGTGCTAGTGTGCTGCTCATTACTTTGCATCTAAACCCACTTGAGGCATAGTGCTAGTGTGCTGCTCATTACTCTGTAAATAAACCCACTTGGTGCAAAGTGCTAGTGTGCTGCTCATTACTTTGCATCTAAACCCACTTGGTGCATAGTGCTAGTGTGCTGCTCATTACTTTGCATCTAAACCTACTTGGTGCAAAGTGCTAGTGTGCCGCTCATTACTTTGCATCTAAACCTACTTGGTGCAAAGTGCTAGTGTGCTGCTCATTACTTTGCACCTAAACCCACTTGGTTCATAGTGCTAGTGTTCTGCTCATTACTTTGCAAATATTCCCACTTGGTGCAAAGTGCTATTGTGCTGATCATTACTTTGCATCTAAACCCACTTGAGGCATAGTGCTAGTGTGCTGCTCGTTACTTTGTAAATAAACCCACTTGGTGCAAAGTGCTAGTGTGCTGCTCATTACTTTGCATCTAAACCCACTTGGTGCATAGTGCTAGTGTGCTGCTCATTACTTTGCATCTAAACCCTTTTGGTGCATAGTGCTAGTGTGCTGCTCATTACTTTGCATCTAACACCACTTGGTGCAAAGTGCTAGTGTGCTGCTCATTACTTTGCATCTAAACCCACTTGGTGCATAGTGCTAGTGTGCTGCTCATTACTTTGCATCTAAACCCACTTGGTGCATAGTGCTAGTGTGCCGCTCATTACTTTGCATCTAAACCCACTTGGTGCATAGTGCTAGTGTGCTCCTCATTACTTTGTAAATAAACCCACTTGGTGTAAAGTGCTAGTGTGCCACTCATTACTTTGCATCTAAACCCACTTGGTGCATAGTGCTAGTGTGCTGCTCATTACTTTGCATCTAAACCCACTTGATGCATAGTGCTAGTGTGCTGCTCATTACTTTGCAAATAACCCCACTTGGTGCAAAGTGCTAGTGTGCTGCTCATTACTTTGCACCTAAACCCACTTGATGCATAGTGCTAGTGTGCTGCTCATTACTTTGCAAATAACCCCACTTGGTGCAAAGTGCTAGTGTGCTGCTCATTACTTTGCACCTAAACCCACTTGGTTCATAGTGCTAGTGTGCTGCTCATTACTTTGCACCTAAACCCACTTGGTGCATAGTGCTAGTGTGCTGCTCATTACTTTGCATCTAAACCCACTTGGTGCAAAGTGCTAGTGTGCCGCTCATTACTTTGCATCTAAACCCACTTGGTGCATAGTGCTAGTGTGCTGCTCATTACTTTGCACCTAAACCCACTTGGTTCATAGTGCTAGTGTGCTGCTCATTACTTTGCAAATATTCCCACTTGGTGCAAAGTGCTAGTGTGCTGGTCATTACTTTGCATCTAAACCCACTTGAGGCATAGTGCTAGTGTGCTGCTCATTACTGTGTAAATAAACCCACTTGGTGCAAAGTGCTAGTGTGCTGCTCAGTACTTAGCATCTAAACCCACTCGATGCATAGTGCTAGTGTGCTGCTCATTACTTTGCAAATAAACCCACTTGGTGCAAAGTGCTAGTCTGCTGCTCATTACTTTGCATCTAAACCCACTTGGTGCATAGTGCTAGTGTGCTGCTCATTACTTTGCATCTAAACCCACTTGGTGCAAAGTGCTAGTGTGCTGCTCATTACTTTTTAAATAAACCCACTTGGTGCAAAGTGCTAGTATGCTGCTCATTACTTTGCATCTAAACCTACTTGGTGCATAGTGCTAGTGTGCTACTCATTACTTTGCAACTAAACCCACTTGGTGTGCACTGCACGTGTCCTCTGCAGTTTGCGGCTAAAGCTACGAGGTGTGTGTACTGACTTTGTCCTCTGCAGGCCATTATAATGTCTGGAAGGACAACAAAGAGAGGCAGAGAATCACGAGGGCAAGCAGGCTCTACATCTAGAGGCAACAGTGCTGGTGGTGGACACAGTGCATCCTCTTCAGCACGTGGCCTTTGCACACGTTCGTCCTTCTTTTTGGGAGGTGGCCATGTTGAGCCTCAACATGCAGACAAATTGGTAGAGCGGATGAACAAGCCGTCCTCATCCTCCTCATCCTCTCTCACCCAGGCTGAGCTTACTTTGTCTGGCAAAGCAGCTGCCAAGGCGTCGTCTTCCCTCTGCACAATGGCATCACACAATCCTTCCCTAGTCCCACCATGTCCTCCCGAGGAGTCCCCCGAACTGTTTCAACACAGTGTTGGGTATATGCTGCATAAATATGCACAGCGTTTTGAAGGCTCCGAGGATAGAGCATAGATAGAGGAAGGCAGTAATGTTAGCTCAGAGAGAGGGGGTGCCCGAGAGTGACAGCAATCTGGCAGTCATGTTCCCCCAGCTAGAGCATACTGCCAGGTTTTCGACAGTGATGAGGAGGGAGGGGATGATGAAGTCACTGACTCTACGTGGGTGCCTGATAGGAGAGAGGGGGAGGAGGAGGGGGAGGAGGAGGCACAGGCACATCACCAAAGAGTAAAATAAGTAGGGGCAAGTGGGGATAGGAAAAAAGCGCAAGGTGACCATACGTGAGATGGGTATGTGGAGTATTACCACATCACAGGTAGTGTACCCAGAAAATTGGGTTCAGTTGCCGTAACCGACTGATATAGCTTAAAAAGTGGATTAGGGGAAGAGGGGAAGTTGGCCAAGAGTAGGCCAAAGGGGTTATTATTGGCAACAAGAATTATTGATATGGTCAAATAGTGTTCAAATGCTATTAAAGTACAAAATTCATTTATTAAATTATTAGAAAATTAATATCAAAAGCATGTATAGTGCAGTACAGAGACCATGGGTGAATTCATTTAAAAGGGTAGATAATCATGAACAGTAATTTGATTACCAATATAAACAGCACATGCTATGGTCAACAGGACAAACAATTAAGATAAAACAAGACAAAAATGACTCAAGACACAGGTCCGGACGTGTGTGTGTATTCAGCTCCTTTACTTCAGCATGGTAGTCAAGTGATGGTTAATTTAATATACATAACAGGGGGGGGGGGGTTGGACATCATATCAAATGATTGATGAACCCTGTTAGTTAATTACCGAATCACTGCTGGTAAATAGGGGCTGAATACTATGTGAGGGATGGGGGAGGGGGGCGGAACGAGGGCAAAATGACCTAGGGCAATAATTGTGCCAAAATAAAGGGTCAGATAATTATAGAGAAACAATTCCTGAAAGTTGTTAATGGAGCAAGTTGATAGAACCCTCCTGATTTTTTGGGGTCCTATGACAAGCAACGTTAGCCAGCAGTAACTGGTACAGTGGTGGCAGTTCCAGGTTGGTAGATTGACTATTTGAGCAGGTAACGTTCTGTTCTGTATATTAAATTAACCATCACTTGACTACCATGCTGAAGTAAAGGAGCTGAATACACACACGTCCGGACCTGTGCCTTGAGTAATTTTTGTCTTGTTTTGTCTTAATTGTTTGTCCTGTTGGCCATAGCATGTGCTGTTTATATTGGTAATCAAATTACTGTTCATGATTATCTACCCTTTTCTATGAGTTCACCCATGGTCTCTGTACTGCACTATACATGCTTTTGATATTAATGTTCTAATAATTGAATAAATGAATGTTGTACTTTAATAGCATTTAAAAACTATTTGACCATATCAATAATTCTTGTTGCCAATAGTAACTAGTGTTGCTCACGAATATTCGTATTGCGAATATTCGGCTCGAATATGGCATATTCGAGTATTCGCGATATATTCCGAATTTCGCGGTAAATATTCGCTATTTCGAATATTCGTATTTTTTCAATTTTTTTTTAGAACAGATCACATCCTAGAGATCCCCATCGACGTCTAAAAGCATTACTGGTATGATTAGAGACCTTGGGCCGAGTAGCTGCAGTGATCATTTTATATTGCCGAAAAATCGCAATGCGATTATTCGGCAATAGCGATATCGCGCGATTATTTTCGAGAAATTCGCAATATTGTTTTTAGCTAAAATAACACATATATTCGATTTCAGAGTGTTACTGTCGAAATTCCGCAATCAATTTCTCATTCGCATTCTTGCGAAATTACGATAAAATATCAAGAATATTCTGAGCCAATCAGAGTGCTCCTTCCGCATTTGCCGAATATTCGCAATTATTTTGTATTGTAATATATCACCAATATTCTGAGCCAATCAGAGTGCTCCTTCCGCATTTGCCGAATATTCGCAATTATTTTGTATTGTAATATATCACGAATATTCTGAGCCAATCAGAGTGCTCCCTTCCGCATTTCTCGAAATTTCGCAATTATTTGGTATTATAAAATATCACGAATATTCTGAGCCAATCAGAGTGCTCCATTCCGCATTTCTTGAAATTTCGCATTCGCATTCGCATTCGCAATAGCGAAAATTCGCAATCATTTAATTTCCAAAAAATATCATGAATATTCGTATTTAGCGAATATATCTAGAATATTCGACTATATATTCGAGATATATCGCGAAATCGAATATGGCATATTCTGCTCAACACTAATAGTAACCCCTTTGGCCTACTCTTGGCCAACATCACCAAAGAGGCAGGATGCCCTCCAGGGTACAGCTTAAGGGCAGCACACCAACTGCATTACATCGCAGAGCTACGCCTGTGCAGGGCGCTGCTGTGTCTCAGCATTACTGCAAAAGTTCTTTGGTGTGGGCCTTTTTTGAGACATGTGCATCAGATCCCACCATTGCTATTTGCAACATATGTCTCCTGAGCACCACATAGAGTATCTGTAAGGGGTTGCAGTGTTGTAGCACCGCCACCAGTGCCTAAGGCCAAATTTTTCCACCCCTCTTCAACAGGGGCGTATATTAACATTTTTCGATGCAATACTTTGCATATGGCTCCTTGTTGTGCTCCAATTACAGTATCTGTGATGGGTTGCAGTGTTGTGCCTAAGGCCTAATTTTTCTGCCCCTGTTTAACAGGGGTGTGTAATAACAATTTTTGATGCAATACTTTGCAGCAGGGCTTATTAATGTGCTCCTACTAGAGTATCTGTAAGGGGTTGTAAGGGGTTGCAGTGTTGTGGCACTGCCACCAGTGCCTAAGGCCCAATTTTTCTTCCCCTGTTCTAGTATTTTTCTTTGTTTCATTCTTTTCTAATTTGGGTTTTTATTGTAGCTTTCTCCTAGATTACCATAGTGTCATGTTTTTTTTCTTTTCCCTGGGTGTGTGTGGACAGGAAGTGATGACGGAGTGAGCATGTGAGTGTATGTGGGCGGGCTCTACTGCAGTTGCCGAGATCCTGCACGTGTGAGCTACTAACCTCTCGCTCCCCCGCCGATAGTCCTCTATCCTTAGCCCCGGATCAGACGGCCTACAAGGCTGCAGTGAGCAGTGAAGAATCTCTGGTGGGCAGCAGTAGTTGGACTCCAGCCTTGTCTCTCTTCTATGAGATAAGGCATATCTACGGCTTATCTACACTCTTGCATAGCTCTGCTACTGAAAACAGAATTTTGGCATCCCCAGCACCCCTGTTCTGTGGCTCTCCGGATCTTTTTATGAGCACTCTTCTAAGCTGCATACCTTTGGATGAGATCCTCCAGGTGTAAACTTGTGAAGCACTGAGTCCTGTTACTGTTTTGTGGCTCTTATGATCTTCTTTTGAGCACTGTTCCAGCGAGGAAAAAAGAAGGAAGACAGCAAGAAAATAGGTTTTGGCTTTGCTAATTGCTAATTGCTTACTTCAATAGACTAATACATATTTTGTGTCCTTCCTTGCTGAATAAGTATTAGGGGGATGGGGGTTTCACTGGAGTGAAAAATACAACAAGAGCATTCATTTGAACATTCTATGTGGGTAAATTACGTGAAGTTTTAAGTTGCCCTAAGAAGGAGGAGATTTTTATTTATTTTTTGCTATATGGCAGAAATGGCTCCCAGCAAGACCCGCGCAAAACCACAAACAGCCACCCCCTGTTCTTCCCCTACAGCAATAGTGGGGAAAACAACAGGGAAAGCAATAGTAAAATCTCCACAAGTAGGAACCTTAACAGATAAACAGAATGTGGCAAAGAAGTTAGAGGTTGAGGGAATTCCATCTGGCAAGGATATTTTGGAAGCTATCCAAGTAAGCAATGAATCCCTTACAAAAAAAATGATGATTTGGCCATGGATGTCGGTGCAATAAAACATGAATTTGATAAAATTCAGCAAAAATTTGCAGAAATGGAGTCTCGCATTTCAAGGGTAGAAGAGGATTTAAAAACGGAAAAGAGAATGGCATATGTTGAAAAAACAAATCAGTATATTACAGGACAGAGCGATAGACACAGAAACCCGGCTAAGAAGAAATAACATCAGGATTATAGGGCTACCAGAGCGGGTGGAAGGAGCTAATGCAGTGGAGTTTGCAGAAAAGTTAATAACAACAACCTTAGGTCTGATAGATGCATCAGCAACTTCTGCAATAGAGAGGGCACATAGGATCTCCCCCTGCTCTCCTAAACCCGGAGCACCACCCCCCGTCCATTTTTTATGCGGATCCTAAACTGTAGAGATCGAGATCCTATCTTATCGGAAGTTAGGATGAGGGGGGACATACAATATGAAAATGCCAGACTACTATTTTTTCCGGACTTTCTTTGCTACTACAGCAGCAAAGAAGATCATATACGGATGTTCGTAAAGGACTAAGAGAGAAGGGGATTAAGTTTAGCTTGCTATACCCTAGTAAATTAAGGGTGATCGATGGGACACATAAAAGATTTTTTGAAACTGCAATAGCTGCTGCGGAGTGGCTAGAAACTAGATAAAATATGGCTTTCTGGACAAACTTCCCCATCTCAATTTTTTTTTTTTTCTCTCTTTTTTTTTTTTTTTGAGGGGAGGGTGGGTGGGAGATTGCATGAGGTTTACCAAACACAGGAATATTGTATTATGTCTATGCATTATTAAGGGAGGAGAGTGGGGATGGTTCTTCCCTTTTTTTTTTCTTCCCTTTTTTTTTTTTTTTTTTTTTTCTTCGGGACCCCATAATGGGGTAATATAATAATTACCAGACAATTTTTCTTTTGATGGAATAATGTCATATTTGTATAAGGTATAGGTATAAGGTATAGAATATACACAGGGCGGTAGTAGGTACTATTTTTTTTTCTTTTTTTGACTGTATATGAGATGAGAAATGTATAGTTATACCCTGGTTGTGTCACTAAAAGTAATGAGTGAGAATATGATATAATTAGGTAATACTAAGATAAAGGGGAAGGAATATTATCAGGTAGTTAGTAGTGTATAAAAGGGATAATGCACAGAGCACTGTATTATTATATAAATTATTATATTAATTTTATTATTGGTTTATACACTTATCGAAAGAAGGTAGAGAGGAAAATTCCTTTTCTCCCTTCCTTTAGGACTTCATAAAGAGCAAGGTGTGTGATATATTGTATTTAATCACTGTATTATAGGAAATAAGAAGGAATAAGAAGCAATGCTAATAATAATGGGTGATGTGTGTACAGCAGCCTCCCCCCTCGTTTTTTTTTTTTTTTTCTCGGGGAGAAGTTAGATAAGGAAGCAATGCTAAGTATGGTGTTTCTACGAGAAATAGAGGGGGAAGGAAATCCTCTTTTTTCTCAATAGTTTTTGGGTAAGAGCCCACCACACAATGGGTTATGAAGGGTACTGAGCATAGGATAGACGCTATGGTCGGGGGAAAAGGGATTAGGAGAAGTCCCTCTCCATTCTCATCCAGGGATGGATGGAGTAGTACAATAGAGAGGGGAGTGGAAGGGGACAGGGTGGGAAGGGAGGGGGGAGGGAAGTGAGTAGGAGGAGGAAGTATGTATGTGATGGTAAATGGTGTAAATTGGACGCCCTGTGCCCTATGGAGACAGCTCCAAAATGGAGGTGCCTATTCCTCCTGTACTTCAGGTATAATGGCAGGTAAAAAGAACGGTAATGGCTATAGTGTTCTCTCTTGGAATGTACGAGGATTGAACTCAAAGTTCAAACGAGCTTTAATGTTCCAATATATAAGAAAATATACTCCACAACTGATTATTTTGCAAGAGACACATTTAAGGGGGAAAAAATTGATGACGTTAAAAAAGGCATGGATACAGGAAACATATCACTCAACATACTCATCGTATTCTAGGGGGGTATCAGTCTTGGTAAATAAATCCTTTCCTGGAGTAATAGAAAAGGCATACATAGATACAAACGGAAAATATGTTATTTTGTTATATACGATAGGACAACAAAGGTATATTATAGTGGCAGTATATATCCCTCCTCCTTTCTCAGTAGGAATTTTGAATGAAATGGAAAAAATTATTCAACACCATCCGGCCAAGCTGCTGTTTATTGGAGATTTCAACTCAATCCTATCACAAGAATTGGATAGACCAAAACCTCCTAAACAGTATTCGCTGGATCTGTATAACTGGGCTCAGGTGATGGGGGTAACAGAGATTTGGAGATGGAAGAACCCCGGAAAAAGAGAATACTCATGTTTCTCTACTTTTTACAAAACAGCTTTGAGGATTGACCTAGCATTTGCAGACACTACGATGTTGTCAGACATTGAGGATGCAACATATCTACCGAGTGTATCAGACCACTCTCCTCTATGTCTGACAATACGTATCCCTACGCCGAGAAATGCATCCATATAGAGACTGACTCCACAATGGGTTGTATGCCCAGAAATAACGTAGGATCAATGTCGGTGGATATTGTGTGGGATGCGTTTAACCACTTTAGCCCCGGACCATATTGCTGTCCAAAGACCAGAGCACTTTTTGTGATTCGGCACTGAGTCGTTTTAACTGACAATTGCGCGGTCGTGCGACGTGGCTCCCAAACAAAATTGGCGTCCTTTTTTTCCCACAAATAGAGCTTTCTTTTGATGGTATTTGATCATCTCTGTGGTTTTTATTTTTTGCGCTATAAACAAAAATAGAGCGACTATTTTGAAAAAAATTCAATATTTTTTACATTTTGCTATAATAAAAATCCCAAAAAAGATATAAAAAAACATTTTTTTTTCCTCAGTTTAGGCCGATACGTATTCTTCTACATATTTTTCGTTAAAAAGAAATTGCAATTAGCGTTTATTAATTGGTTTGCGCAAAATTTATAGCGTTTACAAAAAAGGGGGTCGTTTTATGGCATTTTTATTATTATTTTTTTTTACTAGTAATGGCGGTGATCAGCGTTTTTTTTTTTCGGGACTGCGATATTATGGCGGACACATCGAACACTTTTGACACATTTTTGGGACCATTGGCATTTTTATAGCGATTAATGCTATAAAAATGCATTGTATTACTATAAAAATGCCATTAGCGGTGAAGGGGTTAACACTAGGGGGCAGGGAAGGGGTTAAGTGTGGTCCTGGTGTGTTCTAACTGTATGGGGGGGGTGGACTCACTAGGGGAAATCACTGATCTTCTGTCCATACATTGACAGGAACAAGAGGTATGTGTTTACACACATATCTCCCGTTCCCCGTTTTGTAACGAGCAATCGCGGGTGCCCGGCGGCAATCGTACCCGCCGGGCACGCGCGCGGGACTCGGGGGACGCGCGCGCACACGCCATACAAGCTGCTAAAGGGAGGACGTAGAGCTACGTGCTCCCGCGTAGCAGTGCCACCGTCCCGCAGTAATATGACGGCGGGCGGTCGGCAATTAGTTAAAGCATATCTGCGGGGACAGTATATTTCAAGTATTTCAGCGGTTAAAAAAAAAACGAAGGCCAAAATACAGGAGTTACAAAGTCAGATAGAATTTCAGAAGCAAGAGTATGGTCAGGACTCTAGTGATAGGAATTTTGATTTAATGATGGCCGCATAAAGGGATCTACATCTCCATATGGAGGAAATCACAAGGCTTGAACTATACAAAAATAGACAGAATATTTTTGAGCAAAAAGATAAAAGTGTCAGATTTCTGGTGAGGTTAGCACAGCAGGAATATCAAACCACGAACATATCAGAAATTCAGACAGTAAAAGGAGCAAAAGTAAAAGAACTGGAGGAGATATTAGAGGCCTTTAGAGAATATTACAGTTTATTGTACACCTCTTCTCTCCCCTCCAACTTCTGCCCAGAAGCTATGACGGGTCTTTTAGACCGGATAGCTCTTGGGTGGTTGTCGGATGAGGAGAGGAGGACATTGGTATGCCCCATTACCATCGAGGAGGTTATGGAGGTTGTAAAAGGAGAGACAAAGCTGCGCCCTGACACCCGGACATTAAATGACATACAGTCCTCAAATATACATAGGTGGTCCCCAGAAACTAAAAATTATGTAGGAATATGATCCACAGAGCCAGACTAGTCCCTTTGAGCAGATGGATAAACTCCTCGATACACAATTGTAGTCATACAGAAGTTTTCCCGATCACCACCGTGACTTTCACAGCACATGACACTCTTGGGTGAGCCCACCACCAGATAGCAAAGCAGCTTACCAGATAAACAGAGATCGGCTATGACCCAGCCGCGGCCTTTATAGGAGAGATGGAGAATGCCCTAATTGCAAATCTGGACAATGGCTCCTTTAGTACTCCAGCATAGGTCACCATGGATCATATGAAAAAAGGAAGGATGCAACATAGCATAATTCCGCAGGATAACAATTTATTAAAATAAGTAAGTGGTGTCATGGATCGATATTAAAGTGTTTCTACGTAAACTCCATATTCATGTATTGCAGAAGATGAGACATTGTGGATAGGACATATTGCAGGATGCCTCTGTCTGTCTAGATGTGGATTGGAACGGAATCAGCCTATTGAGGACTATTGGAATGCTAAGTGGCTTGTGAAATACCTTTCCATTGTGTTCTGCAGATGAATAGCCGTTGTCAGAGACGAGACGCCTAGCCACCTCGTCCAGCTACCTGAATAGATAATTGACTAATTGTTGTTCCGATTGCTTCATTGTAGTAATTACCCCCTGGGGGCTTCTGTCTCAATACACATAGTCCTGCTATTCAAGCTTTGGGACCAATCTCTGCTGAGTCATTTTGAAGTCCTCATTTGCATGGAAGAGGACCTGAGTGGAAAAACCACAAATGTACTTTACAATTGACCAATAGAAAAGCGGTTGTTGGGGGTGGGATGTTCCAAATTCTGTATAAAAGTGTGCTGTGTACTTTCAATAAAGTGTTCTGGTTGAACATACATACAACTCGCTTGGTGTGTGTTCTTCATGGATCCAATCGGCACATAGCTGTAGGTTGGATCCCGGAATCTTGGATGACTGGACCATCAGATGTTGCAAGCTGCAATCTGATCGAATAGAAGCAGAGGAGTGTCGGGAGAGCAGGACCTGGGCGAGAAAGGGTCTCGTCACAAGTGGTACTTGTAAAAACAACGTTGCCGGCCGGCAAACAGAACAATCAGAGCCCTTCTCCTGAACGCGGTGACGTCACTGCACGTCCTCCCAGATGCGTTTCATCATTGGACGTCGCCCATTGACAACGTCCAATGACGAAACACGGCTGGGAGGACGTGCAGTGACGTCACCGCGTTCAGGAGAAGGGCTCCGATCGTTCTGTTTGCCGGTCGGCAACGTTGTTTTTACACACGCTTGTTTTTATCTACTTTTGTAAGTACCACTTACTTATTTTAGTAAATTGTTATCCTGCGGAATTATGCTATGTTGCACCCTTCCTTTTTTCATATGATCCATGGTGACCTATGCTGGAGTACTAAAGGAGCCATTGTCCAGATTTGCAATTAGGGGATTCTCCATCTCTCCTACAAAGGCCGCGGCTGGATCATAGCCGATGGCTTTTTATTCCAGTTTATCTGGTAAGCTGCTTTGCTATCTGGTGGTGGGCTCACCCAAGAGTGTCGTGTGCTGTGAAAGTCACGGTAGGGATCGGGAAACTTCTGTATGACTATAATTGTGTATCGAGGAGTTTATCCATCTGCTCAAAGGGACTAGTCTGGCTCTGCGGATCATATTCCTACAGAATTTTTAGTTTCTGGGAACCACCTATGTATATTTGAGGACTGTATGTCATTTAATGTCCGGGTGTCAGGGCGCAGCTTTATCTCTCCTTTTACATACATTTTTGTGCATTTGCATTGTAGCTGCTGCCTCCCACAAAGAGTTAGTGTGGTATTTTTCCAAATTCTATTGGTTTAAAATACCTCTTGTGATAAGCGCAATTTCTTTTGTTAATAAGGTTATGGAGGTTATACGGACACTTCCGGGAGAAAAGGCACCAGCCCCCGGCGGAATTCCGGGGGAAGTGTACAAAAAATATGGAGCCATAATAGCCCCTAAATTGGCAGAAGTATTTACAAATGGATTAGCGAAAGGGACACTTCCAGATTCTATGAGAGAAGCACATATAATATTAATTCATAAAGAAATGAAAGATCCAAAATTATGTTCTTCATATAGACCAATTGCGCTATTAAACATAGATCTGAAAATATTAACAAAGATATTAACCCTAAGAATACAACCCCTGCTCAAAAACATTATAGACTCAGATCAGACAGGATTTATGCCTCAGAGAACAACAGATATTAACCTACATAGGCTATATACTAATATACACACTCACTATCTACAGGAAGGATCCAGGACAGTGGCCTCTCTAGATATAGAGAAGGCCTTCGATACAATTGAATGGCCCTTCTTATGGGAGATACTTAGGAGGATGGGTTTTCTATTGGTGTTCATTAAGTGGATACAAACAATATATGAGAGACCTATGTCAGCTGTAAAATGGGGAGGAAAACTGTCATAATTTTTTAGGTTGTATAGAGGTACGAGGCAGGGCTGCCCCCTCTCTCCGACACTCTTTGCAATAGCAATAGAACCGGTAGCAGAAGCTCTCAGAACCTCTCCAAATATCCAAGGACTTCGAGTAGGGGGGCTGGAGGAGAGGGTAGCCCTGTATGCAAACGATATGCTACTATTTTTGAGAGATGCGGGTCCATCTCTCTGGAGGGAGCATTAGAACTATTAAATACTTTTTCGTCCTTTACTGGGCTTAAAGTGAATTGGGTAAAGTCTATGCTATTTCCTATTGATCAGGGAGCACAGGATACCGCAGCCCCAACAATGTCATTGAAATGGGTGAGCCAATTTAAATATCTTGGAATAGTAATATCTAGGCAAGTTGAAGATTTTCGGACACTAAACTTGGATCCTGTGATGCAGGAACTTGGGAGGAAGCTGAAGATATGGGTATCGTTACCATTGTCCCCATTAGGACGTATAAATCTGATAAACATGAAGGTTCTTCCCAGGTTCCTGTATCTATTCAGGAACTCTCCACAGTGGTTACCCAAGAGGTTCTTTGTACAGCTGCATGGAATGCTCTCATCATTTATATGGGCAAATAAAACAGTAAGAATTTCACTAAATACACTTATGAGACCGGCAAAACAGGGGGGGTTGGACTTCCCAGATTTTCACAGATATTATATAGCCACACAGTTGGTGACGGTTGCGAGATGGTTGAACCCGGATGGGTTCGATTACGCAACTATGTTAGAAGCAGCAGTGGTTCAATCAGTAGAGGCACTGCAGGGTCTATTGTATAGAGGGCTAAAATCTAGGCGAGTGTTGACTCCTCTAATGAAAACAACAGTTAAAATATGGAAAGCTGCTATGGTAAAAGAGGGATGGTCAGAAACTAATCTATCCCCGAACACCCCATTATGAAGGAACCCTGAACTGCCGCACCTGGACTAAATATGGGTTAAAAAAGATATCGCAAATAATACAGGGAGAAAGGTTCTCCACATTTGAGGAGATGAGAGAGTCATGGAATATGCCACAGAGTTACATCTTTAGGTATAGGCAACTTACCCATGCATTAGCGGCCCAGTTTTCAGGGGGAACCCCGCAAATAATGGAAGTAGGTCTCAAAAAAATGGTAAAAGGGGAAAAGGCACAATCTCAATCCTATATAAGCACTTAGTAAAAAATACACCATTTGATACAAATAAATTAAGTGAACAGTGGAGAAGAGATGTCCCAAACTTGGGGGGGAAAACTGGGAAGAAGTGTGGGGGTTCCCACTACAGACACTGGTATCACTTCGAGATAAACTAATACAATACAAGATAATATATAGGAGTCACTATACACCATATAAATGAAATAAGATCTCACAGTCTAACCCTCCGAATTGTTGGAGATGTGCAGACATTTCAGGAGATTTTATGCATATATTTTGGCAATGTCCAAAGATTGTGGTATTCTGGAGGGATGTTCTAAGAATAATTGCTATAGTAACATCAATAGTTCTGGAACAGGAGGCAGAGATATGTCTATTGGGATTGGTAAGGAAGAAGATTGTCCCGATGGGAAGGAGAATACAGGTGGCACTATTAATGTACTATGCTAGAAATACGATAGTCCTAAATTGGAAAAAGGAAGAGGCCCCCTCGGTGGCACATTGGAAAAATCTATTCAACAACTGTTTATCACTATACAGGGAGACATACAGTAATAGAGGACAGAGGGAGAAATTTAAGAGCGTTTGGGCAAGCTGGATAGAAAATCCTATGACAGCTTCAGGATAAATAGGACACAGGGGAAGGGTAAATGCACCAAGAAAGGAAGAAAGGAAGGGAAGGAATGTAAGAGGAATGTGTTAGATGGATGAATATATGGAAGGAATGTTAGAATAGTAGGAATATGGGATATATATGTATGTTTACTGTTTCTTTTTTTTGTATGGAAATGAATTTTTTTTTAATAAAGAGATTTGTAAAAAAAAAATAGTGTCATGTTTATTTTCCTGTACTAAATACTCATCATCATTGTCAATGTAAACACCACAAAGCTGCCTAAAAATGCTTTTTTTCATTTAAACCCTCCCCAGAACATCTATTGAATCCTTTAGTTTTCGCTCCACAGTTTTTTTTTCTCATCTGCCCCAAGCAGATGTGGATGTCCTCAATTTGAGCCCTGCAGGACAAACCTCTCCAATTAACACCTGGGCGCTGTATGCTGTACTGTGTCCAATCCACCACAACAGCATGAATACCTCCTGAAATTTGGAACAAACCATGTATTACAATTATGCAGACCTACATCTATTACCTGAAGCTGTGCTGTATGACACTGACCTGATGTGGTGGCAGTTTCCACTTCCTGCACATCCTGCGGGGGTGTAGCTTGGGGCTGTGTGGGGTTTGTGTGCTCCAGTCTTGCAGCCTCATTGCGCCTTATGAGATTGTAAAAAAGAGAAACATGAATCAAAAAGATTGGAGGCCTGAAAGAGGAATATGAATCATTATTTTCATAAAGTGTGGTACAATTGTCTGTTTTTACAATCCTTCTAAGCTTAACACAGGATTTTATCCATTACCAAAGCTGCTACATTTCACTATCTTTGGCCAAGTTTCCTAGATGGAAAAACATCAAGTATCCACTGAATCACCTCTGTGTGACACCCTAACTAGGTTGTTCTTGTGTCCAACACTCAGTGCCGATCCTGACCTCCCTGACATGGCACATTAAAAATGAGAAGCGGGGGCGCTGACGACAGTGACATGTCACATTAAAGAAAGTTGAGAAGCGGGGGGAGGGGGTGCTCTGCTATCAGAAATGACATCTTACATTAAATTGAGAAGCAGGGGGTGCTGACTTCTTACCTCTTCTCCCATGCAGCCAGTGAGTTGAGAAGCGGGGTGAGGGGGCTAAAATGACTTCTCACCAGGTGGGGCCTCTATTCATTTGTGGGGCCCTTTGCAGCTTTGCAGGGCCCTAAGCAGCTTGCATAGTGAGCCTATAGGGCAGATCGGCCCTGCCAACACTTGTGCTACTGAGTCCATATGTGTAACCAACTGCTGAGCACACTCTCCTTTTACTGTATATTGACTTAAGTTGTATTATTTAAATCTAGTTAAGAACACATCTACATTAAATAAAAAATTGGTCTCACATAAATAGATCATAAATAGAATGAACGGCGGCATATACAACCAATTATTATGCCCACTAACATGAACCTTGACATTTATTCTTGAACTGTATACTGTATATACAACCTGAAAGAAAAAGCACATGCCGCACAATAATAAAAACAAATAATCAGAGTACACATGAAAATTACTTACTTCTTCTGATTACTTTTTTAATCCTCTCCATCTGCTCCTCTCGGCTCTCTTATTTTGAGGTCAGACCCACTTTTCCGCAGCTGTTCCTTGACCTGCACACCCCGAATTTCTGATGGAGAGTCCTCTGCACATTCTCCATGATCTGGGCCTTCACCTTGTTTGGGTTCTTGTAAGGGCAATGTTTGCAATCGTAGTCCTCCCTCCTTAAGATTGCCACCATTTCCACCTTCTCCTCAAAGGACATATTGGTGGCTTTCTACCTCCTGCTCCTTGTTTTTGCTACCACCTGGCCTTGCTCCTGGTTTGAGCTTCCAGCTTGCTGTGTGTCTTCCATGGTGTCTTCACTGTCTTGCATTGACCGACCGACCGACCGAAAAGGGGCATGGAAAGTAGAAGAACGATCGTCAGGGGCGGGCAAAGATTCTCGCATGTGGAGTGTATAAAGGGATATTGCGTGAGTGAAAACATTGTTCACAGTCTGTAGAAAAAGGCGGAAGAAACGATTGTGTAGTACCTTTTGGACTTTATGATCAGTGTAGGAGTTTGTGGGTTAGATATGGGGAGAAAGCTTAGTAAGTAGTAGAGGCTTGACTGACATTAGCTTTTTTTGCTTAATTTTGACTTGCAGAAATAATGGAGGCCTTCAGGGAACAGGAGTTCTTCACAGAATTTGTTCAAGGGGGGCCCCGGATGGCAACCCCCCCTTTTTTCTAGAATTTTTCTTTCCCAAAAAAAGAATTTATTCAGCCAAGATCTGGCATTGGAATAGCCCCCCCCCCCCACACCAAAAATAATCTACATATTGTTTCCGCAAAGCACGTGTGCTTTGGGGGGCCAAGCCTGTATGGCTAGGCTCATGGGCCGCCACTGGAACATCAATGGCCTCATCAGGCACAAGTGTCATGTAGTTTGTTGAGGGTCTCTTTAGGAAATTGTGCAATATGCAGCAGCAAAATATGACATGGTTCAGATTCTACTTAACAAACCTACAGTCCTTGTCTTGTTTGCACCGCCTGTATACTGCTGTATACTGCTGCTCTAGTATATAGGGACAAAGGGTCTTGTAATAACCTGGGGGAGTGGTGGCGGGGAAACCCATGCTATTTTTTTCAGTGATTTTCATCCATATTGCAGGGACCAAGCATTACATTAAAGCCGCAAGCAAGTATTAAATTACTTTTTTTCTTATAGTAATCTCATTTTGTGCAGGGACAGTTCTAAACATGTGCCACCTCACAGGCATACTATAGACACCCAGCAGGTACCATATTTAAAGGATTTTTTTTTTCACTTTAAGCATCATTAAAATCGCTGCTCCAGAAGAAACTACCGTTTTTAAAACTTTTTTCCATTGATACATGTTCCCTGGGGCAAGACCCGGGTTCTCAAAGACGTTTTCCAACAATAACTTGAATATTGGACTTTAAAATGAACACTTTTGAATTCGAACGTTCGAGTCCCATAGACGTCAATGGGGTTCTAAATGTTCGATCCGTTCGAAGGTTCTGGTGCGAACTGAACGCAGGGGTGTTCGGCTCATCCCTACTTACCAGTATAACTGATTCAGGTTCCTTCATAATAATGTAGCTGGCTTTGCCAGATTGTTGTTAGTGATGAGCGGAATACGCCATATTCGATTTTGCGATATTTCACAAATATATAGAGGAATATTCACGAAATATTCGTTAATATCGAATATTCGTGATATTTTATATATAAAAAAAATTGCGAAGTTTCGCTAATGCGAATGCGAAATTTCGCTAATGCGAATGCGAAATTGATTGCAAAATTCTCGTCAACATGCGAAAACGGAGATCATTTCCTGGATTACTAAACTAATATGCACTAAACACTAACTCTACTTACACAAACGTATATGACTAAACTAAAGCAAATTTTTTTTTTTTTTTTATACACAAAACACAGAAGGGCAGAGAAAGTATTTGCGAATATTCGTAATACGAATATTCGCATTGCGAATTTTCGGCAACATAAAAGGATCGCCTCAGCTACTCGGCCCAGGGTCTCTAATCATACCAGCAATGCTTTTAGACGTCGATGGAGATCACTAGGATGTGATCTGTTTAAAAAATAAATTTGAAAAAATACGAATATTCGCAATAGCGAATATTCACCGCAATATTCGATTTATTCGCGAATACTCGAATATGCAATATTCGTAACGAATATTCGCAATGCGAATATTCACCGCAATATTCGATATATTCGCGAATACTCGAATATGCAATATTCGTAACGAATATTCGCAATGCGAATATTCGTGAGCAACACCAATTGTTGTGTCATGCAGAGAGACATGGCATCTCACAGTGCCTTATGGTGGAATTCTTCCTTCACTGACTACACCTTACTATCATCCTTCAAGTGGGTAGCCAGTCTGGTAATGACCCTAAAGGAACATTTATCTTATAACCGATCCATTTAACTTACGGATTACATATTTTTTAAGATATATTGTCTCATAATGACTCACACTGTCTGGCAAGAAGTCCCCTCGTCTACACAGTTATTCCCCCTACTTACTCCTTGATCCAACCCGGGTGGTGTTCAATGCAGCGTGTTATATTGGGCTGCTCTGTTTGCCATTACGGATTACCTCGGCTCTGGTGGTAAGTATCGGACACCCTGGTCCAAAGTTTGATATGTTTTGGTCAGTTTGGAGGTTCTCCCTGACCCCTTGTTCAATGTTGGGTTCTATTTTTTTGTTTTTAATTGTTTACATTTTATGGTTACGGAAGATTTAATTACACAGTTCTACTGTACTATATGCTTCTTCATAATGATTGTGCATATCTCAATTATTTGACACAGGTATTACTGTGGGAATTTGGCTACTTCACTAAGACTCCCCGCCTCTTACATGAGAGTTTTTGCACCCACTTTCACTCACCCCCCCTCCCCCCCTTTGATGGCTCACAATGGCCCTTATTTCCCATAATGTTCAAGGTTTCAACCTTCTTTGAAAGTGCAAAAGGCTTTTTGCCTCTATAAAAGTTTAGGAGCTGATATCCTGCTACTACAAGAGACTAATTTCTCAGTCCCTATTCATTCTTAATATTTTGACAAGGCCTTTAGACAATTTTATTGCACTACTCATACAGTAGATTCACTTGCGGAATACAAAGGTGATAATCAAGGTAGTACAACTCCCTACTGAACCAAACTGTAAGACACTAGGACCTATTGACTGTCGTGTTGGCTGTGTGCATCACCTTCCCCCCACCCTTCCCCTTCCCATGAGAGCATACATTCGTGGTATCAACTTGGCAAATTTGTCGCGAGTCACGTCAATTGATATCAGGAGACAAGGATCAATATCTCTACCCTCACTTGGTTGTCAGGGATTTCAATACTAAAGCACACCCATTGTTGTACAGAAGCAGAGTTACTCCATCCTCAAAAGCCTTTCCTAAATCGCTAGTCGGTTCTCTCAATGCTTTGCAACTGACACTTAGCGAGCACACAATGTAGGCACTAGATCATATACCTTTTACTCTAACCCGCATGATAGTCATGCTTGCCTATTTATTGCACCCAGGTTTTCCTAGCAAACTCCTCTGCTGCAGAGATTCATGAATGCCCTAGGTTAGATCACCACATGGGGACGTTCTCAATGGCTCAAATCGGCCTGAAACCCCCTACGCATGTATGGAGACTCAACGATTCTTTGCTTACCGATACTGCAATTATGGACTCACTTTCTGACCATTTAGACAACTGTTTTGCTGAGAATTCATTACCTGACACCTCTCCTACCACATTATCGACAGCCCATAAGGCGATCATGCAGGGTCACCTCATTAATTTAGTATCTAAAAAGCATACAACTAGACTGGCAAATCTATGTTCCCTTACAAAGATGCTATATCGTTTGTACAACTACTATAACCAATCGCCCACTCCCGACCTCCTCGAGCAATTTAATTAAAAAAAAAAAAGCGCGTTAGACTTATTACTTTCAGAAGATGCGGAAAAGGCTTTAAAATGTTCACTAGTAAACTTAACCATATGGTAAAACCACCTCATGTGTATAAACTACGTAATTCTACTGACTCCTTGGTATGTCACCCCAAGGACATTCTTAGTATTTTTGTCGACTGCTACCAAAAACTATTTTCATAACAAGCGGTGGCTGCTGACCCAGCCTCTCAAGCCTAGTTTGCTGAATTAGCTCTACCCACTCTGTCTGAGCAGCAACTGGAAACCTTGATCACTACGTGCACTAGTTTAGAAATTGCAAACATTATTAAGTCCCTCAAATCGTCCACAGCCCCTGGCCCAGATGGCTATACCACTACATACTAGACATGTGCAGACTGGAATATTTCGTTTTTTTCGTTTTCGTTTGGAAAATAAATTTATTTAGTTACTCCCGAAAATCGTTTTGATTTATTTCGTTTTTCGTTGGGGAATAGCTTTCGTCCGAAAATCCAATAATACTTGGTTTCTGTCGAATGGTCAAAAGAATATTCAACGGAACGTCGAATCTTTACGTCGAATTGTACATTTCCATTCAAATATTTTGCCTACAAGAATTATAATGTTGTATGACTAGTAATAATGTTGAATCTATTTTCTCATAAATCGAAATCTATTCTCTCTATAGTGTCGAATCTTTTCTCTATAATGTCGAATCTTTTCCCTATAATGTCGAATCTTTTCCCTATAATGACAAATCTTTTTCCCTATAATGTCGAATCTCTCTATATCGAATTTTTTACCGCAACGAAAACGAAAATAAAGCATTTTTTATGTCGGATCTTTCAGTTTTCGTTTCTTTGTTAAAACGATAACAAAAAAACTGATTTTCGGACGAAAATGCATTCTTACTAAAACGAATGCACATGTCTACTACATACTATAACAAGTTCTCTTCTTCACTGACCCCAACATTATTCACTCTTTAACCACATCTTGGAGGGCCACAACTTTCCATTAGAGATGCTTTTGGACAATATGTCTCCTATCCCAAAAACCACATGGATCATTCTGTCCCCCAAAACTTCCATCCTATCTTAGTCATCAATATTGACTTAAAAATATTTGGCAGGATGCTGGCAGACAGACTGGCCTCGGTGATAACCTTAGAACAAAGAGTTCCAGTGGCACCCACACACTGCTGAGGTGGCTGACATTTTTCCAAAAGCAACTTCCAGGTTTGCAGGTTCTGTCGCTGCAGGTTCCGGCGCTGTAAGTGGCTCCTTCAGAGCGCATGCGCCAGTGATGTCAATGGCTGCATGTAATGTAAATATCTCCTAAATGGTACAGGTTTAGGAGATATTTACACTATCTATAAGTAAGCCTTATTATAGGGCGGAGCTCTGCTTTAAGCTTAAACTGAGCCAGTTCCTGTGCCACCTCTGTCTCTAGAAATCCTAAAAATAACCTAGATAAACCAATATGATTTCATAACTTGTTATTGCTAGTACAATTTAGTTCTGGGAAGACTGCATATAAGTAATTGTTTAAATGGTTTGCTATATCCAGGTCTCCCTCAACATAAGTGTTGTGTCCAGTTTTCATGTCCAGTTTTCATTTTAGCAATCCCAGTGTACTTTTTCCTTCTATCACTGATGTACTTAAAAAAATTTCCTCCTATTTTTGTGCTTCGGCAGCACTAATGTGTTTAGCCTCCTTTTGACTTTTTTTATTATACATCTGCATTAGCTACACCTACTGTCCTTGAATCTCCTATATGCCGATTTTCTTTTACTTTACTATTCTACTTACCTTTTTAGTGAACCATACTGTTTATTTTCTTCCATTAATTCTTACCAATTTGCTTGAAATATAACCTAGTTGCCTCCAGGATGGTAGACTTTAACCACTTTTTGCCAGGCCTATAGCAAAATGACAGCCGGCAGTGGTTCAGTTATCCTGTGTGGATGCACATTGCGGCGATCGGTGGTGCCATGTGTCAGTCTGACACTCCGCTACACCGATCTATGTATACAGCCTCCGACTGAGGTTCTTTACAACTTGATCAGCCGTGTTCAATCATGGCTGATCATGATGTAAACAAGAAGAGCCATTGACCGGCTTTTCCTCACTTGCGTCTGACAGACGTGAGTAGAGGAGAGCCGATTGGCTGCTCGCCTGACATGGGGGGGGTCTGTGCCAATTGTTTATCAACACAGCCCCCCCTCAAATGCCTGCCCAAAACCACCAGGATGCTGCCTGGACCACCAGGTATGCCCCTCTAGACCACCAGGGGAATGCCAATCTGTGCCCAGGCAGCTGCCAATCAATGCCCTGGCAGCTGCCAATCAGTGCCCAGCTACAAAGCCTACCAGTGCCATCTATCAGTGCCCATCATTGCAGCCTCTCAGTGCCTATTAGTGTCGCCTATCAGTGCCCCTCAGTGGACACCATTGCCACCCATGGGTGCCCATCAGTGGCATCTTTTTAATGCCTATCAGTGCTGCATATCAGCGCCATCTACCAGTGCTTATCAGTGCTGCATATCAGTGCCCCTTCATCGGTGACGCCTTATCAGTGCCCATCAGTGAAGGAGAAAATGTACTTATTTACAAAATGTTATAACAGAAACAAAATAAACACTTTTTTTTCAAATTTTTGTTTAACAAAAAATAAAAATTGCAGAGTTGATCAAATACCATCAAAATAAAGCTCTATTTGTGGGAACAAAATGATAACAATTCTGTTTGGGTACAGTGTAGCATGACTGCGCAATTGTCATTTAAACAGCGACAGCGCAGAAAGCTGAAAATTGGCTTGGGCAGGAAGGGGTGTAAGTGCCTGGAATTGAAGTGGTTAAAAGTGCCCACTGCTTACTTGCTTTTACTCCAACCTTTCAATTTATTTTTCAAAATTCCCTCATTTCAGCAAAATGTGTCCTTTTTAAATCTAAAACTTTTGTTTTTGGATATCATATTTTAGTTCTTTATTTTTTTTTATATCAAACCAAATGCATTGGTGATCACTGTAACCCAAATTGTCAACCACCTCAACATCAGACAGTCATTGCCCATTTTTCAGTACTTGGTCTACAATATTACCACCTCGGGCTGGCCTTTTTACCAACAGTTTCAGAGAAACCCCATCCAGTGCCTCCATTACATCCCGGCTCCTGCTTTTAATAGCAGTTTCAAAATTCTTTTTAGTGTCAGGCATGTTGAAGTCACCCATAATTAAAAACAGTATGTAAAAACCATCATTTCATATTCCTGATATGTGCCTGCTGTACCATATACTTGCAAGAGAAAGTATCATATTCTCTTTGTATTGCTTTTTTTGTGTGAAATCCCTAGTGTTCCTACCAGACCCTCTGCTTTCCAAATAAAAACTGACCACACTAAGCAGGAGAACACAGTGTCAGTTCTCTAGCTATGCTGAGAACTGGGGCTGCTCCCCTCAAATGAGTCTTTCACTGGGAAGCTCAGTGTGTTGTTGCTTCTCACCCTCCCAGCTGGCATGCAGCTGAGGACAGATAGAATGTGATCACTTATATGGAAAGTGGAAACAAAAAGAAAAAAGTCTTTAATTATGTTTTTTATGTTTATGTACAAATGCTTTGACCTTCAATTCTATTTTAAACTGAACTGTTGTTTACAATCACTTTAAAACATCTCACATCATAATCGTCAGTCTGTCCTGGCGGAAGATCCCTCTCTGGTTGCAAGGCAGACCCAGAGAGTTGAGTATTTTCATTTTTTATTAATGTTTACGTTATTTCATTTTTGACATGTATAGCAACTCCATCTCCCCTCTTTCCTGCTCTTTTGTTCCTGTATAGTGTGTGCCCTCATTTAATAAGTAGGGATTATAAACGATAGAGGCAGGTAGCCACTACTTTTTTTCTAGATTTCTCTACACTGCTGTTAAACCTATCCAGAAATCCTAACAATGCCTTGTGTTAAATATGCAACCAAAAATATAGAGCCTTTCATCCAGATCATGAGCTTTTGACATGCAACATGTTACAGTAAATGATAATGTTGTATCTGTCAGTGCCCAAAAAAATTTGGGAGCTGTATTTTGCATAAGGTGTTGGCCTTTGGCAGACGGTCTATCAGGGCAACCACCCAGCTGCACATTTTTGAAGATTCTCTTGTACCAGTTAAAGAGTATGCCTTCCACCAAATATATAAACAGTGCAGATAATAGCAGTGCATCAGAAACATGCAAAAGGTCATACCAACTGTGAAAGACTCACCTGGGACAGAGGCTTTTGGAGGGGACTGAATGCTAGCCTCTTGCCTTACAATCATGGGCCCTGGCATTTGGAGGAACGGTTCTCTTTGTGAGCTGTATGCCTGGGACCCTGTATATGCCATTAGAGTGACTGATGCATACTGTTGGGACATACAGTGTAAGGAGATGCTAATGCCATCCCCTCCAGCCATCTGTCTGTTCTCTGTGCTAATTGACCCTGCTATTGTGTGAAGATGTCCTGTATTTACAGTTTATAATGTGTATTGTATAGAAGGTGAGCGAGGAGACAGGACATCTACCCTGAAAGGTCATATCTATGAGTCGCCTAGTCTGGGTAAATGGTTAGTTAATTAGCTCATGTTAATTTATGTTCTGGTTACCTCCTCTTTAAACTGTATATAAGGTTGTATTCTTGGTTCTATTAAACACTCCATGTTCAGCAGACAAACAAGTCTCGTCTCGTTGTGTGCTTGTGAGCAGCTGGATATCTGATAACTATATCCAGACTGATAGGAAGAGGTATATGGCGGAAGCATTCAAGCAGAGTGTGGGACGTTCCGTTACACCAACCATAAAGGCTCATCATGTCCATAAACAGGTTTTTGGGCATTGGAGCCTATGTAAATGTGCAACAATGTACATGACTACAAGCATAGAAACGTGCACACAGATGCACAGTCAAGATCATATTGGCACCCAGTGGACTATGTAAACCTTGTCCCTGCATGAGATCATTGCTAAATGGTCATTCATTTTCAGTTCCTGTTTACCCACATCCAGAATCTGCTTAACACTTATTGACCCAATTTAATCTGACTTGCTTATGGATAATCCTTGCCTGTCTGTTTACTTCCTATCTTTTTTACTGACCTCAGTCTGAACTCTTTGCCAGGATTTTTGCTATTGCTTTTGTACCTGGCTGCCTTCATGTTTTGAACCTCTGTTCGTCCCTGACCTTGATCCTGCTCATGATTTGATGCTTTCCTGTTCAATTGTTACTGAACTCAGCTTGTGACCTGGCTTTAATCTCTAATAGACTTGATGCCCTCACCACTGTACATCGGCACTTCTGTATATCGGCTTACTAGACACCAGTGTCCCTAGTAGATATGTGCATTCCCATTCGTACGAATGTTATTTTCGTACGAAAATGTTCATTTTCATACCCGCGGGATAATGTGTACATACGAAAACGGTAAAGCACCAAAATACGAAAATGACGGGATAACAGATGAGCCGCATAGCAAATGATCGCAAATACGAACGAACGATCCGACGGGAAAAAACGACAAAACAAAAAACAGCAAAATAACTAAAATGAAATCTGCATCAAAAGATTTGCATTGTGTATTTTGTTTGAATCCGTTTTGTGTTCGTTTTGCATTCTGTGTATCTTGAATGCTTTTCTTTTGTTAGTGTCAGTTGTATGTTCATTGTTCAATGACATCTATAACAAAAGAATTTCATTATGTATATTGAATGAATTCCTTTTTCTGTTCGTATTGTGTATTCAAAATACTGAATGCAAATCTTTTGTTATAGGTGTCATATCAACATACGAAAATAAAAGAAAAAGGATTCAAATGCAAATCTTTTGTTTATCGTTTTTTTGAATGGCCAGAGAGTTAGGCTGGCCATACATGATACAATCTTCTGTACAATTTTCTTTAGATTTACCTTCAACTATGTAGTGCAAGGGCCTGTCTGATTGCATACAATTGAAAGTGTTGTTTAGTTTGACCTCATATTATATGGTTTTTGGTAAATCTAAAAGAAAATTGTACAAGAAAATTGAACATGTATGGCCAGCCTCAGTGACTGAAAGCAGCTTCTCTTTTGTGCTGAGTACACTAGTACAGTAAAGCCAAATAAACGTTTCTGTGGATTTGCGTATGTTCATATGACACCTATAACAAAAGATTTGCATTCAGTATTTTGAATACACAATACGAATAGAAAAAGGAATTCATTCAATATACATAATGAAATTCTTTTGTTATAGGTGTCATTGAACAATGAACATACAACTGACACTAACAAAAGAAAAGCATTCAAGATACACAGAATGCAAATTGACGAAAATTCACAATATTTATTGTCTAAACAAGTAACGAACATGAATTAAACAGAATAACGAACCATCCCGCATGTACGAAAATAAAACGGTAACGGAAATACGAAACAATCGGAATACGAAAAAATCGCTTCGTACGACAAACGAACAGGAACGAACAGGAAAACGGGCGTCTTACGAAAAACGAACCGAAACGAACCGACGGGACCATACGAAACGGAATAAAAAAAACGAAAAAAAATTCTGTGCACATGTCTAGTCCCTAGTTGAAGTCTTTGGTTCCAGATTCCCAGCACTTGTGCCTTTCCATTGCTTAAGAAAAGAAGGTCAGCCCAGAGCTCATTAGGGAACTGAGATGTGACATATCCACGGGTCCCATATTTTCTCATTTTTTTTACAGTTATTATAGGAGTATGTGAGTGAGTTTGTCCTAGCTGTCAACAGTACAGTATATACGTGATTAATTTCACTAACTTCCAGGGCACTTCATCGGGTAATTTATGGAATAGGGCAACCTCTGGGGATCTATGGATATTCACCCCTGTCACTGAATTAAACTAAATATCTGAATCCAATACCTAGTCACAAGGGGGCACTGCCACCAGATATGATGCATTGTCCCCAACTGACCACAATGTCGAAAATAGTTAGGTGAGGTGGACAGATGCATTTTAGACATCCGAATAGGGACCAGGTACCAATGCAAAATTGGTTTATAGTTGGCTTCAATTAGCATGGTATTGATGGAGACTTTAGAAAAAAGGGTAGGCAATAGACTGCCACTCAGACAGGTCCTTTTCCCATTGGCGTTATGAATTTGGTTCAGTGAGGGAGGAATACACCGCAGACACTCATCCCCTCAAAAGAACCCTGTCTGGCAAGACAACTCAAAAAACGCAAGTACAAGAAATCCAACTATTAGATTGAGTTTGCATCTGACAAAAGACTCAATTTTATCATATCAGAACATTTCACTAGAAGGTGTCTGTATCTTGTCTTTAAAAGTATTGTAAATAATATATTTGGTTTCCATTAAGGTAATCACCAATTCTTAACCCCTTATTAAGCCACCATTGAAATAATTTTGTTACCAACCTTGGTGAGAACTCAGGGTTACAGAAGAATGGAGCCAATGGTGTGTGATGTGATGATAAGGACTTACAGTGACACACTTTGTCTCAGACCAACTGTGATAAAGGAGAGCTTAGACGGCTAGGAAACCACATCAATGATCCTATGGCAAAGGGGTGACAGGAGACTGCATTTAGAGAGACCCAAAGAGGTGTAGGACCTGTAGCCGTAGTGTAGGCAAGTTGGGCATTTTGAGCAGCTTGAAATTAGTTTTGTGGATTGGGAAGATCAATACCACTCTTTAGTTTTGGGGTACATCATTTCTGTGTAAGCTTCCTCAAGGTGGTCTTGTAGCACTGTGATCATGTTAGAATTTTGGGACACTGTGATAAGTATCATCTACCTTCGATTCAATACTCTCTTAGGCCGCGTACACACAATCGAATTTGTCCGCTGAAACTGGTCCGACGGACCAGTTCAGCGGACAAATCCGATCGTGTGTATGGGCTAGCGAACATGTCTGACCGGCGGACAAATTTTGAAGCATGGAGACATGTCCGTCGGATATTTCTGCTGGTTAGTACACTAACCAGCGGACATATTTGCCCGCACAAGCGTCGAATGGATGCGACGCATGCGTGGAAGTTTTTTACTTCCTGCTGCGGTGACGTGGCGGCCGGCGGGGATTTTGATCCGATGGTGTGTACATGCTGTCGGATGAAAATCCGGAGGAGACATGTCCGCTGGAAACGGTCCGTCGGACAGTTTCAGCGGACATGTCCCTCTGTGTGTACGCGGCCTAAACGTTTTCCAACTCTTAAAGGTCCTGTTTTATCTCAGAGACCAATTTATCAATAGCCCTGGCTATTTCCCTCTGTAGCAAATCTGCAAAGCAGGCAAGGAGTATTGGATCCCCTGGGTATTGTGGTTGGATCAGTGTGGAATCAGGGGGATCTGCAGGACTGTCCAGATTAGGCTGTTGGATTGGCTGAGGAGAATGTCTGCCATATCCTTGTCTATGGTTAAAGATGCATAGAAATCATATCCCGGGGACAGGGTTGCAGCCTGTGAGGGAGACCTGCCAGGGCTTAGTAAAAAGCAGGGATTGTCTGAGCTCACATGCAGCTGGGGAGACTGTGAAGGAGGCCATACCATGATCCCCAGTCTGAAAAGGTTTTAACTTTGTCTTCTGTTGCAAAGACTTCTCTCCCCTGATGGCTGGAGACACGTGTGAGCTGGTCCGGTCGTCAACTTGCCTCCTCTGCCCGCTGACTGGATGAAGTTGCTGGAGCTGCCCTGGGACCTTCCTGACTGCTGATAAGACATGCGTTTTTGTTATGTGGCATTATATCTTGTGATGCCCTGTGTAATACTGAAGAGATTGTCCATAAACAGGATGTGATATTGGACTATAACACATAGTACACTGGGTTATATCCTGCCTGATATTGGAAGCATTACAAGAAGATAGTTTGAGCAAAGGGCTCAGATGAGGCTTTATAATTTAGGTTCATTCCCTCACTTGTTCATTTCTTTAGTGTCTTTTCAATTGGGTGAAGGAATCACAAATGGTGTTGAGTGCAGAACACAAATTGGCTGGACTCTCAAAGGGGATGATAAGTGAAAGTTGTTATTTTGAAGTGAATGAGAGTTGGGTTCACTTTCAAACATGGACTTTTGTTTGAGATCGTATTTATTCAAAATGTTTAGTCAAGAGACACATTGTATTTGATTTAATTGTTATTTTTAATATTTTGCTTTGGCATTGTTATTCGTGTATTTAATATTGTTGACAACTATATTGATGTAGTTTCTGCTTTAATCCATAGTTACATAAGTACAAACTATGCAAAATAAACCTTTGGCAGTTAGCAACTACTTTTTGCGATAATGTTAAAGCCAAGACACATTACTCAGAAGCTGTTACTTCCAAAGAAAAGGGTGCATCTGAGGTATATTAAATAGGTTATACCTCAGCCAAACAAATGTTCTCATATACTAAAAATTACCAAAAAGTTAGTCACATTGCTCTACATGCATAACTCACTAACAACGTTTCATGACCCCCACTATTTCACATCGCTGAGAATAGGAAAAGAAACTATAACAATGCCAAATCAAGTCCAAGCTTTGTTAGTAATAAACATCCATCAGGAATTCTAGTGTGTTTTCAATTAATGTTGTCTTGTAGTGTGTAAAATAAAACTCAAAGCTGCAAAGCTTTGGTGTGTACAATACTGATCATTGTTTTCAGTCCTTACCACAGTAAAGGTTGAAAGATCAGTATGCTGTGCCCGCCAAATTTTGCCTGGCCATATAAGAATATAAGAAAGCTGTTCAGAAGAGGGGGTGAAGTTGCTTTCAAGCCAAATTAATAATATTGTTTCTGTAGAGTTTTTGGCCTTCATTTTGTTTGGGATTCCTGAAACAGATGAAATATATGTTAAAAAGCTTCTTCTAAGATAACAGTTTTAATTCAAGATGCTCCTGAATCACTGAATGTCCCTACTCTACAGCTAATAGGAATCTTGACAACCTTTTTATCCTTTGTCTGCTGCTGTCACAAAAGACTCTTTCCACCTCCACCACTGGGATCTGTACTGTATATGCTGTGTTTTTATTTCCTGGCAGTTTACACCTGCAACATTCTTAACTAATTCAACTATGCATACAGGTAATAAAGCAGCTATCAACTGGGCAATGTCATTTAAGTTGGCTAATAAAAATGTTGTCAATATTCTTAATTGATAAAACATACAACTTATAAAGCTTGCCCAAGGTTATTTAATAAATGAAAATTGTAAACCTGTTAGAATTTATTGTTTCCAGCAGTGACTATAAACTTATAGAAAACTACAGAAATGCAGTTCTGTAATACTGCAATTACTCATTAATTTATAGACCTGAAAAATTTGGATTATTGGTCAACATTAAGAGAACCTCCAGATTACAGCAGCAGAGGCTACTACTGCCACAATTTAAAAGGTAGCTGCCGCATGTTTATTTTATTTTTTCATTGCATGAAAAAAATTATACATTTTAAGGAAAATACACTAGCCAATACAATTAAAATGCACAATTTTCTTCTTTTTGGTAAGTTTACCAGGTTTAATAGGGTAGTTCAGGAATAAAAGGTTGTAAAAAAAACGTGTTAGCTAATGTCAGCACAGATTTGTTTTCTCTAAACCTCCAGTCAAAAGCCAAATCTCTTTTATTGCAAAACAAAACTAGAAAAATTCCCTGCTTAACTAAACCTCTAACGGTCAGGAGTTAACACCGTTTACGATATTCCATTCCACCAACCCAAGACAGCTTCCGACACTCCACAATCCAGCAGACAGGACCCATGGGATTTCCCCCAGAATAACGAGACACAGCTCTGTTCTCTGGTTCCAAACAGACAGATCTTTTATTGGTAAAACTCAGGCTTTTATACAGTTAGCATGTATAGCATCTCATGTAATCCAAGATATAATTTCTCTGTCATCCTATGCCCCTAGTGGACATAGGATGACCCTAGACACAAGAGTCATTGGTGAAGCTGACACAGGAGTACCCCACATCCTTCAAGAGCCTCTGGGTCCCACGGACCATACCGTTACATCTCTCCCCTTTCGGCAGGAGACTAACACAGGAGGCGACCCCAGACGGGTTGACTCTGAAGTTAGTCCATAGTTCCATTCCTCCAATGCTGGTATCCCACAGTACCCCAAATAAATTGCTCCAAACAGAGCATTACTCACCCAGCCAACCTCTGCCCCCTCAGAGAACATGCCTGCCGCTGGGGAGAGGCCTGGACTGGCCCTTCTCCCTGGAGTCCTTTCAGCCACTGGAGAGAAGACAGGGTGACTGGGCTCAGTTCATCATGCTGTTGGGGATCTGGGCCAACTGCGCCCCATCCCTCTGTGCTCCATTATTTCCTCCAAGCGCCACTCCCGATCACTCCCAAAGTCAGGATCACTGAACATCCTCCATTACAACAATCCCAGGCCATCATAGTCATAGCCTTCCGTGGGGCTGTCATCCGTTGACCACAGGCACTCTTGGGCTACATACCACCAGAGGGCTCTGTAGCTCTCGTCCAACCGCATCTCTGCCCGGATCAGCCTGCTTAACTCGGCTGTCCACTCCTGCTTTGGTTGTTTTCCCAACAACGGCATTCGTATGTAATACTGCGGCCAGTACCTTACATGGATGGAGGGGAAGACCTTTCCCTGGTGTTGCTGCTCAAGAGCTATCGCTTCCTTCCAGAGTTGGCAATGAATCAAATCCGACCATCCCAGCAGGGCCTCCTCTGATACTGGTCCTCTGTGCTGTATCCGCATCTCTTATTACCTCCTTCTGAATTCCTCTTCCATGGTGACTGGTATCTGTACCTCTCCTCTCTCCACAGCCACTATAACCAGGTCTATGATCTCTGGTGGAGGGTTAGCACCATACTGTGCCAGTCCTCATTTAACAGCCCGATCAAAACTTTCCTCCTTGGGTGTCCTGTCTGTTACGCTGGGCCTTTCAGCTCTATCCATTTAGACAAGTTCTGCGATAATGTCCCTTTTCTTACGGTTGTTGGCCAGTCTGCCCCGGCTCTCCAGTAAGTCCTTGAGGGAAGAAAGCTTCAGCCGTTCATATTGTCTCTCCATTGTCCCGTGTCCTCTTGTAGCTGTTCTTCTGGCAATGGAATCATCCCACTGCTAGCCAACAATTGTAACGGTCAGGGGTTAACGCCATTTATGATATTCCATTCCACCAATCCAAGACAGCTTCTGACATTCCACAATCCAGCAGACAGGACTCTTTGGATTTCCCCCAGAAAAATGAGGCACAGTTCTGTTCTCTGGTTCCAAACAGACAGATCTTTTAAAACTCAGGCTTTTATACAGTTAACAACCAAAAGCATGCTGCAGTAATCAAAAGGACAATGACACACTCCACCCACAACATCATACAATGGGTGCTAATGAGTCCCCCTCAATCCACATCTTAGCCAGACATTCCGACTCTGCGATAAGCTATTCTCACCTGCTACACAATACACATTCCTTTAATAAACATAAGTCAGACGTCTGACCTTTAGAGGGTGCTAAGTCACATCACATATTATCATCAATAGACTTTCACACAATATAGTGTCATTAGCATACACAATGAAAAGGTCTTTAGAAGCCAGGCTATCTACCAAGCTCCAATTCACATCACCACAGTAGCAGACTTAATTAACACCTCAACAGTCTATGTTCCACATTGAAGGAGACACTCTATTGACCTGTTGGGTTCAGAATGAACAACTTGTAATATTTCAATATATCATGAAATACATGAATTATCATTACTGTCCCATCTCATGTAATCCAAGATATAATTTCTCAGTCATCCTATGCCCCTAGTGGACATAGGAGGACCCTAGACGCAAGAGTCATTGGTGAAGCTGACACAGGAGTACCCCACATCCTTCAAGAGCCTCTGGGTCCCACAGGCCATACCGTTACAAAACCTATTAAGGCTCTGTCCCATAATAGATAGGCAGAGGGCAGGTGAACCTGGAGGGAGCTCTCCCTCCTTAAAAAGCACAGGGGAGCACTGGACACCAAGCATATAGCACTATGGCAGCTAGACATGTGCAGACTGGAATATTTCGTTTCGTTTTTTTCGTTTTCGTCCAGAAAATTAATTTATTTAGTTACTGCTGAAAATCGTTTTGATTTATTTAGTTTTCGTCGGGAAAGTTTTTGTTAGAAAACGAAGATTTTTGATGACTTTGTCTAATTAAACAACGGAAATTCGACAAAGCATCGAAAATCGTCGTTCTGAATATAGTGAATATATCTAATCACTGTAATCAGAACGACGATTTTCGATGACTTTGTGAAATCGAACGACGGAAATTCCACAACGCAATGAAAATCGTCGGATCTGAACGAAAACGAAAATAAAGCATTTTTTATGTCGGATCTTTCGGTTTTTGTTTCTTGCATTTTCTTTTTCGTTTGTTAAAACGATAATGAAAATACCCGATTTTCGGACGAAAATGCATTCTAACGAAAACGAATGCACATGTCTAATGGCAGCAAAGATGTCCAGTGCGTCCAACAGTACAATATTTCAACAGTACAAACAAATGCCCACTGCCCTCACCTATAACTGGCCTTTGCAGCAAGGAGTACATGAAAGGGCTACACATGCAAAACAAAGCCAGAGAAATTCCCTGCTAAACTTACCAACCAGCATTGGCAGTGTGTCCATAAGGGGCACACGGGCGCCGCCCTCTCTCCTGCCACCTCTCTCACCATAGATAGATTCATGCATTGCATGAATCCATCTATGGTCGCCACCAGGGCAGTCTTACTGAGTGGGCACCCCTGGGCACAACCCAGGGGCCCCACGTTCACCTGGGGCCCAATCAGGGCCAGACATTTCAAGCAGCGCCTGACTCCCTCCCTCCCGTGCGGCTTTGACTCTCAGCTCTGATATCCTGTGTTTCCTGTAATCTGCTGAGCTTTTTTCTGGACTTTTCTTATGCAGAGTTCAGCGGGAGCGTGGCAGCATAGAGTGGGATTTGGGGAAGGTGGCCAGCGAGGAGGGGAGTTGGATGTAAAAATTGTAGACCTGACCACCGAAGAGATGAATATGAGCGAGGGCTGCCTCCCCCTCCCGCTCCCAGAACTTGGATTCCTCCACCTCCTCTCTGCTCCAGGAACCGTGCGCTGTGTGGCCTGAGCTGGAGGACAGGCTGGCTGGGAACCCGGAAGAAAGGAACATGGGGGAGGTTGCCAAGGAGCCACTGGAAGGAGCAGAGCAGCGAGCACACCCCCCAGATCTAGAGACTCAGCGATGCCACTGCTGGCCATCAGGTACCTGGCATCCTGTACATACATGCCAGCACACTGAGAGGGGGCAGGGTGAGCAGAGGAGGGACTTCAGGAAGGGACAGCACTATGTGGTCTGTCTGAGCCCCCTCCTCTGCCTCTCAGACCCCCCTCTTCTGCCTCTCAGACCCCCCGCCTCTGCCTCTTAGACCCCCCGCCTCTGCCTCTCAGACCCCCCTCCTCTGCCTCTCAGACCCCCTTCCTCTGCCATGCTGAATCTGGTGGCAGGTGACAGTGGCAAGTGGCAAGTGACACGCTGAATCTGGAGGCAGGTGACAGTGACAAGTGACACGCTAAATCTGGAGGTAGGTGACGGTGGCAAGTGACACGCTGAATCTGGAGGCAGGTGACAGTGGCAAGTGACACGCTGAATCTAGAGGCAGGTGGCAGTGGCAAGTGACACGCTGAATCTGGAGGCAAGTAACAGTGGCAAGTAACAGGCTGACACAAGTGACACACTGTAAAGTAGGTGTGTAAATTGGGGCTTGTAGGGCCCCAATAGCATGACTTTGCCCAGGTGCCCATGATGCTATTAAGATGGCCCTGGAGTAACCTACTGTTTCAGCGCTGCTGGTGTTTATTTCCCTTGAAAATTAAACTTTGTATTTAACTCCTTCCTTACCCGGCCATTGTCAAACGACGCCGGCAGGAACCCTTCCTTGATCCGGGTGGACATCATATGACGTCCTTTGTTCCCGGCGATCTAGGGTGCGCGGGCGCACCCGCGGCACCACCCGCGAGCCTGCCTGGCGGCCGCGATTGCGGACTGGCACCGCGATTACCGGTGATCACGGCAGGAGTGTGGATCTGTGTGTGTAAACACACAGATCCACCTCCTGTCAACGGTGAGGAGACCAATGTGTGTTTCCAGTACAGGGGAACACACATCGGTCTCCTCCCCTTGTGAGTCCCCTCCCCTACAGTTAGAACACACTTTAGGGAACATTTTAACCCCTTCAGCGCCCCTTAGTGTTAACCCTTTCCTGCCAGTCACATTTACACAGTAGGTAAATAAGTAGCGCTATAAAACACTCTGGTTTGAACAACCACAATGGTAAATGTACAAGTGTCAATATGCAAGACAAAAACATCAAAAATGGCAAAAATAAATTAGTCCATCAATAAGAAGTGTATGACCACATCCTCATCATGTAAGGGACACTCTGCGCAGTAACAAAGAAACGGATGGAATACCCTTACCGGACGATGTAGATCGGCTTGTCAGCGACAACAGATCCTATAAGCATGGATGTATTCTACTACGATCGGCTCAGCTGTGGAAAGGCCAGATGTAAGATTCCTCCCAAGGTGTCCGGCTGATAAGCTGTATTGTGGACTGGAACCTTCCTTTGGATGGATCAACACACGCTGACACTGATAGCAATATCCAAGGGGTCTCCTGACCTCCAAGGAATGGTGGAAGCACAAAATATCCTCTCGGGATAGACACTCATGGAGTGTGGACAAAAAACTTGATTCCAAGCAGGTCATGCGGAAGGAAGAAAAAACATGCTCCAAATGGTGCAGATAAACGAGAGATAGTGTCAAGGGACCAGCTCCGTCCAGCCCCAGCTCTGTGACAGGTCAGCTCGGGTGCGCTCGCCTGGGCTGCGCGCGCGCATGTGCGGCGTATTGGAGCACCGTGTGCGCGGGCACACGCGTGTGACGTGCACGGGGCGCGCGTGACAGCACGCGGCGCGCGCGCGCGCGGGCACACACAATCTCGTTCCGCCCCTGGCCAATCAGAGGCCTAAGCGGCTTATTTAAATCAGCTCCCCACAGTCTTCTGGTTGCTGGTTTGTAAACAGCGTTTGAGTACAGTACCTGACTTGTTACCTGTTGTTGGATCTCTCACCTGCTTGACCTGTGGCTTACGTTCCCGGACCTCTGCCTTCTCCAATCCGTTGACCTTTGCTTAAACCCGGACTCCCGGCTTTCTCCTGCCCTTTGTACCCCGGCTTGAACATTGGACTGTCTGCTTTCTCGGAACCCCTGACCACGGCTTGTCCCCTGGACTTATCTTCTGCCTTTCCAAACAAACCGTCCCAGTTGCATTCCACCAAGACTCTCTCCTGCTCCTCCGTCTCTCCCGGTCCCACCGGTCTCCTCCCTTCCAGACCCCGAACCCATGCAGCTCGGGGTAATCCGGCCTCCACTCACTCCCGAAGAAAGGCAGCGAAGACGCCAATCCAACTTGTGTCTGTACTGTTCCTTTGTTCCTGCCCGGTGAGACCTAGTAAGTTTAAACCGCCACCCGCCTTCAATTGCCACGTTACTAACCTACCACAGACTTATGTTCCTCGTTTTAGGAAGGCCCGTCGAGGAGGTCGCTCTTTTTCCGTCCAGTGGGCGAAATTTTGGAACAGCATCCCCCTGTCGATTAGACAGGTTAGTAATCTCCTGGCTTTCCGTCGCAAACTTAAAACCCACCTGTTTACCCAAGCCTATGGCTGAACCAGTAAGGGGTGTTTTGAGGTTTCTTCCTTCTTAGTACCCCTTTATAATTGCTGCGGTGCTGATTTTTGTTCTCTGCTATGGGTGATGTGTACGTTTGCGTTTAGCGCTTCGAGGCCCTATGGGTAAGACGGGCGCGATATTAAACACTTTTTATTAATAATATAATAATAATAATGTTGTCCTCTTTCTTTCTTTACAGCTCCCGGGGGGGGGGCAACCCGGCTGCCAGCCATAATTGATTCCGGAGCATGCAGCTGCTTCTTGGACTCAGCCCTGGCCCTGAAGCTGCATGTTCCCTGCAGCCCTAAGGACTTTCATCTGCAAATCCACCTAGCAGACGGCTCTCTTCCCCGCTCCGGACTTGTCACTCAGGAAACCCAGCCAATCCTTGCCATCTCTGACACAGGACATCAAGAATTTCTTTGTCTGGATTTGATACCTTCTCCACTGTTCCCCATCATCTTGGGACTCCCATGGCTGCAGGTCCACCAACCCTGTATAGATTGGCACAAAAAGGAGATTGAGTTTTCATCCTCTTACTGTTCACAAAACTGCCTCCTGCCCGCCCAGGCCTCTTGTTCCACCCTAGCTACTATGCCGCACGATCTACTTCACATCCCTTCTGCTTATTCTGAGTTTAAGGACGTCTTTGACAAACAGCAAGCTGATCACCTTCCCCCGCATAGGCCATATGATTGCCCTATAGATCTCTTGCCAGGATCCAAGATCCCTTTTGGTCGCATCTTGCCCCTTGTCCGAGACGGAACTAGTCGCCCTCAAGGCATATATTGATGAAAACTTAAGGAAGAAGTTCATCCGCCCTTCCTCTTCTCCTGCCGGGGCGGGGATCTTCTTCGTCGAGAAGAAGGATGGGTCCCCCAGACCCTGTATTGACTACCGGGAGCTAAACAAAATTACCATTAAAAATAGGTATCCGCTACCTCTCATCCCAGAGCTATTCCAGCGGTTTCGGACAGCCCAGTTCTTCTCTAAACTAGATCTCCAAGGGGCCTACAATCTTGTCTGGATCAGAGATGGGGACGAGTGGAAGACGGCCTTCAGACCCAGGTTCGGGCACTTTGAGTACCTGGTGATGCCGTTCGGCCTCTGCAACGCCGCTGCCGCGTTTCAGCACCTAGTTAATGACATTTTTCGCCAACACCTAGATGACTTCCTAGTTGTCTATTTAGACGATATCCTCATCTTTTCGGTCTCTCTCGAGCAACATCGGTCCCACGTTAAGAAGGTTCTAGCCATTCTCACAAATCAAACACAAATTATATCTCAAGGCCGAAAAACTTGAGTTTGAGAAGACAACGATCCAATTCCTGGGGTTCATCATTTCCACTAGCGGGATTGCCATGGACCCGCAAAAGGTCAAGGCAGTCCAAGACTGGCCAGTCCCGACCGACAAGAAGGCCATACAACGATTCATTGGCTTCGCCAATTTTTACCGGAGATTCATCATTGGTTATCAGGAAGTTCACTTACCAAGGCCGAGATGCTGAGGGTGGCTCACCTTTGCGACCTGATGCGATCTGTCCCCTGGAATGGGAACAGAGGGACAGACGCACCCGGAGGCACCGGTACCAGCCGGAAGGTGAAAGTCTGGTGCGTGAAGCAGATACCAGCAGATCAAGGCAGGTGCGTGGAGTAGGTACAAGCAGGTCACCGGCTGGAAGGCTGCAGCAAATGAAGCAGACGGTAGTCCGTGCACAGAGGTATCTGACGGGATCAGTAATTCGTAGGTCGTAGGTCTGGAAACAGGTCCGGATAAACAGCCACAGGGGTTTAAGAGACAGCGTAGGACTTAGAGACAGCGTAGTCCAAGTTCAGGCCGAGTCAAGAAAGATGGGGAAGTATTCAAGGTTCAAGCCGGGTCCAAAAAAAAAAGCAGTCCAAAAAACAAAGCCAGGTCAGGTATCACAGGAATCCAACAGAGTGTAGTATTTAGCAGATCACAGAAGCTGTTTACAAACCAGCAACCCGAGAGGAGGAAGGGGCTGGTTCAAATAGGCCGCTCAGGCCACTGATTGGCCGAGAGCGGGACGGGCGCGTGCGTGCACGCGCGCACGCCCAAGAAGGACGGGTGCGCGCTCGTGCACGTTCTCGCACACGCGCTTGTGCACGCGCACGCGGCGGGCAGACGCACCACGCGCGCGCACGTGCCGCCCAAGAGAGCGCGATGGCGCTGGGCTGTCACTGTCACGCAGAATCGGAAGGTGTGAGTGGGATTGATACCCTGACAGTGCCCCCCCCAAGGGGCGGACTCCGGACGCCCAGACTGTCCATCAATTCTGGATGTTCCCGATGGAAAGCCCTAATTAAACGGGGAGCGTGTAGATTTCTGGAAGGCTCCCAGGAGTTATTTTCTGGAGGATATCCTTTCCATTTGATTAAATATTGGAGCTGTCTCCCCCTCTTTCTGCAGCTTAGGATAGTTTCCACCTCAAATTCCTCTTCTCCCTCAACCTCTACTGGTGGAGGCGGAAGTTCCTCTCTCCCAAGGAACGGGCTAGACAAGACTGGTTTAAGTAAAGAGGCATGAAACTGTTGTTGAATCTTGTAGTTTTCAGGTAATGCTAGTTCAAAGGCCATGGGGTTAATTTGTTGTTTGATTTTGAATGGGCCGATGAACCTGGGGCCCAGCTTCTGAGATGGAATTGGTAATTTAAGGTTAAGAGCAGATAGCCAAACCTCTTCCCCAACTCTGAAGGCCGGACACTCCTTTTTGTTCCTGTCATAGTATTTCTTGAAATTTTCCTGTGCGTGTTGCATGACTTCTTGACGTTTCTGAAAGTTCTGCTGAATGTGGACTAAATGCTCCTGGACCGCTGGGACAGGTGTTTCAGGGATGGAATCCAGAAGAAATGAAGGGTGGTAGCCGAAATTGGCCCAAAAAGGAGTTTGATTAGTGGATGCATGTATTGAATTGTTATAGGAAAATTCTGCCGATGGCAGTAAGGATGACCAATCATTCTGGGAGACAGAGCAAAAACAACGGAGATATTGTTCCAATGTTTGGTTGGTTCTTTCCGTCTGACCGTTGGATTGCGGATGATAGGCAGAAGATAGACAGACTTTGATTTCTAGTGCTTTGCAGAGCTCCTTCCAGAACTTGGACGTGAACTGCACCCCTCTGTCGGATACAACGCTCTTGGGCACACTGTGCAGTCTCACTATCTCTTTGAAAAAAATGTTGTCTGTCTCTGTCGCAGAAGGTGTGCCGATCATAGGCAGAAAATGGGCCAGTTTGGATAGACGGTCAACTACAACCAAGATCGTTGTGAAACCTTCAGAGGGGGGCAGATCGACAATGAAGTCCATGGAAACCTCTGTCCATGGGCGTTCTGGAACGGGAAGAGGTTTCAATAGACCCCAGGACTTGGTCTTTGGCCCTTTGCAGCGCTGGCAGCGAGGACAAGAAGAGACGTAGATCTTGCAGTCATGTCTCCACTTCGGCCACCAGAAGGAACGGTTGATCAGTTCAGCAGTTTTTCGTGTTCCGAAGTGGCCTGCTAATTTGTGATCATGAAACATACTTAGAATTTGTTGTCTTAGTTCCACTGGCACAAAGATCTTATTCCGTGACCACAGCAGGTCGTCTCGTCTCTCTAGAGAAAGCGTGATTGGGTCAGAGCAGCATTTGGAGGCCTCTTTTAGGGCGTTTAGCAGGTCTGTTTGAGAAACCAAAAAGAAATTCTGGGCGGTAAGGATGGTACTAGGTCCTGGCCTGGCGGAGGTGTCCGAGAACATTCTAGAGAGGGCGTCAGCCTTCCCATTCTTTGAACCTGGTCTAAAAGTGATGTGAAAGTTGAAACAAGTAAAAAAGAGGGCCCAACGGGCTTGTCTAGGTTTTAGGCGTTTAGCAGAATGCAGGTATTCCAAATTTCTATGGTTAGTGAAAATGAATATGGGATGAAGGGTGCCTTCCAAAAGGTATCTCCACTCTTCTAAAGAAAATTTAATCGCCAACAGTTCCCGGTCTCCAACGTCATAGTTCTTTTCTGGAGGGGTTAACTTCCGGGAAGCGTATGCCACCGGGTGAAGGAGAAATTTTAGCCCCTGTCTTTGTGACAAGATAGCGCCAATGGCGGTCTCAGAAGCATCAACTTCCAAAATGAAAGGCAGAGTCGGGTCGGGATGCCGTAGAACAGGTGCGGAGGAGAAGGTAGCTTTAAGTTGTGTGAAAGCCTCTTGAGCCTTCTGGGGCCAGTGAAAGCGACAACCCTGACGGGTCAGCTCGGTAATAGGGGCTACTATAAAGGAGAAGCCAACAATAAACCTCCGGTAAAAATTGGCGAAGCCAATGAATTGTTGTATGCCTTTCTTATCAACCGGAACAGGCCAGTCTTGGACAGCCTTAACTTTTTGTGGATCCAAAGCAATCCCGTTGGTTGAGATGATGAACCCTAGAAATTGGATGGTTGTTTTCTCAAACTCGCATTTTTCAGCCTTAAGGTACAATTTGTGTTCTCTGAGAATGGCCAGAAATTTCTTGACGTGGGTCCGATGTAGCTCGAGGGAAACTGAAAAAATAAGGATGTCGTCTAAATAAACAACCAGAAAATCATCTAAATATTGGCGGAAAATATCGTTAACCAGATGCTGGAACGTGGTGGGAGCATTACAGAGGCCAAAAGGCATTACTTGGTACTCGAAATGCCTGAACCTGGATCTGAAGGCAGTTTTCCACTCATCTCCGGCCCTGATCCTGATGAGATTGTAGGCCCCTCGGAGATCTAGTTTGGAGAAGACTTGGGCCGCACGGAAACGTTGGAACAATTCTGAGATGAGGGGTAGCGGGTAACGATTTTTGATGGTGATCTTATTTAATTCCCGGTAGTCAATACAAGGCCTGAGGGAGCCATCCTTCTTCTCGACGAAGAAAATTCCAGCTCCGGCTGGCGAAGAAGAAGGGCGAATTAATTTTTTGTCAAGTTTTCATCAATATAGGCCTTGAGGGCAACTAACTCCGTTTCAGACAAGGGGAAGATACGACCGAAAGGGATCTTAGAGCCAGGCAAAAGGTCAATAGGACAATCGTATGGCCTGTGTGGGGGAAGGCGATCGGCCTGTTGCTTGTCAAAAACATCCTTAAACTCGATGTAAGCAGTCGGAATAAGAAGGGGATTGTCCAGTGTGGTAGACAGGATGGAACAAGAGGTCTTAGGAGGTAGGAGGCAGTACTGGGAGCAATAAGAGGATGAAAATTTGATCTCTTTCTTGCACCAATCTATGCACGGTTGATGAGCCTGCAGCCATGGAAGTCCCAAGATGATGGGAAACATTGGGGACGGTATAAGGTCCAAACAAAGAAATTCTTGATGTCCGGTGTTAGAGATGGCAAGGATAGGCTGGGTTTCCTGGGTGACGAGACCGGAATGGGGAAGAGAGCCATCCGCCAGATGGATTTGTAGATGTAAGTCTTTAGGACGGCAGGGAATGCGCAGCTTCTGGGCCAGGGCAGAATCCAGAAAGCAGCTGCATGCTCCGGAGTCAATTATGGCTGGCAGCCGGGTTGCCCCCTCCGGGAGCTGCAAGGAAAGAAAGAGGACAACATGAGTCTGTGAATTAGCAATGTGGCAACTGAAAGCAGGTGGTGACTTCAACTTACAAGGTCTTACTGGACAGGAACGAAGGAAGTGGCCAGCTCCGCCGCAGTACAGGCACAAGTTGGACCGACGTCTATGCTGTCTCTCTTCAGGAGTGAGGGGTCCCCGGACCAGTCCAAGTTGCATGGGTTCAGGATCTGGAAGAGTAGGAACCGGTGGGACCGGAAGAGGTGGAGGAGCAGGAGAGAACCTTGGTGGAGTCCAGTTGGGACGGTTTGCTTGGAAGCGTTCCGCCCGTCGTTCCCGGAGACGTAGGTCAAGCTGGGTGGCTGACTGAATCAGGTCCTCAAGTAAAGCAGGGGGATCGAGCCTAGCCAACTCGTCCTTGAGGGACTCGGACAGTCCTTGACGAAATTGGTACTTGAGGGCAGGCTCGTTCCACCCAGTGTCAGCAGACCATTTTCTGAACTCTGCAATGTAATTGTTGGAGAAGCAAAAATGGCTTAAAATCATAAGTCTGGACTTTACATTTGGGAGCTGTTTAGCATGTCAGAATTTACATAACAAAGGCGGGAAGCTTCAAAGGAAGAGCAGAAAGGCAATCTCACACTCCTTGCACAAGACTTCAATGGGTCCAGGAAACCGGACAGCTGTTGGGCAGTCTCCACAAACAAACAAACAAAAGGACATTGATTAGGGCAACATAATTACAAGAATCAAAGGACGTGATTGTGGTATGGTCAAGATCGCCCCCTAGAGGCTAGGTATGGCATAACAACCAGGAAGAAGGAATTAGACACGAAGTGCCAGGATTGGTTGGATCGGAAAAAGAGGGCGGTAAGGGGTGTGTGTGATTGAAATGTGAATGGACAAAACTGAGTAGCAGAGGCTAAAAATTTCCTCTTTCCATCAGGACCCAGCCAGAGAAGACTTGAGTATCTTTCTATCTTATTTTGCCCTTATTGTAATAGGCCATAGGAAATTTGTTAGTGCTTATATATTGTGCAATAGGCATTCTATGTTACATCATTGTTTATTATACAGCGGACACTTTTTGTTAGAATAAATATAATGTTTGATTTCAAAGGTGTCTGTCTCATTAACTAACGCTTAGCCTCAGGCCTAGAGCACACTTTGGCCTATTATACAGTAGCAGATACAGGACTCATGCATGTTAATACAGATGCAATAGCTTATATATAGGTATTACAAGTTACAGTAAAGGATAGATACATATAGTTGGTTGTTGCATGGTTTTTATTTACTTCATTTGGCACCCCTAGATCGTTGGACATAGAGTCCACAAACCCTAATGTATTTTTGTTTTGAGTCCTTAAGCTAAGAGTCCTCAACCCAGAACTGAAATTCTTCGCAAATTACGGGCAAAGGTTGGCGCTGGCTCGCAAATCTGGAAACCCTGCTTTGATGATCCTGGAAGTTCTGTAAAATCTCATCAGAAGTGTAGACGTACAGAAAACGGTGAGATTCCTGGCTGATATGTTTGTTTGTTAAGCGCTTTTTGTAGTATTTGTATGTGTTAGGCCTGTAGCCAGTGGAGTGCGCTGGTGAGTGAATACCTGGGTATAAAGTCGATAGATTGACAGGATAAACCACACAGCCTTGCAGAAAAAGTGGGCGATATATAGATTTTTGGTTTTATTGGTTTTATTTTTATTATCATTTTTTTTTTAATTTTGAAGTTTTATTTTTAGTTTTTTTCTTTTTGGTTTTACCCATGTGAAAGTGAAATAGCTTTCTGTTCTACACAGCTGTGCGGAAAAAGTGGGATATAGGTATATTTTTGTTTAATTTTTAATTTTTTTTTTTTTAATTTTTTTTTTTTTTTATTTTTTTATTTTTTTTAAGTTGTATTTTTAGTTCATTTTTTTTTTTGGTACCCATGTGAAAGTGAGATTAGCTTTCTGTTCCTAGAGAGGTTCAATGTGGCCTGCATTCTTTTTTTTTTTTTTTTTTTTTTTAAATATATTTTTATTAAAGAAATTTCAAACAGAGTATGATGCGACAACAACTGTAAACTTTTGAAATGGCAAAAAGAAGGAGAAGGGAGAGGTAACAGGGAAAGGGAGGGGGGGGAAGAGGATGGGAGAGAGGGGGAGCTGCGTCTCTAAATAACACATACTGAGAACATAACGCAGCCTATCTGTGCTCTAGGTTGGGGGGAAGGGTGTGGGGTCAGGGGGGGAGGGGGGGGGTCAACAGTACAAGAAAGACATCTTCTCAAAGTTCGTTATATCCGTAGGGGTGAGGGTGTGCACCATAAACGATTTCCAGATATGGTAGAAGCGAGTCCTAGATCGCTCGTGGGTTAGGTCCGTGTTGAGTTTATCTTTGTAGAGTAGTTTCAGGAGATCCTTTTTGATTTGGGCAGTGGTTGGGGCGGGTGTCGGAAATCCAGTTGTGAAGGATGGCTCTTCTAGCAAGAAGGAGGCAAATCAGGATCCAGTCTTTCCCAGGGTAGGCTTGGGAGGTGACCAGGGGAGCAAAAGGGGGTCCCAGTGGCCGAAGATAAGTAACAAGGGGTCCTTGGGTATCCGTAACAAGGTTATGTCGAAGATATACTGGAGGACTTGGTCCCAGAAGGTGGCGATATGAGAGCAGGACCAGAAGCTATGAGTGAGGTTAGGCTTAGGTTGTTTGCACAGTGGGCATTCCGGTGAGGCGTGGGCACGACTAAAAGGGATATGAGCCCGGTGGACTATCTTAATCTGAGTTTCCCTCCAGACCTCGTTGGGAACCAGCTTGTGGACAGTGTTGAGACCATGTAGAAGCTTCTCCACCAATTCGGTGTCGGGGAAGTCCTTTGCCCAGTTGGCGGCCGATGAGAGCGTTAGGGGGGGGGGTAGTTTGCAGAAGGAGAGGTAGGTGTATGTCAGAGATCTTGTAGGAGCCCAGAGCGAGGAGGGATTCAATAAAGGAACTTTTGAATCTTTTAGTATCATCTCTACAAGCATTTTTCAGGAAGCTAATGCATTGCCCATATTGGAAAATATATGTGACGGGGGAAGTAAGTATTTGTCGGCTAGCGCTCTAAAACCGATGGGGCGGCCCGTCTGTGGTCGCATAGTGAGAAAAAATCATTTAGTCCCCTACTGTGCCAGAGGACGTAGGGTTGAGTCTCAAGGCCGGGGGAGAAGTTCGGGTTCCCCGGATTGGGAGGTAGCGGGATATGTAAGAAGGGAGATTTAGGGATTTTCTGACCTCTCTCCAGGCGATGGCCGTATCTCTGAGGAGAAGGTTATGTTGGAGGGGTGGGGGAACAGATTTCCATGGGCAGTGGAGCAGGGCGGTGAGGGAGAAGGGGTTGACCATGGCTGATTCCAGGACGAAGTTTGAGTACCGGGAGGACTGGGTCACCCAATCTAGACTCGTCCTGAGTAGGCAGGCCAAGTTATATGTCCTGATATTGGGCAGGGCTATACCACCCTCGCGTCTGGCAAGATGGAGTTGGCAAAAGCTATACGTGCCCGCTTACCCCGCCAGAGAAATTTGGATATGGCTGAATTTAGGGTTTTGACATCTGAATGGCGTAGTAGTAAGGGAATGGTTTGTAGGGGGTACAGTAGACGGGCAAAACTGACCATTTTCACTAAGTGACATCTTCCCAGAAGCGAGAGAGGCAATCCATCCAGTTAACCAGTTCCTGTGCTATTTTTGCAAACAGCGGAGGATAATTGAGATGGTATAGGGAGGAGGGAATCCTACCTATTTTAATTCCCAGGTACGTGATATGGGATTTCGCCACCGTGAACAGGGAACCCTGGGTCCAGGGGGGGACCCCAAGGGAACCTATGGGGAGGATTTCGCTCTTGCTATAATTTATGCGGAGCCCCGAGCACTTTCTGAAGATATCGAAGGTGTCCTTGATCGTGATCATGTCCTGTGAGGGGTTGGAAGTGAATATGAGGACATCATCAGCAAAGAGGGAGGTGCGTATGTCGTGATCGCCCATCTTGATACCATGAAGGGGGGCGACTTGGGATAGATATCGAGATAGGGGTTCTAGGGCAATATTAAAGAGGAGAGGGGATAGTGGGCAGCCCTGTCTAGTGCCTTTGTGGAGACGAAATTCGTCTGATAGGAGGCCCGCCGCCACCAGTTTTGCGGAGGGGGCAGTGTACATAGCCTTTATGAGATGGGCGAAGGGGCCTTGGAAGCCCATTGTGGCCATAACCATGGAGAGCCATTCGAAGCTGACATTATCAAAGGCCTTCTCTGCGTCTAGCGTGATGATGGCATGGTCACCTTCCGGGTCGCCTTTTGCATGCTCTAGGGCTAGCATTACCTTACGGATATTCATAGTGGCTGTCCTCCCTTTCACGAAACCAGATTGGGCCGGATGTATCAGGGAGGGTATGATAGTTGCCAATCTGGTGGCAACAATTTTGGAGAGGATCTTTATGTCGAGATTTAAGAGGGATATGGGCCTGTAGGAGCCGGGTTCTAGAGGGTCTTTCCCTTTTTTCTCTAATAGCTTGATAATGGCCTGGTTGCCTGTGGGTGGGTAGGAGCCGCCTGCCCAGATGTGTTGGTAGACTTCGTGGAGGGTAGGGACGAGTGTCTCGCGAAAGGATTTATAGAACTCACCCGTAAAGCCATCGGGGCCTGGGGCCTTGGAGGGGGCAAGGTTTTTAATGACATTATGAATCTCCAAAGCGGAGATGGGGGCGTTCAGGGTCTCCAATTGGGGGGGAGACTCGATCTAGGGTAATGTTTTGTAGGAAATTTAGGGCCGTTGGGATATCTATCGGGTCAGGGGCATATAGGGATGAGTAGTATTGACGCATAGTGTCATTGATATCTTTTGGGGTGGTGTGTACAGTGCCCGAAGTGTTCCTGAGAGAGGTGATATGCGTAGGGCGATTCGGGCCCTTGCTCAGTTTCGAAAGCAATTCCCTGCCTTGTTCCCGAATTTGTGTAAGGAGGCGTCCAAGCGTGCCTTTTGGGTCTGTTCAAGGGTCGCAGCCCATGTGTCAAAAGATTGTTTAGCCGTAAGCCAGACATCTCGGTTGGACGGGGAGTTGTCCGTGTAGAGGGAACGTTGAGCCAGGTGTAGTCGTGCACTGGCCAATTTGTAGTGCTTGAGGGCATTTCTTTTGAAAGAGGCAGCATATGCTATTACACAGCCCCTGAGGACTGCCTTGCCCGCCTCCCAAAAAAGGTTGGGGTTGTTGGAATGCAGTGCGTTGTTAGAGGCGTAATCAGTCCAGACCGTCTCTAGGTGTTGTTGGAAGTCAGCGTTATTTTGGAGGTAGGAGGGGAAACGCCAAATTTTGGGGTTGGAGTGCAGGTCGGGGTCGTCGAGAGTGGAGGATATCGGGGCGTGGTCAGAGATCGCGATGTCATGAATGTCAGCATCAGTAAGAACCGGAAGGAGGGGTCAGAACAAAATAAGTAATCTAGTCTCGTGAAGACGTTGTGGGGGTTGGAATAGAATGTAAATTCCCTATCTGCCGGGTGGTGCAGGCGCCATATGTCGTGGAGGTGGAGGGAGTCTATCGTAGATGCCAAAAGTGTCTGGCCAGGGGACGGCGAGGGGGGACGTTGCTTCCTGTTGGAGGATCTGTCGTCTGTCTGGTGCATGATGGAGTTAAAGTCTCCGCCCAACAAGTGAGGGAGGGAGGGGTCACGCAGCACCCACGTCGTAAGGTCCCCAAAGAATTTGCTTGTGGGGTTGTTAGGGGCATAGACATTGGTGATCACTATGATCCTAGCACCCAGTTGGACTCGTGCAGACACAAAACGGCCCTCAAAGTCTGATTCTGTAGACAGGACCGTGCATGGGAGGTTTTTTGTTTATAAGGATCATTACACCCCCCTTACGGCCGTTGGAGTCGGAGCCAAGGACCGGGCCCACCCATAGTTTTCTCATACGTGGGAAGTCGGGAGTGGATAAGTGCGTTTCCTGAAGGAGGGCTATATCTGTTTTTAGACGTTTAAGGTGACGCAGGATTTTCATTCTCTTGTTGGGGGAACGAAGCCCCTTGACATTCCAAGAGATTATTTTCATGGTGGGAGGGCCAGAAGAGGGATGTGGGCTGCATTTCGGACCAGAGTGTATGGTAGAATGTGGAACTGCATGGGCAGAGAGCGTAGAGGAAGCGATGAGCTGTAGTTAACCATGGGGAAGATTGAGGAAGGGAGCGAAGATGTAGGAATGGACATGTTTGTGGGTGTATGAGTGACCATAGCACATAGGACAGAGCACACAGTAAAAGGTTCCGATGGGGGGAGTGGTGGGGGGGGGCAAGGATAACAACAAACATAGTTAGGGAACTTCACTTTTTTCCACATGGAGTCACTGAGTAGGTCAGCTCCCAACACAGGACTCGCACCGCTGATATGTCACCCGCCACGCTTAAGAGGGGGGTGGGCCAGAGGCAGCGGGAGTAAAGTGTGGGGGATGAGTAGTGTGCAGGGGCACCATTGGCAGAAAGAAGGAAGGGGGGGTAGTAGCCCGCATGTAAAAAAATTGTCAACAGCAGATAACAATGTACAAATGTATAATAATGAGCAAGAACACAGAATAGTAATTGCAGGGGTTGTACAGAGAAGAAATATGATGGAACAAAAAAAATAAGAAAAAAAAGAAGAACTTTCAGCCTACCGGTCGACCTCAGGCATAAGGGAGAGGGGATGGATCGTCAGAGGGAACCAAAAGCTGTGTCAGCAGGAAACTGTGCCGTGTACCAGGTGGAGGGGGTTCAGGATGAGGAGAGCTGACGTTGCTCCGGTCCCGAGGCTCTGAAGCGTTTGGGTGAGTCTTTCCGTGGGCTGCCTTGTTCCAGGGCCCGGTTCAAGGACGCCGGACTAGGAGAAGGGTTGGCATGAGACCCAGAGCGGTGTGACCTCAGGAATGCTTCTGCTGCAGATGGATCGTGAAAAGAGAGTTGTTCCCGTTGGGGGCCCTGAGCCGGAGCACGGCTGGGAAGGCGAGAGTGAATTTAACTTGCATCCGATGAAGCTCCGAGCAGATCTGTTGGAAGGCCTTCCTTTTCTTAGAGACGTCAACCGAGTAGTCCGCGAAGACCAGGATATTCATGCCGTCTATCCGGAGGTTTCTGGATTGTCTGAACTTCTGTAGGATGAGGGCCTTCTCCGAGTAGTTCAGGTATTTGGCAATCACAGGACGGGGTGATTTACGATCGGAATTGAAGATACCCATACGGTGAGCACGTTCGACTGTGCAGGGACCTGGAAGGCCTAGAGCCTCTGGAATGCGGCGTGAGCAGAGGTCTGAGAGTGCCGCGGGCTGGAGCGACTCCGGGACACCAACGAAACGTAAGTTACTTCTCCTAGATCTGTTCTCCAGGTCATCCAGCTTGTCCAGTATGTATTTATTGGTCTTATCCTGGGCCATTTCGGTGGATTGGGCCTGGTACAGCTCCTCCTCAATGTTGGTGATACGATGCTCTGCCTCGTTCAGCCTGGACGCGTGTTCCCCCACCTGGGCCTGCAGTTTTTGCATGCCTGCTCCCACTGCCTTTTCCACAGAAGCAGCTATCATAGGGGCCAGCAGCGCTGCTACTGCTTGTGCTATTAGGTCTATATTGTGGAGGTCCCCTTGGTGTGGAGAGGCTGGGGACGTTGAGGCAGTCTGTGTATGTGGTGGGGGTGAAGGTTCAGCACTCACCTCCATCGCGGGAGCCGTTTCCACGGATGGATCCGGATAGGCCGAAGCCGGGGCCTCGATTTGCGGCTGCCCCGTCCGCGCCGCCGCGGCCGCGTACGATCGCGCGCCGTTTTTTTCTAGGTACTTGTCCATCTTCCCCTCGGGGATGGTGGGCAGTGTTGGGGGTAGTCTGTGGCGGGTTTGCCGAGTTTATAGGCTGAATTTTAGCCTGGTTGCGGGAGCTGCTGAGGGGAGCAGCTACTCCATGCGGCGCCGGAACCGGAAGTTAGAACAAGTTTTATATTTCAACTATGTTTCCACAACCTGTTTATCAAGCAATAATTGTGTTATTGTTTTAAGCTAGCAAAGTGATACCTAAAAGGGCATTTAAGGCTGCATTTGCACCTGAGCGTATCGCTTTGCCGCGATTTTGTGGCGTTTTTTACCGCATTTTGTCGCGATATTTGCAGTGTTTTTTACCGCGATTTTTGCGGAATTTTTTACCACGTTTGTCGCGAATTTGGAAAGGTCTAGGGTCACCAATGTTAAAAACAGAAAAACGCCCAAATACGCTCAATTCGAGTGACAAAAAAGGGTCCAGAACTTGTTTGAGCTTCAGGCGTTCGGTGTCAGGCGTTTTGGAGTGGAGATGTGAACCATTTCCATTGAGAATAATGGGCCAGATTCTTAAAAACACGCGTATTTCCCGCGTAGCATAGCGTATGCCATTTACGCTATGCCTACGCAGTTTTTATGGGCAAGTGCTGTATTCTCAAAGCACTTGTTCCGTAATTTGCATTGGCGTAGCGTAAAGGGGACGGCGTAAGGCCGCGTAATTCAAATAGGGAAGGAGGGGAGCGTGCTGTATTTAAATTAACGAACTGCGCATTCGCCAGCCTTAAACATAGGCCACTGCGTATGCTCCGTCATATGCCGCAAATATAGCGATTACGACTGCAACGTAATTAATGTAAAGGCCTAATCGCGACGAGTTACGTAAACAACGTAAAAACCCGACGCTGTCCCGACGTCCATACTTAGCATCTTGGTGTGCGTAAAGTTAAACCACCTTATAGCAGGGGTAACCTTACGCAATGTAATGCCGGCGTATCTTGTTTTGTGAATACAAAACAATGATACCCTGGTGGGATATTCGAATTACGCCGGTGTATCTGTAGATACACTGCGTAATTCTTTTGAGAATCTGGCCCAATGTCTTTTTTCTCCTCTAGTGTTTTGGAGCTTCATGCTTCAGGTGACAAAACGCTCAGGTGTGAATGCAGCCTAAAGCCCCATACACACTATCAGTTTTCCTGATGGTTTTCTCTTCAGGTTTACCAAAACCATGTAGTGCAAGGGCCTGCCTGATTGCATACAAATTGAAACTCTTGAGATTTTACCTCATATTAGATGGTTTTGGTAAACCTGAAGAGAAAACCGTCAGGAAAACTAATAGTGTGTATGGGGCTTAAGACTGGAGCAGCCAAAATATGAAGCATCTGTGCATTGCAACCAATCAACTTCTCGCTTTCATTTTTAACCCTTTCACTGCCCGACCCTGTGCTCCATTTTGTACACTCATATAAATAGAGAGATAAGATGAAGCTTTAACCAGTAACAAAATGCAAATCCACAATCTTCAATCACATCCCAAATAAATTTGAACATTTTGGAAGGGATCGCCCCGGGGATAATACAGATTGGAATGAAATGATGTGGAATGCCAAATGTATGTCCAGAAATAGAAAATATATTTATTAGACACAAAGGTATACAAATAAAGTTCATAGAAAATCGTTAAAACAAAGAACTAGCATGCAATTTAAATTGCCAAAATACATATAACCGACATGTTTCAGAGACAAATGGCAGGATTTGTTTTGCAGCACATATGTATAGCTCCCTCTTCAAAGTTTTTTATTATTGGTATAGGCAAAAAGCATTTAGTTTTTATCTCACATAATAGTTCTATATATGGGAAGGCACACCAGAATTGGAGGGACCCAAGGGGGGATAGAATATCCAGCCAAGGTGTATGTCATACAGTTGTGTAGACAGCAAATGAGAAATGAGCCCAATCCTTGTTAACATTTCTCATTTGCCATCTACACAACTGTATGAAATACACCTGGGCTGGATATTCTATTCCCCCTTGGGTCCCTCCAATTCTGGTGTGCCTTCCCATATATAGAACTATAATGTGAGATAAAAACTAAATGCTTTTTGCCTATACCAATAATAAAAAACCTTGAAGAAGGAGCTATACATATGTGCTGCAAAACAAATCCAGCCATTTGTCTCCGAACCATGTCGGTTATGTGTATTTTGGCAATTTAAATTGCATGCTAGTTCTTTGTTTTAACATATTTCTATGAAGTTTATTTGTATACCTTTGTGTCTAATAAATATATTTTCTATTTTTATACATACTTTTGGCATTCCACAATATTTCATTCCAATCCGTATTATGCCATTTTGTACACTCAGATGGCCAGACCACTTTTGTAATTTTTCCTTTGTGTTTTAATTTTTAATATATAACTTTCAGAGTTTGTAAAAGACCCTGTTCTAAAAGCACACAACCAGTTGAATAAAAAAAGGTGCTACTGATTTCTAATGTCCCACAATATTTGCGCAAATGTTTATTAAAACAATATCTTTGCTAAAAATTCACTATTGTAAATCACGATTAGCAGATAAATACACAGCAAATATTACAAAATTCCTACTAAATATAAAAGCATAACCTGTATTGAGTTAATAAATAACAAATATTGGTAACTTTTAAATTACATATTTTTGTGAAATGGTGAAAAGTAACATTTACACAGTAATAAGTGAATATTTATAGTACTGATTGCTGTGTAAATGTGAATGGTCCCAAATAGCGTCAAAAGTGGCTGATGTGTCCACCACAATGTCGCAGTCACAATAAAAATCGCTGATCGCCACCATTACTAGTAAAAGAAAATATTAATAAAAATGCCATAAAACTATCCCCTATTTTGTAGACTCTATGGGGTAGATTCACGTACATCGGCGCATCTTTATGCCGCCATAGCGTATCTTATTTACGCTACGCCGGCGCTACACAGGGAGACAAGTAAGGAATTCACAAAGAAAATGCTCCCAATGTTGCGCCGGCGTAGCGTATATTCGTCGGCGTAAGCCGACGTAAGTCAAAGTAGGTGGAAGTGGGCTGGAAGTGGGCGTGATACATTTAAATAAAGCGTGACCCTATGCAAATGATGGGCTGAGCTTCAAACAACTACTAAAAACAAACAGCACATGCCTCATATCTTGGACGCATCCCAGTGCGCATGCTCACAGTCACATCAAAATAACTGCCTAAGATACATCGAAGCACTGCCGACGACGTGAACGTAACCTACGCCCAGCCCTATTCACGTACTATGTAAACGGCGTACATGGCGTAAAATTTGACTGCGTCCGTTCCCTGGTCCATACCTTTGCATGGGTTGCACCTTCTATATGAGGAATAACTTTATGCCGGACGTAACCCTTACGCAAATCACTTAAAGCATGCGCCGGGCGCATCTACGTCGGTCGGAAAAAGCCTATTTTTCGACGTGTGCACATTTGTACATACGCGGTGTATCTGTAGATACGTCGGCGTAAGTGCTACGCAAATCCGGGCCTACAACTTTTGCGCAAACCAATCAATAAACGCTTATTGCAATTTTTTTTACAAAAAATATGTAGAAGATGGGCCTAAACTGAGGAAATATATATATATATATATATATAATGTGTATATATATATATATATATATATATATATATATATTGGGGGGATATTTATTATAGCAAAATGTAAAAAATATTGCTTTTTTTCAAAATTGTCGCTCTTTTTTTGGTTATAGCGCAAAAAATAAAAACCACAGAAGTGATCAAATACCACCAAAAGAAAGCTCTATTTGTGGGGAAAAAGGATGTCAATTTTGTTTGGGAGCAACAGTTAAACAGTCAGTTAAATCGACACAGTGCAGAATCACAAAAACTGATCTGGTCTTTAGCCAGCCAAATGGTCCGGGGCTGAAGTGGTTAAATTAAATAAATACATTTATATAATAAAGAAAAGTTGGCTACAACAAAAAGGAAAACTAAATAAATAAAAAAAAATGTCACGCAAGAAGCAAAAATTATATATTTACTTTTGCTTTCCTTTAAAGTATAAATTTACATTATTATAAAAAGACATAGGGCCAGATTCAGGTAGATTGGCAAATCTTTATTCTGGCGTAACGTTGCTTATTTACGTTACTCCGCCGAAACTTTAGGAGAAAGTACTGTATTCACAAAGCACTTGCTCCTAAAGTTGCGGCGGCGTAGCGAAAAGGGGCCGTCGGAATTCAAATTGGGTGGGTAAGGGGCGTGTAGTATTTAAACTAGGCGCGATCCCGCGGCGAACGCACTGTGCATGCGCCAGCCGTCAATGTATCCCAGTGCGCATGCTCCACATTAGGACGGTGTTTCCTACGTGAACGTCAATAACGTCAATCCCCATTCACGGACGAGTTACGCAAACGACGTGAAACTTTTTCAATTCGACGCGAATTACACGGAACGACGGCCATACTTAACATAGGATACGCAACCTAGGGGGCATGTTTTTCTTTACACTGCATATCTCTTACGGAAATGTCGTAAAGTCACAGCGTCGGGCCCGCGTACGATCGTGAATTGGCGTATCTCGCTGATTTACATATTCTCTGCGTAAATCAGCGGGAACGCCCCTAGCGGCCATTTTAAAATTGCAGTTTCGATAAGACGGCGAAATACAATTACGCCGCTCATATCTGAACTCAATCCCAGCGTATCTTGTTTTCTGAATACAGAAAACAGATACGACGGCGTAGGTTAGAAGTTACGCGGCTTATCTACAGATAAGCCGCGTAACTTCTACTGAATCTGGCCCTGAGTAAAAAAAATATGCAAATAAAGCTTCCATCATTTTTTTTCAGTACTGTTGAGGCCTGGCTTTGTTTGCATTTAGTCTGTTAGCGATCAACACTATATAGCATTGAGATATAGACCTGCAAACCAGAACTGGTAAAAAGAAATGTGCATTCTGCTTTCCATGGCAGGCATATCCAGTGACATAAGATGGAGATTCTCTCTGTACAGTGCTGATTACAGACAAGCAATATTTACAATGCACTGGGCCTAGGAAGACAGGCTAAGCACAAGGGAAATTAAGTATTAGGCCTCGTACACACACACGACCGAGAAACTCAACAGAATCCATCAAGAAACTTGGTGGGAGAGTTTTTTTGCCAAGGAAAACGGTCGTGTATATGCTTTTCATCGAGAAAACAAGTTCTCTTTTTCCTCGACGGGAGTCTCAATTTCCTTGTCGTTTTCCTCGTCGGACTGGTTTTCGACGAGAAACAAGTTGGTGTGTATGCTTAGAAACCTGTGCACCTTTGGTAAAAGTAGCATTTGTAATGGAAATAGCACATTTATCACGCTGTAACAGACTGAAAAGTGAAAATGTCTCTTTCCAAACTTTTACCTAACACGCAGTAACATGAGATTAGCAAAAGCAGCCCCAAGGGTTGTGCAAGTGGAATCGAACTTCCCCTGCCGTTGTATGTGTTGAAGTCCCCGCGTTTGAGAACGAGGAGATTTGGTCTTGACTGTGTGTACGCAAAGACAGCTTGTCAAGTTTCTCGACAAGCCTAACAAGGAACTCATCGAGGAAAACAATGTTTCATTTACGACAAGTTTCTCGGTCGTGTGTACGAGGCCTTAGAGTTATGTTCTCCTGGCCTTACCAATCAAAACTGCTGAAGATCAGGGACCCAGAAAAAGACTGTTTGAAGTTGCTGGTGCTTAGAAGGGAATGAGGAATGGTGAGTATACTTTCCCTTTAAGCTTTACTAGCCTTTAAAGCCTATCCAAATTGTACAATACTTATCTGATTCAATATGGCCTGCACACAGCGTGCACTGCATATACCTACAAGTGTAATTGTAAGGTGCCCAGAATGTCTGAGTGTTCTGATATACAGATACATCATATGTTGGATGAGTAGAGTGCCTTTCTCTAGTCCTGTCCACGCCTCATTTTAGGCCATCCATCCCATTATCAGACCAAAAGTAAAGTTTAGAAGGTGGGTGGAAGTAGGTAGAATCAGGTGCTCAACTCATCTCATCTGGCCCAGTAAGAGTCTGTATAACAGAGGATCAGGGTATTCCAGGCATCCAACGTGCTTCCATATACATAGCAATAGATTGCTATGTGTTGATAATATTGACTTAATATACTATATACATTTTACTAAGATAAATATTTTCTACATTAAAGGGGTTGTAAAGGTACAATTTTTTTTCCCTAAATAGCTTCCTTTACCTTAGTGCAGTCCTACTACACTTACCTCATCCTTCGATTTTGCTTTTAACTGTCCTTGTTTCTTCAGAGAAATCCTCTTTTCCTGTTCTTCTGTCTGTAACTACACACAGTAATGCAAGGCTTTCTCCCTGGTGTGGAGTGTCATGCTCCCCCCTCCCTTAGACTAAAGGAGAGTCAGGATGCTCTCTACATTGCAGATAGAGAAAGGAGCTGTGTGTTAGTGGGCATCCTGACTCTCCTGTAGTCCAAGGGAGGGGGCACAACACTCCACACCAGGGAGAAAGAAATCCTTGCATTACTGTGTGGGGTTACAGACAGAAGAACAGGAAGTGAGCAAAATGGAAAGATGAGGTAAGTGAAGGAGGACTGCACTAAGATAAAGGAAGCTATTTAGGAAGAAAAAATTGTACCTTTACAACCCCTTTATGGTTGCTTTAAGCAAATAACACAGGATTCAAAATATCAGTCTGCTCACCCATTTATTCAGACTGTGTCAAGTCACCCTGTGCAGGAGTGCTCAGTCTGTAGTCTTCAACACGTAAATGTATAAAGCCAGAAAGAAAATCAACTTCTCCCAAATAATGAAAACATCTTTATTTGGTCCAATAAAAACAGGTTATTAAAGTACATCCATTCATAAGAACAGCAGGTTGCAGCATTGGAAATACATGTTCAAAAACTGTATAGAAGTTCATTTGAGAAATACAATGTAACATTATTATTACTTTGTATGTACTCTGTTTTATTTAATAACCACTACAGCCCTGGAAGGTTTTAGCCCTTATCAGCCAGGCCATTTTTTGCGATATAGCAGTGTGTTACTTGAACTCACTATTGCGTAGGCATGCGACACTGTAATTATTTTCCCCACAAATAGAGCTTTCTTTTGGTGGAATTTCATCACCTCTGCGGTTTTTATTTTGCTCTAGAAACATAAAAAAAAATAGTGAAAAAAAATATATATATGTTTTACTTTATGCCAAAATGCACCCCCCCCCCCCCCCCAAAAAAAGTCTTTATAAATCTAGGCCAATATGTATTCTGCTACATATTTTTGATAAAAAATCCCAATAAGTGTATATTGATTGGTTTAGCGTCTACAAATGATTGGATCGATTCATGAACTTTACATTTTTTTTATACTCATCATGGCGGCGATCAGCGGTTTTAAGCGGGTATGTGAGATTGCGGCGAACAAATCTGACCCTAAGTTACACAATACAGAGATCAGTGTTTAAAAAAATACAGTGATCACTGTATAAATTACACTGACAGGGAAGAGGTTAACATCAGGGACGATCAAAAGGGTTAAGTGTGTTCCCTGCAAGTGTTTTCTAACTGTGTGGGGGGTGGACTGATAGGAAGAACACAGAGATTACTGTTCCTAATTACTAGGATCAGAAGATCTCTGTGAACTCTGTATAGCAATCGCAGGTGACTGGTAGACATCGGGTCCGCCGGATGCCACGTATTGGTTCCCCCCTCATGCAGCAGGCCCGCGTGTCCCCACGGTATCTATTGCACGGAGCAACATACAGGTACGTTGGCTGCTCTACCACAGTATATATCCGGTGGCCGGTCTTGTAGTGGTTAAAGTTGCTGTTAAGTTAGTGATTACAATTACTGGTAGTCCCTCTGTAATAACAAGAAATACTGTGCATTTTTTTTTAGTTTAAATCATGCAGCTAAATACCTTCTTTGACATCGCCCGATGTGTGGTCACAAGGCTGGCTATCACTGCTGCTCATCAATGCCCATCACTGCTGCCCATTAATGCCACCCATCAGTGCCCATCTGTGCCTCCTAACAGTGACATCTATCTGTGCCCACCAGTGCCCACCAGTGCCACCTATCAGTGCCACTGCCCATAAGTGCGGCATATTTGTGTCTCCTTATCAGTGCCACCTAATCAGTGCCCATAAGTGCCACCTCATCAGTGCCCATCAGTGCAGCCTATCAGTGGCCTTCATTGCTGCCTCATCAGCGCCCATCAGTGAAGGAGAAAAATTACTTATGTACAAAATTTACTGACAGAAACTAAGAAAGGGCTCTCCCGGGTCTCCTCCTTATTGGCTGAGAAAGCAGCAAAAACCATTAGGTCCCACTACTGTCAATCACAGCCAATGAGGAGAGAGTGGGGATAGGGCCAAGATGCACTCCATGTGTGAATGGACACACAGAGCAGTGGTTCAGGAGTGAGCCTGCTGGAGTGCCCCCATAAGCACAGACGGGGACCTGAGAAGATCGGGGCTGCTCTGTGCAAAACCACTGCACAGAGTAGGTAAGTATGATATCTTTTTTTTTTTTTTTTAAATCTGCCTTTAATATCACTTTAACTTAGAATGGGGAATTGTTTCAAAAATTCTGACCTGACAAAATATATTATTTTCCTTAATGCTGTGTTAGAATCATATGCAATTATCTATCCATCACATCATAAAATATTTCAGTTGAATTTAGATACCTTCTCTATAAAATAAACAATAAATAAAATATACAAGGGTGATATGTATCACAAAAAAAGTGTAAAATAAGTCCTGGGTTTGAGATTGCTGTTGTACCATCTCTCACACCATCTGTTGCTCTGGCTGGGAACATTTCATAAAACCACTATTAGTTGGGAATGGATAGGAGTACTTAATTGTCAATTTAACTAAATTTAAGGCAAATAATGAATGTTTCCTTACTCATTACACCCCACTAAAAAGGTAATGGTGTGAATATGTTAGAGATTTGCATCATATATTTTCATGATCATATTTTAAAATTAGTTTCACCGAGAAAAGCTATTGCTGGATACCGTGGTAGCAGTAAAGATCATGGCCATGATATGCATGCTATAACTAATGGTTCAGTAGGCAATTCTAGGCATGTACTCGGCTGAGCTCTGCAGATAAGTGACCTGTGCATGTAGTAGGATTAACAAAGCCTCCTTCAATATAATATTACAACAACTTTATATCTATTCCAAAAGATGTTTTTTTAAATTAAATGTCAGGGTATAATAAACTTTTATTGCCCATCTCAAAGTGTCCTCAGCTGACCTAGGCTACAATAAAAGGGTTGATTAGAATTAAGAACATTTTTTTTTTCATTTTTACACTAGTCACACACTAGACCTGCTTGCAAGATATATTTTTTTAACCTTTTCGTAGCTCAAAATTTTTATCCCCTGCTGTTTTTCTGTATAAAATGTGTCTAATTTTAAGGGATGCGATTTGGGTTCACTACTACCATAGGTTTGCATTGAATACTGCATTTTTAAAGTTTGTAGACATGGCAAACCAGTGATGGAATTTAACAGATCACAATCTTTGTAGCCATAATGCACTACTAGGCCAGTCAGTTGGGGGATTTAGGATAAGCCAGCCAATCCACAATAAAAGGGCAAGGTCACAGCAGCCATAATGACAAATTATTTTTGATTGGGATAGCTATGCACTCAAAATCCTGTGAGAACATACTCCACAGCCCATTGCAGGTGTATATTCCCATGGGATTGAGAGCTATCCCAGGATGCACTGTGAGACATGGTGATGGGCAGAGGTAAGTATTTGTTCTTTATTTTAGATGTGCTAACCATCCATTAATTCAGAAAGTTTGAAGTTTTGGTGATATCTTTCACTTGCTAACTTAAAGTGGTTCTAAAGGCAGTAGTGGATGTAAACCTCCACATTATACCCAGTAAAGTCAATAGCTTCAGATGATACACAGAGATAAAACAAATCCTACATACATTTTACTTATTAAACTTCAGTCTTCCCCTCTCTACAACCTTTCAAAGGTGTGTTAAAAATAGTTCTTCCTGTGTCAACAGCAGAGAGGAGGCTGTAAGCTTATCTTCCTCCCCGACACAAATATGTTATCTCATGTGTTGGGAAACCTTCTCAGAAGTGACTCATGCTGATAACAGAGGAACAAAACTCCAGATAGAGACAACACTTAGAGCTTTGGAGAGAGACAAGTAACTAATACAGATATATGTGCTTAGTTCAAATTTCATGACTGGAGTTTACAACCACTTTATTACATTGTATGCATTAAGACAAAAAAAAACTTTTGTGTGCAGCAACCCCCTCAGCCCCCTTAATACTTACCCGAGCCTCATCTTGATTCAGTGATGTTGCACGAGAGACTCGGCTGTCCGGGACTCTCACTCCTGATTGGCTGAGACACACAGAGTGCACCATTGGCTGCTGCTGCTGTCAATCAATGTCAGTGGGCCATTGGGGCCAGAGACTCTGTGTCTGAATAGACACAAAGAGAAGCTGCTCGGGTGTCCCCATAACAAGCTGATTGCATGGGGGCACTTGGCAGGTGGGAGGAACCAGAAGCGCAAGAAAAGGAGGATCTGGGCTGCTCTGTGCAAAAACATTGCACAGAGCAGTAAAGTATAACATGTTTGTTATTAAAAAACAAAACAAAAAAAACAAGACTTTAGTATCACATTGAATTATTAAAGTTGCAAGAGTTTATAACTTGCATCCCTTCTTCAGGCTGTATGAAGAAGAGATCTATGTTATCCCAAAAGTTGCATCTTTAATAGCTTAATTTAGCCAATAAAAGATAGTTCTATGTTTTTAACAACAGCTTTATTTTTTTCATCACAGGTCTGCCACAAATGGTGACAACAATGTTCCTAACAAATTAAAGTTGGGTTCCCACTTTCCAGCTTCAATTAATCTTTATCTAGTCTGCATTGTTTCCCCTGTCTGTGTTTTTCTGGATGAGGACAGAGATGGTCTTATGGGGAAAATAATACAACATTTCTAAAAAGTATATCCATAAATAATTGTTAACGGAAATTAAAAATACATACAAAAATGGTCATGTCAGATAGAAATATGTAAATACTGTATGGGACTGCTCAAGCTATCAACTGGAGGAAAGGGGCTGTTTTCAACAGTTTCTCACCATGTATGATTTGGCAGCCATCTTCCCCAAAGAAGAAAGAGGTCCTAATAGCAAGATTTATACTATCTCAAACGACAGCTTATCTACCTCACCTTTTAGTTTTGCTTGTCATTTTGTTGACTGGTTCCTGTTTTCTGGAAGGCAGACAGTCTATGGCCATACGTTTCTATGTTTAAATTTTGTTTTGGCAGCTACTTTCTCTGCAAGGTAAGGCCTACTACTGCTGGTTAAAAAAAAAAAAAAAAAAAAAAGGCATTGCTATCAAAACTACCTTAAAAATCCTTTTATTTTTCAGATTAAAATAAATTGGGATGCGGCTACTACTATATATTGAAATCAAGCTAAATGTAAAAGGTAAAATATGAAATACCAGAAAATGAAAATTGTACTGTTCTATACTTATTTGTTTATTTTTTTTTGCTTATTTAAATGTCTCCATGCAAGTGCCATTTTGGCACTGCACATTGCCAGAATTTTGTATCGGGATTTGCTTCAACCCTCTTCCCATACCTTAGGTTTTAATAGCTAATACTTTTGCAGATGTCAAGTAGGATTTGATTAACCCCCTGCAAATTAAACCAGGGCAGATCTATTCACCCCTACTCATTTTATTTAAAAATACAGTTTGCAGTGAGGTTTGTAAACTTGATTACACACTTTCAGTTGCGTCCTCCTGGTGTTGGAAGAAGCTTAGAGCTTCTCCTTTTAGTCTTCAGGGTCCCTGTACTTTGTGGACAAACCAAACAATATATACTGTATTTATTGGCGTATAACACTCACTTTTTTACCCACAAAATAGAGGGTAAACTGTGCCTGCGTGTTATACGCAGGGGGCTGTGGAAAGTTTTTTTTTCCTGAATTTTCCCTCTTAAAGTTAGGGTGCATGTTATACGTCTAAGCGTGTTATATGCCGATAAATACGGTACCTTTTCTATATTATAGGAATTAAAATATGACATTACATATGTCTGGCACTAAATAAATCTAATAGCATCTATTAACATATTTGGGGCACATTAGCAATGTAAAACTTATAGCTAGGCATCTGAATCATATTGACATTTTTGACCAGACTTTGGCAGAAGAGACATCTAGTCAGAAGTATTTAGTGAATGTCTTGACTTCCCTGAAATTCTACCAAGCTGCTATCAGACACTGGAGAAATACTTTTTCTTCACTTGCCTAGACTTACATGTATTCTGCATTCCCAGGGACTGTGCAAAATTGCTCTGTAGATTCTCCCTAGTTAGCACACTGGGAGATTTGTTTTTAATAAGGCCTTTTAATAATATTTATGATGGAAGTATAAAGCAATTTTTGGTATTTCTGTTTAGTACAGTCAGTATTATTTTAGCTCCTCCGCTTTGTATGATTGCAAGATTAAATAGATAATATGACCGTTAGGGTTGAGCGAACCAAACTGTAAAGTTCGGGTTCGTACCAAACTTTGTTTTTTTTGGAACCGAACCCTAATAATTTGCTGAAAGTTCGGGTTCGGGTTCGGAGTTTGGCAATGTAATGGCGCGCTGCACGGCATCCAATCCCCATTTGTTTTACTCGTGTGACTTAGAAGCCATCACAGCCATGCCTACTAATGGCATGGCTGTGATTGGCCAGTGCAGCATGTGACCCAGCATGTGACCCAGACTCTATATAAGCTAGAGGCACACAGTGCAGCTCGTCACTTTGCACTCTGTTTTAGTTAGGTTAGGGAAAGGCTGCTGCTGCTCTCAGGGAGAGATTTAGATAGGAGTCAGACTGTCCTGCTTCAGAATCACCAGCACTGCATATGTTACTCTGAGATACTCTGCAAGGTAGGTTAGGGAAAGGTTCCCGATTGAATTTGTAGGGAGAGATTTAGATAGGAGTCAGACTGTCTTGTCCTGCTTCAGAATCACCAGCACTGCATATGTTTCTCTGAGATACTCTGCAAGATAGGTTAGGAGAAGCTTCCTGTTTGTGCTTGTAGGGAATAGAAATATATAGGAGTCTGTCCTGTTTCTAAAATCTAATTAGACCAGCACTGCCTATGTTACTGTAAGATACTCTGCAAGATACTTTTCTTCTATTGTGCTATTCACAAAACATTCATTTAGGGCAAACAAGTTAATTTTGCAGTGTTTCCTCCAGTGTTTGCCGTGTTTCCTCCATATCTGTAAGTGTGAGATAAACACTTTAGCTACTGTTCTTCTGTTGTTCTATTAAAAAAACACCCATTTAGGGCAAATTATTTATTTGGGAAGAATAGTCCCCTATCATTGGTGTCAGTGGGAGGAATAGTGTCCCATCATTGGTATCATTGGAAGGAATAGTGCCCCATCATTTCATTGGTAGAGTCATTGGTATCATTGAGGAATAGTGCCCCATTATTGGTATCCGTGGGAGGAATAGTGTCCCATCATTGGTGCCAGTGGGAGGAATAGTTTCCCATCATTGGTGTCAGTGAGAGAAATAGTGCCCCATCATTGGTATCAGTGGGAGGAATAGGGTCCCATCATTGGTATCAGTGGGAGGAATAGTGTCCCATCATTGGTGTCAGTGGGAGGAATAGTGTCCCATCATTGGTGTCAGTGGAATAAATAGTGCCCCATCATTGGTATCAGTGGGAGGAATAGTGTCCCATCATTGGTGTCAGTGGGAGGAATAGCGCTTCATATCTGTAGGAGGAATTCCCAAGGGCCGGATAAAGGCATGCAAAGGGCCGCACAGCTTTAGGAGAAGGTTCCTGCTTGTCAAGATTATTATTATTTTTTTATGTTATTTTAAGTTATTTACCTATCCACATTTATTTTTAGAGTACTTGCCATGCTCTTACCGACATTTTGCTGCCATTTGCAGCCCTCTAGCCCTTTCCCTTCATTTTAGTAGTCAAAAGTCCAGGTCCCCATTAACTTCAATGGGGTTCGGGTTCGGGGTCAAGTTTGGTTCCCGAACCCCGACTTTTTTTCGAAGTTCGGCCGAACCCGCCGAACCCGAACATCTAGGTGTCCGCTCAACTCTAATGACCGTCTATGATTGATTGCTTTGGGCTGCTGAGCAATAAATCCCAAAAGTAGCTTATTCTCTCCCCAGCAAATGGGCCAAACCTCTTATAACACCCCAGTACCAATCCTGGAACCCTAAAAAAATAAGTCTGTATACATATATTTTTTTTCCATTAGTCTTCAGTTTGATCACAGGGTCTCCTCTTCTGTCAGCAGTGGTGGATGGATCCCCCGATACTGCAGAGAGTCATGCTCACGTTATGATGTGGCACCACTCTCTGTAGCGTTCTCCTTTGAGTCCAGATCATCTGGATAAATTAACCCTCTGGGTGGGGCCTTAATGGATTGGGCTCACAGGAAGTGAATTAAATGAGGCTGGATAAGAAGTGACGGAAAAAAACTCTGCAAAAGGACACAGAAAGCAAAAAGAAAACTGACATGGGTTTGAACTATTCTATAATCTATCCAAAACTAAACAGAAAAGTAGTTGGCTAAACATTCTCTAACAACTTGGATTCCTGCAGTTACTACATGTTTGTGCTCACTCAGAGCTCCAAAGAGCAAATTAATCCAATGCACCTCTGAGTAGTCAGAATTCCCATAGTTCTATATTTCCCCAAAGCCTTCTTTTATTCCTTGCACAGGTTTCATAGGAAGTTGTTTAACAAAATAAGTCAATTTGTCATAAAAATGAATTACCTATCCCACAGGTATAAAGAATATATATGCATAGATCCTGGTTCTTCTGGCTCCCCAGAGAAAGGTGCTACTCCTAAAAGAGCACACCATACATCTTAAAACATTCTATTGCAATCTCAACATTTATGTTTTCTTTTTAGAACTAAAAATGTAAAATACTATATCTATTAAAGACAATACAATTTGGAAGGAGATGCACTTGGGGAAAAGAAAGCAGGATCCATCTACAATGACAAAAATTAAAAGGATAATACCCAAATAGAGTATAGGAGATTATACTCAAATGGTAACATAATTATATTAAGGACACAAGTGTATGCAATGTATTTAGTAACAATCTGCAAGATGCATTACCTCCATTTGTACTGATATATGATTTTTGTTGTTGTATGTTCTTTTGTCCTATATCTTCTACCTTTTGTCCTAATCTTTACCTTTTCTTTCTGACATGTATTCATTGTTGGCAGTGGAAGGACAATCCACTGAAATATGAATTAATTAATCCTTTTTTTCTGGCTTTTTTTGTGGGGTTTAACATATTGACCTCACATATCTATAGTCTGCCATTTTTCTCTATATAGACCAAGCCATAGAAGTCCTTAAACACCTATGAACATGGGCTTACATAAAAGTCCATGTTTACATACTGTAGGTGTTTAAGGTACATGCAAAAGGAACATAGGTGCAAAGAGTCATGGGGGAGAGCCCAACAGTCTCTGTGTTCGGGGGGCAACCATGGTTCCCTAGCCTAGCAATCTATATTCAATTTTGTATGATTGTATGTTTAGTTTTTTAATTCATATCTATATTTTTCTACCACATTGGTAATTAAATGAATTGTTCAGGTATCTACTTGGTTGGTACAAAGGACTCAACTTATAGAGATAATTCAAATAGTAGATGGTATATAAACTTCACTTAATTCATCAAATTTGAATTTAATCTATCTTTTCATATGGCTTTACTAAAGCTGTTAGCCACCAATCTACTCGTTCTATGGTTGCCAATATATTATACTGCTACAAACACCCAACTGCTATAAACACCATTGCTAAAAACATTGGGCCAGATTCACAGAGCCCTTACTCCGGTCTATCTCGCGTTAGACGGACGGAGTACTTTCAAATTACGAGCATCGTTTCATTAGTCTGAAGCCTCAAACCATGAAACGACGGCTTCGGGCTTCAATCCGACTGGCTTACGTGTTCGTACGCCTTCGGATCTACGCTGCAATAATTTTGCGGCCGCTGGGTGGACTTCCCGTCGTTTTCCGCGTCGGGGTATGCAAATGAGCATTTTCCGACAATCCACGAAGTTACGAGCGTCGTTCGCAATCTCTTACAGCATCTGTAGTCATATTTTTGCCACGTAAAGTTATTCCAGTTTTTATCTGGTCTAGTTTTAGACAGCCCATGTTAAGTATGGCCGTCGTTCCCGCGTCAAATTTCAACGTCTTTTTTTATTAAGGGCGTTCTTCCTGTGACACAAATGGGTTTGATAGGTTGTAATATTGTAGGGCGAATTCATCAGGAATATGTGTAGGAGACCTGAACTCATGTTTACGTAAGTCATCCGGGAATAGGAATGTACGTAAATGACGCTACTTAAACAAAAAATTACGTAACCTAGTTATTTCGCGCAATGCACGGCGGGGAAATTTCTGAACGGAGCATGCGCAGTTCGATCGCCGCAGGGACGCGCCTAATTTAAATGCTTCACGCCCCCTAATCGCGTATTTCGATTCTGCCGCGAGAAATACACTACGCCGCCGTACCTTACGGGCCGTAATCTACCTGAATTTGTCGTAGAGCCAGGTAAAATACGGCGGTGTAGTATATCTCTGATACTCTGCACCAATGTAATTGTACCTGAATCTGGCCCATTATGTTAGAGTGATTTCTGTCAAATGGGAATGTTGGATTTGTTTTCCTTAATCGGTTGTAGCCGTTGATCAGTGTACATAGAGTCCCTGCTGTCAGAATACATTGCTTTGCTTGTGTGGATGAAGGAATATGTACATTTGTTTCATTAAGCTGGCAATAGATGGATAGATTTTCAAACAAAAATTCTTAGTGAAAGTCTCAGGAAAATGTGTGCAAAAATTCTCAGAACATTAATTTGTTTGCTTTGAACATTTGATGCTTTTGGATTAAATGGGCTGATTGGGAGCTGGTCAGCTACTGGTTTTCTACCATTCACGTTCGACAGACTGACATACACACAGGCCATTTTTTTTGAACCAGCTGTCGTCTCCCGACATTTGGCCAGTGTGTTTGGGGCTTTAGGCTACAGTTTGGTCATAAGACTGACACTCTGTCCAACAGACACATTAGTGGTGGTGGAATTGATAGTGATTACAAAAAGTAGGAGAGGCAGTTTACCATAGAAAATAAAGGAGTGGATTGGACAATTTACAGTAGGAGCAGCTTTTTCATGTTTACTCATATGCATACTACATTTTATTGATTGTAAAGACAGCCATTGATAGGCAGATTTTACCTTCATTTTTAGGGCTGCACATTCAATCATAAAGAAAATGTCCAAAACTGGCAATTTTTGTAGTATCCTAATGGCTGGTATCTCTAATTTCCTAAAAGATGCTTCATCTGATTATCCCATGTGATGATCAAATTTCTTGCATCACTTGGGATAATTAAAAAGTGTGTGAAATTGAAAAGCTGCTTTGTCCCTTGTCTTGACATTGCTGAGTGCTAAGCCTATTAAATACATCGTTTTGGAGAAGGCTATAAGTAGGTTATGTCATGTGCCTGAAAATAGTTTGAAGTTGAGGTCAGCAAATTAAATATTTTCAAAATATTTTTTTTATATGGTATTCATTACAATGAGTGACAATGCTTTCACTCTACTCAACTGTGTATTGTAAAAAATAAATAAAAATGTATTTAGTATAATGGTTGATCAAGCTAAACTCAGATCTATGTTTTTTTTTTGTTTTGTTTTGCTTTCAGATAGGATTTGAATTGGTTGCTATTGCTAACCATATTCTATTGATACCAGTTGCCTAGTTGTTATTCTGACCCACTGCTTAAATACTTCCACTGTTGCAGAGCAATTATGTAGATCAGGAAAAGACAGAAAAAAGTTTAATCATTATTTGCATACTTGTTTCAATTATTAAATCTCAATACAGTCTATGAGGGATTCAGTTCTGGCCATTGTCAAGGATAATGGGCAAGGGGTTGTCAAACAAAGGGCATGAGAATCTAAGCACTTCCAAGGGAAACATGCAGAAATGCAAAACAAATTAAATGTCATACAATGGGGAGAAGATCATCCTTTGTATGTCACTTTGAGAGCACCATATGAAAAAAAAAAACGTTCAATTACATGCTAACTAGTCAACTTTAAGCTGTATGTGGTGTTATAGGACAGTACAGTTCTGACGGACAGAGTCAGCAACACCATATTTGACATAACCTATTGTGTATGTGTAATAGACGTATTTACCTTTACATACCTTTACATAATTTCCTGCCTTAAAAAGAGCAGCAACACCCCAATCAAATTTATTTCAACTTGAAAAAGGCTTTTCTGGTGGTTTTGATTGGCAATGGTGTCAGGATCTGGTAATGGTGGCAACAGCTAGCCAGGAGAGATGGTAAAGCTGGTAATGGTCTCAGTTTAGAAAAGGTAGCACAAGCTGGTAATAGTGACAGGAATGCAAAGTGGCATGAGCTGGTAATGGTGGCAGGACAATAAAGATGGCAGGAGCTAGTAATTGTGGCAGTTGCAGACCAGTAGATATCTGAGGAGCTGCCAAAAGTGGCAGCAGAAGGCCAGGAGAAGTGGCAGAAAAATGACAAAGAATGCAGGCAGGCAGAGGTTTTAGCAGTTGGTAAGGATAACGGGAGCTGAGGATTATTGCAGGCCAACATAGGTAGCACGAGCTGGTAATAGTGGCAATCTATCAGAAATAGCAATAGCTGGTGATGATGACTTGGCAACAGAGATGGCAGAAACTGGTAATTAAGTTAGGCCAGCAGCAGTGGTTGGGGCTGGTACTATTTTTGGTGATCGAATTACAAAGAAAAATGTACAATGTACATTGTACAAATTCATTGCTGAAGCAGCACTGGTTCAATTTTCTGAAATTGAGCTAGTCCACAGTATTAAGATATGGGTGTTTTGTATCTCTTTCACAAAAACTTCTGCTTTGCTAATGGCTCTTTCAGACAGCACACTGCAGGGCATACCAGAAGCTACTTTAGGTGCTGCTGGTGACTGCTGCCTGCAGCTCAGTCAGCCCACTGTGGCTGAAACGCCCAGTGCTCCATTTTTCAGCAATCCTAGGATTTTTGTGCTAGTCACTTTTGGGTGCAGCACAGTGGTGGGTGAAGATGCCAGGGACCAGGCATAAGTAATGAGATAGCTTTTAATGGCCATCTCGAACTCCTCTGCTCCTCTAATTTTCATGGTAGGACCTGCATAAAATGGTCCATGGTTACCTGTTCTTTGAACTGGGCCATTGTCTACAGCACTGACTGGAACAACTTTTTTATAAGATGGACCAGTTCATGCATCTGGGCATAGAGTATCTTTTCCAGGTGGTATGTCCATGCATGCACCTGCTACACCCCTTATTAAGTAGTCACACCAAGCGATTGGAGGATCTCTGTTTTCAGGCTTTTATAATTCTCAACCACCTCCAAGAGCCATGTTGATGTATGCTCTTTAGATAAATAGTGCCAGAGTGCTTGTCTAATGATCCTTAGACCAGAAGCCTCAAACATGTAAAGGAATTCCTCTATCTTGTTGTGTAGGGTCAGATTATTAAGGAAAATGACAAGCCAATACTGTAAATCTCCCATGGAGCTAGAGCTGCTCACCACTACCTTGGGGGTCTATATAACCTGTTGTGCAACAACAGCAAACACCTCTTATTGGACTTCCATTTCTTGTTGAAACCTCCAGGAGGGCAGCTATGTAGAGGTTTTTCTCTCCTCTCACTTACTGTTGCACCTCCAGCTGTGCCGCTTTGCATTTGTTAAGATCTCAGAGCCACAGCTGCACCCTGATGACCTCATGTTGTGCAGTTGTAACCTAGAGAAGGGCCTTCACCACATCCTACATTTTAGGAGCAGCAGTCACAGTTCACAGAAAAACAGGTGTCTGTCCCTATACATTTTAACATATCTTTCAAGGCACTTGCTTGCACCCAAACACCATTATGGCAGGCTCAGATGGTAGCTTTAGTGCAATAAAGCACCATACAGCACAATCTGTTTGAGGAATTTTTGGTCTATATGGAGGGTTTATGCTCAGCCTTAAAGAGCTCACATGTGAAAATTAG